>FR989985.1:10010000-11234000 GCA_905404265.1 Fabriciana adippe
AACGGGGACAAGAGAAGAGGACGACCAAAGAAAAGATGGATGGACTGTGTGGAAGAGGATATGGCTAGAAAGGGAGTAAGCAGGGAAATGACGATTAATAGAGTAGAATGGAAGAATAAAACATATTGCGCCGACCCCAAATAAAAATTGGGACAAGGGCAGGAAGAAGAGACCAAATAAATATTTTTATAGAAGAAGTAAAAAAGCTATGTAGAGATCATGGCGCTTAGCGCTTTGTACTCTCTGCCTCTCCCACAAGGGATATAGCGTATTTTTCCTCATACGTATTACTCTGTAAAAAATACCTACTATTTTCAATGCATAATTTATTAAAGGAACATTATTATTTTGAAGCTAATCATAATCCGATCTTCGCCCACGATCGTCTTAAAAGTTTTTTAAACTGGTGAGTAAGATCGGCAATTTGCATATTATATATATTTCATCGTCTCGTCATTTGTGCGTTAAAATTATGTGGATACACACTTTAAGGTAGCGAATTCGATTTTCGCACGCGTAATTTTGGATGTAGTGAAAAAATTTAGCAAAGAGTAAACAAGTATTGTTACAATAAACGCGGCGTTTTGAACCACTTGATTAGATCTCATAGCGATTCATAATTTCAGCTGATTTTAGGACTTAGTGGATAAATATAAAGCTTTAAATTGTATCACATTATAATAAAATTAATTAGTAATTTTTAATATTTAACGTCGTTTTATAACTCAATTTGTCATAAATAAGATAAAACGGAACTATAATCGAAGTCAACGAAATCGTTTATATTAATTTATACAAGTACTAGCAACTCACCCTCGCTCCGCTCGGGTTCGTCCCTAGTTACGTTCTTACGTTTAGCTCAGAGATGAGATATTTTGCCGCATTAAAAAGTATCCTATATGTTGACCCGGATAACCAGCTATCATCATACCAAATTTCATCAAAATCTGTCCAGTGGTTTTCCCGTGATGCGGTAACAGACAGACAGACAGACAGACAGACAGACAGACAGACAGACAAAAATTCTAAAAACTATAGATTTGGCTTCTGTATCGATAATAAAGTCTATTTCAATAAGATTTTCCAAAAAATATTTAATGTACAGATTCGGCTTAGTTACAATTTTATAATATGTATAGATTACGCATAGTAGCTAGACATTGATAGACAGCATTCGATGCAAAACTATTTGTAAGTCGTTTATATTCTATTTATATGTTTTTGAAAACGATTATTTATACGAATAATTTAATGGCGTGCGTGCGTGTGTCAGTGCCTTTTGGCGCTAAGGTTTCTTCTTATTTTTCCTTTCTGCTTTTCGTCTTTTTTATCCTTCCCCATCTTTTAGCCTTTTTTATTGTTCAAAGTAGGTATATACATATATAACCTTTAGGTTGTTATTGTTGGTTTATAAAACTCGGACGATATTCGTATGTCAAGGTTAATATGGCTTATAATCCGATTTAATATCATTTTTTAGGCGATACTTATTAGAGAGGAAACGAGGAAGAAGATTTATTGTATACCTTGCAATAAATCTTCTTTAAAGTATCTTTGATATCTTTGATTCAATATACAAATTGTTTAAGTATGTAAAAATATGAATTAAATGTTAGGGTTCGATTATTATTTATTATCTAGTATTGGTACCCTCGGCACCCACTATCAGTAAAGATTGACGAAGATTATTTTTTTTTATTTTCCTTATTATATAGGCGTAGTGAGTAATAACTGCTTAATTATTTATTCAGTTAGCGTTGAAAAAGCATCAATCCCAACGTGCAAACATGTTATTTTGTGTCGATAGGTACATAACGGTGTTCGATTAGTATAAGCGTACTGGAATTTGATTTCATTTTAATGGTATAAACAGTAAGCTTGAATATTAATAACATATTCCATAGATTAACATTTTTTTTTTTCGTATAGATTAAGTAATGTTAATTTTTTTATTTATGTGAAAGAAATTAGCCCATTTAATTTTTACTTTAAACAATTTTAGAAAGCATTTTGAGAATATATACCTAGTATTTTTTAGGAAATATTGTAATCTTTTTAAATAAATGCCTCACACATATGTGATGTCGATACATACACACCGTCATGTCGACTTGACTTTTTATACAATAAAGTGGGTAAGTGTAAAAAGACCACTAATGAAATATTCTGTGTAAATAGCCGACCTTGAAGATGTTAGTAGATTTATCAATAAATACATAGCTATAAGAAAATACAGGTTGGAATAAAAATATTTTGCAATTAAGCTTAATTTTTTGTAACATTTAATGTTATGTTATAAATGTGGATAGCTTAAGATGAAATTAAATTGAGTATGATATTTTTTATGAAATACCTAATAGGTAATAATATTATATTTATATCTTTTATTATTAATTATCGTAAATGTAAAAAAAATAATAATGTAGACATAACTAAGCAAAAGGCAAAAATATAATAATTTACAAAAACATTTTTATATTGCTGTATTTATTTGTATGAGCTTTCCTTGTTTTACAGTATTAATAAACATAATATTCAATGTAACGGTAGATTATTCTAAATATTACGAAAATTGTGTAATATTCCAAATGTATTTAAAGGTGACACAATAGTTGGTACTTCCATTACTCAAATGTATGCAGATTTAATGTAGTTTTTATTACTACGGACCCTATTATATTGATTTATAAAGGCCACTGTATTACATTTGACTATCTCTATCAAGATTATTGCTGGCTTAGCATTTAAAAATGTCGCTCGTACTAATCATATTGAATTGGCAGTAAAGACAATTTATTATTATTCCGGGTTGAGTAGCCCGATGCTATGGAAATGTCAGCAGCGTCACAATGAATATCGCTAGTTCTAATTAATGCCCTCAAAATAGTCCGCAAAAAATGTAACAAACGGGCGCTCTTAGAACCAACGGCTTGAGGACAATGAGTGATTGATTTTGTCGAGTGCGTGGGCGTAGGAGCATTTACATTGAATCGACACCGTAGTTCTTCCGAATAATAAACCACATAATTTTAAATGAAACAATTATTTATTTTTGCACATACATCTAAAATTTAAAAGCCATATACCTAATATAAAACAATTTCTAATTTCTTATCGCACTGTCGCTGTTAACGGACATCATTGGCGCTAAATTTTAACTTTCTCTAGCCTCAAAACCTTACAGGAAGTATGCTATCCATTGTTTAAAACGTTATTTGAATTTATGTTTTAATTTGAGTGAAACTAAAAATTTTAAAGAAGAACTTGAATGAAACGCTTTATACATACTACATTCTAAAAAAAAGTTTATATATACTATGTTGTAAAGCGTTTGGCCATAATCTTTCCAAATGTTAATTAATATTTATAATAATTAGTATGTAAGACTTACCTGTAATAAAGACGGCATCGTCGGTGTAATAGACTCCATTTTCTGCTGAAAGCTCTGGGCGAAGCTCTTCACCAGAAGTAATCCTGAACGCTACAACTAATAAGTTCAGAAAGAGAATCCCATAATTTAATGTTAATATTTGTTTCATTTTATGTAACCAAAAAGAAATGCATTCACTTTTAATATCAAAAAAAGGTTTTATCTTCCGTGTACGTCGCGAGGATGTGCGACCCACAAGGAGTCACTTTGCAAAATGCTTTAGCTACTTGATCTTGCGCCTTTATAATATTTTATACTGTCGCTCTACATTAGGTTGAAAGATAACAGAGCTTTTTCTCCTTTTGTTATTGAACTGACATTTGCTGGTCGTTATAAAAAGCTTTATGTGATGTCGAACTTTTGGTGAAGTAAATACTACTAAATGTAAAATCATTAATAATAATTGCGATCACAAGCATCTTATTTCACAACAATGTAATACATATTTACGTCCAATATTAACAGTTCAATGAACCATAATGTTATTGTAAGGGCATCATTTTACATGTACTGTACACTCTACAGCGTAGTAAATCGAGGGACTCATAAACGTAATTTAGAGATATTAAAGTGATAAAAGATAAATTTTATTTAAAAATCAACTTAATAAATGTTGAACTTCGATAAAACTAAATTATTTTAAGTAGTTAGGTACTATTAAATGTTTAAAACATATATACTTCATGCAATCCCATTATATGTTTTTTTTAATCTTTATTGAATATTATATAAAAAATCCTAAATGTGGACTTAGTATTACTTTATATTTACGTTTTCTAACACTCAATCTGGAACTTTGATTTTAAATAAGAGGACGGTCATTTCATAACATTGAATAAAGATAGTGAAGTCTTCTGAGTAGCTATTATAACGGATATGAGATGTGATTATATTATTAAGAACCGAAGAAAAGGATACAATTTTTTGCCAAATTTACCAAGTAGGATCAAATTGAGGTCCAAGTGACAGACATTAACATAATCTGAGTTAAGAAGAATCAACGTTTGTAGTAAAATAATATAACTAGTTGGCAGCAGTATTTTTTAAAGCATAGAACGCAATGTGCTTTGCTTTTGCCGACTAACTTTACTTACACGAACGCTCTAGTAGAAATTCAAAGAACAAGAACCAATACCATATTTTTCAATACATCCATTCTGTACCTTAAAAACTGCTTATACTTTGTTTTGTACTTTGCTTTGTTTTTTGAAACTTTAAAAAAATAAAAATGACGAGATTAGAGTCACGAACAGAAAAATCTAAGAGGGAAACTGACCATGAGCCAAAAATCGGTAATCAACACGTAATATTATGTAACATATATTATGTATTATAACATTATTACAAATTTTATTAAGTACTGTGTTCTTCTGTTAAGATATTCTCAGAAACAACCCGGAGTTGGGAAGTTGGCTGTATTTCACCCCCGTGCCTCGGAGAGCACGTAAAGTCGTCGGTCCTGCGTCTTAACTCTTACCGGTCGTCTCGAAATATCGTCCCATCGGACTTTGAGAGTAAAAGGAAAATAGATTGCACTGGTGTCTGCGTGTACACGTGTGCTCTATAATATCTCCTGCTGTACGCATCCGACTAGTCTCGGTGAGATTGGTCGCCGTAGCCGAAGTCGGTCAGATGGACATTATTATTGTTATGTTAGAGGCTATACCGATATATGTATATAACCCTACTTATCACAAATATTTGTGAAGGGTTGGGTCAATATGTAAAATGTAAAGATTGTCATACTTTAAGTAGTTGTGCACTAAGGCAAACTTTATTAGAGCAGAACAGCAGAAGGGAGGTTAGATGTTAGAGAACTCTTAGAAACTAAGAGCGCTTGTATTGTTTAGAAGAAGGAACATTCATGGAGTACATTGTGAAATGGCTCATCAACATAAATGTACTCTTTATGTAATTAAATAAAATAATCAAATTACTTAGTAATAATAAAGATCTACTTGATATCTATTGTGGAGAAGGTAGAGAAAACATCACAGTGACTTACTGATTCTTCTATTTCCTATGACATTTAAGGCAATATTGTTTTAATTACAAACCTTTGCCATTTAAAAAAAAAACTTGCCAAAGAGGACTTCAAAATTAATTGTTTTACCCTTTGGAGTGTTCATTAAAGAATCGATTAAAATAATATTTCTAAAAAGTTTTACTTAAGTATATTATATATGAAATTAGAATGACTCAATAGCGTAAAAAATGTAGATATTATGTGAATATTTGAATTAAGTTTCTTAAATATTAAGCGTTTTGTAAGCGTGCACAGGCGACTTTACGTGTATTGCAAAATCGTTAAACTTTAAATTGGTTGTTTTAACGTCAATCAATGTTTAAATCGAAGTTTAAGAGTTACTTTTAATATTTTACTTCAAATGTTCCGCTAAAAGGTATTAATTTCCTTTTATTTTATTGCAATTTGATAAAGTGATAATAAAATTTTGTTAAAAATAATTAAAGTATAAGTGGTAAGCATACCTAATTCTTTTGACTTTATTATTACAAAGCAACTTGTACATATATTACATAGTACATTATATACTTATAAGTATACCCATACTAAATTTTAAGAATGTAAAAGTGTATTTGTTTGTTTGTTTGTTTGTTTGTTGTTTTTTTGTTTGTTTGTTTGTTGTTTTTTCACGTTGAAATGAATTGACTGATTGGCGTGATTTTTTATGTGGAGATAGTTGGAGGGCTGGAGAGTGACATAGGCTACTTTTTACCGTGGGAGGTTATCTCATTCCCACGGGAAAACACGTGATAATACAACCCAAAAAAAATTTTAAGATCAAAATTACTTGAAACTTGATATTAATGCTCTCAATACAATTAAATAAATACGTGTTTTAGCATTTTTCGAAATTCGTCCCATAAGGGAATAAAATAGGGGATGAGTTTTAGCGCGAGCGAAGCCGCGGGTTCTGCTAGTATTATATATGTAATGATAACCTGACCTGAAATTGAAAATTCGAAAAAAGTAATTTTCCTAACCAGAACCCATTGTGCTTTCAAAAATACATACTTAATATATACAGAGCACAGGAAACCTGTTTAAGTACCTAGGTGCATGCAGATATGTACACTTAATTTCAAGATTTTTAGATAATACAAGATATTTACTACTTAATAAAAAATGTTTAATAGTTATTTACTTATTTCTTATCCTACGGGAATTTTCACATAGGTATGATTTTTTTTAGTTTTATTGCAGAGCAGAGGGCAAAGCAAAACTTTGTCAAAATAATAAAATAATCAGAGAGAAGCCAGAACAGGCGGCTATTAATAATTTGAAAACACTATAGAAAGTAATTTTAAATACCCCATTGAAATTATTTTTATCTTTCTGATAGTTTTAATTGCAAAAGTTATTTTATTTTATTTTGTTTTTAATATCACGCCACACCATTTTTATTGGCAACAGCACGCATTATCTAAGTTACGTTGAAGAAAAATAGAGTAAACTTTTTGTTTGCCTCAACAGAAATATGTAGATATATAACATTGACATAACATAAAAACTTTTTTTTATGGATGATGTAATTGTTTAAGGTAATACTGGTTTTTCTTTTTAGAAGTAGATAAGTATGTGAACTTTTTACGATGTCGTGTATTTAATAATAAAATACCGTAACATCAGTCAATATCCCCATCACAAACCACAAAAGACATCTCGGTAATTTTGTGTCAATGACCCATGAAAATAAATACTCTCATTAATCCTTACAGTATTCTACTGACTTAAGATTGATTTATATATAATTGGTGAACATTTAGCACGTCGCGTCGTACAATATTTAAATGACATTCGCAATGACAGTTTTTTTAGATGCACTAGTTGCACTGTTTTGAACTAGTTGGACATTTAATGCTGTCCTTAACATTTAAATTTTAAAAAGCTGTTTGATTTATTCGCTTATTTTTCTTTACAAGCTTTTAGCGTCCCGTAGCAGAATATGAATGAGGAATATTTCTGTCCCCCATTTTGGTCCTCTTTGATTTGACTGATCTTAATATACGTACTCGTTTCATGAATCAAAAGGATAACATAAAATAACTAAAATATAAAATAAGTACTTATCAGTGATTTAAAGCCATTTTATATTGGATCTTTATATCAATACATTCTTTAACTTGTCAAAATATTAATTTATATATCAAAAATAAATTTTTACAACACTTATGGCAAGGACATGATATGTTTGCTCTCATTAATCTTTTAAGTCAAACATACCGTTATGTTACGTTTAAGCTGATTCATTACAGCATGCTTTTGATAATAGACAACTTCTGCCCACGTCTTTGTCTGTATAAGTCTTATAAATGTATATCTATCCAAAAAATGTATGTATTTATAGTCTATATCGACATTTAAGAAAAAGAAACCAAGGAAAACGTAACTACGAATTTGTATTCGTGGAAATTCTTATAAACAATACAAAAATAATAAGAATAATAAATTAATATGTTTATTACAATGAAAATGTTCTATGTTTAAGCTTATCAAAATTAGTTTTAGATTACCTATAAGTTTGATTAGATTTACATAAAATCTTTTACTTAAAGACGTAGGTACCTTACGTAATAAAACATCGTAATTCGTATGTAAGATATAGACATCTCTGAACTGGATATTATAATAGGTATACATATACACGCCTTAATACCTATATATTTTCACACAGTCAGTCATAGTCATAATATTAACGTTAATAACATTATCTATACTACGAGAATAAAACAGTAACAGTTAACGAAACCTGTACATGAAATATTTGTTAAAAACAATGACTAACGTATTACTCGTATGTATACAATTTATACCCCAAAACAATAGTAATTAAAATTTTTGTCTGTTTTTCTGTTTGTGTGTGCGTGTGTGTGTGTGTGTTGCGTTTCACGCAAAAAGTCCTGAACCGATTTTAACTAAATTTTATGTAGTGATAACTTATTACTCGGGTCAACATTTAGGATACCTTTTACTACGGGCAAATTTTTCATTCCCACGGGAAAACGCAATAACTGGTCCTATCGAGTCGTCCTTAGTTTCTATGGCTAACACTGACTAAACCTTATGAGATACTTCAAAACAATGTACTAGAAAATTGTAGGTTTTAAAAAGATCTACAGACTAGTCCGCAATAATATATGTCTATCTCCTAAGGTATATTCGCAATTACTATTTTTATTATATATTAAAGGCAATGTCGCGACTCATAGACTCACTTATCAACGTTCAGCCCAAGCCGATGATGATAGACCAGCACCACTAAAAAGCCAGCAGAAAAGGGTGGTGGAAGATTGAATGGGGAATCGATAATTTCTCAAGTAATGGATATATGTATATATACTTTTTTTTTATTTTCTATAATACTTACCTACTTTTCTATATATATAGTCTATTCTATACTAATCGTCAAAACGTACCTAGGGACGAATCCGAGCGAAGCGAGGATGAGTCGCTAGTTTTGTAATAAATAATAGCAATGAGTTAGTAATATCCACTTTGTTAGTAAATTCTTATAGTAATTAATTATGTACGATACAAGTAATTTTATCTGAAATAGATGAGAATAGAAAATATTAATTGTTTACAATATATCTACATAAAAATTGTATATAAGCGGATAGAAGGGAATGTTTACTCTCTTTTCTGGCTGCTTCCGTGCTTGTTATTTGATGTGCCTACGGCCTACGCTTAAAGAGTTACGAAGAACCATATTAACAAGAATAAAAGAGAAGGATTAAATTAATATATAATTAAATTCTTTTAGTTCGGCTATCACAAGTTTAACATTCGGAGGGACGAACGAACAAAAAACAAACTCTGTCTCTTTATGATAATTGTATAGATAGTAATAAAGCGAAAATACGTGAAATATTTTTGCGCCATGCGTGTTGACTCCAAAACGATAGTTTTATTGTTATTGTAGTATTTATCTTTTTTCATTTCATGCAAAAAGTACTGAACGCATTTTAACTTAAATTTGTGCAGTGATAACGTCTTACTTCTTTCTACAAGAAAATTTCTCATTCCCTCGGGAAAACAAAATAACTGGTTCGGCCGAGTAAACCTTCATACAAAAAAATCAATGATCTATTACACAAAAAACTAGGTATTAGTAGCAGGGTTAAAAATTAATATATTTAATAATTAACTGCGGTAAAATCTCTCACTTTCATGGGAAGCAAGGGGAGTGCATTCGCTGATCTACATATTATACATACATATGTATATATTTATACATACAAATACATAAGTAATGTAAAATAAAATCGCTGTCTGCTTCCGTCTGTTTCTGCACTATCTTCTTCTAAATCACGCAACGGATTTTGATACAGTTTTCACTAATTAAAAGATCGATAAACGAAAAAGGTTTGTATAAATATATTATAAAATTTGTAAATGTTTTGTATAAATTGGCTGAACTACGACGGTGTTTTTAGGTCGTCGGTCGGACAAAAATCGGTTCGGTTATCATATGCTTACATGGCTAAGACTGGCTAAGCCTTAAGCACGGTAATATAACATTACCGTGCCTTAAGAGATACATCAAAATAATGTACTAGATAATTATAGATTTTAAAATGACCTATAGAAAATACTGCGATAGCATGTGCCTATCTCCTAAGATACACTTACAATAACTATTTTACGTACTTTAAAACGTACTGAAGGAAAGCACCCGAGTGAGTATAAGTAAAGTTAGAATGTGCGTATTAATTAACACGTTCACTGCGGAACAGGCCCTATTGGCCCGCCGCGGTACTTTCGGCTGGTGCGGACGGTGAAAACTATAATATCTCTCTCGCTGGTGCGGAACGATTATCTTAGGTATTAGTAAGAGATCGACAAAGATAAATATATATTTCGGTTTGTAGTCAAAATTGTAGGTACTATGCATCAAAAACATTGCGGCAGGCCCTTTCGGCCCGCCCGCGCTGACGATGAGTAACATCACCGGGCCTAATTCGGCCCGCCGCCTTAGGGGCCCGCTACCGCACAAAGCGCGCGCTCAAGCGTTGCTCCGCCAGTCGGTGTCGTGCTTTCTAGATTATCGATTATCGTATATTATCGACAGCAACAATGGAAAGCAAACGAAAAATCGACATTTTGGAAAATAAAATAATTCAACCTCGTATTGACAGTAGTGATAGTGATGGTGACATATTTCTAACAATTAAAAAAAAGAGCGTAGAAATAAATCTGCACGCAAAACCATATACAAGTGGTAAGTTTTGTTTATTACACACACACACATAAACATATTGTAATATAATTGTAATATTTATAATAATAACAGCTTAAATTAAATAAATAATATTGCCATATTTAATTATAAAACTTATTAAGTATTGTAAGGTACTTTGGTGCCATTTTTGAATTTTTGAAATCATTTTTGTAAAATAGTGGGTAGGCACTCTCTGTAATAAGTATATAACGCCTTTGAAACGTCTAGAACCTTAGTCTCTTCCCCTGTCCTTGATTGCTGTAAAGCATTCGAAACGTCGGGAACCAAAAATCAAAATAAATCCGCGAAATAATCCGAAAAGACAGTTTTATTTAAAATATCAAATATTCGTGTGAATCTTAGAAACTGTTAAATATACACCATTATTTATTTTATGATAATTCTGTTTTATTATCGATAACCCCTAACTTTTGTCTGTCCCATCACTACAAAAAAGTACTGTCTAGTGCGGTTCATGTCGTTATCGGCTCGCCACTTTTCTTTGTTTATTTCTCATTTCCTGTTTAGCAGATCCAGGGGCGAAACGAACGTAAAGAAATTGGGTTCAACGTCATTCTAACAGTACAAAAAAAAAATTGTATACACCATGTTTTCGCAAAATTATAGCACTTTAATCTAACCTAGTATTGGCGGGCCGAAAAGACCTGCCACGCACTGGCGTAAAGATCGCTGGGGGCACATTCCGACCTGCCGCCGCACTAGATAAAAGTTTATGATTTTTTTAGTTAATAGCATATAATTTTAATAATAAGAGCGAACGTATTAATATATGTATATAAGTAATTTTAAAATAGATTTTATGATTATAAATAAAAAAAATATATAAAAAAACATTGTAATATATTTGTAATAAATTTTATGAGTAAATAACTATATTTATTTTAAAAACTTTGTAACGTATTACTTTGTAATGTACTATTCGTTTTTTTCATTAGCTATAGCACGGATGACGTAATTAATAATTTTGTGTTAAATAATTTATTACTAGCGACTCACCATCGTTCCCCTCGAGTTCGTCCCTACTTACGTTTTAAAGTTTAGTATAGATTTCTCAGAGTTGAGATATTTTCCCCCAGTAAAAAGTATCCTATATGTTGACCCGGATAACCAGCTATCATCATACCAAATTTCATCAAAATACCTCCAGTGGTTTTTCCGTGATGCGGTAACAGATAGACAGACAGACAAAAACTCAAAAAACTACAGATACGGCCTCTGTATCGATAATAATGTCTATTTCAATAAGATTTTCTAAAAAATATTTAATGTACAGATTCGGCCTAGTTACAACTTTATTATATACATATGTATAGATTTACTAGTGACTTACTGCATACAGGATAACCCACCAGAGTTTCATCACAGTCGGATCAATAGTTTAGGAACTCATAGAAGACAAACATAAGAACATTCATTTTTATTTATATAATAATAATAATATGCGATTTGTCAAAATAACGTCCTTTATAAGTCATTCATTTTTCTGTCTTTTAAATACATATGTCTACTCTACATATATAAAATGTGGTCTGTGACATGTAGCAGTAGATATACGAAAACCCTTCTGGAGGCGAAAGGAGCATAGTATTATCACAGTCTATAAAACAATACAGTCATCTAACGAAGCCGTCTAGACAGGGCAATCGTGCGGGGTGTGAGAGGTGAGACGCGGGTAGGCGAGCCCGAGCTGCATACATTTCTGCCGCCCGAATTAGTAAGCAGCTCGGGACACGACTTTAAGGGCTATCGCGCGTTTATTTTAATTTGTAAGCAATTAAAATGGTTCATACTACCTGTGCTATATTATATATTTTTTGCTAAAATTATTTATTAGGATGAAGATTTTTTACATAATTAAGTTTAATAACAGACATTTCAAATCCAGTAAATCTAGAAACCGAAAATATTTGTCCGTTGCCCATTTATGATAGGTGATTTGGAAATCTATTAATTACATTATATCATATAAAACACACTTTGCTAAAAAATTGAAAATAATGATAAATTTATATATAACTAAATTCAATTTGACTTATGTAATATAATTTGCTAGATTTAACTTATTTTTATTATAACTTAATTTATTTCATTCTAATTATCTAGTTATTCATTAAATTAATTATAATGTCACATAGAAATATCCATTTAATCAAATCAAATAATTGTTAAACCAATTGTATATTATATTTTTTATTAAAGAAATAAAAGGCTTATTATTATTATTATATGAAATTTTGTAAAACTCTATTTGAATTTGCCTCCGCGAAATGCCTTTTTGTATTCTTTGCTATGAAGAATTTCGATAAATAACTAAATAATAATATTATATTTTAATTAAATTACAAAAAAAACTGTAACAACCCTGCGTAATGCGAAGTACGCTACGCGGTGTCGGCTTTTCTTTAAACATCAAAGGCGATAGCCCACTGTTATTTTTTAGTACACTGTGGTATTATGCAGTCGGAGACATACATACATACACGTAGCAAAACTCGCAGCCATGAGCCAGTATAAAACATGTTAACTTTATTAAATTGATTTTTATTTAGTTTTTTAGTTTATGTTAGTGAAACATTTTTAGTTTCGTTTAACAATTTATAAACATATAACTTGTTTATTTTTTTGTTATCATCTCTTAAAAATATTAATTTTGACCCAAACAATAGGTTTGGACGAAAAAATTTGCTTCAAGGCAAACTAATTAGCTCCTGATATCCCACATTTCTCTTTTTAATAACATCCATATACCCACCCTATGGCTCTCGCGTTATCAAGGCATTACGTAGGTATGAATCATGAAAAACAGTTAAGCCGCTTAGTAATTACGAGGGACTGGACGAACATAGATTGTATTCAGCATTTCTTAACGTCCCACTGCTGGAAACGGGCCTCCCTTTAATATGACGGGGATCAGGCCATAGTTCCACCACGCTTGCCAATTAATAGGTTGGCGACTTCACATATTTTTCGAAAACTTTGGAAAAGGTTCTTTCAAACATGCAGCTTTCCTCTTGATGTTTTCTCTCACGATAAGACAAGTGGTAATCATGTTAGAAATGATTCGCACATGAATATAATATCAGAGGTGCGAGACCCGGATTTGAACCCGCTTCACTTGGTTTCCCAAACGAGCGTTACCAGTGTGCACCAAAAAAGTCATTAAACAAAAAGCAAAGAATTTCCAAACGAGATCGGACTTACCACAAATGACGAACATACATATGTACATTGTACATACATGTGTGTATAGTATGTAGGCTATTTATTTGACCTGTATATATGTATGTACTATGTAAATATACGTCATAATAGATACAGGTCAAACACAGTGGATGGATGGCAGATGGATGGGATAGTTAATTAAACAACGACATTGCAAAAGAATACCTACTTGTTGTAAGTTACAGCAGTTTTTAGGTGTTCAAGATTTTAATTTCGTCTAATAGATACCTACTTAACTATTATTATTTGATTACACCTTACTCAATCTAAATACGATCAGAATCTGAGTCTTTAGTTCAGAATATCGCGGATATTTTTTATTTGCTTAAAGTGCCTTCTGTTTATGCCAGTTTTATTGTACGCCGCCGCTGTGTGCGAAAACTAACATGTAGGCGATTGTTTTCATGGAAGTGTCCAAAATCTTTTATATAACAATTGTAAAAATTTGAGAAAAAAATGATTGAGTATGTAACAATAATTAAATGTTCAGATAAATATTTACCCGGTATGGAAAGTAGAAGGTTGTGAAGGTAGATTTTGATTGAAAATAATACTTGAATTCTAAATATAAGGGAGATGCGTGCAAAATGATCCCCTTAAGGGAAAATCTTTACTTCGTTCAAAGTTTAAGACAAAAATACAAGATTTAAATTGTTAAGGATAGTGAATTTACTTGTCTTTGTATCTGCATACTTATTTGTCATTTGAGCGTTCGGTTGTCTTTACAAGCGCACGCGTACACTAAGCTACTCCGTATAACGTACAACCAACATAAAGTGATGGGCTAAGGAGCTATCGATAAGTTATTATCGATAGATTACTCCTTAGTCTCATCATGGATAAGTTCTTGACCAGATCATCATCTATTCCGAACTTAGTCAACAAGAGACCCAGGGAAGATGGAACCTCCTCAGACCAATGGCAACAGCCAAAGAGGTTTGTTACCAACTCCAAAGAAACTTCAAAGGATAGAGAAATACCAACCGATAACCGATATCGAGGCTTGCCTGTAGATGACCAAATCTCAGAATTCTACCTACAGGCTACCAAGAAAAAGGAAGTTAACAATACTCCTCCAATAATTATCGAGTTACTGGGTGATTGTACCCATCAGAAAATTAAGGACTTAATTTTAAAACATATTAAAGACTTCCATATGCAATATAAAGGTAGAAACATTGTAAGAGTGCAATGCTACTCCGCTAAAAATCACCAGCTTGTAAAAGATTGTCTGCTTAAAGAAAATGTGGCCTTTCATACATTCACAAGAAAAGATGAGAAATCCCCGAAAGCGGTGATTAAGGGCCTACCAAAATCTATGCATGACACTCTTCCCACCGAACTAGCCTCAATAGGTTTTCCGGAATGTAATGTATCCGAAATCAAAACCCTACATCCAACAGAATATCCCCCTGTTCTTGTCCAGTTACCAAGAGGGACGGATATGACTAAATTTAAACAGATAAAATATGTGCTGAATTGTGTCGTCGAAATTCAACGTTATAAACCTAACAAAAAATTAGGCACTCAATGTTTTCGGTGTCAAGATTTCGGTCATACTTCCAGAAACTGCAACAGGCCGGTTCGATGCGTAAAATGTACACTTGCTCATCCTACATGGGAATGTCCTAAGAAAGATAAAGACGGACCAGCCCGATGTTGTAACTGCCAAGATACCCACCCCGCCAATTATGCTCAATGCCAAGCACGACTACAATATATTGAGCGTATCCAATCGAAACGTGAAACTTTACGTAAGGCTCTAACTCCTGAAATTACTAATTCAAAAATTAATGTGCCTGGCATGTCCTGGGCTAAAGTTGCAAGTTCAGGTAAGAAAGATCAGACTAGACCTACACCTGTAACTCCAGTAGATCTAGCTAAGAAGACACTCCTGAGAAACACTGCTTTTTCCCAACACCATATGAGTACTTCGGATCCTATTGCGAAGACTTCCCAGGACCTTGAAACTTCTGAAATGCTAGAAATTCTTACTGTTATAAAATCTATCAAAGATGAATTCGCCAAGTGTAAAACTTTCATGGATAAAGTAATCTTAATATTAACTCATCTAGGGCATTATGTCTAGTTGTCATGAACTTCGCATTATGTATTGGAACGCTGATGGCGTTCACAGTAAGCAACAAGAATTAGCTGAACTTGCGGTGAGTAAATTTAACGTCGACATAATTGCTCTTTGTGAAACTAGATTAACTAACCGCCTAACTCTTAATATACCTGGTTACATTTGTTATCGTATCGACAAACGTACTAATGGCAACGGTCAAGGTGTGGCTTTACTTGTTCGTTCAGACTTAGACCACAGCTTAGTGCCTGCTCCTAAAACTCAGAACATTGAAGCAATTGGCATTTCATTAAAACTTATTAATAGTAGCGTTATAATCTACTCAGTTTATCAATCTCCAAATCTCCCACTCCTGACTAACGATATAGATTTAATCCTATCATCTGGTTCCCGAGTCTTAATCATGGGTGACATCAATTCAAAGCATCCGCTGTGGTCACCTGGGCCAAGTAATACCCATGGTAAAAAGCTTTACGAACACATGCTTAATGGTGACTACATTATCCATGCTCCACATGAACCAACACTTGTGCATTACCGTGTAGAACACAAGCCATCTCTGCCTGACATTCTTCTAAATAAAAATTTCAATTTTCTCCATAA
The DNA here is from genome assembly GCA_905404265.1 of Fabriciana adippe. Taxonomy (NCBI): domain Eukaryota; kingdom Metazoa; phylum Arthropoda; class Insecta; order Lepidoptera; family Nymphalidae; genus Fabriciana; species Fabriciana adippe. Next base: position 10,026,607 of record FR989985.1, read on the forward strand.
TATTATTACTATCCCAGCATTATCTTCTAATCATTTTCCAGTTTTTGTTACATTTAAAACTAAATTTAATCGTTTTCCCATTAAAAAATTTAATTATTCAAAGGCTGACTGGTCAAAATATCGTAATTTTCTTAACAATAATATAACACTATCTCCTAAAATATATAACGATACAAATCAGATTGATTCAGTAATTGTCGATTTTCAACACTTGTTACTAAAGGGCAGAGACTCTTGTGTCCCCATTACTACTTTAAAACCGTGGAATATTTCCTCTTTCCCACGACGTATTAAGCGACTTATTCAGCTAAGAAACCGTTTTCGCAGGTATACAACCTTAGAATCAAACACTTTAGTACGTAAAATACTAGTGACTAATATTAATCAATTAAATTTTCAAATTAATCATGCCATAAGCGCTTATAATGATAAAGCATGGAATCTTAAATTAAAAAGGGTTGATAATCCCAGGTCTGACCTCTGGCGACTGGTGAAAAGTATCCGCTCCACCACAAGCTCTCCCATTTCGAAATTGAAATGTGAAGATGGCTCATTTACTACAACTCAACAAGAACAATGTAACGTCCTTGCAAATACTTTCCAAGCTAACATGCTTTTAACTCATAACTGGCAAAGTGATATTATACCAACTATTGACCGATCTATAGCTGAACTTAATAAAAGTACGTCTAATGAAACCATTAAGCTTGTTCGCCCAGTTGAAATCAAGAAAATTATATCAAGCTTAAAGCCCCGTAAAGCCCCTGGACCTGATCACATCAGTAATTTACTTATTAAAAATATCCCTCAAAAGTCCATTGTACTCCTAACCAAAATATTCAATTCTTGCCTTATGCTTAATTATTTTCCAACTCCATGGAAAGTTGCGAAAGTTATTGGTATACATAAGCCGGGTAAGGATACAACAGATCCCTCCTGCTATCGTCCAATTAGTCTTTTGCCCTGCCTTAGCAAGCTTTTTGAAAAGATAATCTTTAATCGATTACTTCGTGTATCCGAACATCAGCTCATCGATGCGCAATTTGGGTTTCGTCGAGGCCATTCCACAGTCCAACAACTTGCCAGAGTTGCTGAAACTATATCCCATAATTTAAATTTAAAACAATCAACTGGAATGTTTCTCTTAGACATCGAAAAAGCTTTTGACACTGTTTGGCACAAAGCCCTACTCCATAAACTCATAAGGCTTGGGCTGCCTTTTCCGCTTATAAAAATCATCCAGTCATACTTAAGTGATCGCAGTTTTCGAGTCCACATCAATAGTTATTCATCTATCTCAAAATCAATACCCGCAGGGGTGCCACAGGGCTCAATATTAGGGCCATATTTATTTCTTCTGTACCTAAATGATATTCCGGTTCAACCACGGACGAGTTTAGCCTGCTTTGCAGATTACACAGCCTCTTTTACGACCTCTTCTGATATAAACTTGATAATAGATAGACTTCAACTCTCCATTGATCAACTTCTATTTTATTTCCATAAATGGAAGCTCAAAATAAATGCATCTAAAACAGAAGCTATTCTATTTACTAGAAAGCGAACTTTACCATCTCGAACGCTGAAAATTGGAGGGTATATTATACCTTGGAGCAAATCAGTTAAATATCTTGGCTTAAAGCTGGACAGTAAGCTCAACTGGACCGAAAACACTTTTACACTACGACTCAAAGGTATTAAAGCATTAAATGCCCTTAATCCAATCTTAAATAGACGCTCATGTCTAAGTAGTAGCACTAAACTACGTATTTATTGCACCCTGGTACGTCCATGCATTACCTATGCATGCCCCATATGGAGCGGCACTTGCAAAACGAACATTAAAAAGCTACAGATTTTACAAAACAAAGCTATCAAATATGCCTTTAATACTCCCTTTCGCACTAATCTCCACAAGTTACATTATCAAATAGGTCTTCCAAAAATCGATGTTTATATTTATAAATTATCCGAAAAGTTCTATATCCATCAAAATACTAACCACAAAAATAAACTAATAAATAATATATGCATAAGTCGTAAAAATAATCTTCCATATATCGATAAATATAATCGATACAAATTGCCGCATCACTTATTCCTTGACTATGAACCATTTGTATAGGAACATTCGTCAACACAGGCGCGTGCGCTGTTGCCGCGGCCGCGGGTGCTATTCCCGTTCGTATTACCGTGTGATATAAGATCGAAAATGGCGCGCGCACCGCGGTGCGGGCCTACTCGCCTGCGTGTGCGATAGATAACATGTTAAGTTCTTGTTGCTTGCTGCGGACTGCTTTAAGTGATATTTTATTTACATCTACCGACCACGGTTTATTTTTCTTTGTTTAAAATTATGATATAAATGTAATCGCTTTTCTAAAGCTTACATACTTTAATGATATACCTACTGTTCAATCATTAATAATAATTATGTATACGCTAGTGTTACGTTTGGCTATAAGTTTTATATAAGTCTATGTACTTGTTAAACATATATAATAGTATATAATATGTACTTCTAGGATTAAATTTACACTAGAAATGTACTTAATGTAATGATTTATGTTGATTAAATAAAGATATTTTAAAATAAAAACTTATTTGTGATGATATGTATGTGATTTATTAGTTTCGTCATATCTTTTAAAAGTTTAATAAGGGATCGTTTTATACATATATGTGTATAAAACGATCCCTGGGAGGAGATCCCTGGGTTTTATACCCTACCATATTTAATATACCCAAAATAAAATACCCAGTTACTTATTTTAATCATATGTATTGCTTAAAGCAACAAAAATATTTAAGCGTGTTATACATAACATTTTAAGTCTTGAGTTATATTGGAGATCATTTTTTTTCTACTAAATCAACAAAATTAAACGTTAAACAACTGTAACAAACATTTTAAGGTTTATATAAGTAACAAAATATAAATAAAAAATAAACTCTTTTTTATAATTAAAAAAAAAACAATTAAGACCATCTTTGACGGCATCCAGAGCCTTTCGCATTTGTTCCTCAGGCCAATTTTGGCGAGTGGTTTTACGTTTGTAAGCTCGTGGCATGATCTGTAAAAATAAAAAGTAAAAAAGCAATTTTTATAAACAAGCTTTTATTTAAATTTAAAGGGATCATTTCACCTCAAACATCAAATTTCAAGACATCGATCAAAATATAACTTTCAAATACAACGTGCGGTATTCAAACATTGCTTAAATATAGCTGAACGTTAATGGAATCCGCCAATAAAACAACATTTCAATAAATCTTAACATGCAGAAAGTAATGAAACTCGAAAAATAGGCTTACCTTAGATTAGAAGCACATTTTTTATTTTTTTTCTAATAAAACCACGCAAAGTGCTCACACCGCCATGACACTCGGAGAGGCAACTGGCGGGGTTGCGGGGATGATGTTAATTGCGTATTTGGATAGATGTCGTTAGTAGTTATTCGTATACGGTGGGGAATCATTTTACCTCGAGGGGTCGTATTACACTCATCTCCCCTACATCCCTGTTGACAAACTCCAATAGTATCCAATAAATATTTATTGGTTTCTATGTGGCTTTTGTCGCTTTTGATGGGATCCTATTTGAGTTTTTGAACAGGGATGATACGAGCAATAATAATTGAAATAAATGTGAAGGATGGGAGAGAAGTTATTTATAAAATATAGCGCCTTAGCCTTACCAAGAGGCAATTAGGTAAGATTATAACAATTCTCATCCATTTAAGATGTTATTTCTATTTCAATGCCTAGGCAACAGCTATTGATGTAATGAAACTTTAAAATCTGCAAAAAAGATAAGGATGATTATTATTTTCTATGACGAGGGTAATAATTATTTGCCGTGTGGTGTCCTGCTTAGAATACCACCACATCTTTTCTAGCCGAGGGTGTCGTAAAAGGCGAATGAGGTAATTGATACCGGAAGATGGGCAGCAGTATTTTCCGGCAGTTATGGCAAATCCTCTCAAAATTATCAACGTACAAATCGGTAGCCCCACTATTCCTGATCATGATAGCGGCCTAGGTAACGGTGGAGCAGGGGATGCAAAGAATCTCCAGATGAGTTCGGGCTACTACAAATGACTCGACCTGGCAACACTGAACATACTGCGGACCGCCGAGAGGATAGTTGCACTTGAAAAAGAACTGATGTCCCATCGTATACTGGATGGGACATTGTGGGGTTATCGGAAGTTCGAAGAGAGGAGGAGAACTCAATAACGCTTATCGCTACGCTAAATCTGTAATCTGCTTTATTTCCGGGACTAATAGTTTCGAGATGATATCGGGCTTATCATCCACAAGTCTCGTGTGAACCACGTGGTGAATATCGGAGTGTGATGGCCAGGATGGCATATCTTGTTCTGCGAATAGGCAAAGGTATTTCCTTTGTCCTAGTAGTTCAAGTGAACGAAAGAAGGCGGTGAACTGAGAGTGGGGCAATTTGGATTTTGATGTCAAAATCAACGGGAACATTTTCACATTATTTTTGTCACTACACTCTTCCATTGTACTATTTTTTGCGTAAACGCAATCATGCTGTGAGAAACATTAACAATAATGTTGCTTGTTGACAGTGTGTCCGGTGTTGCTTTCAGTGCGAGGTGGCAGAAAATAAAACTTTTAAATGTAGGCTAGGCAAGTAATTAAACGTTATCCGTCCAAGTCCTTTGTATTTGATGAATGGCTGTATTCAGGCCGCTAGTTGAACGGCGCCGTTTAGTAAAAAGGCTAGCCTGTTAATTGAACGGTTAATTAAGCTAGTTGGGTGCAACATATACATATAGATAAGATGAGTTGTGGGTTGTATTATTTCGTGTTTTCCCGTGGGAATGACATAATCTCCCTGGTAAAAAGTAGCCTATGTCACTCTCCAGCCCTCTAACTATCTCCACACAAAAAATCCAATGTGCTGTTTCGTCGTTAAAAAAGGAACAAAAAAACAAACCAACGAACAAAAAACAAACACACATATTCACATTTATATTATGTATCAAGTATAGCTGTCAATCTATTGTTATTTTTAATTTTTGAAACGCTTACGTAAAACTATCATTTAAAAATCAAATACACGACGGTATAAATTAGCTTGTTTATTTTGTTTCTTAACACGTTCATGCGAACGCTTCAATATTGTTGTTTGTTTGCTTCAAACGAAGCTTGCATTTTTTATTTGTAGACTGCTTTCTTCTACTACATTTTCGTTTATGAGAGTCAAAATGCTTTCAGCACTAGAATACTCTAAATCGAGTGTGGTTCTATAAACTGATGCGGTTCCAAATGCGAAATCCGACGTAGATCCAACGTCAGAAGCAGATCGTAAATTAGAACAAGTACTCTTTTTGACATGCTCTCATCCCCTCGTCATCTCCTCATCTGTTGCGCCTACTTTTGAAGCATGACATCCCCATGATAATGACTTTTTGTGCTATTTGCCCTGCTCAAACTGCGAAAGGCCCATGTCAAAGGAGCTGTCGTCCACATTTTCACCAATTGGGGCGTAATCAGCAAACGATCCAAATTCTCCAACGTCAACAAAAGGGTTTGGCGTAGTATCCCGGGATGACGAAAGCTCAAAGATTTTCATAGAAGATTCCTTTTTTTTTTGGCTCATTTTACATATCTAAAACAAACAAAAAATACCAAATATGTATTTTGAACACATTCAGACTTATTACAATAAAGTAAACTACATTGATATAATATATACAACGTAGTAAGATAATCAACATGCTTACGTTTTGTGTCAATATTTCACGGGAACACAGAATCGGCGCACGCACTACCCCCACGACGCGCGTAAGTTGATGGATGTAATGAAACTTCTTAGGCGAAACGACGTATAGTGACGTTGTGCGCTAACAAAGTAGATACTTGGTACCAGGACGGAATGCCATAAAAAAAGGCAAAAAAATCGGTACGGTGTAGTACTACAATTTCGAGGATTCGATATAATGTGGCACAGCAGCCCAACTTTTAAAAGTTAGTATGGCCAGACACCGTACCATTACGTTCCCAAGTAGCACAAGGAGCATTTTAATTAATCTATCGTGAACTTATGTAGACCTAAAAGTGTATGTAAGCTCTTAGAAAAGTTCACTCAACATTCTGTAGCTGCATATTGGCATTTCAAAATCATTTTAACACTTTAAGGTATACATCGGTTGAATAATGGTTTTAAAAAATGCTTTATATTGTTTTTGGTTATAGTTCAGTAGATCACAACCCGCTGTACAGCTTTCAGCTGTTTTCGGTGCCTTTGGTTCTACAAAAACATTTTTAATTAGTAAGGAAATGTCTAGTGCTGCTTAACAGCACGTAGGTACTTGTGCCATTTTAATGCTTGCATTTTAAAGGAGCAAGTTAGTGCTGTTGTTCAGCCAACAGTTCTATAATAAAATAGGTTTGAATTATTGTAATGCGTATCACTGTATATAAGCATAGACTTATACCATTGTAATGCTTGCATTTTAATAGAGCGATTAAGTCCTGTTGTACAGTCAACAGCTCTATAATAATAAATAACAATAACATTTATGTATGTCTATACTTCTGTTTTGTATGTTTTTTTTAGTTTTTCACGATAAACTCTCAAACTACGGAATTAATTTTAAACATTTTTTACTAATAGACAGCTATAGATTAATTTAATATATAGCTGATTATTTAAATTACATAATGATAACTTTTCTTAATTAGCGCTAGTTAGTAATATTTTCCAAAACGATTTTCAAAAGAAAGTGTAAGTAAATAATTCTAAGCGAATACATTTTTTTATTTCATATGGCTCTGCTAATATGATTAAAGTCGTAAGCATTTTATTGTGTCCTTTAAGCCTTTACCTTCCAAGAAAAGGTGTCAAGAAAAAGTGAAAAATTTGAGATATAACAGTTCCTAAAATACTTTTTCATAGTTTTTGAGATATGAAATATTTTTAGTTACCCGCTTTGGCAGTTTAACAGCCATAAACTTGTTTTCCATAAAATATTATAAAATAATATAAATTGAACTTATTTTTACGGTGCAAAAATGAGTAGGTATTGTGGAAACGTAAATATTATTTGTATTTATTTTAGTGTTAACCATACAAAACACGGAAGTAAGAAAAACAAAATAGCATTTTGCTATACGAAACCTAAAATGCGCAAGTTGGATTTACATTTGCCCAATTTTTACATTAAAAGATTAAAAAACATTAACATTATTTACTAAACAATAAAAATTTACAAATATTCTCATTTGAAAATTGTTTCGGCCAACAAAATATTACTAATATGTTACTAATTTATGAAGCTAAAAAGTTTGTTTTATTAAAAATTTAAGCACGGGCAGGGCCGCGGGTAATTTAGTAGTAATTATAGTAAAGTCATAGAAAGGTTATATCTGTACATTTTTTTTTGGATAAAACTACATACTTCAAAAACACATGGCGACATCTATTGTCAAATAGCTAAATAACACATAAATAAATTTTCATTAAAATAACTATTTTAATGAATAAAATAGCGCTGTTAATATTTCTTTTAAGATAAGTTTTTTAATAGTTTTAACATAATATATAAGTAAGTTACCTTGCTAAAATATTAATAGCATCATCGTGCTTTTACTTTAACCAGTTTTTGTATTTTTTCTCAGAAATGAGATATTTTCCTGCGGTAAAAAGAATCCTATGTGTTGACCCGAATAACCTGCTATTACCATACCAAATTTCATAAAAATCCCTCTAGTGGTTTTTCTGTGATGCGGTCACATACAGACAGACAGAAAAAATTCTAAAAACTATAGATTCGGGCTCTATATTACTAAAAATGAATATTTCAATAAGATTTTCCGAAAAAATATTGAATTTAGGGGTTCGGCTTAGTTACAATTTTATTGTATGTATAGTTACTAATTTATGAAGCGAAAAAGTTTGCTTTACTGATAATTTAAACACGGGCGGAGCCGCGGGTGATTTAGTAGTAATTCTAATAAAATCGAAAAAAGTTCATATCTGTACATTAATTTTTTTGGGATTAAAACTATGTATTTTAAAAACACATGGCGACATCTATTGTCGAATATCTAAATAACACATAAATAAATATTAATTAAAATAACTATTTTAATGGATAAAATAGCGCTTTTGATAATTTGATTTTTAAGATAAGCTATTTTTATAGTTTTTACCATATTTTGTAAGTTACCTTGCTAAACTGTTTACAAATAGTATCGTCGTGGTTTTGTTCCTACCAGTTTTTGTATTTTTTTTCAGAAATGAGATATTTTCTCGCGGTAAAAAGTATCCTATATGTTGACCCGGATAACCAGCTATCATCATACCAAATTTCATCAAAATCCCTCCAGTGGTTTTTCTGTGATGCGGTAACAGACAGACAGACAGACAGACAGACAGACAGACAGACAGACAAAAATTCTAAAAACTATAGATTCGGCCTCTGCATCGATAATAATGTCTATTTCAATAAGATTTTCCAAAAAATATTTAATGTACAGATTCGGCTTAGTTAGAATTTTATAATATGTATAGATATATATATATATATATATGTTTAGTTTTCGGCGTTATATATCAAGTCATTTGTCCGCCATATTCAGAGAGACATAATGACACTACAGTAGTTCAGTAAAAGTTTTCTCTCTGGCCTCCAGCTTAAATTGTTCATGTTTTAATTATTCGTGCAGCTAACGGAATTAATAATCACTTTTAATGGTTAATCTTGCTGTCTTAGACCGAGACCATTTTGTAAACATATCATAACCTAAAAAAAAACTTTGTTTGGACCTATGTAAAATAACTATAGACCTATAATAAAATCCTCGCTTAGTTTAATACCTATAAACGAATAACAATGTGCCTATTTTACAAAATTTCGTTTTATACCAGAAATACGAAATTGATCTTATATTTCACACATTATATTTATTTATTATTTTATAGCAAAACCTTCATATTCTTGAGGCGCATGAAAATTTTATATAAAACCTATATACCTACTCGTATACATTGACAGTAAACTATATTTCGCAGTAATATTTTAAGGCTAGATATAGTGATAAAGTAAAAATAAAATAACAATCGCACTCAATATTAATTACAATAACTGTCACGCTGTCACTAAGTCACATACCGTATCGTCAGATGCTATGAAAATAAATGTACTAAATTAAAAATCTCTATTCTACAAAAGCATTGTACAGCTCATTACACGCTTTTTCAATGAGTGGGGTTATATTTAAGTTCTAACTATGAACACAAAATGCCATAAATCAGCTTTACTCATGATTTTTATCAAATGTAATGCTTATATAATGCCATTAAACAGCCTATGAGATATATACGTTCTAACAGTGAATACTTAAAAAATCATTATTTAACTTTATTAATGCTTTGATCCATTTTAATGCTTTTAAAATGCTATTGTCGTGTCATCAAACAGCCATGTGAACCTTAGGCTGTTTAATTTGTGCCCAAATAAGCATTACAGTGGCTGCCTAAGCGCTTATAATGCTCATATGCATCCAGCTTAAACAATACACGGATGCCGTAAGTCGTCCATTAAACAGCTTCCTTGTGCTACGTGCTCAATAAATCGAGTTTTTGTTTAACGCAATAGTACGTTGTGCCATATCATACCAATATGAGACGTACATATACGTTGTTCGCATGAACGTGTTAAATATTATTGCACACATACACTTTACTTTTGAATAAAAAACTATCTAATGGCATTATACAAACTAAATTAACTTTATATATACATAATTCTCTTTGTTTAAATCTTTATAATATTACTAGCGACTCACCCTCGCTTCGCTCGGGTTCGTCCCTAGTTACGTTTCACTGCTGAACTGAGCTAAACGTTGATAAGTCAGTCTGTGAGTCGCGAGTAGTGAATAAAAATAGTAATTGCGAGTGTACCTTAGGTGATAGACATATAATATTGCGAACTTCCCTGTATAACTTTTTAAGACCTACAATTTTCTAGTACATTGTTTTGATTTATCTCTTAAGGTTCAGCCAGCGTTAGCCATATAAACTTCTAAGGACGACTCGATAGAACCAGTCATTGCGTTTTCCCGCGGGAACGAAAAATGTGCCTGTAGTAAAAGGTATCCTAAATGTTGACTCGAGTGATAAGCTATCACTATACAAAATTTAATTGAAATCGGTTCAGTACTTTTTGCGTGAAACGCGCACATCGATTTAACTATGTTAGTTTTGCTATAGGTATAGATAAGAATAGGTGTTGCGAGTGTACCTTGAGAGATAGACATATACTGTTGTAGATATTTCTGTTGGCCTTTTCAAGATCTACAATTTTTTAGTACATTGTTTTGATGTATGTCTTTAGGTTTAGCCAGCGGAGGGTTCCTAAGGAGGACTCGATAAAACCAGTTATTGCGATTTCCCGCGGGAAACAAAGATTTTCCAAAAGTAAAAGTTATCCTAAATGTTGACCCGAGTAATAAGTTATCAGTTCACAAAATTTCGTTGAAATCGGTTCATTACTTTTTGCGTGAAACGCGTACAGACAAACAGACAAACAGACAAACAGACAAACAGACAAACAGACAAACAGACAAAAAAATTAATAACTATTGTTTTGGGGTCTATATCGTATACATAATACGTTACAGTCATTGTTTTTAAAAAATATTTCATGTACAGATTTCGCTAAGTTACTGCTTTATTATAGTATAGATAGATAACGTACTCGTATAAGAAAACAGTAATATCATTTAATAAAAATAGTTATAGCGAGTGTACTTTAGGAGATAGACATATACCGTTGAGAACTTTTCTGTAGAACTTTTTAAGACCTACAATTTTCTAGTACATTGTTTTGATTTATCTCTTAAGGTTCAGCCAGCGTTAGCCATATAAACTTCTAAGGACGACTCGATAGAACCAGTCATTGCGTTTTCCCGCGGGAACGAAAAATGTGCCTGTAGTAAAAGGTATCCTAAATGTTGACTCGAGTGATAAGCTATCACTATACAAAATTTAATTGAAATCGGTTCAGTACTTTTTGCGTGAAACGCGCACATCGATTTAACTATGTTAGTTTTGCTATAGGTATAGATAAGAATAGGTGTTGCGAGTGTACCTTGAGAGATAGACATATACTGTTGTAGATATTTCTGTTGGCCTTTTCAAGATCTACAATTTTTTAGCACATTGTTTTGATGTATGTCTTTAGGTTTAGCCAGCGGAGGGTTCCTAAGGAGGACTCGATAAAACCAGTTATTGCGATTTCCCGCGGGAAACAAAGATTTTCCAAAAGTAAAAGTTATCCTAAATGTTGACCCGAGTAATAAGTTATCAGTTCACAAAATTTCGTTGAAATCGGTTCATTACTTTTTGCGTGAAACGCGTACAGACAAACAGACAAACAGACAAACAGACAAACAGACAAACAGACAAACAGACAAAAAAATTAATAACTATTGTTTTGGGGTCTATATCGTATACATAATACGTTACAGTCATTGTTTTTAAAAAATATTTCATGTACAGATTTCGCTAAGTTACTGCTTTATTATAGTATAGATAGATAACGTACTCGTATAAGAAAACAGTAATATCATTTAATAAAAATAGTTATAGCGAGTGTACTTTAGGAGATAGACATATACCGTTGAGAACTTTTCTGTAGAACTTTTTAAGACCTACAATTTTCTAGTACATTGTTTTGATTTATCTCTTAAGGTTCAGCCAGCGTTAGCCATATAAACTTCTAAGGACGACTCGATAGAACCAGTCATTGCGTTTTCCCGCGGGAACGAAAAATGTGCCTGTAGTAAAAGGTATCCTAAATGTTGACTCGAGTGATAAGCTATCACTATACAAAATTTAATTGAAATCGGTTCAGTACTTTTTGCGTGAAACGCGCACATCGATTTAACTATGTTAGTTTTGCTATAGGTATAGATAAGAATAGGTGTTGCGAGTGTACCTTGAGAGATAGACATATACTGTTGTAGATATTTCTGTTGGCCTTTTCAAGATCTACAATTTTTTAGCACATTGTTTTGATGTATGTCTTTAGGTTTAGCCAGCGGAGGGTTCCTAAGGAGGACTCGATAAAACCAGTTATTGCGATTTCCCGCGGGAAACAAAGATTTTCCAAAAGTAAAAGTTATCCTAAATGTTGACCCGAGTAATAAGTTATCAGTTCACAAAATTTCGTTGAAATCGGTTCATTACTTTTTGCGTGAAACGCGTACAGACAAACAGACAAACAGACAAACAGACAAACAGACAAAAAAATTAATAACTATTGTTTTGGGGTCTATATCGTATACATAATACGTTACAGTCATTGTTTTTAAAAAATATTTCATGTACAGATTTCGCTAAGTTACTGCTTTATTATAGTATAGATAACTATGACTTTTTTGTTATCTTAATTTGTTATTTTTGCCGCCAAACCAGTGAATGACATTGAGACCAGGTAATGTTGATGCAATCTCGGTTGGCAATGATGTTGTATATTATACATATCGGCAAAGAACGGATTGAAGTAATTCGCACTTAAAATTTAACATTCAAAGGAATAGCTCGTGTTTTCAGTATTACTTTATTAAATATTGTTTTAAGTTTTATTATAACTATAATACCTATTAATATAATAAAATGGTTTTGCGATTAATTATTACCTTTTTAAGTATAGTAGTAGCTTGTTTAGGATCAGTTGAAATTGGTAAGTTTAATAATCTACTTATTTATTTATCACGTTTTATTTTACGTTCGGGATAAAAACTTAGAGTTAAAATTTCAAAAATATTATCATCGTGATATGTAGAATATTTTAGCTTCAAATTGATCAACTCTACATTTAAACCCGTTAATGATTAATTTTATTTTCTATTTATAATTTAAGTTATTATGAAATACGTTATTTACGTAGGTTTTTTTTTATTAAATACTAGCATTTGCTCACAACTGTTTCCGCGTACCTTATTAATGTTTATATATTTTAAAAAATCCTTTCTTAGCCTCTTATTACATCCTATATAGAGTCTCAATATCAATTTCATGTTTGTTATATTTAAAACAACGACATCTCTTATTTCACATCATCTGCTATTTTCGATCTCCTTAGGATGTACTGCCTAAAACATTGAATTAGAATAGTCGTATAATAATTTTTAATCAGATAGATTATTTCCAATTTTGGTCACTGTAATTTTAAAAATAACGGTTTTTCATCAAACTTCTAAATCCTTTTTACCCCGGGAATTTCCAGACATCCTTTTTTTTTACAAGTTTCTAATCATTATACTATTTGATCAATCAGTAAGTGAATGGTATTTCACTTTTATATATCATATAGATAAAATATATTATTACATAACTTATGTTACCTATATTAAAAATATATGTATATTGCATGACTTCTTTCTTCTTTTTTTAGGTCGCAATACTAAAATATTGTAACCTAATATTATTACGATATAGCCAAAAAGGCTAATGAGTAATTTAACTTTAACTTAGTTTTATAAAATAATATATCTAAGAATATGTCCAATTGCACTTTTCTTATAGTCTGTAGTTAAGAGGAAGACACTTTGTTCTTGTGTTCTATATTAGTAGCACTACCTATATTATTTCACTACATTACACTTTTTTTTAACACTACACTAACTCAAAAGGTTTAGTTTTTTTAAACCTTTTCACTATGTCCGTGTTGTACTTTCCATAAATCTGGCACATATTTCAGCCTTAGGGCAGCGTTGATATGGTTTGTTAGCTTCACTAGGGCTCTTTTTGGAAGATTGTGTAGTATTTCGCCTGAAATAAGATCAAATCCAGGTAATTTTTTCATTTCAACATTTGACTACTTGAACAACACGTATCTATACTAATATTATAAATGTGAAAGCTTGTGAGTATGGATGTTCGTTACGCTTTCACGCCAGAACGGCTGAACGGATCTGGATGAAAGGCACAGAGATAGACTATAATCTGGAATAACACATAGGCTACTTTTTATCCTGGAAAAATATACGGTTCTTGAGGTATAGATTTGATTTTGTTTTTCCAGAGGCGAACCCGAGCGAAGCTAGGGTGAGCCGTTAGTCTAATCTAATATATTTAAACAAGCAATTCTTGTATATTTATACCGGCGACGTCGGAAACGGCTCTAACGATTTCGTTGAAATTTGGTACGTGGAGGTTTTCGGGTACGAAAAATCGATCTAGATTAGTCTTATGTCTGGGAAAACGCGTGTTTTCGAGTTTTCATGCGGTTTTATTTCGCACGCAAAATATGGTCGCTAATTTCGCACGCTCGGACATAAGAAAGCATCGTCGTTAACCAAGGAGCAAGATTGACAATCACAGGTGTCCAGGTTCGAATCCCGGTCGGAAACAAAGATTTTACTGTTGTTTTTTTTAAGCCAAATTAAAAAGAAAACTGTACATGTGACCAAAAACTCCGAGCGAAGCTCGGTCTCCCAGGTACTATTCTTATTAAGTTTTCGTAAGAGTGTGCTGACGTATATGTTAATATCTTTGTATTTAGCTACTTCACGTATTAACATTAAACTTGTTTTATCTGGCGATGTGGTTGCGAACCTTATTTTTGTGTAATAAAACGGACAGATATACAAAATAATCAAGAATGTGTCAAAAAATCGTCATATTGATTAACAGTAAAAATTAAAGAAACATTTTAAAATATAATAAATCTACAACCTTGAATAAAGAGGTCAATTTAATATATGTTTTAAATACTGTAAATACATATTATATAGTTAGTAAAAAAACTAAACCAGGTAACTTTATCGAGGCTGGCGACTTTACCTGACTTTAATCGCGTTCTTTTTAAACTTATTCAACTCGAATTTCAGTGAAATGCGTTCCTGTTACATTTACTGTGTAAAATAACCAATGATTATATTTTATCGAAGCATTATAGAATATTAAAATTCAATACGCTATTAAAGTTTAAGCTTTCTAGGGTCAGTGGCTAGGCCTAGTAACTATAGGCGAATCAGTCAGTTAATCAGGATATTTAATCTTATATCTGTATAGCTTTTAAAAAATAACTTTGGACGATTACCTAATAGTAGGTATCTAAGCTTGCTGTATCTATAGAAAAAAAAATACCTATAGGCTGAATCTATACTAATATTATAAAGCTGAAGAGTTTGTTTGTTTGTTTGTTTGTTTGGTTGAACGCGCTAATCTCAGGATATACTAATCCGATTTGAAAAATTCTTTTTGCATTAGATAGCCTGTTAACTGAGGAAGGCTATAGGCTATATATCATCCCGGAAAAATGTACGGTTCCCGTGGGATAGATATGTTTTGTCTAGGGACGAACCCGAAGCGAAGCGAGGGTGAGTCGCTAGTATTTTATAAACAATGAACGCAATTTATAGTCTACTTAATGAGAAAAGTATCTAACATCACGCTACGGGTGAACAATTATATACCAACGAACATAAACTATACGAGCGAAATCATGCGCAACAGCTAGTATAAAATAAATACACAAAAGTATGCATACGGCAATTTTGTATCTAGATATCGTTATTTATCTCAGAATTTGTGAAAGTTTACCACTTTTAGATATTTAGAGAAATGATATTTCGGACTTTTATCTTGAATTGCCGAAAACACGATTGATGAAAATTTTCTCGATAATATATTTTTTTTTAAATTCGTGTTTTGCTCATATTGCTATATATCTCAGTAACAGCTCACTATTTTTGTAGGGTTTTTGTTTTGTCAGAAAGCCTAGAAGTATCTCTTCAGTTACCGAATTTAATTTTTCGATTGGTTCTTTAATAGTGAATTAAAAACTGTTTTGGCGCTAAGCATCTATCGCTCTATACTTCTCACTCATGATATAACATTATCTTGTCATCCCGCTCCTCTGAATCCGAATCGTAGCGGTCTCATAGCGCACTCTTACAATGGTTTTTAAAGTTACATATGTATGTACATGGGATTGTTATACACATGATATTGAGTTATACGTTGTGTACATACTGAATATGTAATTGCTTTACATATCAAGGTCATTGTTTTTTTTTAACTATATAAGTACTTAACTTTTAACAAAAAATGTTAAAAATAATAACGCTTGTGGCTTACTGACATTTACACATTTTATTTTCAGAAAAGTATTTAAAAATATGTAATCGAAACTCTCCGGACGTGAACGATTGTCTAGTGGAAGCAGTGCAAGACGGCATTGCCGCTATGGCTGGCGGTATTAAAGACATCGGTGTACCTCCCGTTGACCCTTATTTTCAAAAGGAACAAGGTTTTGAATACAAGAATAATCAGGTCAGAATTTATTATTTAATTAGCGACCCACACTCACTTCACTTCGGTCATAGTCTATCTATAAACTAAATTAACTACACCGTTCAGCTGTTTCTACATAAAGAAGATCAAACATTCACTAACCTATACTAATAATTATAATAGTAATCCGACTGAGTAGGATGCATTTTATATATTTTTTATATGCAGAAAAAATTACGTAGTATTCTTCTTTTCACACCAGTAATCAAAGGATAATATAAGCTGGGTGCCAATTACAAAGATCACACTTAGTACTAACTGCAATAATAATAATTAGATATTATTCAGAGAACTAGGGGAAGATCAAGCTCGTATTAATTTGAGGTAGATATATAAGAATGTAATAATATTACGTTAGTAGGTACAGAACCATAGGACAACAAGAAAGTCTAGCCTAGCTAGCTAGTCTAGCCTTAAGGCGTATATAACACGACGTTAGTAAAAACTTTAGAACCATAAAAAAAATATTATACTACTTTTAAAAAATGGTTTTATAATTAGTATATTATAAATCATCCTACTAGATGACTATTATCATGTTACGGTAATTAATACAAAGCCTACATAATACGGTATCAATTCACATATAAATAGGTAGATATCTATATAATACATTTAGTGAAGCGAAACCATGTATATATAAGTACACAAACCACGTACTAGGCCAGTTAAAGGAATATTTTTTAATATATTACTAGCGATTTATCCTCGCTTCGCTCAGGTGCTTAGGTACGTTTTAAATAGATATCAATAGTTATTGCGAGTGACGAGTGTACCTTAGGAGAGATATATATCTTATTGCGGATCTTTCTGTAGGCATTTTTGAGACCTATAATTTCTACTTTTAGCCAGCGCTAGTCATGTAAATTTCTAAGGAAGACTCGATAGAACCAGTTATAATAGAAACCAGTTATAATAAATATAGCCAATTATTAACCACCTCGTGAAACGCACATGGACATGCAGACAAACACACAACATTTATAATAACTATTGTTTTGGTGTCTATATTCTGTACACAATACGTTACAGTCATTGTTTTAAAAATATATTTCATGTAGGTACAGATTACGCCAAATTACTATGTATTTTATTATATGTATACATAATGAATTTTTTTACAAAGATGCCTCATATAATTCAGACAAAAAAGGCCACAAAACAAAGACTAGAATTGGGAGGAGTAAAAATGTTAAAATAAGTAATTATGTGCACAAAAGTATAATAAAATTTACTAAGAGACAGTATAAATATAACCTTGCCAACTTGTGTATTGTAATTGTAATTTAATGTTCCATATTTTTTTAATTGCGTACCTAATATAAATTATTCATCTGTAGGTAAAAATATGACGTACTTCCATAAGAGTCAACATTTATATTATATTAAATTAGACATACAGGTGTAATGAGACAAATACGCAATTTAAGAAAACTAATCTTTAAGAAAAATTTAAGTAAAACTTAGTACTTAAATGAGAAAATCTTCTTCTAATTGGCAATTATTTATTGCATTTTAAGATATCCATCCAATCATTAATTCAATAATCCCTTTTTAAGGTCTCACTTCATACCATAGTCCTACACGCCTTTTTTGTACATACTACATACATATGCATGTATGTACTTATAATTTTTATACATAATGTACGTGATACATATTTGATATTACTTGTTGTTTTGTCTTGCATATTTTGATTAATATTTAAATATTCCAGATCATTAGTCAATTGTTTACAAATCACAATTACTTTTTATAGTTACAAATAACTCTACTCTTTGTAAATTCTGTTGTTTCACTTCCTGTTAGTTTTCCTATTGCTTCAGAAACTGTAATACAATAGAATTAAAAATTCTCATGTCATTTTGCTGATTACAGCTTATCTCAATTCAACGTATATTAATATTACTTTTTATAACGTAACTAATTACTCTACCAGCACTCTTATTTTACAAAGAACAGTAGACTTAAATTATTTGAAATTAAAATTATTAAATATATCATCCCCAGTTTAGCAAGTAAGTGTAGTGTAACTTTCTGTAAACAATGATTTTTTTTCTATGTTTAATACACAGATCAAATTATAAAACTTAATAACATATAGCATACGTAATTTCTTACTTTGGGCATTTTGTATATGTATAATTGTGTAATTATGTATAAAATGTATTTGTATAATTAATGCCTTAGGCAAAAATCTTTTTCCACAGAGTTGTTATTAATATTAATGGTTACACATCGAGTTGTCAAAAAATTAATACTGATTTTGACAGTAAAAACGAAAACTATGAGATCATACAAGCGGCTATAAGTAGAGTAGAGAGTAGAGGAATAAGATATAACCTAATATGTCTAACCTTAAATCCTACAACCAAACAAAAGTTTGATTGTACGTACTGTTATGGGATTTTAATTAAAGCACTTTTTAAAAAAAAATAATTTTTATTTATTACAATTAATTACAATTTAATTATGGGCAAGTGTCGCCGAACGCGGTTGGAATAGAACTAATTAAAGAGACAAAAGGTGTAACCTTATTAATGTAATTGTGCTGACTATGCAGCGTCTCTTGCAATTTACCTAACATAAAATATATATAACAGCCCCCCAAGTTAAAATTAAACTTTACCCAAAAGTGAAGTTTTATTTGACTTTAGTTACGTTGTCCTAATTCGGGCCGGCTGGATTTTTGGGGACTCAATTGCATCTAATTCAATATTATCAACTTGAACATCATTACTAGAATTTATTTTAAGAACTTGCCGACATTTGCCCTTACAATATTTAATTATTAAAAATAAGATTAGAAATATAATAATAATAGAAATTAAAATAGTAGCATATGAGTAGTATTGACCGTATAAAATAATATGTGGCTTTTCTATTATCTTATCTAAATTATTCACAATTTGACTCGTGACCTTGTCGTGCTCATATGAAATTGAATCGAGATTTATATTTTTCAGAGTTAAATTAGGGATACTACTCTCATGGGTTTGTAGAATATTTAAATCACAACATTTATCATTTAATAAATCGAATGTAGAATTAAAATATTGAATTTCAATTTTTTTAATAGATTTAGGAATGAATATTAAGTCTTTATAATAAGCAATACAGTCAATAGGAAGATTAAAGAATCCAATGCCAAAAATACTTAACTCACTGTCAACAGATTTTTCACAAGAAATAGATAGTTTAGATTTCTCTGAAATAATATAAATCCACTTATTATTATTTAACCTTTGCCAAATTTCAACATGACCTTGAAAAAATTTAATTTCACATAGATTTGGAACAGAGTTCAAGGATTTAGAAATTATTTCAGATTCACAAATCGGATTTATAGAGCTAGAATAAACATTAAGTAAATTACAAATAAAGAACATATCGTATAAAGTTTTGCAGTTATCTAAATTATCTAACTTACAATATAAAGATCTATCTCTAGTTATACCTATATATTTTGTCGATGGAATAATAGTTGTATAAGTTTTATTTTTTAAATTCGTTTATAACTGGAAATGGAATACAGTTATATAAACTAAATTCGTTGGAGGTCACAAGGGGGACCTTAAGAACAAACACAATTTTATATTGACTATAAAAAGTAGCTAATTCGGATATATTTAATAACATATACATGTTGTCCAATGAAAGATTTACAGGAAAATGTCTGTAGTTAGGTAAAAATCGATAATTGTTCACCAATTCGGAAAACAACTGTTTCGGGGTAATAATTGAAGGATGTAAAATATTAGATTTACTAAACATTATTCCATTAATTATGTCCTCTAATTTAAATGATAAAGTAAGTAAACTACTCTCTAACATATTTAGCATTTCATTAAAATTAGATTTTATAATTAAATTATCGGTTAACAAGGTTAAATTCCTTATATTATTAGATATGCTTTCAACAGCGCTATTTAATCTTTGTTCATTATTACTAATGTCATTTATAGTATTTTTATAAGAAGAAAGTGTAGATGTAGTTACCAAGATATTTTCTTTCATTAATTCCGATAATTTTAATTGATCATTCTCTACTGATTTAATGGCGCTGTTATACATAATTGCATCGTTTTCATCCATAGTTCCAAATAAATGTTTAAATGCGGTGCCTATGCCACCGAACCAAGCGGATCTTTTGGATCTCGGCTCAATGAGATGAGAAATAGATTCAAAGTCTCTAATTATGTCGTAGTATCGAACAGATAATGGCTGTAACATATTATGACATTCGAGCTCAGTGAAAGCGCTACTTTGTTTACATAGATATCGCGAGGTGCCTATTACACCGTTCAAGTTTTCTATATGAGATTTAATAAATGAAATATCAGTCGGAATTACTACACTAAGATATCCGTCTATAATTTTTAAGGAACCAATGGGGTCGAAATGTATACCAGGACTTTTCCTGACAGGCTGGATGAAGTTTCCTCTTACTAAAGATGCGAAGCTGAAATAGAATATTTAGAAATAATAAAATAGATAGCTAAAATAAAACTACTTTTATTGGTCGCTATTGCGACGTGCAAGCTTTACTTCATCAAAAGTTAATGTATTTCTCCCATTAACTTTAACGACTTTATAAGGTCCTTTCCAAATTGGAGATAATGCTTTACGGAGTCTTAGGTGATTTTTTAAGAATACATAATCACCAACTTTGTAGCTAACAGGTTTTGAACGTGAATCGTAATATGTTTTTGACGACTCTTTTGATTTTTGAATATTTTCTACTGCTTTAGCGCGAGTGAATTGGAAACGGTGTTTAAGCATCCGTACATAATCGGAATATGTAGCATTAGGAGAAGAGGGCTCATAAATGGAATTTGGAAGATATGGTTTATTACCAAAGAGAAGTTCGTGAGGAGAGTAATTAGTAGTGGAGTGTACAGCAGTGTTATATGCTAACATGGCAGTATAAACATATCGCGGCCAGTTAGTTTGAGATTCATCTACATAGGATTTTAAATATTCTTTTAAAGTGGAATGGCTCCGTTCTAAGGCTCCTTGTGTTTGAGGATGATAGGGAGAAGACCACAATTGTTTAATCTTTAAAAAGGAACAGGTTTCTTTGAAGAGTTCAGCTGTAAAATTAGTACCCTGATCCGTGAGGATAGTTTTAGGGATACCAAATTGAGAAATAAAATGAAGGAGACAATCACTGGTTTCTTCGGCAGTTGTACTTCTGATAGGATAAGCGGCGGAAAACTTTGTGAGGTCATCCTGGATAGTTAAAATATATTTAAGTTTAGCAGTTCCAGATTCTGGGAGCGGACCAACAATATCTAAAGAAACTCGTTCAAAAGGAACAGTTGAAGTAGTAGTAATTTGCATGGGAGCTCTATTCACTTTGCGGAGTGCTTTATTTGTTTGACAGGATGAGCATTCTTTTACATAATTT
The DNA here is from genome assembly GCA_905404265.1 of Fabriciana adippe. Taxonomy (NCBI): domain Eukaryota; kingdom Metazoa; phylum Arthropoda; class Insecta; order Lepidoptera; family Nymphalidae; genus Fabriciana; species Fabriciana adippe. The sequence goes on from FR989985.1 coordinate 10,048,362, forward strand.
TCAATGTCACTACGCATGTTTTTCCAGTAAAATTGTTCGCGGATTCTATTAAACATTCGATTTGAACCAAGGTGACCTGCTACGGGTATGTCATGATTTTCTTTAAGGATCTTTTTGACTTCACTTGGGTTAGGATAATATATTTTATTACGATAAATATGAATTTCAATACTTGTATTATTAAATAAGTATGCTAACATATTATAAATTTTTGAATAAATGTGACGGTCAAATGGATTTTTAAAATCGGTAATGCTTATTCTTTGTTCTTTTTCTGGATTTGACATAAGATGATTCCTAAATGATTTTATAGTTTCAAATATATCGGGATGGCTACAGTCATCAAAATGATGCACTTTTATAAATAAGAAGACATATTGTTTATTATTATGCGTAAGGGTTTTAAATGAGTGAAGAATTCTTTCAGATTCAATAAAAGATTGGGATTCAGGGCAGCTTGACAAGATGTCCTGCACATAAGGTATGGATTCATCAAGATCCAAAGAAGTAGGGATTACAATTATTTTATTTTGTGTTTTCAATAAATTATCATTATGTTCAATTATAGGGGTGTTACAGGAAATATTTGATTTCAGGAATTTAGAATAATTATCATTTATTTCAGGTTGAGAGTTTGATCGGCTGGTAGAAGGCTGCGGATCTACTGAATAGTTATTTTGATATGTTTCAGATATTGCAGCTGGAGGAGTTGAAGATATAGGAGTTTCACGAACAGTTGGAGGTTGAACATCAGTTGATTTTAAAGATTTAGAAGATGTAGTAGGATTAGGAGATAATAAAAGATTGTCATTTTCTAGGAGGTCGATTGAAGGTAAGCCATCAAAATTGATTTGTTCATTTTCAGAGATTTCGATATTCAAATCGTCTAAGGTCAAAGGGCTAAATGGAAGATTTTCATCAGTAGGATTTTCAGGTACAGGAGGAACTGGATTTTCAGGAGGAGACGAAGCCTTGGTAAATTCTTCAGAATTTCCATGAGTAATTGGATGGACAGGATATCTTGAGAGGGCATCGGCTGCAGAATTTAATTTCCCTTTTTGATATATAATTTCATATTCAAATTCCTCTAATTGGAGACGCCACCTTTGCATTTTACTGCTGGGATCTGAGTGATTAAAAAGCCACTTCAAAGGACGATGATCAGTGACTATGTAGAATTTTCTGCCAAAAAGATAAGGGCGAAAATTTTTGCAACCAAAAATTATTGCCAGAAGCTCCTTTTCAGTAGTGCTATAGTTGAGTTCATTTTTATTTAATGTTCTGGAAGAGTAAGCTATAGGATGATCCTTGCCAATAGGACCTTGAGAAAGAATGGCAGAGATAGCATAATTGGAAGCATCGCAAGTAAGCGTAAAAGGTTTAGTAAAATCAGGGTAAGCAAGAACAGGAGCGGAAATCAATTTATCTTTCAATGTTTCGAATGCGAGCTGTTGCTCGTTGGACCATAGAAAAGGAATATCTTTTTTCAAAAGAGTGGTGAGAGGCTTAGACAATTTAGAAAAATCGGGAATAAATCTTCTGTAGTACGATATGAGTCCTAAAAAGGATTTTATCTCTTTGGGACATTTTGGGACAGGAAATTCTTGAACAGATTTGGTTTTATTGGGATCAGGTTTTAAACCATTTTCAGTGATAACATGACCTAGATAACCGACTTCTTTTCGTAAAAACTCACATTTATCAGGTTGTAATTTCAAGATGAAAAAACGGAGTTTTTGGAAAACTGCTGCAATGTTTTCGATATGGCTTAGTAAATCATGCGAGTAAATTACTACGTCATCGAGATATACAAAACATTTTTCGCCTTGAACACCAATAAGTACATTGTTCATTAGACGTTGAAAGGTAGATGGGGCATTCTTTAAACCAAATGGCATACGACAAAATTCAAAATGGCCTTGTGGGACGCTGAAAGCTGTTTTACAGGAATCTTTGGGATTCATTTTAATCTGATGGAAACCAGACGCAAGGTCAAGGGTTGAGAAGTATTTGGATTTACCTAATTGATCTAAAATTTCAGTTATGTTCGGAATAGGATAAGTTTCGCCAATGGTAATATCGTTTAATTTACGATAGTCGATTACGATACGCCATTTCTTTTTACCAGATGCATCTAATTTTTTTGGAACTATCCAAATAGGAGAAGACCAAGGAGAAAGTGAAGGTTGGATGATATTTTGATTCAACATTTTATCTATTTGTGTTGCGACTTCATGTTTGTGGACCTCGGGAAATCTATATGACTTGACATTGATTGGTTGATCAGTGGTAGTACGGATTTGATGTTCAATAGCATCAGTTGAAGAAAGCTGATCACCAGGAAGATGGAAAATATCTGAATATTTACTACATATATCGCGTAAGGCTTCGGATTCTTCACGGTTTAAATGTGAAGTTCTTAAAAGTTTTAAGACTTCTTGAGTTCTGTTCAGACAATTTTGTTTATTTTGATTTGTCTGTTTATTATTTTTAACTGCACTATCCTGGTAATTTTCAATGGGATGTAAAGTAAGTTGGAGATTAGAATTTAATTCTGTAGCTTTTTCAGAAGTATTTAGTATTATAAGATTTATTCTATTATTATCTTTAACTTTTACCACACAATTCGCTATCAAGAGGGAGTCTGTGAGATGTTCATCAAGAAGAAGACCTTCTTTTATTTCAGGGTTACTCACTGAACATTCTACTATGATTTCTGAACGAGCTGGAATGTGATAAACAGGATCGTTGAAGATGAGTTTAATTTTGTTTTTGTCAATGTTAAGAGTTTTACGGTTATAGTTAATATTAGATTGATAATGGGTAAGTAAATTATTACCAATTATTCCATCATAAGTCAAATTTATTTTATCGACAACGTGAAAATTGAATGGAATTGATTCTTTGCCAAAGATAAGCATAATATCAATATCACCTATAGTAGGGACGGCTTCTTTATTATTATCTATACCTTTTAGTTTTAATATATTGTCTTTTCTTAGTTTCAAGTGCGGAGAATGTAATGAGGTTTTTTTAATAAGACTGATGGAAGAGCCGGTATCAACGAGAAAGGTAAGTGGTTTATCAGATACAGAAGTTTTAAGAAGGACATGAGGTAAGGACATCTTTGAGGGATCACATGTTATTTCACATATTTTTTCATTTTTTGTAACCATTTCAGGGACTGCATCAACATTTCCAGAATCTTTTTTGGCAATGTTTTTATTTTGTTTAATACAGAGTTTCATCTGAGGATGCTTTAGAGCATTTTGAAATTTGGAATTAATAGGTTGTTTTTTTTCATCAACACTAAAAGAATCATGGGAATTGATGCATGTGGAAGATTTATAAATGGTGTCATTGGAATCATTGGGACATTTGTTACTGGACTCTACGAGACACCGTCGGGAGTCCTTTAATTGTTTAAATGATTGAGAATCATAATTTTGAGGGTCATAACTTTGAAAATCATGATTTTGGAAATTATAATCTTGAGAATCATAATTTTGAGAGTCATATTCTTGAGAATATTCAGGTACTTCAACCTGTTCGTCATTGTCATTTATGAAATGGACGCGAGTGGATTGACCATTAAAAGGTTTTTTGTTAAAATTATTTTGAGATTGTTGTTGAAATTGATTTGGGATTTGGCGTTGAGGTTGGTTAGTTGGGAATCGAGAGGGTTTACCTCCATTATTAAAATTTCCATTATTAAATTGACGCTTTTTACAATTCTCTATTGTATGACCTTGATTTTTACAATAACGGCATATTGGTATCGAAAATTGTTTGGGATTTCGTTGTCTATTACTAATATTATGTATAACTGGTCTAAAACTACTTGATCCTTGAGGAGGACGCTGTGGAGTTGAATGATTTTGGACATTTCGCCTATGTAAAAGTTTTTGAATTTTTTCTTCTGATGTTGCGAAATTGATGGCACTATTAAGATTCACTGGATTTTTACCTCGAACAAGGTTAGAAATGTTAGGTTTAAGGCCAAGTAAGAATGTGTGAAGCGCTAAGTCTTCCATTGCTGCTAAGCGACCAGGTAATTCTAATTTCTTTTTATTTGACAGGGTAACTTCAGTGAGCAATTTAGATAAGCAGGTTTCTAAGCGAAGAGAAAATTGAGTAACCGATTCATTAGATAACTGATGGCATTCTTGAAGGTCCAAAAGCAAATGAGCATAATGTTTAGTTTCGCCAAATTGACTAGTGAGAAATTCGCTCAGTTGTTTCCAGTCCTCAAATTCTTTTATAGAGCACGCTGCTTCCGCTTTTCCCTCTAATTGTGAAAGTATATATGTAAGTAAAATTGGCTTTTGATTATCTGTCGCTAAATCATATGCACTTTGGCATAATGAAATGAAAGAATTTAATTTTTCCCGTGAGCCATCAAAGGGTTTGATAAATTTAAATAATGTTCCAATAGCAAGGGATTCGCTTTTCTGTTCTGCTTTGACTGACATTTTATTTATTTATTGAATTAAGCAAAAGAATTAAAATAAAATATTGAACAATAAAAGAATTAAGTTAATATTGATTCGAAACGGTGTAATAGTATGACATAAATTTTAAAAAGTTATTGGATACTTAATAGTATTGTGTGATTACAGTAGTCACACCTGCGTTCTCACGTCGAGTCTAGTAATGTGATATGAGCTTTAGTTGCAAATAACGTTATATGTAAATGTTTTAACTCACAGTCCGACGAATATCACGAACATGATGCTTAGCTATTTCAGGGACGAATATTTATACTTCGAGATGAATTTCTTAAAATGGACTCGGAGATATCTTCTTTTCACGACACAGAGTTTATATTCTTCTTCACGATACAGAGTTCATATAAAATTTCAGGATACAGAGGTTGCTTCTTCACGACACAGAGTTTATATTCTTCTTCACGATACAGAGTTCATATAAAATTTCAGGAAACAGAGGTTGCTTCTTCACGACACAGAGTTTATATTCTTCTTCATGACACAGAGTTCTTATAAAATTTCAGGATACAGAGGTTGCTTCTTCACGACACAGAGTTTATATTCTTCTTCACGATACAGAGTTCATATAAAATTTCAGGAAACAGAGGTTGCTTCTTCACGACACAGAGTTTATATTCTTCTTCACGATACAGAGTTCATATAAAATTTCAGGAAACAGAGGTTGCTTCTTCACGACACAGAGTTTATATTCTTTTCACGACACAGAGTTCTTATAAAATTTCAGGATACAGAGGTTTCTTATTCACGACACAGAGTTCATATTCTTATTCACGACACAGAGTTCTTATTCTTATCCACGACACAGAGTTCATGTAAAATTTCAGGATACAGAGGTGAGTTCTGCGAAATCGACGACACTGCTCGAAATTGAAAATTATGACGGAGACGACCGAGGATAATTCTTATCCCTATACGCTGCCACCAAATTTGTTATGGGATTTTAATTAAAGCACTTTTTAAAAAAAAAAATTTTTATTTATTACAATTAATTACAATTTAATTATGGGCAAGTGTCGCCGAACGCGGTTGGAATAGAACTAATTAAAGAGACAAAAGGTGTAACCTTATTAATGTAATTGTGCTGACTATGCAGCGTCTCTTGCAATTTACCTAACATAAAATATATATAACAGTACGTACTCAAAAGGTACCTACGTACGTAAATTACGTACCTTTTTTTACGTACTTTTCTCATTTTTGCTTTAGTTACTTACGCTACCTTTGTTATCTATACATATAATAAAATGTAGAGGCCGAATGTCTGTACCTACATAGAAAAAAAATGCTAAAAACCGAGTCAGAAGAGAAACAGAACAAACCCAGTTTTTTTTTCAATTTTTTTATTTCTCTGTCTGTTCTTCTGTTTGTCTGTTTGTTTGTTTGTACGGGCTAATATCCCAAACTGTTGGACCGATTTATATGAAATTTTGCATGGTGGTACCTACCTTATATCCCCGGTCAACATTTTAGATACTTTTCAGGGTACAGAATTTTATGTTTCTTTAATACTCCCGGAAAATTAAAGGGTTCTCGTGGGATAGATAAAACACTATACTAACTTATACAGCTTAGTACACAAAAACTACTGATTGGATTTTAAAAAAACTTTGCTATATAGTTCATACATCAGAATAACAAATAGGCTAGTTTTTATCTCGGAAAAATGTACGGTTCCCTTGGGATAGATTTGTTTTTGTTTGCCTAGAGGCGAAACCGAGCGAAGCGAGGGTGAGCCGCTAGTGTTCTTAAATAGCTTTTTGCAAAGTTTGTTTTTATAAATATATATTAATATTATAAAGCTGAAGAGTTTGTTTGATTGTTTGTTTGTTTGTTTGTTTGTTTGTTTGTTTGTTTGTTTGTTTGTTTGTATGTTTGTTTGTTTGTCTGTTTGTTTGTTTGGTTGAACGCGCTAATCTCAGGAACTACTGGATGGAATTGAAAAATTCTTTTTGTGTTGGATCCAGTTATCGAGGAAGGCTTTAGGCTATATATCATCCCGGAAAAATGTACGGTTCCGTGGGATAGAGTTGTTTTTGTCTAGAGACGAACCCGAAGCGAAGCGAGGGTGAGTCGCTAGTATGAGATATTTGGCGTGGTTAATATATATATATTTTTTTTGCTATTAACTATCCCTCATTTTGTTAGTCTTTGCCGATTTTATATAACCACTGGTATTATCTACCATCAAAAAAGAAATAATTTATTTACCAAGACAAAAAAGTAATTTAATATATCACTTCTCGACCATGAACTATCATTATAAATTAAAAACAACATCACAAAAAACCGCGGCAAGTTTTCGCTCAGTTGCGCTATATAGAGACAATGTACTCATGACTGTTATAGGCAATCTCACGTTTACCCATAAGAAATACGGATAGACTTTTAGCAAATCATGTGAAGCCTTGAAATCAAATGGTTATCCACATTATACTCGTATATAATTTATTATCGTGGAATGACAATAATAAATTATATTAATGTGGAAAATTATGATAATTACGCGTGCTGTGAAATTTTGAAGTCGATATATCTTTTTTGTTAAAACGTTATTAATAATATGCGGTAACTATATGCCTGAGTAGATTTTAATAAGTTAATTCAACAAGTTTTGCAATAACATATGATATTTGATGATGAAATAAAAGTAAACTTACATTAATAATTAGATTATTAGCTTACTAGATAAACTATTTATTATATATATATATATATATATATATATATATATATATATATATATATATATATATATATATATATATATATATGGCATTTGCAATGATATTTATTAGTAGTAGTAAGTACCATTAATGTCTATAAATAGTCATTTGTCTCTCATGAAGAAATACACCTTGAAAAAATCAAATAAGGATTTTATGTAATACCTATTTCAACACCAATATTAAAAAAGGCCAAAGTTAAAATACTTTATTAATTAATATAAAATAAATAAAAATATTATTATAGTAGGTATTAGGTAACACTATCCGCCTTAGTAAATACTAAAGACTACTTGCACACGTGCTGATACGAAACTTTACCCTTATTCAAATTATTGACACAAAAAAACTCGTAGAAACTGCGTTTTTGCCTCGAGTCTTGCTAAGTGTACATAATATATACAAATAATTATATAAAGTTATAATTTATTTTTTTATATACAGCTTTATAGTTTTGATGAATTAGACATTTGGAGTTTTATTTAAATTGTGTTACCCCAAATTACTTTTAAACATATAAGTTGTATATATGTACAAATATTTTTGTGATTGCCTCCTAAAAACCTTCATTTTGTTACCTCACTCCATAAGTTTGGAAAAAGTTTTTTTTTTTTTTTTAAGTTGATTTTTAATAATATCCATATCCTATGGCACTCGTGTTATCAAGACGAGTCCAACAACGTATGAATTATCAAAATCGGTTAAACCGTTTAGTAATTGCGAGTGAACGTAGGATCGGACATACATACATAGGTACATACTTACATACATGCAGGTCAAACACATAAACCTCCTTTGGGCTTCGCTGCAGTCGGATAATTACTCAAATTATTACGTATTACATAGGTATAATTGAATTTAGAATAATTTTTACATGTGCTTAGTATGGTCATATTTTTATTAACTCATAATTTTACAGATACAAGCTAAGATGGTTACCACAGATATTCTGGTACAAGGTTTAAGACATGCTACTGTTCGTGATGCGAGGTATATAACTTCACTTTATTTATCAATTGCTTCAATATCTTTTTTATCTATAATTTAAATGTTGAAAAGGTCATATTTATATATTTTGTTATGATTTGTAAGAATTGTATTTTTTTATTACACTTCCGTACATCTTTTGCTTCAAAGTTTTTCCTTTTCCGTAGGTTTGTGGTTGTTGACTACTTTAAAATAAATAAGGTTTTACCCCCGATATGTTTTATTATTTTAAAAAGCATGAATTTGAAATTTAATTAATGCCTGTAAACATACAAATATATATATTACTAGCAGAACCCGCGGCTTCGCCCGCGATCAAACTGCGAAAAGCATAAACTTTTTCGCAATACATAGTTTATTACTTGCAAAAATATGTATTATAAGATGTTAAGCGTATATTCTGTAAATAAATTTACTCTACTTTATATCCCACACTTGACCCATGTTACTCTATTTAAATATATTCAACAACTCAAACTTCACCGCCCAGTTTTACCCACTTAGGGGCTGAATTAAAAAAAATCTTTATTTAATTGTATTGAAGAGCAATAATACCAAGTTTCAAGTAATTCTGATCATAAAGATTTCTCTCCTTATATAAACATTATAACCCCATTTTATCCTTTTAAGGGATGAATTTCGAAAAAAATGATATTTGTAATGTTTTAGTTTTCATTTTAAAGTTAATACCATTTTCCGTGTATCAATTACAGAGTTTCATACAAACTTTCATCCCCTATTTGATAGCCTTATGGGACGAATTTCAAAAAATGCTAAGATATATATTTATTTAATTGTATTGAAGAGCATTAATATTAAGTTTCAAGTAATTCTGATCATAAATAACTGTTTGCCCGTATAAACTTCATCACCCCTTTTTACCCTTTTAAGGGATGCATTTCGAAAAAAATCTAATACATATATTTCTTATTTTTCATCTTAAAGCTAAATACCACTTTTCGTGTATTTCGCGTTAAGAATAACAGAGTTTCATACAATCTTTTATCCCCTATTTTACCGCCTTAGGGGATGAATTTCGAAAAATCCTTTTTTAGCGGATGCCTACATTAAATAAGGAATATGTTCTCTAAATTTCACGTTTCGACGACCAGCGGTTTAGGTTGTGCGTTGATCGATCAGTCAGTCAGGACAAAGCATTTTATGTACATATATATAGATAAATATTATAATAATAATTAACGTAGTCATTTTTTATGATTTGTTTTATAAATCAGGTTGAGAGCCGAAGACGATAATTTTCATCTAGAAATAGATATGTTTAGCCCTGCTATTTCAGTAAGTGGTAAATATGAAGGCCATGGCGGTTACAATTCTTTGAACATTACCGCGCACGGAACTTTTGTAACAAATATGAGTAAGTTTTACTTTATCTCACATATCATGTTATTCATAAAAGTGTTCATTCATTTGGATAATGATTTAGCTCATTATGTAATTTAATTTAAGCATGTATAATTTGCAAGCATTACTTACATATTTTCTCTCTTATACATATAATAAAAGTGTAACTGATCGCTGTCTGTACATGGTATATATTTGAGAAAAACGATTGTTGAGGGTCTTTATTAACGCAATAGAACCCAAAACTATGATGTTTAGAATTTTTGTCCGTTTGTCTTTTTATTTATTTGTCTGTGCGTTTGTGCGCGCTAATCGCAGAAACAACTTAACCGATTTGGGTGCGGTTTTCACTAATGTATTATGGTAAGCTTCACTTAACATTTAGTATTTTTTTATTATTTATTTCATTCGGTTCATAAATAAAAAAGTTATGCCAATTTAAAGAATCACCTATGGACTTGGACCTTATTTTATTATGAATATATAAATTTCAGCTGACTTAGTATACACGTGGAAACTGGATGGAAAACCAGAGACCATCAACAACGAAGTGTTTGTAAGAATCAAATCATTCTATATGCGACCTGATGTTGGTAATATGCAAATTTTCCTTACCAATAAATCCCCTGAAAGTAAAGATTTAAGTAAGTAATTTAAAGTTACATATTTATTTAGTTAAAATACTATTTATCATTGAACGACATTGGGCTCATATTGTTTGCACGATACTAATTTATGTCAAACAAATATTAAAATAATGTCATACAACAATACTTTACCAGACTGATATCGGACCAAGAACGAACTGTGATCGAGCACTATAGTGTGGATAAAACAGCATTTCTCATTCATAGATGTTAATTTAGATAAAGACCCAAATCATTATTAACATATGTATCTAGCAGATTTGTTTATTTATTTAATTTCATAATTTACCTACCTGTGATATATGTGACATGACGTAGATTCATTGCTAAGGAATATTATACAGACTTGGCCATGCAGTGATTAAAAAATATAAGATCCAATTTTAACAGGATTTCCTTGTTATAATGGGTTGAGTACCTATAACGTGAGGAGTTAAAAGAATAATAAATGCTTAAGAGAACAATTTAGTATAGCATAGTAGACAGTAATTAAGGGAGGTCAAGCGAGGTCTATTATATTTTTAAATAAAAAAAAAAAACAACGAAAAGTTTTTTTATGACTGTCAATAACAAGATATTTCGATAAAAATAATAGGTACCTATATAAAAATAACATGAATGGTTTGAAATATTTATTTGAACTTTATAATTAATAATATCTTTTTTTTTCAGCCGACCTCGGTGTTAAGCTTGTTAACGAGAATTGGAGGATAATGTACAAAGAGTTATTACCTTATGCTCAGGCCAATTGGAATAAAATAGGAACTAAAGTTGCCAATAAAATATTCCTGAAAGTACCTTACAATAAGTTATTCCCAGTTTAAATCTTACACAAATGTATTTAAAAGATATATGTATGTATATATCTTTAAATGCACGTATGCATTTTTTATGCTATGGTATACTAAATACGTACTACACCTACTCAGAACAAAAGAATAGGATAGACGAAGCGGGCATGACATAGTGATTAACTCCAGAAACAGTTATAATTAGTTGTTCTGTTTACAATGCCATTCTCGCCATTTATGTGCAATAAGAAACAAAATAATCACAGTAATTATGCCGAGCTACATAATAAAAATGATTTTAAATAGCAATCAGGACATATTAATAATAAATTAACGATCGATCATAGATTATTAAAAATAATTATTAGTTTGATATATTTTCTTCTGACGTTGTTTCCTTATTCTTGATTAGACACGCTCTATCCTGTTCTGTCTGAAGTAGGTGCTTACTACTGTAATATACTTTTATTAGTAATTCTTTATATTCTATCAGGGAAAAAGTTATGGATATATATGTAAGTACCTAATTGTAATATTTTAATTTTTTAATTTATAACCTAGTCAGATTATAATAAACGTAAGTTTATAACATACAACGTATGACGTATGATTTTTTTTAATCCCCAATTATATATAGTATTAACTCCATAAATAGTTTTAACATCAAATTAAGGACGACATTAAAATATTCAGGGTGTATGATACAGTAATACTTATTACATTTTTACATATTATACAAACCACGTTATGTTTGCCAACAACTTCAATTATTTATTTTATATTTAGGTAGGTAGGTACCTCTAGCTTTGAATTATTTTGCGAAGTTAAAGGTAAGCCTTTAAAATTTAAACCAACAAACATAGTTTCGTGTTTATAATTTTAAGTTTACACATGTGTAGAATTATAAACATTGTAGGCAGGGCCGTCTTAAGCCACGCAGGGGCCCTTGGGCACACATCAACTTTTGGGCCTTTTAGAAGGTTAATGAAATATGAGTTATGAAATGAAAATTAACTTTATTGAATCTAATATATTTAAACGAGCAATTCTTATATATTTATATCTTTATTTATTTATTTATACCAGCGATCTCGGAAACGGCTCTAACGATTTCGCTGAAATTTGGTATGTGGGGGCTTTCGGGGGCGAAAAATTGATCTAGATTAGTCTCATGTCTGGGAAAACGCGTGTTTTCGAGTTTTCATGCGGTTTTCTTTTGCATTATTCTACGCAGAATATGTTCGATAATTTCTTACATTCAGGCATAAGCATCGTGATCATTCATACGTGTGTCCGAGTTCGAATCTCGATCGGATACAAAGTTTAACTTTTTTTTTGTATTTATTCAAGTTTTTAGTTCTTTTTATCTAAAAAATACGATATAAGAAAAAAGTACACCGAGCGAAGCTCGGTCGGCACGGTACTTAGATTTATACAAGCACTTTTGAATTATAAATTTCATTTAACGATAAGGAAGTCCTAGAGGAATCTACCTTGACTCGGAAGACAGTTCTCCTGAGTAGAGCATCACCGGAATAAATTCAACAAGTGTCCTTTTTACAAATCATCAATTTAATCAAATCATCAAATTACTGTATTTACTATTTAACAAATTATATCTAGCTATATCGCAAATGATTTAATTTATCTTAATTCCACACATTTCCATCGTTAAGAAACTCTCGAACAGAGTAATTTTACATTACATTGTTGAAAAGGTAATTCTAAAATTGTTTGTGGAATTTTATTATAAATGCGTTACATAGTCAGCTGCGCGTAGGATTTATTTAATTTTGGCAGAATAAAATAACACCGATTTTGTAGAACATATATCGATTTCAATTTCATTTCTGCGGCACTCTCCCAAAGAAGTATCCCGTAACATTAAACACTATAACAATTATAACTAAAATATCCAAGTCAGGAAATGTGGCCGTCCATATGGCGACTAACTTTTCTTATTGCAAAGGCGGTGGAGTTTACCCGTTAGTGTCAAGAGGTGAGAGTTCTGCTGGAGCTTAGAATCTGTTATAATTTGGTTACTGACTTTAAAAATTAACGAAATATCATCATATCACTTCTTAACATCGATAAATCATTAATATATAGTAAGAGTAAAAAAGGATCAAGAGAAGATGCTTGTGGAACACCCATCCTTAAAGGAGATCCAAAAGACTTCACATTATTTATTTTAACACTCTGGATTCTCTGATTGAGATAGGGAGCAACAAGGTCAAACGCAGCGCCTGTGCCTGAAAAGCGCAGTATCTGTATCATTCACGTTTAGGAAAACCATTCTGTTGACAATAAAAGAACCAATGTTGTTTTAGAATATTGTCATTCATATTAAAATGCTTATTATTTTTAGCTGCGAAAATTACCGTATAAGTAATAGTAACCATTAAGGAAATCAATATTATTATTGATTTAGATTATACTCTATCATTGCTTTTTATATTTTTTTATTTAAAATTTTAATACACAATAAAAATTTGTAAAATAAGATGTAAATCGAAGTGCACATTATGGAATGAAGAAAATCATTCAGCATCCGAAATAGAAATAGATTTTTAATAATAAATTTCGACTTGTAAAATATTACGTAAGAATGGGTTTCACCCTCCTCCCCGCCTCAGATTAGGGACAGTATAGTTTTTCTTTCTGGTGACAGCTATCCAGATATAAGTACAATATCGAGTTATTCAAAATAACAGAACATCCCTATTCCCTGTTTAATACCAGATTTTATTATGGTAAAGCTAGAATATGTGCTGACCAGAGTCAACATTTTATTTATTAAGGTTTACCAGCATTTGTTACAGTACTACTAAAGCTAATACATGAGGTAATTGTACAACTTTATATAAAAGTTACACAACTTGATAAATTATATATCTTACAATATATTATTTTATTTGTACTTAATTAGCAGGTGAGTTCAGTTTATAATTTTAATTTGGAAATTCTTAATGGAATCGTAAAAAACGTGTTAATCTATAGTAAAATAATAAAGAGATACCTAACTTTGTTTATATGTGGGAGGTAAACTCTGGAACTACTAAGTCAATTTCAAGCTAAACTGTCCCTGACGCTGACGGATATAGGCTATATTTTATTTTAATTTAAAAAAGATTTCAGTTTTAAATCTTAGTATTTGCAAATGAAGTCAGAGTAAAATACGCTAAATAACCGCTTTACCAGCCTACGCTGGCCAAATCGTTGCTTGTATATACAAACTTGTATATGAAAATAATGTTTTCAAATAGCGACGAACCCGAGTAAAGCGCGGGTTAGTCGCTAGAGTACTATAATCGTTGAGAAGGTTAATCAAAATAGACAAAGGAACCTTTACAATTTCCTCCTATCCATCTGTTCGAATATCACAACCACGGAAAAGCCTTGATAAAGATAAAATACTGGCCACTTTGATCTGTGACTATAGTAACTATATACATAAATACTTAGCTGAAGATTAGTGGGTCGATGAACTGCTAATAAAATTTTGCATATACACGTTTTAATAATGAATTTAACAGCTTTTGTGATTGTCATTAAATACCTATTATGAGTAATTCCATAAATATAAATACATAATATTATAAATACGAATGTTTGGATGGATGGATGTTTGTTACTCAATCACGCCAGAACGGCTGAACTTATCTGGATGAAATTTGGCACAGAGGTAGTCTTGCAATAGCTCAGAGGTTACTTTTTATCCCGGAAAAATGTACAATTTCCGTTAGATAGATTCGTTTTTGTTTATCATAGAGCAAGGGATCGACTATCTAGGGTAAGTCGCTAGTAAATAATAATCATAAGGTATGTTTTGAAACCAAAAGAAAACTGAATTAATCATAAGGTAATAATAATAATTAGTAATTTTTGAAGATATATGATTAGTTTGTGGATGGCCTAACAGAAACAAGAAAAAAAATATAAGTCAGTGACAAAAAAAAATTATCACTGTATCACGAGCTTGTTCGCAGGTCGGCGTATGAAATTGTCATATATTATGGAATAAGCGGGTGTTTTAAATAAAGGTGAAGGTTAGCTGAAAGTGACATGATGAAGTTAGCTACATTCCTTTTATAAACAGAGAGTTGTGACATACAAGATGAAATCTTTAGCTATTTTTGTTCTGTTACGCCAAAAGAATATAACTTCTTACGTGCGTACTTAAGTACACACACACGTTTTTTTTAATGTTATTTCTTTTTGATTAAGAAAATAATTATTAAAAAGTACAAATATAGGTAGGAAATTCAAAGTAGTTGAAACACACGTTATTGGTCAAACCGAATAAGACGTTAAAGTATTAACATAAAGAGCGATTAGCGATTTTGTCGCTACAAACCAAAGTCGTTACTTTTCAAAGTATGAGACTTTGTGTCATGCTAAACGCGTGAAATAGCGGGCGTTTAAAGTATCCGTATCGGTATGATATTTTTATTTATTTTTTATACCAAATTTTAGTTTTTTTGGATCTGGATATTTTTTTACAATTATATAACGATGTTAGCTATTGTACAAATAATAAAAGAAAAATAATGCATGTTTCCTATTATCACGTCGTAACGTGCGCATAACATCAAAATCATAGACTAGACAAGAGCGACAAAACAATCACGTTGACATAAGTCACTCGTGTGTACTAGGCCTTATTTTAAAACCATGTAGTAGCTCCGAATGAAAGTGATAATGGCATGGTTTATCTTAATAATATTAGACACCATTATTATTAGTTTTATAGCAATAATTAAAATAGTATATTTATAAATATTTTTATTTTATGTATATTTATTAATCTGTGCCGATTGGCGCTTATCACTTGTCTTCTTGACAGTTGAAATGCTTATTTTGATGTATTTTTTAGATTTCTCAACTTTCATACAAAAAACATGAAACTGAGGCTAATCTAATGTGTTATTGAAGTAGTAAAAATTTATACCCTATAAAAATGAATTTAATACTAAAATATTTCGTAGCCGGTTTAGTGAGATATTGGCTAATTCACACTGACTATTGGTATACAATAGCAAATAGAGTTGAAATAGCTACGCCTCTTAACTCTTGGAAAAGGTTAATTGAGGGTATTTATTTATACGACCATGGAATAAATCCATATGAAGGAGATTCCTTTCACGAGTCGCCTATAGTGCTTATTTTCTTTTATTTTCTTTTAAAAAAAGTACCTTACTTATTACCGGTTATATTTACTTGTATAGATATTTTAACTGCACATATATTATATGAAACAGCCAAAGCATTTAACCGTATGTTTAAAGAGACTCAAGAAAAGAACAAACAAGTAGTAGCTGAAGAATCAAAGAGTATGATTTTAAATGAATCCCAACTGAAAGAGATACCAGAATATGTTTTATCCATTTATTTATTCAATCCGTATTCTATTTTAAACTGCGTAGGAATGACGAGCACAGTTATTCAAAACTTTTTATTGGCTATGTCTTTGTGGGGAGCATCAAATGGTCAGAGGGTACTTGCTTGTGTGTTCACTGCCCTTGCTACACATCAAGCCTTGTATCCTATATTGATGATTGTACCAATATCTATTTTATTGGCAGACATAAATAAGGGATGTAACAAATGTTCTTATATTAGAACACTTCTTGTTTTTGTATTGTGCTGGGGATTCTTAATATATATATCTGCATTTATTATGGATGGTTCATATAGTTATATCTATAATACATATGGATTCATGTAAGTATAGTAGAATATTATAAGTAATGTGTATGATAAAACTTACAATGAATTTATTAACATTATTAACTTAATTTGATTTCAGATTGACGGTGCCAGACTTGAAGCCCAATATTGGTCTATTTTGGTACTTCTTTACAGAAATGTTTGAACATTTCAGATTGCTATTTGTATGTGCATTTCAAATCAATGCATTAGCTCTATATGTTGTGCCACTAACTCTTAGGTTTCACAAGGAACCGGTATTACTGGCCACAGTTCTAATTGCCCTCTCTACAATATTCCGATCATATCCATGTGTAGGTGATGTTGGATTCTATTTGGCCCTTTTGCCTATATGGAAACATTTATTCTCATGTATGTATATTTTACTTTTTTATATTGGATACCTGTAACCCTTTTTTTTCATAGTTTAATTACTTAGTATTGACACCGAAAGATTACAATATGTAGTATAATAAAATATTACTTATCTGGCTTAATTAAGTGATACCTCAGGAATATGAAATTCTTAATACATGTGTTTTATTCATTATTCTTTCAGTTATGCAACAGAAATTCATTGTTGGTTGCGCCTTCATAATAACATCAGCACTTGGACCAACAGTTTGGCATCTTTGGATTTATTCTGGCTCAGCCAATGCCAATTTTTTCTTTGGAGTAACTCTCTCATTTGCAACTGCCCAAATATTTCTCATAACTGATTTACTATTTGCATATATAAAAAGAGAGTTTACATTGAAACATGGTTCGTCACGCCAGATTGATGGGAAATCAGCTAAATTAGTATTACGATAATCTAATTTTGTTACAATAATGTCAGTTATTAAAATTACTATTTAATATATATGTATAAATTGCATTTAATTTAGTTATAACCACTGAAATAGCCCGAACATTTATGTGATAATTAATGAACAAAGTGCAAAATCAAATTATGATGTATGTACTCTATAATGTTTTGTATGTGTTGCTAGAGATATTATTTAATGGATGTACAAACTGGGTGAATTTTTTAAGAGAGTGTGGGTGGCAAAAACTGAAAATGCTCAAAGAAGTTGCATCCCTGTTAATTTTATAAAAACTTAGCTGATATATAATATATAAAAAGATATATTGAATTATTTAGAAAAAAAATTTTTTCTGGCCTAGGGCATAGAATGTTGTTTTTTTGTTAAATATTCCTAAATTATTAGGCCATTCTGTAGTATTACTTGAAAAATTCACCTCTATGCATTTATTAATTACAGATATAATAATGGTTACAGAGATTTAAAAAAAATCTTTTAGTATTTGTCAGCTTTGTTATATTAAAAATATTAATTTAATAATGCTTATCTTTAGTTTAGTGAAATAGATGATATTTTAGTTTAGTAAAAGAAAATGATTTACAAATATAAAAAAAATCAACAATATTTAATTAGCAACGAATTGTGTTTTAATATACAAAATGGTCTAAGGTTAAAATTGGTCACAGTTATGTACAGAAAACATTAAAATTGACATTAATTTAAATCTATACTATAATGTTATAAAGAAGCAGAGTTTGTTTGTTTGTTTGTTTGAACGCTCTAATCTCAGGAACTACTAATCCGATTTAAAAAATTCTTTTTGCATTAGATAGCCTGTTTATTGAGGAAGGCTATAGGCTATATATCATCATGCTACTACCCAAGGGAGCAAAGCAGTTATCATAAATGTCAACAAATCGGGTAAACTTGCATACATCATTGTTAAACTGATATAAACAAACAGATTTAACGGGAGTGAAACCGCGGGGCATACCTAGTATTATATATAGGCTAGAATTTTACAACATATCTGCTAAAAGTAAATGCTACTCGCAGATTTCCTTAGAAACAAAAAAAAACTGGTATATTTTGTATCTATTTGTAAACCATAAGTGTCTTGGTGTTTCATTTGCAATAATCATTAACTGTTAATGAACACATAGATGTACACTTTTTTGAACAAAACTTGAAAAAAGATGTGAGTAATAAATGAATTGGTAATTATTTTATGGTAATGAAGTTATGTTTTTTTGAAGTTAATCTCTGTAATCAGAATAAAATGCCAAAAGCTGTAATTAATTTATTGTAAAAAAGTCATTGGTATCTATAATTTTTACACAATAAAAAGAGATTGACCGTCTGATTGTGGATTGTGAAGCATATTAGTACCTATATGTAACACTTAACTAATAAATTGTTTATTTTTATTTATTTTTTTATTTAATTACCTATAATCTTTTACTTGGGCGTTAATCCTGAAATAATATTGCCCTACTTACACGTTGAATCACTATCTTATCTCTCAATCACTGAGTGTATCTCACACGCCCTAACGTGAAACAACAGTGCTGTTATAAATTGTTTCATTACTGTCATAATGTAACTAAAAATATTATTAAATAATAATGAAGAAAGTGTTATTAATTTTGCTATTTTGTACAATATTTACTGGTAAGTATTTTGATTGTCTTTTACTTTTTTTGCATAATACGAAATAGATATTAATATCATGTCGGTAATATGTGATTCAACTTTAATGTTTTAAATTCGGAGCTTTGGGAATGTTTAAGTCAATAAATACATATAATCAAATTGCATAATACAGTGCTTTAACAACTACCAAAAGTGAATCATAATAGAGCTATTTTTTTCATGCCTTTAAGTAACACTAATATGTTGTTTTGGTAAAAATAAATGTAAACAGTAGGTGCCTATATTTTTTTCTTACTCTACTAAATTCGCTATTTTTATATTTTGTAGCGTCAGAAGAAGTCATATTATCAAGTATACCAAGTCATCTTATAGAATGTTACCAAAATGGAGGTCCTATACTAAGTGCTCCTCGAAGGCTTGACGTATTTATTTCACTAATAAGACGATTGGAACTAAACTCTCGACTTGACATGCGATTGTTTAGTACGGCCTTACTAAGAAGGTATTTTGAAGCAAAGTAGTAATATGAATGTTATTTTCTTTCTTTATATGAAACTTAAAACATAATACACATTGCAAATATAATATGGTATCGAAAAATTGTGCGAAAAGATATAAGTACCTAATGTGGAAAGTGACTTTCGTTGATTAAGAATCCAATATAAATTAGCTAGGTACACTCAAAGAAAACCTTTAGGAATATATAATAATTATCTCTGCCCGTCCGTTCATTTGCTTGCCCTACGTTTTTTAATGACTGTATCTCGTGAGAGGTAACAGTAGCTCAGTAGATTTTCTCAGAAAACTTGTGTAGTAACACAGTACGGTACAGCGGAAATCAAAATATCAAGTGGGACCCTTATAAAGACCGTGTTTTTCAAACTCAAATTATAATTGCCATATTATTATTGTCATAGATCCATGAAAGATTAAACTTGGGTCATTTAAAGTGCTTGTGTTAACCAGGACTAGTAGGTATTAGTATCTACCTAATATCTATTACGCCAACTATTGATATTAATTTGAAACAACTTTTCTTACTTCCTGTCCAGACTGCATTTTACCTACTCAAGTAAAATAACAAAGTATAACGAAACGGACAGTTTTGTGTGAATTAGTTTCACTGTAGGAGATTCAGTTGCTATTCAATGCACCTACCTAAGATCATACTTTACAACACCATCTTAAAGTACTACTTTGAAAAAACAGACAGTTTACGGGAGTCTGACTCACGCTTAACCACTTTTTACTTACAGTCTTCGCCTCGACGGTATCGAGGAAGCTGCGAATACCGTTGGATCTGAATCAGTTTTACCCTTCAGAGCTTCTGCATTTCAATTTCATAAATATAAGCTACTTATGGAGTTATTTTTACCAAGCCAATCTGATATCATAAATGTAGACGAAGGACTTAATAATATAGAAAAATGTTTGCTACATAAAATGCTCAGCTCAACTGTAAGGCCTTGGGAGAGAGGTGATGAAAGCCTAGTTTGTCCACTAACCGTGCAAAATCGACAGTCCATGGCACAAAGTGCAAATAGGTAAGATATCAAAAACTTAAGAAAATTAAAAAAAATCTGAGTTAAGTAGGTAAGTCTTCTAAGTAAAGTAAAACGTTTGAATGTAATGTTAATAATCAATAATTAAATAATTAATTTATGTTGAAGATCTGGATAGTTAAAACCAGTTTAAGGGGTGTTTTAACTTAATTTTATTTCGCTTACTGTTATAATATAGGCAATTGCCTCAAAGAATAATAGAGAGCCTACAATATAATTACACTACACAAGAATGGAACGGTCAGTTAAATCTATAGTTTTTTTTTTAAATATAGTGATAATTTTTATTTCATAACGACGACGATATCTAGTATTGAGAATAACTAGATGCATTTTCGGTTTACTTCCAATGACTTAGTGGGTACTGTAGCCAAAAAAAATAATAAAAATCCGTTTTCCTCTTTTACCTATGCCGCATGTTAAAAAACATGTACGTATATATTAGAGAAAAAATAATTTTCAGGATATACAGCAGATGTCCAATAGAAGACGGAGTTATCAAAACTGATTGGGGCACAATATCCCCAGGAATATTAGTAGCAGCTCTTGCCTCCTCTTTAGAAGCTCAACGAGTGAGCATCAGTGATATTTTAACCGCTAACATATTCAAGGAAGAAATATCACAGGCTTTATTAGATTCAGCAACAGACGATTGGCACATACAGAATAAAGATTTTGACATTGATGGACAGGATAATGACTCAGATTCTGATATTAGCAATATCTGGGTTGCGACATTGGCAGGTATTTATAATGAATAACTTGAAATTACCTATATAATAAAATTACTTATATAAAAAAAGCTAAGAGAAATACATTTTTGAAATTATTTTTTAAATGTAATGGCGTACTTGTGTCTTATGGGACTACCTTCTAAGCTGCGGACTGTGGTTTTGATTTTAGTTTAGAATAAACTATAACGACCACTAATGGCAAAAAATAATAACTTGCTTTTAAAGCAATTTGCATATTGTCCCGATAAAATGGTGGCAAGCTCAAGTAGCACTGATGTTTTCTGCAACAATAAGAGAAGATAATATAAATAAAACGATAAATAGAATACATATAATTGATAATATACTTAATACTTTTTTAGATTTACGCGAATATTTGATGTTTTAAATAAAACTATGTTTTCAGGATATCTTTTCTATAACGTCAGGAACCAAAAATCAAATTAATCTGCTAAATAATCCGAAAAGACAATGATAATACACTTGTTTTTAATGAAATGACATATGAATGACAATGATGAAAATATTATTTATATTTACTCGATAATTATGTGTGTTCAGGGGATTTAGCAGAGGTAGTTGTAAATCAAGGGCCAAGAGTCGGAGCGTCGTCACAACGGCTGTTAGTAGGTAGTAGCAACAGATGGAACGACACGATGCTACCTCGCGATTATTATATATTCCCACCAAATGGAACTTTGCCCAATTGGCATTTCACTGATGCAGAAATTTTAGCGGGAATTGATGGTTTGTATTGTTAACAGTTTTTGTAAAACAAATGTGTGGTTGTCATATTAATGTATGTAATCCATTTAATCGACAGTATGTCTACTTTTTAAATGCCTTTAATAATATTGGTAATTTTTTATTCAGCACAATTCATTCTTTTAAGGCTGTTCTTAATTTTATAATGGTTGTTACAAACTACACAGTTGAGGGCAAAGACGAAAATGTATTATATATTCTCTTAATATAGCTATTCTTTAACTGTATCACCAATAGGAAAAAACAGGAATAATAGTTTGCTTATAAGTAAAAATTACAAATTGCAGAAGTGCGACACATTCTGGTACCTACCTTCTATACCTAAGTGTAAAGCAAACTATTAATAGACGATAAAGCAATAAAAATTGTTATCTTTTTTATAAGTAATAAGTAGTATGGCAAACAGTAAAATACTATTAAATCATTAATTCCGAAAACAGACCCTAGGAATTCTAATCACCTCTGATACCTATATATATATATATATATATTGTTATGCAAAATACAGTAATCTGAACTTTTAATGAAATATTTTAAAGAGGAGAATATGATAAATGTTTATCAAACTACAATTCCCAAAAAAATATACCGTCAACTGTCAAGAATCCCGGGCGCTACACGTTGGTGTAGTCCGTGTAGGCACGATTGCGGATTACGTGCCTTGGTTCAGGACAAGATTTATACGTTCTAAGCAAATATTATCACGGATTTCTGCTTGCAAGCTAACTCTTATTCATAATTGAATATCGCTAAATCAGCAGTAAATTAATAAATATATCTACATTTACTAGCGACTCACTCTCGCTCCGCTCGGGTTCGCGCCTAGTTACTTAATAAATGGGGGGTGGGGGCAGGAGGGTGAAAAATAATTTACGACCTATTCTCATACCTACCAAATATACAAAAAATCGGTTCAGCCGTTTCGGAGGAGTGTGACCACAAACACCGTGACACGAAATATTTATATATGTATGTATCAGATTATATTTTGTTATTACAGGCCTCATATTAGCTAACTATTTACCAACATGGGTTGGACAAAGGAGAAGTTTACGGTTATCACAAGTAATAGAGATGTACTATTCCAATGAAGGGGTATCTTTTGAGCCGACTGTTCGAGCGTGCAACAGACACGCGTTGTTTTCCAGAATAGTAAACAGTTCACAATTGTTGGGAGAAACTTCTAGATTCGCTCATATGCTGTCTTTACAACAAATAACTGTTTATATTCCTAAGGAGGAAATGTTAAGGTTCACTGAGGCTGCCGTCACCGCGTTTGAGAATTATGTTCGTAAGTGATTTGACAAGGTGTATCTATACTAATATTATAAAGTCAGCTCATACATATCAAACAAAAAAACTCTGCCTAGAGTTTGTTTGTTTGATTGAACTCGCAATTCTCAGGTACTACTAATCCGATTTGAAAAATTCTTTTTGCATTAGATAGCCCGTTTATTGAGGAAGGCGACAGAGTATATGCTACTAGTACCCAAGGGAGCAGAACAATAATATAATATATAGTTTATCTATAACATACTAACCGTTAAAACGTACCTAGGGACAAAGCCGAGTCGCTAGTCTAATAATAAATTTTTCTTTTTCGAGTATCTAGGTATTTATTTCTGCCACCTATTTATTTCCTATTCAGTTGGAATTCTATTGGTTTTTTATAGACATGCATCCACTATATTATAAACAAGGTAGTCATTTTTAGTTTCAAATGAAAAAATAAATAGAGTGCGTGTATCAATGTGAACACGCGCAAGAAGTAAAACTGCTGTAGTTTATCGGTACTTTTTATAAAATCCAATTTATGTTTTAAATAATTAGGATACTAAAAAAATATTAATTTATCGATTTAAAAAGGAAAACAGTATTTTATTATTCACATAGCTTTAAACAAAACTTTATTGAGTTATAAGCTGAAAAATAGATTGGAAATTTAAATCTTAGTTGGGTATATAATGTCTTCTAGTTACCTGACACCTGATAACTTCTCATTTTCTGTTAATTAGTGGAATAATAAAATCTCATGATAGTTAATTAAGATTAATACTCTAAGGTATGTTAAAATCAACATTACTATTTCATAATCGACTGCAAGTATCATTAGCTAGTAACGATCGATATATCTTAATCATGTAATTATAATAAAATAGTACCTGGCGACCGAGCTTCGCTCGGTGTTCTTTTTTGTTACATCGTATTAAAAAAAAAGAATTAAAAACTGGAATAAATAGAAAAAAAAAAGTAAAACTTTGTATCCGATCGAGGTTCGAACTCGGACACACCTATTGATTGTTAATCTTGCACTTTGGTCGCTTGACTAAACCGCATGAAAACTCGAAAACACGCGTTTTCCCAGACATGAAACTAATCTAAATCGATTTTTCGCCACTGAAAGCCCCCACATACGTTTCCGAGATCGCTGGTATAAATAAATATATAAACATATAAACATACAAGAATTGCTCGTTTAAATATATTAGATTGGGTATTTTTTTATATTTATGCTTAAGTTACAGACAAATCTCCTAAAGCAAGATTATATTAAATATTAGATGATTTGTATACTTTTTAGCATTATTGTTGAGCCAATATCATCAGGAGTGCCGAGAGAGCTCCAATGTGCCAGTCATAGACTTGATTGTGGCTACTGATGGAAGCTGGAAGGGTTACGAAGTAGAACAATTTATGTCGTAAGCAGCTCTTTGTATTTATAAGCAGAATATTTCCATACAATCTTCATTGAAACTACAGTTAATATTTTTAAAACTGTATCGTAATGACATGGATAAATAGTAAAGAAGTAAGAGAGTAATATTTTTCTGGTCAAATTTATTCCAAATCTTATATTAATGATCTTCGACACAATAATAACTTTAAGAGTTGTTAACACTACATAAAGGCTCTATCATAAATATCTATAATTATTCTTTGAACATACCTATTATTTCTTGCTGCAATGGATAGCGAAAATTAGAAAACCAGTGTTTCATGTCAGACTTCAGAGTCTTTAGTGGTTTGCCACTTGTCTACTTTAACTTTTTTATTCTATCGAAATAATACTAGTTAAACAACTTAAAAAAACGAGGCGGCACCCAATTTTTTTTTGGGTGGTAGATTACGCGATATCTTCTCCAATTATACTGTTTTTCATGTTTTTTTTTTAATATCTAAGTAGGTTACTAAAGATGATCCCATATAAATTTCATTAATAATAAGTGTGAAATATTTGAAATAAAACTCTTTTCCGGTTTTTTCACAGATTTATTTTAATCTTTAGTTCTCGACTTTTCAAATGCTTTACAATAATCATGGTCACGGTCATGGTCTCTCCCGTGACCATAAAAAATGTCAAATATTCGCGTGAATTTGAGAAAGGATTAAGTATGAAATTACATTTAAGTAGATTTTTAAGTCAGTGTAGTGTTTAGTGTTAAGATAAAATTAATTATTTAGATTTAAGTAGCTAAATTCCATTATATCTATGCAGGTGGATAGGAGGTGCTTTGGAAATAGAAGCGCAACGCAGCGCTATAGGCTTGCTGCACGGCAATACCGGACAGTGGATTGTGCCGCTTGCAAATAATTTGACTTCATTATTTACTACAATCACAAATAGCACTATCGAATGTAGGTAATCTGATTAATTTACATTTAAATAGTCTTTTTAATTTTCAGGAAATCTGGAGATCGCGGGTTTGACTCCGCGATCGGGCAAAGATTAATTAAGGACACCACACTACAATTTACACAAACTATTGTACAATAATGAACATTGACCGTTTGTATTGAGACAGTCAAACAAACAAAAGTTTAATAAAAACGAAATGATTTTTCAAAATTATTCAAAATACTTCGATGTACGAACTCAGCGAACGTTATTTGATTTATTTCTTTGTTACTTCGTACTCGATATACGCATAAAAGTGTGTATATGTATCGTAATTTCAGGGCCGAATCGTCTCAATTTACCCAATGTCTTATCAAGAATCATTCAATATAGTCGGAACCAAACCTTACAAGAGATAACCGACAAGAGAAGTGCCAGCCATAACGCTGTAGTCCTCATTATAAGTCCTATAGATCAGCCTTCTGTTGATGATCTGGAAAGGGGAAGAGTTCTAATGAATTCTTTGCGAAGTACCTTCTTTGATATTTACTTCGCCTACGTCGCACAAGATATGTCTACATTTCAGAATATCAATAATGCTTATCTTGATTACTCAGAAATGTTTCTAACGGTATGTATTTGTTTATAAACATGGTTCTTACTAAAACACCTATATATTTTAAGCTGCTTGAAAGTCATAGCTACAACCATCACGTATTTGCTTAAATCATTTTGTAATCTTCATTTATTATCTATTCTGTAGGTAAATTCAAATTCTGTAAAAGATGTTATTAGTGCAATAGAAGAGAATCTAGTAAAAAGCATTATTCCATCTAGAATATTCGGTGGCCAATGCCCAGTCAACGGCACCGAGTTCTATCAGGTGCCATACGAGGACTACGTGTTGCCGGGCCGCGAACAACAATACCGCATTCATCCGTTCTACTTGAGACAACAACCGATTATCCACGTACAAGTATGTATAACTAGTGAATCACCCTCGGTTTGCTCGGGTTCGTCTCTAGTGAATAACAAAAACAAATCTATTCCACGGGAGCCGTACATTTTGAATATGAGCGTGATATTCCAGAGTATAACCTATCTCCGTGCCAAACATCCAGATGCGTTCAGCTGTTCTGGAGTGACTGAGTAACAAATATCCATTGATTCATCCTCACAAACTTTCACATTTTATGGATGTTTGTTACTCTTTTACGCCAGAACACCTGAACGGATCTGGATGAAATTTGGCACAGAGATAGATTATAGTCTGGAATAATACATGGATTACTTTTTATCCTGGAAAAATATACGGTTCTCGAAGTATAGATTTATTTTTGTTTTTCTAGAGGCGAACCCGAGCGAAGTGAGGGTGAGCGGCTAATCTAATAATAATAGTTCTATCGACTTCAAACTTTGAGCGTGATCAGTGTCCGGTCACGTCATCACACAATAATGTGCGAATAATAATAATAATAATGTGTAAAAATTCCATTAGGCTGATCTGATGATGAATCCAAGATTTGATGCTGTGTGTATAATGAAACTCTAGTATGAGATCTATAAATCGCTTAATTTGTTATTTGATTTGTTTTGGTTCCATATTGTGTGCAATTGATCAAAAACATGTTTTTTTTTTATTCCATAGGTTTTTTAAAATGTATTATTATAATTTAATTTTTTTTTCTTTAAAATACTTTTCAATAATGAAAGTTTAACTATCAACACATTTTAATTTATCATTGCCATCTACTGGCGGGCTTAGAAAACTAAATGCTATTGAATAGCTTTCGTTTTGCTAGATGGCGTCACCTATAATAAATTTCGTAATAAACTAATATAATTTTGAGTTTCACTTTACTAACACTAGATGGATACAACATGGATGATGATATTTAAATATAAACAAACAATACTATTTTGCTTGAAATTATACTGTATAATTAATTACACGTGTATGCATGCATATTGCATGGCTATATCAAACATAGGTATATAAAACGGATATAAAATCAAAGAGATTATTATTATTATCGCAGATATTGAAGATTTTATTTTATACAGAAGAAAATTATTTTAAAATTATCAATGAATAAATTTTCACTATTCAGAAACTGTATATAAAAGTAGAAAATAAATATTGATAACAATAATTTTATCATTATTAGTTCCGTAATGATGGTCAAGGACAGATATTGGCTTGTATGTGGCGAGGTGCAGAAGTATCACGCAGCTGCCATATAATTAATGAAAGGGACGTTTATATATTCAACCTAACCAACCCGTGTCCCTCGCCAGAATTTTGTACGCCAGCGCATTTTGCAGTAACTGCAGTGAAAACACAAAACTTATGTGCACGTAAGAAATGTTTTTAATCATTTGTCATAATTTATAAAAGATGCAATAAATTAAAAAGTTAAAATTAGTAGAGGCCTTAAAATATAAAAAATATATTTACAACCAAGGCCCCGGGGGGATTCGAACCCCCGATCTCCTGTTTACTAGACAGGCGCTTTAACCAACTAAGCCACGGCGCCGATGTGTCACTAGTTGAAATTAATGTAGATATACATATATCTCTTGTTATCGTATTATAATATTTTAATAATAAAGGATAAATATAAAATGTTTAAAATATATTATACTTCTTTAATAATAAAAACCTGGCCTAAGTAATTACTAATTAAGTTCTTGTTTATTGAAATAAATTTTAGGACAGCGTATTTCATATAAATACCTACAAACTTTTATTATTAACAACTTTCTCTTACTTTCCAAAAAACCTTTTATGACCAAGTTCCATTGACTTTTTTATTGCATTATTTTATGTATAGATTATTTCATGTTATTTGTTTTCGATCGCAGATAACGAATGTCGTCTGCCACATCAAGTGGGTTATTACATACAGCATTCAGGTTTTCGATGCCTGCCGCTGCTGGGCGCCGCGGCCACTCAGTCGCCTTATTGGAAAGTGTACGTCGGACTTTCTCTCATGATCTCATTATTATGTTCACATTAATAAAAATATAATATTTTTATTACTGTTTTATTTTTTTATTTACATGTAACATTTCCTAATAGCGTACCATTTATTACTATATGTTAAAAGAAATTATTATGATTATAGTTTAAAAATATGTATAAATACTTTCAAAAAATCCAAAAATCTATACACAAAAAAAATATTTAAAAATGATAAAAATTGTATCATCATACCCCTGGTGGGACTCGAACCCACAATCCCCGGCTTAGGAGGCCGATGCCTTATCCATTAGGCCACAGGGGCTTCGATAGTATGAGTTCAATTTATACAAAACATTATTAACTATTGTTTTATGTAATTTATATAGTATTAATTAACATAAAATATCTATTTAAAAAAAAAAACATTTATAATAACTACATTTTTTCAAATACTAATTTCAATGATTATTTTGTAATTCAAAACTACCAATATTTAATGTTTAAAACATAATTCATATTTAGAAGATAGGGTAAATATAAACGTGTATTGTTAAGTAATTACAATACATAACTATAAAATTAAATTGCCATCTAGTTATCTGCCGACATGACAAAGTAGGAAAATAATAATTCGAATTACTAAAAAGTTCCTTATGGTGATAATAGAGTGCGCAGTATGATATTGGTTACTTTTATTAAATTATATTAACTATTTTGTTTAATTATTAATTTTATTTAGCTGGAATTAATTATAACAAATAAATATAACAGTATATTTATTTTAAATAGATACTGTACGACAATTTCACTTAAAACTACAGCGACTCCGTGGCGCAACGGTAGCGCGTCTGACTCCAGATCAGAAGGTTGCGTGTTCAAATCACGTCGGGGTCAAAATTATTTTTATATTTTATTTTGCTATTTTTTATTATTTTTTATTTTATGATATTATGCAGTAACAGGTTTCGTCGGAATATAATAGTCTCTCCTTTCTTTATCTTTATTTTCTTTTATAATTTAATTCTACTATTAATTACAAAGTTTATTTTATTTTACTAGCATATTTAATCATAAACTAGAAAGATCCGTACCGAATGAAATTCGGAATGCACTCCTTGCTGAGGATATAGTGTAGTAGGACAGGATGACATTTATAAGAGCGAGTATTGACGGTTTCATATTAAAAAAAAACATCGAAATCATCTGTAATGTAAATAAAATAAATAAATAACAACGTTTTCATAAACGGGTGTTAAACAGATGGCTCCCCACACATTTACCTACTATACGTACTTATTACTTACAGTGTAATTAATATATTTTTAAAGCTTTTAAATTTTAATACTACCTAATACCTATAGCAGTTTGTGAAATTTAATTCTAAGATTATAAGATGCTTTTAGTTTTTTCAGAGGAAAATTGAAATAGGCGCAAATGTTACAAACTTATGTTATTTTGTATTTGTACTATGTCTGTCACTGTTTTTCATGGGTAGGTAGGTAACTATTTAAATTTTGACATATTAATAATACTTAAACTATACATACTATACTATAAACTAGCGACTCACCCTCGCTCCGCACGGGTTCGTCCCTAGTTACGTTTTAACGTTTAGTATAGATATCTCAGAGATGAGATAACTTCCCGCAGTAAAAAGTATCCTTTATGATGACCTGGATAGGTCATAGGATACTTTTTACTATAACCAGCTATCAAATTTCATCAAAATCTGTCCAGTTGTTTTCTCGAGGTGCGTTCTCAGACAGACAGACAGACAAAAATTCTAAAAACTATAGATTCGGCCTCTATCGATAATAATGACTATTTACATAAGATTTTTCAAAAAATATTTAATGTACAGATTCGACTCAGAATTTTTTTCTATGTAGATATAGATAATAAACAAAAGTATACTTAAAGTTAAAGGTATTAAATCTATTATGTAAAATAGGCCTTCACTTAAATAATTTAGTACTTACTCTACTTATCTTATCCTTCCTTATCCGAGATCCAAACAAGTAAAATGTACGAACTCAAGTTCAAAAAATAGTGGAAAGTATTAAGTAATAAGCCTTTCAGAATGGACCTATTTGACAGACAGTAGTGCGACAACGTGCAAAAAGGTTAACGGTTAAAGGTTCTTTCTGCTTACTATACGGATAGGTAGGTAATATTTAAATAGCACACACACCCACTTAACTTGACCTACGTTTATATTTGGGAGGGCGTGGAACACGGAGAAATGCCTTACGAAAAACCATTACATACACACCTTTGATATTAAGATATAGTAAAAGATCGAACAATATGCAAGTACCTATGCATTTTACATGGCTTCATTTGAAACATCCATCCAAAGTACATCCATCCATCCATCCAAAAGTCATCATACCAAGTTTTAACATCACTTTACACAAATAAATTGTACTAAATGTTGTCTAAACAACTATGTTGATTAAAACTCGTTCAAACTCCAGTATATAATTTCCGCTTCAAGCCAGATTATGACTGACGCCAGACTTACCTCTTGTTACTACGTTAGATAGGTATTAATTATTTGCTGGCATTTTACTTAAAGTAAGTAGATAAAGTAAAAATGCACATAAGACCTATTTATTTACGACTATGTAGATATAGACATTATAAAAAAAAAAGATACCTACTGGCAATAATCAATTTATTTTGTGTAAAGTATGATACACTGTCATTTATTTTATTAAGGCGACTTGATTGTAATATGGCAAGCGGGCAGCGGCGTCATGGAACTGCGGACAACATAACATGATTTATTTTACTGGAAATCCATAATTTCTAAGGCTCGGGATTGTACTGTAATAAAATGCATTTTGGTTCAATTTTCTCTGTTATTAGAATGCTTTACGGTTTATTATACACTGAAATATTTTCCATATTGCTGCTATTTTCAATCTGTGTAACTCGAGGTCGAGATGGTCAGGTGACTGGCATACGTGTCTGCTGGCGCCTTTGTAAACGAATCGCATTCTTCAAGGAATATACATGCACAAATATCTCTGTGTGCTTTTTGCATAACTACGGCCAGTTACGTGTATGTATACGAACACGCCTTCCAATGTCTCTGTGTGGGTGCTGAATTTGCGCGTGTTGTTCTGGAGGTCATAATAGTGGTCATAAGTAAAAATAATAATTTTTATGAGTTGTACTCGTACAATGTACACGTTTCTTTGTTTAACACTTATTAAAATGTTTTTGTCTGTACACGTGATAATTTACCACCTTTTATTTTCAGAGATATTTCACGAACTTGAAAAAATTCCGTGAGACGTCATACGCGCATAATTTTAATAATATAGGTATATATAATATATTTTAATACACTGCTTAGTTCTTAAAAGCATAATAAAAATATATTTTTTTAATATATAAACATCAAAGAAACGGAGAATGGGACTGTTTAAGATTTAATATACATACATACATACATACATACATATATAGTAGGTACATACATATGTATCTAGAATATTAAAATTTAAAAATCTGTAAATGTACTTCCACTTTCAGTCAAAGTAACATATTTTATTTTTATTTAATCTAACTATGGGTATGTATCCTCTAATCTATTTAATAAATAGATATTTTTGTAATAACAATGTTTTAGTTAACTATTTAAATATATATAAAAAATATCTATTAAGTACATAGAGAATAACATGTTAGTGCACAGAATAGAGGTCATAAGTTCTAAGAATAAAATATAGGTACGTTAATGTGAAAGTAGGTAGTGAACCTAAGTAAATATTATTTAAAATTAAATACATACCTACAATAACATTTCGTTAATTAGTTACGCATATAAAAATATAGTACAACTAATATAATATACATTTTTGTTGTCTATAATAGTATTGTATATATAATATAAAATGTAAAAAATCAAAAATACAATGTAAATATGCAACAATAAGTTTTATTTCATATTTTCTTTAACCTTGGTAACTTATACAGTATCAATCAATGGTAAATCAATGACGTCAAAACAGTTGACGCAGATCGTCTAATGTTCACTAATAATTCTTTATTATTGTCAATTAAATTTTTGTGAACTTTTCGGACCAATTGACCCTCATTCTAAGAGGCGCGCGTGAGCGCAGTCACACCCAACATGAAAACAATTTGCTTTGCTCAATGCGAATGTTTCCGCGTATTCAGTTTGGTAAGCATTTAATTATGAGCAAATAATACGGCTGTCCACGACAAGTCACCTTCGACTAACATTTTTTGTTAATACAAAAAAACATATATATTGCATATCTAATATCTATACAGATAAATAAAATTGGAGAATATTAAAATAACCGCTTTTTACTAAATGCATATGCATGTATACACGGTATATATACTAAAACAACATTTTTTACAACTTTTGTCTGTCTGTATGTTTGTTCCGGCTAATCTCTGAAATGGCTGAACCGATTTTGACGGGACTTTCACTGTCAGATAGCTGATGTTATAAGGAGTAACTTAGGCTACTTTTATTTTAGAAAAAGAATCAGGGTTCCGCGAAAAAAAATTAAAACCAAATTAATTAATTTTGTTTTGAGAAGCAACCTAGAGATGAACCCGAGCGAAGCGAGCGTGAGTCGTTAATTATTTATATATACCTAGTAATATTTGAGACAACATAGAAACTTATTTTGCAAGTTTGCAAAATTTTATTTGCAACAGAGATAGATTGAATGGTAATCAGTAATCATTAACTTTAACCAGTATGTTATATAAAAAGATCTGCGTCACGCAGACCGATTATGTGCTATGTAAAGAATTTCTTTTTAATATTTTGCAGTTAATAATATGCTGTTAACCAAAATATTATCGTTTAAATTAATTTTGATTCTCGTAAATACATAGTAACTTATTGAAGAATTTATTTATTTGGACAAGCTAATAGGTACTACAAGTATATTGAGAATCATAACATACTGTGAATGAAAGTTAAACATTTCTTTTGCAGTTAAGCAGTTCTTTATTTAAATTTAACGTTTATCGTGTTTTTATGCAAAGTGCCTACGTAGGTGCCTCCTAATAATGTTTTTCAATTAAAAAAACTAGATATATTCATATATTATGTAAGTCAAATAGGTAATTACTAAAATCTAGTCCCACATTTACATATAAACATTTTAATTAACATAGTTGATAATACTTTATCATGTAAAAAACCATTCAAATTTTATAATAAATAAGTAAGCAGTAACTAACCTCCGAGCAAAAATATTAAAAATAGCAAATTTGAGGCAGTTAGTGCATAATGTACCTATGTATGCGTACAAAAGATATATTACATCGTGGTGATTTGTTTCTTTTATTACAAAATACATCTACAACATCAGGTGCCTAAGAAGAATTTTTTAGTTATTCAAATATTTCTTTATTTTCTCTTTTACTTCATGGTTAGGTTCGTACAAGATATAGGTAGAGGCGTCGTCTCGCATAATATGTTGAAGGCTAAACGCTCACGTGTTCACTCTTATCTACGTTTAATTAATTGCGCATATTGTTACAATTGTTGCAATTTAGTGGAGCCAGCCAATTAAAATACCGAAATTTATTTCGTACAGTTCCTGTGTGTAATGTGTACTAGGTATGAAAATAAATACTTATTGTATTTTCATACTCAATAGTTAAAAACTATTTAGGTAAAGTATTAAGTGGTAATAATTGCGTATGTGTTTATTAATAACATAACATTCATATCTTTCATATTATTTGATTAGATTTGAATTCTGATGCAATTATTTTTTATAAATTAAGTGTATGATTAGATAGACATAAGTAGAAAAGTGTAGATAAAAACTAAAAAAAAACGACTTCAAAGAAAAAAACATACTAAAAAGTAAAAAATAACTGGTTGGTAGTTTTCATTTACTATAGCTACCTATAAAACAGATATTTTTGAAGTCGGTGCCAGCCCATACAAATCAAAGCATATTGGCTTCGAAAATATCTGATTAGGTAATAGGTATATCTATAGTAAATGAAAACTACCAATCAATTATATTTTACTTTTTAGTGATTTTTTTGAAGCCGGTTTTTACTTTATTTTTTATTTTTATTTTGCCATGTTTAGTGTAGTTTATAGACATAGTAGTAGTCAAGTAAGAAGAAAGTATTTTAAAAATTCAGTAGGTGAAAAATTAATCAATTTTTTTGAAATTTAAATGAGAGCAACTTCAAGGTATACCGTATCCAATAAAAAAGAATCATCGAAATCGGACTACAGTGTGAAAAGTTATGAGTGGTCAAACATAAAAAAATATATACGTGTCGAATTGAGAACCTCCACCTTTTTTCATCGTTTAAAAATTGATAATCATATGTTTTTATATATATGTTTTTATGATAATCATATGTTTTTAATAATCATATGATAA
Source organism: Fabriciana adippe (assembly GCA_905404265.1). Lineage (NCBI taxonomy): Eukaryota > Metazoa > Arthropoda > Insecta > Lepidoptera > Nymphalidae > Fabriciana > Fabriciana adippe. Next base: position 10,083,603 of record FR989985.1, read on the forward strand.
TCATATGTTTTTTATTATAATGGTTTTCTATCCAAAGTAATTTTTTAATAAAGATAAATTATTTTATTTTTCACATTTAGACAAAGTCATTGTGGTTTGTAGAAGGATTTGCACGAGCAACGTGATATTTTATGACGTCTGGGGGCTTGGTAGAGCGCGCCAATCAGCGCACGACCCCGTGCGTCACTAACGGAAAATAATGTAATTATTATACAATAGAAGGTACATGTCTAAATTGAAATAAATAACATCACTAAACCGGGAATACCAAAATAGATAATATGACTTATGCCATGAATTATTTTTGTTATTGTAAAATACGAGGATAAACTATACAATGCTATGTTAAATTGTTAGGTTTCCCGATTCATTGTACAATATTTGTGTACTGTTTTTAGACTAATTACATGGCCTAAGTAAGTATTCCATGAGATAATATTAGCGTTGTGGTAAGTTCTAAATACACACATGAGTCAGTATTTAATACGTTTTCACATATTTTCATCATGCTGATGCAATATCAGCTTCGTATGACGGTGATGTATTTCAGCCATGCATAGTTTGATAGCAGCGCTCTATACTAGACAGTGTACCTGAGCAACGTCGCGCCACACCTCCGATCCATGAGTGCAAAATACTTTCTAACTCTAGCGTCATTGACCCTCACATCTTGAAGGCTTGTTCTCAAGAAAATGCCATAATAGTAAATCCCTATTAAATTGCACAAAACGTTTAGAGTTCGAGTTAATGAATATTTTTAATTTGTATAAGAGTCTTACACAAATAATTGTTAATTTTAAGATATATCCATTTTCCATTTGTATCTAACCGCTTTTTACTAACTTCTTTTTACTCTTTTCTTTGTTTTAGTTTATTACATAAAAACATTGTTTTAACCGGTTGAGATAAAAATAACATTTTAATGACAAAGCTTCTTATGAGCGTTTATAGTTTCAATAGTTTTTTTCTTCTATTCAGGGCGTAATTTAGACAGGAATGAGTGAAGCGATATAATTACGAGTATGTATTTGCAAGAGTGAAATACAGTAGGTATAATTTTTTTTCTATACTTAAGCATGACATCATAATTTTATAACGATTAAGGAGTGCTGTTGCTTAGAAAAGTATTTGTATTGATTAACCTTTTAAAAGCGGAAAAGATAAGCGAAAATGTTTGCTGATAACAGTCGGAGATCCGTATAAGGTCATTTTTTGCCTTGATTTAACGAATGTAAAGTATTTTTTGTTAAACAACAGGAATTTGCTTCATTCCTCGGTGTTCGTAAAGTATAAAAAAGTCTTTTAATTCAATTCAAGTATAACTTAGATACTTCAGCCAGTGATGCTACAGTCGAACCATTGATATAAATTAACCAGAACATCTGAGTTCGAGTTCGCACCCGGTTCAAAGCATGCCAGTTGAGCATAAATTACTTTGCCAATGTCACGTAGAATGGAGAAGACACGATAGCCGCATTTAAGGTGTAGAACAGATTAAAATAAACGTTAGCCCGATGCTTGATAGCCTCAGCAGGGGCACGGTAAATATAACATTACCGTGGCAGGGGCTTCGAACGAGTTGGTCTAAAAATAAACATGGATATGATAAAAATAACATAGAATATCCATGTTGTTAGCCACTAGTTTGCCCACTAGTTTTAGTTTAGAAGTTATGGATGATTATGCAGGTATGCAATCAATGAATCCCATTTAGCTTGGCAGCAAGTCTTTGACTAGTTTGTGATAACTCAACCAGTTCCGACCGTGGTAGCGGCTTCACGGATTACAATATTGACATTAAATATAAATCTAAAAATTGAAGCTTTAAAAGTCTATTTTATTATAATATATTTTATTTGATTTGTTTTATCATTGACATATAAAACTCAGATATGCCGCTCACGATAGGATCCATAAGGTTCAAGGTTGCATAAAGGTCAAAAGAGAGACTTTGCTTAAAATTTCCCTCGAGATTGAATCAAATTTGCAGAAAAACCAGGGTTACAGTAGTAGCCCACCTAATCTCAAAACTGTGATGTTAGTGGGTATTGCTCATCCCAGTTAAAGCGAATAGTCATTGGGGCGAAAGCGTTTTCGAGTGGTGGCCATATACCTACCCAAAGGCAGAACGTTCACGAAGTGAGCCAAAAATTTTTTAGTTTTATTCCCATGAAATATGGCGCCTTTTAAGGAGCTGTAATATTTTTCCACTAATATTAAAGAAGTAATTTTAATATGAAAAATATTATTTATTAAAAGGAATTAAACTGTTAAATTAATAATTAGATAATTTTGTTATTAAATCTAAATGCATATTATAAAGTTCAGCATTCACTTCAACAATTAGGACTTGACTCTCAAACGTAACAGCGTTTCCAATTCAATTGAGATAATATTACTGTGAAGAGTACAACATAGGCATTTGAATCTCTTTTCAATGTGCTGAATTCTTGTGAACTAGTCGAGTTTGGCTACTCGACAAGAGAATTTTGGGGGTATACCCCCAAACTTGAATCTAGCATCTGGCGTCCTTAAATAATATTATTATCGTCGCGCTGTCGCTCGCAGACTAATCCGTTAGATTCGTGCGCACAGGCACGCCAGCAATTAGTCAGACCCTGAATACATGGTCATACCTAATAAGTATGAGCTCTAGCTCAAAGAAAAAGTTTTACACTAATTTTAGCAGTTTATGTAAATCAAATTTCCTTAACGTTATTCAGCAGTTTTCGTACAATTTCTTTACTATATATTTTTACTTCTCATTCTTAATTTGCCAAATATTCTACTGTTGCAACATGGTTTGGATTGATTTGGTCTTGAATTCTGGACCAATAAACACCTTAAAATAACCGTCGGTGTACTTGTAATATGTTATGGTTTCTATTTTTTGGGTCGATGATTTCGCTCCACAGTAGTATCGTCACGAAGTTATTGGTGTAAGGTGTTACTATCAAAACTATTTTAATATAATTTAGTTAATTACTCTATATTATTCGTAAGAAATCAAACTGTATACTGTGTAGGTATTAAATATTTAGGATAAAACATTACGTAAAAAGTTTTAAATCTACAGTCGGTAATCGGTATAGTGTAGTTTAGGGTGTAGTGACGGTCCTGAAATAAGTTGTCGGGCGCCAGCCAACATCTAGATTGATGTAATTGTCACCGATTAAGAGTGGAATTTTCCGATCGCCTTCAAACTGGAACGAAATAATATTATGGATGTATTCATACGTATATACACTTTATTATGGATATTCTTATTGTTTATTTGAAATGGATGTTAACTAGATGCCATACTAATTAAATACCTGGGAAGTCAACAAATACAATAAACATGAAACCAAACAGCTTAAAATTATACTTAGGTACATATTTAACTATAATTTGTTATGTTGTTTTCTTGTATTAAACAACAATATTCTTCGCAGTTACGAGTATATTACTTACTTATTATTTTCTTATTACCTTAATTATTAAAATACTTGGATACAAATGTAAATATAATTATTTAAAATTATACATTAATTTTAAATGGCGTAAATGTGTAAAACACATTTTAAATTGTTTTTCCCATGACTATCTTAGTTGCTTATAATTGCACTAGTATTACTCTTATAATATCGCTTAGGCACGGGAGTTACATTTCAGCTGTAGGCACTCTTAAACAATAAGGTTCATACGATTATTATGTGTATGCATAACGTAATTTACATTGATGCAGTGCCCTGATAGAGGTCATACTCATCCATATCACGTAGTTTTATAATATGACTACTCTATCGCAAGTACCATGCTCAATTGTCTGCAAACATTTAAATTGCATTATCAAATGCATCATAATCATATTTACATATACATTCATAATCCATACTAATACTTTAATACTAATATTATAAATGCGTAAGTAACTCTGTCTGTCTGTCTGTTTATCTGTCTGTCTATCACCTTTTCACGCTTAATCCGCTGAACCGATTTAAACGAAATTTGGTATGGAGTTAGTTTAAGACCCTGGGAAGGACATAGGATAATTTTTACCCCGGAAATCATCCCTTAAGCCGGTGAAAACGGAGGTGGAATTTTGTATGGGGAATCAATCATTTCTCAAGTAAGGGATATAAAACTCAATGTATATGTATGATGTCTATGTATATATATACATAGACTATATAGTCTATGTATTCCATACTAACCGTCATAAGGTATCTAGGGACGAACCCGAGCGAAATGAGGGTGAGTCGCTAGTTATACATGTACTTATGTATGTAACTACTAGTACTGTTAAAGGTAGATATGAATATAGTAGGTATAGTAAGAATATTCTATGTAACAAAAATAGTTAAGTATACATATAAATAAATATTTTTTTTATCAAATATTTGATTTTACTTTTTACATAACAGATTTTTAATTACCTTATTAAAACAAAACAAATGCAATGTTGAATGCAACGGCACCCTTAGTGTGCGAGTCAGACTCGCACTTGTGGCTTGTCCAAGTTTTTTTTTTCGATCCGAGACATTAGTTGAATATCAAAACTTAGCATACCTACCCATTGACTTACTTTATTTATTCATTTATTAACTCACTAAGTTACTACTGTCCTACCATTCAATATTCATCAATTCGACCAAACATGTACCTAAACATATGGATGAGGGTCACTCTTCTACGAAAAATCTAAACACCGCGATTCAAAAAATAATGTCAATTTTATAACGTCATTTCATTAGGCAGTATTTATTAAAATAAAAAAAATAGTTTTTTACGACTCTTGAAAATAATTATCAATATTTTTCATTTTTTTATATATAAATTCATAATATATGTATTTGATATTATCGTTAATTTAAAATTTTACCACCAATACAATGTCCACGCAATACAATGTTAGTAAAGTTCCTTCTAACTTCAAATTGTAATTACTTTTGATATACATATTTAATTAAGACACACGGTAGCGTGTCCAGCCAAGTTGAAGCCAAGGGAAATGGCGACGCAATACCGTGTGTTATTTTACACGAACCATCTGGAGACACTTTTGACCTTTTAATAACTCAAAGTTTATTTAACATAAACACATGAAATTTGGTTTATTTATTAAATCCCCTTAGATTAACTAGAACCCCCAATTTGATAAATACAGCTCAAACAAGTTTTTTATATTGTTACATTTTCATATTGTGAGTTCAACATGTCTCCTTTTTCTAAAAATTTGATTTACTGGTAAAAACTAGCCAAGTCAAATCTTGAACTTCAATTTGTATGTTCTTATGAATAAATTTCAAGGTTATCTACAGAACTGGGCACCCATTTAGATCTCAATTCTTTTTTCGGCGAAGTCGACAACCACGCATATTGTTAATATTGAACTGGGCTCCCATTTTCACATTTATGTTTTTGATGGGATCGATTTTAATAAAATAGACTATATGTTACATGGAGATAAGAACTATAAATACAATTCTAATCCTTTGAATTTAATTCAGTAGTTTTCATCTGAAGCGATTTCAAACACACAGACAAAAATTCTTAAAACGATAGTCTTTTACATATTAGTTATTCTCAGCCCCCTAAATAATTTCTTTTTCAAATATAAGTAATGTACAAACGCCGAACTTACATTCTTATTACATACATATATGGATGTAATATGTATAGACGAGATGATTTTGTAAATTTGGATGTAGGAGATAAACTACTGATCCGATTCTAAAAATTTGTTCACTAATAGGAAGCTATAGTACCACAAAGTGCTTATAGGTTATTCTGATAGAAATGTATTTACTTTTAGAAATCGGTGGCTTAATCGACCCGGTGCGAAATAAGCAAATAAAAATATGGCGAAAATTTATTTTAAAAATAAATAAAACACGACTGCGTAAAAAGCTAACTAAAACGATAAAAACAAGTTATTAGTGCAGCCGGAAACATACGTACATCTCGATACAAGAATTAAGCACACAGGTATGTCCCCAATTGCATAGTAAATATAACCAATTTGTGTTACTAAGGATCATGGAAAATTAGATAAACGAAAATTATTCACGAATATGACTTAGAATTGCTCTATTACGATATTTCAATATGGCGAATTTTCTGGTGCCCGTCTCACATTGTATTCGACGAATACATATTTCTTGAGCGTATGATTTCATAAACAATCATGCAATATGCAGCGGTCGTGTGGAAAATTACTACAGCGATCCACAATGAAAATATTGATTTATATCAAGAGAGCCAGAAGAATAGAATGTTGAATAAATATATTGCAACTTAATTCAAGCAGAATTATATTTCAATAATTTCATTAAATTGTGAATAAGGAATACCATAATAAATGAATGCACTACCGACTGTGATTCCATATTGGTGTTATTAATTTTTGCTATGTGTTGGGTGAACGACAGCATCAATTTATTATTCTTATCTACCAAAAAATAATTTTAATTATATTTTTAACAACAATACATTTTAATAAAATTTCTAAGCTTTTAACTACTTATTCAATGTTACATTTATACTTTATCTGTATAAATAACTGAAATGAAATAAACTTTATTCAATTAGACTTATTACAAGCACTTTTAAATCGTCAATTTAATTTAAACGTTAGTGTAGTCAGTCCGTGAGGAAGCTTGTCCAGGCTCCGAAAGCAGTTCTGCTGAGAAGAGCCGGCAAGAAACTCAACAGTTGCTCTTTTTAATATTAAAGTTACATTTATTTTATTAACATAATAATATAGATAGCCCGCATATTAGTCAATATTTCTCAACTCCACATATTTCCATCAACAAGAAACTCTTAAACAGTGTAATACGCTTTGCTGAATAAAATATTTTTAATTTTACCTTTAAATTTTTGAAGAGGTAAATCTACGATATTTTGTGGAATCTTAATATATATGCTTATATTCAGGCCCATGAAGGATTTATTCACCTTTTGGAGTTAAAATCTGGGCGTAACCCTTCAATTCCCATTCGTGTAAAAAAGTAAAAACAGACTATCTCTTCTGCTTAATTATATTATAAAGCAGGAGAGATAGTCTGTTTTTACTAGATACGTTTAGTTTACACCAAAAAAAAAAAACAAAGCTACCACCCCCATATAAATTTTTTATAAAGATATCATCTACAGGTGACACTGGGCAATAACTGAACTGTTTATACAGTTACCCCTTCGTTCCTGTAGAAGTAAAACATTAGTTTTCTTACAAGGATTTTTATTTATTAAGCTTTGTAAAATATTCGCAAACTTTTTCAAAATTATCGTTGTATGATAATGAAATACTGTCACAAAGATGAAGGTATTGCTGAATCTCAAAAAATCTGTTTCGCCGCATACTGGAAGCTACTAGCTCATTATGGGTATCATTTTTTAGATTATTATCATATACTTGCGAGTCAAATATCCTATAAATAGTAATGTTGTAATGTACACTCTAATTTCATCTGTTGTTACATTTAGAGTGTGATTTCTCTGTAAAGCGTACAAATTGCTGGTATTAGCTATAAACTTTATATTTTCGTCACTATAGAGCAATTGGAAACACTCAACGGCCATCATGTTTTCCTGTAAGTTTATAAAGACTTCTTCATCACAGTCTCCTTTACCGCGAGCAATAAACGAAGTGTTAGAGTACCATTTTGTTATGGTATTTTCATTTTTTCTTCTTCAACTTCATCATTTTCTTCCTCCTCGTGATAGATTTTCTCTAGAGACAGAAGGTCTACTTTGTAACTCTACTTCAGACCGTAGCATGTGACTAGTCGATTCAGATTGTTAGCTTCATTTTAATCTTCATAATCTTCATCAGTTACCACACTGTCATCCGGAGAAAACAAAATAATTTCGCCTGGATCCTCCCAAGCATGCAACTCCTCGGCAATCTCATCCAAGGTCAATATGTAAAGCATAAGTAAACTCTCATTGATTGAATCTTAGGATCCAGCACATGCTAGCGAATAGAGTGGTCAGGCAAGGTAACGGCAACAAACAAGGAGCGATCGCTGCCAAAGGCTGCCCACAAGGAGGGGTGTTGTCACCTCTCCTATGGAACCTCGTGGTCAACGATTTAATATCCTTGCTCAATGACAACAAATATTACACAATAGGTTATGCAGATGATGTAGCCATCCTTGTAACGGGCAAATTCACAAGTACGATCTGTGAATTAACACAGACGGCCCTGAAAATGGTTGAAAAATGGTGCAAAGAGTATAATTTGACCTTTAATCCACGCAATAAGAAAGTCGCACGCAAGAATTAATAATGTTCACAAACAAAAGAGCCCTGGGGAACTACACCCTTCCAAAACTCTTTAACTCAACCTTGACATTAACCATAGAAGTAAAATACCTAGGAATTACTCTAGACAGCAAACTAAATTGGTCCAAACACCTAGACAATAAACTAAAGAAAGCCAGTATCACCTTCTAGCAAAGCCGAAGAATGATAGGTAAGAAATGGAGCCTGAACCCAAAACTAACTCTATGGCTGTACACATCGGTTATACGACCTACGATCAGCTATGGTGCCGTAGTATGGTGGCGTAGAACACTTCTGACTACAGCACAATCTAAGCTACAGAGCTGGCAGAGGCTAGTGTGCATGGCAGTGACAGGCTGCATGAGAACAACACCCACCACGGCTCTCGAAGCCATGCTAAACCTTCTACCGCTGCACTTGTACATACAACAAGAAGCTGCGACTACCGCGAAAGTTGCTACGAAAAACAAGCACGCCACACACAAACATTTTGACAGACGTAGCCAAGGACATTCATCTCAAGGGGGCACCCAATGATGGTCGCGATAGCAAGGACCTAAGAATCTATATTGATGGCTCGAAAACCAAATCGGTAACAGGCTGTGGGATATTCTCTGATTAAACATTTAAACTTCAATACCTCTTGATACTTACAGCACGGTGTTTCAAGTTGAAAGTCTAGGTATCCTTGAGGCCGCTAGAACAATTGCGACAAAGGACGCAAAAGACTTCTCCATCAGCATACTATCAGACAGTATGTCAGTACTACAGGCATTAAATAGTAACTCTACAACATCAGGTTTGATCTATTAATGTCACAACGCTTTGACACAGGTAAGTGACCGGAACGAGATCACTTTACAATGGATCAAAGGCCACAGTAACTCGTGGGGCAACGATAGGGTCAATGAGTTAGCAAGAAGAGGTTCGGACATGACGACGATAGGACCAAAGCTTATCGTCTCGCTACCTTCCTGCTAGCTCAAAGGCCAAATCCGACAACGCAATAAAAGCCAACACCACAATATATGGCGTGAAGTTGTAGATTGCAGACAGGCGAAGGAGTCGCTTCGAACCATTAATGCCAAAATGTCTAACCGTCTCATCAAACTCAACAGACCCCAAATTAGACATACATATAACCGCAATCTTAACTGGTCACGGACCATATAACAAACATCTATTTAATATAGGTATAACAGACAGCCCACTTTCCAGAGCCTGCATGAGGGCAGATGAAACGGCTGCACATGTTATTTTGTACTGTCCAGGTGTAGCGGCGTACCGGGCTCAACATCTCGGCAGTTCTAGTACACTCTCGGAAATATTTGGTAAGGTGAAGAGGCTGCTGAACTTCCTAGAGGAACAGGGATGGCAAGAGTAACATGATAATAAATTCCCCTACATGCGAAATAGGCGCATAGTCGTCGAGTTGCTGAAACTAGCCCGAAGATACCATACCAGACTGACCCGATAGAATGTGTTGGTATTTTTGTGACAAATTATTAATTTTCTCCATTTCATGTTGGTACATATATTTATTGTGAAATTTTGCCGCCCTTTAAAAAGCCGCCCAGGGCGGGCCGCCACACACTGACACTTATTCTGAAACTATTTGTGTCGATCCTACGATCCATTACCTACTGCATGAAAGAGTTACAAGATCAATAATAATATTTACGTATTTATATTACCTTTTAATTAAGAATATAGTGCTAAGTTTTGATTAGGCTAAGGCCGGTTTTCTAAATCTTAAATATAACATTATCGAAGAAATATTTTTAAATTTTAATGGTAATCATATAAGTATTAAATTTAAACATAATATTATAACACGTCGACATGGATACAAAAAATATTATCGTCAGCCCACAATTTATTGTCTGACGCAATAATTTTATCCAAGGCTGAACAAAGTCTAATGCATTGAAAGTCGGTGCTGATTACAGTTTGCGTTGGAAGCTTGCGATTGGACGACGAAGGAGGCCTGGCCGGGTGTGGCGAAACAGGTCGTCGCTTACATAGTTCGTATTGCCACTTGCATTTCAAGGTATTATTAGAATACAAAAAACCGATACCAGGAAAATAATTTGTTAAAAATGTCGAACCGATAAGCTGTCATGTAGGAAACATGTAAAAAACTTAAATATTCCTATACGGAATAGAAAGGAACATAAAAACTTAAAAAATATATATAAAAACCGACTTCCAGGCACTGAAAAGTAAAAAATAACTAAACAGGGGTTTTCATTTAGAATAGATATTTTCGAAGTCGGTGCCAGCCAATACAAATCAAAGCACACCGACTTCGAAAATATCTATTCTAAATGAAAACCCCTGTTTAGTTATTTTTTACTTTTCAGTGACTGGAAGTCGGTTTTTTTTTAAGTTTTGATTTTCCCATTTTTAGTGTAGATGTAATAAGCAGGTAATTTGTAAGAAGAAAGATTTTTAAAAACATATTCGATTAAGCCATTTATTTAAAAACCGCTTGACCGATTTCGATAAAATTTAAATGGGAAGAATACCCTTTGAAACAAAAAAATAATTTTCCAAATCGCTTCAGGCGTCTTGGAGTAATCGGTGAACATACACAAAAAAAAAAGGTTTTGACTAATTGAGAACCTCCTCCTTTTTTGAAGTCGGTTAAAAATATAAATACATTTCAACTTTATATCCATATATATAAAAAGAAAAAGTGATTCACTGATGTATCAACGCACAGGCCAAACTCTTAAGGCTAGAAAATTGAAATTTCGCACACGTATTCCTCATAATATGACAAATATGTCATATTATGACGAAGGCATCCAATAAAGAAGGATTTTTCAAAATTCAATCCCCAAGGGGGTAAATAGGGGTTTTCCATGAAATTTCGTATTTTTCGTAGGGGTGAAATGGGGGATAAAAGTTTGTATGAAACTTTTTATTCTTTGGACATATTTGCATGTAAATTCGTATTTTTCGTAGTTTGATCGCGAGCGAAGTCGCAGGTTCTGCTAGTCTAATAATAATTTGAAACATGATGTTAATATATTTTAAATAAAAATTAAGAAGAACTTGCCAAGAAATACCGATCAATAGATTCGTCGAGGTTACTTCATTATTGTTAACAAACCAGACGTCCTTAAAACAATCTAGTTGGAGTTGAATAATTATGCAATGGTATACCTTTGTCTAATCGTGTATTCTTGATAACTTGTTAAATTCATATATTTTTAGAAAATATCTGAAACAATATAAATATTTAAATATTCCTAACCGCAAACACTATCCTATCTGAATTAATGTCTATTTCTAAGAAATTATTAAAAAAAAATATTGATTTCTTGTAATAATTCTTCAGGAAATTGCATATTTACATATGCACCTATAACAATCATTCGATTTTTTATAATCTTAATAAATATCCTTATAATCCCATAAATATTATAAATGCGAAAATTTGGATGGATATTTATTTCTCCAGATTACGCCAGAACTGCTGAATGAATCTGGATGAAATTTGGCACAGAGATAGATTTTAGTCTGAAATAGCACATATGTTTTTTTTATCCCGATAAAATGTACGATTTCCGTGGGATAGATTTGTTTTTGTTTTCCATTTATTTTTACTTGTGCTTGTGTTATGGGTACCAGATAGTTGATAAACTACACATATATATAACTTTAACCACATACATAAAATAAATATAAACACCCATGACTGAGTACAAACATTCGTGCTCATCACACAAATGAATGCCCCAGCGGGACTCGAATTCGCAACCACTGGCTTAGCAAGTACTTAGCACTACAAACTGAGCCAAACATGTCGTCCTAATATATTTATACATTGCCATATTTGTCATCATTCAATCCAAGATCCTACTTCGAAATTTATTATATGATCTTAATAAATAAGCCTGTTACAAAAATTTACATCTTATAAGTCAAATAGTTTAGTCAACAAGTGCTTTTTGGGTCAAACTTTTTTCTCCGCCTCTGAAAAACATGAATGAGGTGTCATTCAATTCGGAATAGCGTGTAAATGATTTTTAAAAAAAATCAAGAGACGCTTGCAAAAATTGCAAAAGTTATAATCAATTAACTAAAAATAAAAAAGGGGGTTTAGAGTTTTGCAAATATCTCAGAAACTAAATGTTGAAAAATCTTCAAATCTAAAAAAACATTCAAAAAGAGAAGGCAATTTCCTAAAAAAAGTCTCAATTCCCGGAACTGTAGGGCTAATATTTATAATTTTACCAGAGGGATGAAAATACGGCCTAAAACGGGTGCTATGGCTTGCGCTAGCCACACCTACTTCGGACACTTTATCAGTAAAAATTATTATAACACTAAACACATTAAATATAAAATTTAAGAAATGAAAATATTCAGGGGCTTACTGGATAGATAAATGAACAATAATCAGCAGGAAAAAATATTTCAATTTTTCAATAATTAGTTATGCAATAGTGAATTAATAATTGTTTTCTGCTTGAACATGAAGATACCAATTAATTTTTTTTCTATGTATTTTTTTTCTTTTCTACATAATGAATTAAAAACAACCATGTGTTATTTTTTGAGAAAAATAATTTAAAGTAAGTTTAAATTTTTACCATAAGTAAATTGTTCATAAGGCATAAAGATATTAAAAATCAAAATGGCGGATCTAATTTGTTTCTTGAAAAAAAAAAAAATATCCGAATGAATTGAGTGGGATATCAAAATACAGGTTTTTAAGAGACGATTACAAAAGTATTTACAACTTATATGTTTTAAAATAATTTAGGATAAAAAATTATTAAGTAGAACTAAAAATATCTAACTGACAAAAAACTAAAAAGCTGTAAATAAAAAAATATTTACAAAATAAAAAACCAGACTGCGTATAAAGTGAACTAAAAAGAAGAGAACAAGTTGACGAAGGAACATAGTATTATTACAGATTACATAATACTATACCAGTAGTATTATGCAGTCGGAGACATACACACACGCAGCTATTATAAAATATGTATTATTACTAGCGGCTCACCCTCGCTTCGCTCGGGTTCACCTCTAGACAAACAAAAACAAATCTATCCCACGAGAACCATACATTTTTCCAGGATAAAAAGTAGCCTATTTATTATTCTGATGTGTGAACTATATTATTGTAAAGTTTCATTAAAATCTAATTAGTAGTATTTGTGTTTTAAGCTGTATAAATTACTATAGTTTATTAACTATGCACGTGAACTCTTCAATTTTCCGGGATATTAAAAATAAAATATTAAATGTTGACCGGGGATATAAGGTACCACCATACAAAATTTCATTAAAATCGGTCAAACCATTTTCGAAGATTAGCCCGTACAGATCATTTGTTACAAAAAATGTGATAAATGAAGAACCGCTCGACCAATTTTGTGCAAACTTCACATAAACCATCTACTAAATAGTCCGAACAAAACCTAAACATTTGGTTTGCATAGATGAGCCCGTTCTTGAGTTATAAAATTTCAACGAAAAGTGACAGTGATTTTTATATACATATATATATATAGATGTACATATGACTTCATAATACTATGTTCCTTCGTCAATTTCTTCTCTTCTTTTTAGTTTACTTTTTACGTAGTTGGGTTTTTTATTTTTGTAATTAAAGTAGCGGCACATAATATGTATGGGTAAAAGATACATAAAACATGTTTCCCATATATATTGAGGTAAATATCGCTTATATGAGAACTATTCCTTGAACACAACTAAGGCATATAAATGTGTAATTAGTTCATTTTTAATGATTGACATCGTTTTCTTGTGGCAATGCTTACCTTTAAATGTATTGGAAACGTGATGCTTGAGGGTACCATAATGTTGTTATGTTTTATTACCTTATGTGTTATTTATATATGCTAATTTTATTGTGCGCCACAAGTTTAGAAGAAAAAATTATGGCGGGAAGTTGGCATGTCACAATCTATCATTTTCACATTTTCAATTCTATTAACTAGTTATTAAAAAAATATAACGAAATATTTAACAATTTAATTTGCGCCATATGTAGCAAATAGAACTACCTACTTACTTCATTTGTAATTCTTTCACACAGTTAAGTAGCATTTCAAGTCATTTTCAAACAGCTCGTGACAAGTTAATCGTGTGAATAATTTAATAGGATTTAGAATGGTTATGTTAAAAATATTCTATAGAATGTGTTAGTAGCTGATCTGTAGGAATTAGCATCTCTTAGTAGAGTGACTCTACATTTATTACATGTTTTCTATGTAGTTGTTGACTGTGACTTTGCGTAACAGTTTTAAAGTAAATTCAATTTTGAAGGATAATATCTCACTTAATTCAAAGATTCCTCTAAAATAAGTTCCCTCTGAACATCCGTTTAAAGACAAATACGTTTTTTTTAATTTACCTATTTGCCTACAAAATACTCAATAGAATGTTAAGTAATAAGATGTAATTGGACAGTTATTACTAATCTAAGGTGTTCTTCCTAGTATTATCAAATGAGGCATAGTCCGCATTATTTTTTGACTTCATCCATTAAAAATTAAACATACAATTTGACATACCAGGATATGAATGAAATAGTGTTTGTCATAAACAATAATTACACTTTCTATTATAAAAAATCTTCCTTCAATCAAACTTCACTTCTTGTTAGTCAATTGTTTGGAACAATTATTCTTTTCTTTATATGCAAAGTCATGTACAATTTTAAACAAAAGCGACTAGTTATGGTGACCTAACCCTGTTTCCTATATAAAGAATTAAGGATGTAACTGGAGATTGTTTAGTATCGCAAGCAAATGTTAGTATTGGAACAACTTATCGATTTGGCATTGAAGCCGTCATACGTTATTTATTAACTCAATACGCCATTACCATGTCAACATACAAATACACAGTTGTGTAGATATGTATATTATATGTACTAAAGAGCATTTTATTCATTACTAGCGACTTACCCTCCCTTCGCTCGGGTACGCCCCTAAGTACGTTTTAAATATAAATAGTTATTGCGTACTTCAGAGGCCACACGCTTGATATTATTGACTTTTCTGTAGGCCTTTTTTAGTTGTACCTAGTAAAACCTAACATGTTTAGCCAACGTTAGCCATATATACTAAGGATGACTCTAACCAGTTATTGTGTTTCCCCGTGGAAACGAAAGATTTTTCTGTAGTAAAAGGTATGCTAAATGTTGACTAGAGTGATGTTATCACTACACAAAATTTAGTAAAAATCGGTTGTGTTTTTTGCAGGAAACGTACACAAATTAAAGATACACACAGATAATTTTTTTAATAACTATTGTTTAGTAAAGTATTGTACACATTAAGTAGCAGTCATTCTTTAAAAAAAAATGTATAGAGTTAGCTAAGTTACTGTTTTATTATATGAATAGATCGTCCCTAGGTTTTATCACCAGACTAATTCTAAAGTACCAAATTTTTTAAGTGGTGGTTCACTCACTACAAAATTTTATACAATAAAGTATAACTTTTATATATTCGGTTTCTTTAGTTAAATATGATTCAAAACGTAAGACTTTGTATAGTGCTAATACAGTTGAAATCTATTTTTGGTATTTACCTTTTTTTGTGCTGTCACTTCAGAGTGTAAAAAGATGTGATTTGTAAAATTAAACATGTGGTTTTAATCAAATATTAGTAGTACAAACTATTACAATGAATATTTTATCTGTAGATAATATTTATTATGCCGATATTATTGGCGAACTCTACATATATACTGAGGATCATCATCATATTCAGCCTACTTTCATTCACTGATGGTCATAGGCCTCTCTTATGAGCCACTGAGCACGCTACTCAGTACGATCTTCAGCTCCACGCATCCAACCGCTACCAGCCACTTTACGTAAATCGTCTTCCACCTAGCTGGAGAATGTCCTTCACTACGTTTGTCGAACCGTGGTTTCCAATCAAGAACCTGTCTACTCCATCGGTTATCAATTCTGCGACAAATGTGACCAGCCCACTGCCACTTCAACTTGCTAATTCTTTGGGCTATGTCGATAACTTTAGTTCTCTGTGGGATCTCTACATTTCGGATCCAATCCTTTAGAGAAACTCTGAGCATAGCCTTCTCTATAGCACGCTGAGCGACCTTAAAAGCTGGTGGACCAATCGCACCGTCAGTGTCCACGTCTCGGCTTCGTATGTCATAACAGGTAGGTGTCCTGCGCGTACTTCAGTTAAAAAAAAACTCCGTACACACAAAAAAGAACTCAAACTCTAGGTTTTTAGAATAGGTTTTTTATAACATTTTGAATATAAAATTTTTGAATGTTAAATCTTTACATATAATAAAATTGTAACTAAGCCGAATCTGCACATCAATTTTTTTTTAAATCTTATAGAAATAGACATTATTATCGATACAGAGGTCGAATCTATAGTTTTTAGAATTTTTGTCTGTCTGTCTGTGACCGCGTCACGGAAAAACCACTGGAGGGATTTTGATGTAATCTGGTATGATGATAGCTGGTTATACGGCTCAACATATAGGATTCTCTTTACTGCGGGAAAATCTTTCATCTCTGAGAAATCTATACTAAACGTCAAAACGTAAGTAGGGACGAACCCGAGCTCAGCGAGGGTGAGTCGCTAATTACATTACATTTACAAGAATATTAGGTGCGCTAAGTTACTTCGACTGTTGTGTAGTGATCAAGAATATAAATATTTGAGTGGAGTTTAAATAACCATATTTGTTAAATTTTAAAAGTTTCACTTATAGTTTGGCACTTTACGTCTCTATAATGTTTAAACATATCTATATCACTATCGTCGATCAATCAAAGTCGAAAATAATTTTAAGTTTACGTAACTCAAAGTATATGATAAAGCCATTTATTTCTTGTATGACAAACAAATTTTTACTTATATAGAAATGTATAGGGTAAGGATGCCGAATATGAGATGGTCACCAAATTATAACATAGTTAGGTTTTGGCGAAAGTAATCGCCGCAGCCATTAGATGCTGCTGTCGGTACAAGCCACGTGGCAAAAGATTGAAACGTGTGTTAGTACTTCCCAGACCGAGGCGAAGTTAGGTTATGTACGCGCGGGTTTTCACGAAACCCCAAACCAAATTTTTGTTATCAAATGTTTACAAGGTATGCTACAACAATATTAATTACACTAAATGATTTTAATTTACAGTCCTTGTATCAATTATATGATGAATTTTACGATACATTTGCAATTTTGTTGCATTTTCTTTACTAAGAATACTACTTAATGTTAACATTTTACACTTTTTTACAAAATCTTTTAAAACATTTTAATACGAAATTGTAAATAAGACGTTCAGAATCATCATTCTTTGTTAGCCAAGAGCGCCTCAGCCCTTTAATTTCAATTAATTATACTAATTATAAATGTGAAACAATGTCTGTTTATCCGTTTTTTTTTTGTTTTTCCTTTATTCAATGACTTTAATAAAATTTGGTGATGAATTCAAGAGACGAAAAAGTTACAAAAAAACACTAAAGTCATGAAAACATTTTTTGAAGGTGTTATGTAGAATTAATAATTTAGTATATCTTGAATCTCGGTATAAGTCAATAATTACTGCGGGATAGAAATAATATAGGTGTGCAACCGAAAATGGTGTCAATTTGACAATTGCATGCATTTTGGAGTCCTTTGTTGTATTACCTATCTAATATATTTAAACGAGCAATTCTTGTATATTTATTTATTTATACCGGCGATCTCGGAAACGGCTCTAACGATTTCGCAGAAATTTGGTATGTGGGGGTTTTCGGGGCCAAAAAATCGATCTAGATTCGTCCTATGTTTGGAAATACGCGTGTTATTGAGTTTTTATGCGGTTTCCTTCGCGTTATTCCACGCAAAATATGGTCGCTAATTTCTTACACACGGGTATAAGCATCGCAGTCAAGCGGCCAAGGTGCAAGATTGACTATCACAGGTGTCCGGGTTCGAACGGACGGATTCAAAGTTTTTTTTATTTATTCAAGTTTTTAGTTTTTTTTTTTGTTTTTAAGCCAAATTAAAAAAAAAAAATGTACTTTTGACCAAAAACTCCGAGCGAAGCTCGGCCGGAAGCAGGTACTGTATATAATATTTAGTATAGATATTTAAGTATACCTACTATAAGATACCTCTTATACAACAACTAAGTATATAAAAAATTGTACCTACAATCTAAAATCATTAAACTCACTAATCATTTGGTGTAAATATTTGACACATTTACTACGCATTCAATTATGTGAATACAAACATGGAAGACGTGAAGCAGTCATGATGTATGGTGTTTGAAGTTGTGATAAAAGTCATTAGTTAATTTGCGAGGAAAAATCTCTACAGAATGTTGAGAAACGATTTTACTAGATTGAATATTGACGGAAACACCATACCTACATACATATACTACTATTGCTGTACAGACAGTCCAATGCCCATATCTTTCATGAATCAATTTTGATTTCGTTTTATTATTTATCCAGACGGCTTCAATGTTAAAAAAAAAATTAGTAAACAAGATGGCTAATATTAAGAGTTAAGGGTGCGGTGCATCTAGTGTATCTGCTTGCTTATCATAAAGTTCCGGGTTTGAGGAAGAAACTTCTAATAGAAGGTGAAGTAAAAATAACGAAAATACATAAAAGATTAGGTACTTATAAACGGCATTGTGTAAGAACTGATATAATAAAAAATCGTAATAATTTAGATATCTTTATTTATGGATAGACCTGCGACATAAAACGTATTTACATAATTAGACGTACAAGTAGCATAGTAATTTCCAAATGATGTGAATATTAAAGGAGGTTGATATTAAATTAAATGTCTTTATTTGCCCATTCGTTGGATAGACCACTCTTGTTGACACAATGGACACCTATTGTTCTGTTTCACCCAAAGAGACATGCAGCAAAAATGGAAGCTGTGATTGCATTCGCCCCATACCACCACACAATCTTGTTTGCCATAAGAGTCCTTTTTGCTTTCACCCTGGCATCTTAGACAAGCATCTGTAAAAAAAAAATCGTATGTTAGTCGTTTATTATCATCTATTTTATCATTTGAAATATTATACTACGTGTCCTTGCACATGTTTGTAATAAAAAATTGTTTAGTCAATGGCTCATAAATATTTACATATATTTTGCAGTGAATATGACAGCCATGTCAAATAACATTATATTTTATAGTATGCTAATCATGTAGGAAGTACTGAGATGTATCTACTCCTAAAAATTCCACTTCCGCAGGAAAAATTCTAAGAACCTTCAAGATATAGCAAAATAATTATCTAATAGTTCATAAATAATTGAAATCTTAAGATGAGACGTTTGAATATGTTTAGTCTTTTGTAGATAAATAGCATTGAACGCAGAACAGGTATGTAAGACTATTCATTGCATAACTTTGCTATACAGTTGTTAATGTACCTAATACTTAAATCAATATAAATAACCTTTTTTTCGTGAAATCAAATATGCACCTAAATATGTACGTATTTGATTTTGGTTTTGACTTAAAATGAACTAAGTAAATTAAATATTACTAAGTTAAATAAGTACTTTCACTAAAATGGAAGAATTTTAAAGTATTTGTATAAGTTTCTAGATTTATATTATTTGTATGTGTAATGTCATCGTAAATTTCCATATCCACTTATTTTATACTAGCGTCTCGACCTCACTTTAGTTCAATCCTTAAATTACTCTACATATACCATAAAATTTCGATCTCTTATAATAATGTGGAAACACTTTTACCAGAAAAAAAATAAAAGTCCCGCTAAAGTCGATTTAGTTTTTCCGAAGATGAGCAGTTATAAACAGACAGATAAAAGTTGCTTACCCTCGCTTCACTCGGGTTCGCCTCTAATTTATATATATTAAGTAGAATTTTGATTTAATAGGACATTTTAATTTTGTTTATGAGTATAGATACAATGACATATTATTAGAAACCCGCTTCGGGTTTTCATTTAGTTTACAGGTACCTACTAGATAGCGGATCTAACCCTTTAACATATACCATTTAAAACATCAGTCTCTGTGATATATGTATTATGTATACAGATAGAATGTTTTTTATTGTACATAACTAATAACTAATTAAAAATATACTGCCAATGCCATAAAGTGAAGAAGTAAGTACGATAAGGGTGACAGCCTTCAAGAGTAATTTTAATTCTAATCGCCACCTGTTAACATCGTTAAGGTATGCGGGTCTAGAATAAAAATAGATAGCACGAGAATATATAACCTTTATCAGTCACTATTTTTAGCTTCAAAAGTGAAACTTAGTTCAAGTGAAACACTTTCTAGTCAATAGTCCAAGCACTTGAATTATTTAAGTCATCCAATTGATCCTATTAGTTATTATGTAAATACAGAAAACATATTTTTATATATTCATGTATAAATGTACGATATTTGTACTATTAATGTTCGTATTTATTTTAAAATAAATAAATCCTATCCTATTTATATGAAGTTATATTATAAAAGTTATATACCGAGTTTAAAGGTTTTTAGGGTTCTGTACATTCATGGAGTTTAAACTCTACTGATAGGGTGTGAAACGGGACCTTAACCTTTAATTTTTAAAGTTTACGTCGTTTTCTATCCGTCTTCATAGAAATTGTTAAAAAATCTGGACCGAAAAGTGACGCAAAGACGACGTAACAAAAATACTTAATTCTAATTTTTAAATAGCATACGGAACTCTCTTCAAGCGAGCTCGATTCGCAATTGCCTTTTTTTCTTTTTTGTCTGGACGCGATATTCTTTTACGCAATTGCTAATTTAATTATTATATCCTTTTTAGTCATAATAAAATGTACAAATAAGTAGAGTAGTAGGCACATACGCAATACATACCTACTATACAAAACCTATACATTAAAGCAAATTTACATAGTGTACCTATGTATATCCAAGAAGTGCTTATGAATTATTATTTGAGCAAACTACCAATACTACTATCTTCTTTGAAATAAATGATATTATATATTTGTATAATAATAACAAGAGAATTTATATATGAACAGTTATTATCAACTAATTAGGTAAATATGTATAATAAAGATAAGTGGCATAATATTATGTAAGTCATAGTTCACATATTATAAAATACTGTGTAATTTTTTTTTTAAAGTTAGGAGATAAACTTACCAGATTAAACATTATAAATACTTGTACAAATGTAAATATTTAAATATATATTTTGAAATAAAAAAAAGAAACTTCATGGCTATCGGCACAATGGTCGAGTCTTAACGCAATATTTATAATGGGAAATTTTTATTGTTTGTATTTATTATTATGCAAATAATTGTTTAATAAAATGTTTTTATTAGCTTCCCCTGCAGCGTAGACACGACGTGCACTCTCTATTCTTTTTCATTCTCAAAGTCCGATGGGACGTGAAAGTTAAGGCCCATGACTGACGGCTTAACGTGCTCTCCGAGGTACGGGGACACCACCGACTTCCCAACTCCAGGCTGCTGCTGAGAATTCCTTTACAGAAAAACTTAATAACTAAACTAGGCTCGACCCGGGACTCACAACCAGGACCTCTGGATCTTCAGCTTTACATGCTAGCCACTAGACTACCGAGTAATGAATAAAGTTTAATTTTTATAGTAAATAATTTTTTTATAATAAAGTTTAGTTTAGTTTAAGTTTTTAGTCTATTTAATACTTTGTAATTATTTGAAATTCGGATGATAATAAACTAATTTGATATCATTGAGCTGAGCTCATAACGATAGAGTTTGGACTAGTTTGATTTATTTTGATGAATCCTATACTATCTAATCCTATGTACAGTTTTTAAGGTTCTGCTCATAAAATGATATATCATAGCTTTCTAAATCATGTGCACGTTTGTCTTTAGTTTACGTAGTAGGATAAATAAGTAAGATAAGTGTAAAATAGCACCATTTAAGAACTTTAACTTTACTTAGAGTAAATATAATTTGTACGTGTTATTTCCTTGTCTGTATTTAATTAAGTGTATTCAATAAACAGATGTTTTATGCAGGTATTTAATTCTGCGTTACATAAGTAAATAATGTAACATCATACGTTGGTACTAAATAGTTGTACGTAATATAGACCTTATAAGGTCTATTTTATCATTGTTTAGTACTTTAATACATTTAACAAGAAAAAAATAACATAGGAACTTTTGGACAATGTTTATATTGTTTTAGAATAGGCGTTATATTACTTAGAAATGCATATTGTTACAATAAAAAATATTTTGCATCTGGGGGCACGTGAGTGACCCCGCCAAGTCGAGCAAAAAAGGCACAGCCGTATCATTCAGGACATTTTCGACCCCCCTGTAACTTCGTTGTGGATAAAGCTTGTAGCCTGAATTTTCAGTGACTAAGAGGGCATAATATAACTAAGTATATTCCCAAAGTACATTCAATTTGAACCTGTAGAGTAAGAATTATTGCAGGTCAAAGTTCTTTAATTTCGTCACTGACTCACTCACTGATCATCATAATTCTAAGATACTTCTAGCAGACACACGAGCTCCAAATTTTGGACAGAATTAGTTTTTAGCCTATAAAGCAATGAACAACTAAAACATTCCGTCATTCCAATCGCGTTTTTTAGATATACCTCAAACTGCATAAATAACTCTGTAATCCTATATAAATAAATCCTATGCAAAGTTACTTTTTGCAGTTCATATAATTTTTCGTCACTTAAATCGACACTTTCACTAACCAAAAGGATAGGTAGGTAAATAGTGGATATATGTATAGTACAGTTAGTTATAGACGATGTCTCCTTTAATAATATACCTATACTATACTTATAAATTGGCGCAGCGTGGTGACAGGAAGCGATGAGTAGAGAGAGAGAATAAATATTCGCACAAGAAATATTACCAGAAAAAAAAGGAGAACTATTTACAAA
This sequence comes from Fabriciana adippe, assembly GCA_905404265.1. Lineage (NCBI taxonomy): Eukaryota > Metazoa > Arthropoda > Insecta > Lepidoptera > Nymphalidae > Fabriciana > Fabriciana adippe. The sequence continues at coordinate 10,106,819 of FR989985.1, forward strand.
AAGAAATGAGATCCCATCAAAAGCTTAGTTTAAATTTTTTTATAAATAAAATTAGTTAAGATAACTTAAACCCTATTTATAATTTTTAATATTTTAATTATTTTTATTATTATTATTATTTTGTATAAACGTAACGAACTATTTTACTTGTTAGCCTGCATTGGCTTTATGTCATATCGTTTAAAATTGTTTTTTCTACTCATTTTTTTCCTGTACAATTTTTTACCCTTATTTTTAGTCATTTTTTTTTTTATATTAACATCGCATGTATGTAATTTGTTGGTCAGTGCTATGGACACCTGTAAGTGACTAACATACTAGAACTTGTGATTAAGAATGATTTTAAAATGTATTTGTGTGTTATGTTGTTGGTGTTCTTAATAAATTAAAAAAAGTAACATATAAAAAAATGCAAGTCTCGCAACGCGGTTTTTCTATCGCAAAAAGTTGTGAGATAACAGTTTATTTCAGGCACTATTTGGTTGGCATACATATATTCTGATAATTTTATATATAGATTAAAATAAAGAAATAAATAATCGGCATTACATTTGCAATACTCTCACACACATCGATGACAGAACGAGTAAATTAAACAACGAAGGAGCGTCGATTTACACTTTCACACATACGATCCTAATTTACAAATACAGGCAGGCAGCAAGTGCGTGTAATGTATGTAGGTACGCGGTATTTATAAGTATCGGAGTGTGTGGAACACTGTTTGTGTTGCTGATTTATTCAGGTTTGTCAGTAGTGTCAAACCTTACTGAAAATTTTAACAAGATTATTGTTTTGTGAGTTAGCAAATTTTTTAAATAAATTATCTATAAACGAGGTTCGATTTTACGACCTTTTTATCTTTAAATATATTTTTATATTCATTTATTGATAATAAAGTAGTCTATTAAAAAACATTATGTAATGGCTAATAAATTATGCATATATGATAAGTGTAAGTTAGGTTCTCAGTACATTATATCCTATCCTATTAAGCTGAAAATAGGTATACAATAAAAAAAATAAAAATGTTGTTTACATCTGTGTCACGATGAGACCGATGTTAGCGTATCCACTTTTATTACAGTACTTTTCCACTGGAGACTAAACGTAAACATTATTTGTAACTGTCAAATTATCTCTTAAAATTAAGTTATAAATCAACGAAATATTGAGATATGTAACCTTGTGATAATAAAAGGGTACATTTTATTGATTGAACGAATTTTTCTTTCAGTAATAACATTAAAATTATAATTGAGTACCAGTTACAATTTTAATATTTTTACTAAAATAGAAATAGTAAACGTTTATAAAACCAATGTTTAAATTTAAATACCGATGATATAAGACATATTTTCACAACCTTCAAAAATGTTCCATCACTTCGTGACAATTTGTATGTGATTAAGTACAATTTTAATTTTTATGTTTATTTCATTTTCATATCATCGAGTTTAAGTATTGTTTTAACTCAAGAAAGTCTTAGCTGATCCAATAGTGAAATTATGAACGATTGTAAAACCAAACACCTAATAAATAGGCAGACGCTGTACTGCGAGTTAATATAGCATTGTCCTATATTTTAATTTTCAAGCCTCGTGCAAATGCACAAGAACAAATATTGACAAACAGACACACAAGAGAATCGAGGTGTTTTAAACGTGATAAAATCAATCAATCTGCTTGCTCCTTTTAAGTGATCTCATGTAAATCCGTATAATACGTATTAGTTCAGAGTTATATTACATTGTATTAAGTTGTAATTAACATGGACTGCTTAGCATGGTATTGATGACATATTTAAAGAAACTGCGCAACTAATATTTTATTAATTCAATTAATGCATATAATTATTCTACTCATATTGCGCACAATTGTAAGCGATTTTGTTAAGACATATGTATGTACGACTTACAAGTATGCACATATTTACTGATACTGCAAATTTTAAACATATGTAATTTAAATTTCTTACGAGCACTAGCTTCATCTGGGTATTTTGTTTTGTACAATCAAAATTATTTACATATATTTAAGTACATATTCCTCTGGTAATCATGATTAAAGTAGATTATATCACTTTTCAAATAATTAGACACATGAATAAAATAATAGTACCTTTATGTAAGGGTTATTACTTATTAGTAAGGAAAAGTTTTTATTTTAACATAGAAGAAGCTATATTTGACAGTCTGCTTAAGAATCGGAACAAAATTGTCTATACAATTCGCAACCATCAAAGACTACCCTCTATTCATATCTAAGGAGCGCATAGCACGCAGAGTTCAAGGTATATATTATGATTGAATTTAATAGTTAGATTAAAATTAGCTAGCATTCCGAGTGCGTCACGAAACCACAGCTGGAACTTCGTTAAATACTCAATTAAAAACAATAAGACCAACTAAAATAAATAAATAATAAATATTGTAACAAAAAAATATTGAGTATGTAAGTACATGGTGACCAAAAAAAAAAACATTTTTACAATTTTTTTAATCAATTTTATAATTTTTGTTTTCTAATCTTATCTGAATTAGCTGTTAGATTAAATGAGTAATAGTCTGTTTTGTTGTTTGTTTTAAGAGTTTTTTGTTAAATAAATAATACGTATTATGTTACTGTATATAATAATTACATAAAAATAATGAAATAGGATCCAAATAGCATTTCTAGCATGTTCTATTGTAATAATATAGTGGTTAATTTAAACGAATTCAATTTAAAAATTTCCACAGGATAAAATAAAACAATAAAAACAAAAAGTTTACAAGGTAATCTTTGATAGGTACCTACTTCTAAATCGTAATGGAAATTTTATTTTAGTTAATATTTTACTAGGACCATTCATTCGACTTTAATATTTAATAAACTATGAGAAAAAAACACATTAAAAATAAAGTTAATAGGATTATTTGCTTCTTCTCCAAAGACATTAATTTCATAATTAATATAATTTTATAGTAAAACTGTGTAGCCTTAGCAGAAAAAAATGTATAATATGTATATATAAATACAATAACCCTCACGCTTTTGATTGAATAATGTTTTCATATTAATCGGGACGGCTTTTTTTGAACTTTTAGTCACAAAACAAAAGTCAGAAACATGCCGCAAGTTAGGGGTTACACAATAAGTCAATCACCTCAATTTATATTTCTGAGTACAATTGTATAAGGTTATTATATAAAACCAGTTATAATAGCCAAGTGCATGCTTTTTCGTCTAGCTAAAAATAAAATCGAGAATGCTGTAAAAATAGCATCAATGCATTTAGCACAGCATGTCGCGTCATGCACAGCGTTAGGCCGGTTTCTACGATACATAGGTCTGTGTACTTTTTTCATCTTGTCTGTTAACTCACATATTCCAATAAAATTGTATAACAACAAGTTTAATTTTTAAAAATAAAACCCATAGAAATTTTCGAATAAATTTTCTTCTTGTATCGCACAGGACTTTTTCTTTTTTAAGTGTTACATGTACCTAATATATTGTATACATTATATAAGTCACCATAAAGTCCATGCAGTACTTTCGACACGCTAACAAAACATTCAGACAAAGTTATATTCATCGAAGATGAATCTTTTCTTGCCGATCTTAATTTTTAGTTCAGTTTAGCAAGATTATGCAAGGAACCATTTTTTCTTTATGACACTTTTTGTGCTAAACCGAATAGTTTTTCAAATTTTTAAGAAAAACTAATGAAAACTACTTATTTACCAACTTATAACCCCCTCCCCTCCGAAACCCGGCGCTCAAAATGGTGTAACTTTTTACCAATCAATATTTGGACTATATAGTACAATTTGGTGCTGGAGGGAAACTTTTATTTTGGATGTTGAGGTTTGGGTCTAATTGCACCGTACTATATCTATTGATAGATTTAAAACTATTCTTAAAGTATCTAATTCTTTCTTTACGACATACTTCCCTAGTTGCTATTAACCTCTTGAAAAAACATACCTACTCATTACTGTGATCACCGCTTTATGTTTTCGTATGATGCAAATCAAATAATTAAAACATTTAAAGCTAAAGAACATCTAAAGAAAACTGGTGATTTATGGTGCATGTCTGTTAAACTACATTGGTGGAATATTGTCTGATCTTAAAATCTTGAAAATTAGTAAAATAATAACCCCTTTTTAAAATGGTGAAAAAAATCATCCTGGCAACTATAGACCTACTTCTATAATGTCTGTCATGTATGAGTAACATTTTTGAGAAACTTATTTTAAGTCAACTTTTGATTCACTTTAATATAAATAATATTTTTCATAGTGAACAGTATGGTTTTACTAAAATCAGGTATTTATTCGATGCGGAGATTGCGCTTCTCAAACACATTTATAACGCTTGAGAGAAATCACAAAGTGTTTTCTGTGATTTGTCTAAGGCTATTGATTGTGTGGAACATGAAACCTTTTTGCTTAAGTTTGCTCATTACGGTGTTCGTGGCATTGCTCTTTCTCATTGCTTCTTATCTTAATGGTAGGGTTCAGAAAGTAGCTGTAAATAATATAAATTCTTCTGGATCTGATCTGACAATAAATGTTCCGCAGGGATCTATTTTGGGTCCGTTTTTGACTTTTTGACTAAATGATCTCTCTTTTTATGCTGAAAAGTTATGTGATATTGTACTCTTTGCGGATGATACCTCCTTCATTTTTAAAGTTGATAAAGATTTAAATAATTATGACGAAGTGAACAGTGTATTATCGCATAAGCTTTACTAGTTTAACATCAATAATCTAGCTTTTAAAGAAAATAAAATATATGCAGTTTACTTTTACCTCAGGCAGAATTTTACATTGTTTTTAAATAATGAGATACTTAGTACTATAGATCCTACGGTATTCTTGACAATAACATTGGATTCGGGTCTTTCAATGGGGCCCCCATCTCTTATCCCTTACGGGTAGACTGATCTCCGCTGTTTTCGCTATTAGAAAAGTCAGACAGCTAACAGACGTTGATATTGCTAGCGTCTTGTCTTATGGTATTTTGTTGTACCTCTTTTACTACAGGAAAATCTTGGAAAAACACCATAACTGGTTAGAGTCATCCTACAAAATTGACATGACTAGCACTGGCTAAACATGTAAGGTTTACAGTCCGCAATATCAAGGATGAGTGTATCTCCTAAGTAACTCGCAATACCTATTTATATTTAAGACGTACCTAGGGACGCACCCGAGTGAAGCGAGGGTAAGTCGCTAGTTAATATTAAACGGCAATGCAATACGGGATTAAAAATTAAGTTAAAAAAATATAAAACATGGTACTTGTATGTGCTAAGTTTCATCTATGTCCGTTTAATAACGTTTGCATGATTAGATACTAAACACCTATCCAAATATGGCAAAACTTACACATCTTTACAAATTTTCATATTTATAAAATTAAAAATAATAATTGAAATGATGTCAATTTACTTCATGACAATTACACTACAACTAGCCACCCTCGCTTCGTTCGTTAAACAATAATGACTGTCGTAAATTTACATAGCGTGCATATACACACAATTATAAATTGCAGTGTTATCACCTGAATGGATGATAATTACCATTGCAGTTTAAGGAACTGAACAGATAACAAATATTAGCAAACAATAGCAAACTTTTTGCAATTCGTAATAAATATCCAACTGCAATCATTGGATGCGCCATGATAAAAATTAGCACATCTCCGTACCACTTTCCTATCATAAATTAGCCCTATACAAAAAAATCACTCTGATTCACTGACGTATTAAAGTAGAATAAGTATCGAACTCACTTTATCACTTAGGTAGGTACTAGCGATATTAGGTACGTTGTAACGGTTGGTATGGAATAAACAGACTATATATTTTATGATATATAGCCTATAACCTTCCTCAATATCTAAGGCAAAAAGATTTTTTCTAATCGGATTAGTAGTTCCTGTGATTAACGCGTTCAGACAAAAAAAATATTAAAGAGTGCGTGTATGAATGTGTACATGCGCAAGAAGTAAAACTTCTGTAGGTTATCGGTACTCTTTATGAAATTCAATGTATGTTTTAAATAATTAGGATAGGTGAGATACTAAAAATAATGCATATTAGGCATAGGTATTACAATCATATATTTATAGAATATCATTTAACGAAAGAATATAATATTATATATCATTTATCTGACAATAACAACGGTTACCATGGCAACAAACGTACGTACATTTTTTCGTAACGCATCCACCAGCTTACCCCCAAAGTCAAGCGTGCGTAAAGAAGTTTTACTTCAAAAACAAACTCTGCCCCTTTATAATGTTAGTATAGACTAATATAGATAGTCACACTAATGTTATAAATGCGAAAGCTTGTGAGTGAGTGTGTTTGTTACTTCTATCTTTACGCTGTGAGGGTGTTATAAGCTTCTCCACGCTGTAAGCTACTTTTTTATCAATACACATACCATGCGATCTGAGACGCGGGCAAAAACTAGTATTCTGTGAGGGTAACCAGTTTGATATACATAACTATTAAAATAAAAATAGTCAATCTAAAAAGAATTGTAGTTTGATTTTAAAATGTTTTGCTGCGTTTAAATTGTTTACCTATTAATATTTATGAAAAGCATTAGGTATACTTGTAGTTACGTACTTAATTGGCCCTTACACAAGGACGGTTGTTGACACTTAACTCGCGGCACGTTATGATGGTTTTGACATCTTATAAAAGTTAAATGAACATTTCAAGTTAGTATTGAGTAAAAAATAGTCAAGTTCAAGTTGTAAATGTGTTTTATTTTCGTATAAAAAAATAAAACTGCTTCGTTTATATTTTTAATCCTTATTCACTGACATCCTTACTGATATTACCTACTTTATCTATACAGATAAATAAAATTGAAATGTCTGTTTGTAATGTCAAAATTACAGCTAAAAGCATAATATGAAATTTTATACGGTACTTACAAGAAAAACATAATTATTAAAATTTTTGTGAGTTTGTCTGTTTGTTCTGCCTAATCTTCGAATGGGCAGGACTGATTTTGACGGGACTTACACTGGCAGATAGTTGATGTTATAAGGAGTAACCTAGGCTACTTTAATTTTAGAAAAAGAATTAGGGTTCCGCTCAAAAAAAATTAAAACCTACCTGGGGACGCACCCGAACGAAGCGAGGGTAAGTGGCTAGTTTCATAAATATTATAAATACGAAAGTTTGGATGGATGTTTTTTACTCAATCATGCCAGAACAGCTGAACGGACCTGGATGAAATTTGGCACAGAGATAGATCATAGTCTAGTATATCACATAGGTTAGGCTACTACTGTTTTTTATTTACTAGGGACTAACCCGAGCGAAGTGAGGGTGAGTAGCTAGTTATTTATAAGTCCATTCTCCAAAATATTATCTATACTCACATTTATAGATCTTCGCTCTATCTATATCGACAACCTATCTTCGCTCGTAAATGCTCTTGCTAGGTGTATCCATAGATGTCAACCAGTAGCATATGAGTTACTCCAGGTCATAGTCTATCTGTATACTAAATTTCATCCAAATCCGCCTAAGTGTTTCAACGTGAAGAAGTAACAAACATATATACAAGCTTTTTATTTATTATAATAGCTGTCAGATTAATATATCTTTCTCTATAATAAATCTCATTCCTAAATAAAATACATTGCTAAAGAAAACGCTAATTTAAAATATTTTACGGGAAAGTAGTGTTGTAACTTTTACTTTATATTGGTGGAAATTTTTAATCAGTATATTATCTATCTGATAAGATAAGACACTCCCGTATGGCCAGACGCGTGACACATAAGCATCTGCATATTAGTATGATAATAAATTATCTTTTATCGCAGCATCGCGGAAATAAACCATAATCGATGTTTTATTTTCGAAATTCACCTTAAGAAATAGTCCCTATTTGTTAAATACAAGCGAAGAAATATATTTAAAGAATACGACTTTAAAGTTTTAAACTACAACAGCCACAATCTATTTAAAGAATTAATCAAGGTCAGAAGGTATAGTAAGTACTAACATTAAATTAAAATATTTAGTTTTTGTGTGGAGCTTTCAAAACACTTAAAATTAATATATTTTGCCAAACAATTTATTGCTTTTTTAATTAAAAAATAATGGATTATTATATACGAAGTTAATTAATAATAAATATATAATCATTTATCAGAGTATAGATTTAACAATGTGCGGCTTTCTTCAGCGGCACCACATGAGGAACAGTGCATTCCATGAAAGAACGTTCGAGAAGGCCGTCGAGACCCGCCTGCTGACGCTAGTAATATTCCATTGGCTTTTTGAGTTTACATACATGTGTGTGAGCCGGTGAATGCATGTTTGTGAGGTTGCGAATGTGTTTTCTGTGTCGACGTCTTTGCCAATGCCAGTCACTTATGACGCAACTAACGGGGATATACATAAATATTCCACAAAAAAGTATAGGTACAATAGATATAGCGCATTTTAGTTGCGAGAATCTCTCTGTACAGTCTACATATTATGTCAATCATTTATTTTACTATTAGATAAAAAAAAATTTAAAGTTATATATTTGTTTCAAATAAGGTTTAACTAACACTCCATTATAATTAAACGGAGCTTAAGAGTTAAGCATTTAATTAAGTGGAGATTTTATATCATCTTTTAAAATTCTAATTTTAAAGTAAAATAAAATAAGTAGAAATTAACGTTTCACGAAAGTGAATTACAATCGTCTGGATAGGTCTAGATATTATGACGCATCTTAATTTGACGTAACGAAAGCTCAAGCTTTATTTGTGTGCGTTTAAAATAGAGGGCGGGGCGGGTTCACACACTCAGCTTTCGGTATTGCACGTATCTATCCCAATGCGTCTCGCGCACGTGACGTTGAGCACGCACTACTTCTCATTTTCTACGAAGTTAGCCTAAATAATACTCAGCGGTAATCATAATCGTAAAACACACCCTTTTTACTCACTAATAAACACATTGATAATTTCATAATTTCCTTATTATTTACTTTACGTCATGGTAAGTACTTGTTTATCTTAAAGGAGACAACGAGGAAGAGTAGTATGTATTGCATCTTAGAGTAGAATAGCTAATTACAATAATTCTATGTCGCATTCTCTTCCTGAAAATTTGACGTCAATCAGTGTCTGCAAGTACCTAATGTCACATAATTAATTATTAGCGACAGTACATTCAAATTTACTCTGTGTTGGTATTATACTCGAAGACAAAAGCTTGAAAAATTGAAAGAAATAAGCAATTATCAAAATCTTTAAGCTCCCTCGTTTTTACTGACTACAATAAATTGTACTATTACATAATTATATGAATAATTCATTTTTTTAGTGAATTCTTCATAAGTCGTATTTAAGACGAACAATAACACAAAACAGGAAACAGACAACTACTGAAATAGGTTTTACAGACGTACATACGTGACGTGGATGACCCGCCCACACGATAATATTGTTTTTGTAAAAATACACTGCATAGTCACAAATTAATCACACCTTTGCAGAACTCATGAAATGCTGTTTAATAATTAAAATTTGCTCATCATCATTCGATTTACGTATCATAACTTCGATTTATAAATAGCAATCGATGATTTTTAAATTATTATGGATGTGTCTTATTTATTTTTCAGTCGATCAATCATTATTAATAGGCACAACTTTGACGTTGTCAAAAGTTTCTAATACAAAGAAATACGGATTAAAATTTGAGTAAAATATGCGAGATGACTTGTTTAAAACTTTTAGGTCAAATGGGGTCGGCCAAAGTAAAAAAAAAGCATATTTAAATTGATTTAAATAGGTAGCCAATGATGAAAAAACTCTTTATTTATAATTAAAAATAATTCTCCTGTACGTTTTTTGTTAAATTTCAAAAACTAGCCCCCATGAACTGAATACTTGAAAATAATATCTTGTAGCGTTTTAACTATATTGTTTTTTACTTATATTATACCTGCTATCTTTATTTAATTGAAATAAATAATTGATAAACAAATTTCCCATTAGCAAATTGGCATTGTTACAATTTTTAATTTTTAATTTCCTTCTTTATTTGTTTTAATGTTATAGAGTTCATAATTTTCTAAAACAATAGACATATTGTAATGTTTTTATCCTGTAATGAACGATTAAATAATATTCTTTATGTCACATTTAAATATACGGTCGTTTATCAGTCTGAAATAATCATAAAAGCATAATACATTTTTTGTGAAATAATAGACAAATATAAACTTTGATTTTTCTTAAATCTTGACTGAATAGTATTAAAACAAATTTTGGCTATAGAAGATATTTAATTTAATATATTAATTAATACGAATTATTGTAAAAGTGTAACAAGACTAGATTTTAAAAGTAACTGCCGTTGGAAAAGCGAAAGGCAGGAAGGACTTAGACAAAGTATTTATTAAAATTTAATAAATTCTACCCTTTGCTCTATCAAACTGCTATTTTTTATTCATAGAATAAATAAAAGTTGTATTTAAACCCTTGATATATTGCGATTTTTATACAATTACAATAATTTATTGATAAGCTAGCACTATAACGATAGTAACAAAAATAATAAATATCGAGCGCAGTCAAAACTCAAAGTAAATTCAGGCGCAGGCTTCAACGTATAATTGTGTGAGTGAGTGCACACACACTGAAAAAGGTTCACTCACACTGAAAAGCAGTTATACGATGAGAGGGGCGCCGGGGGCCCCAAGCGGGGAAGGGACGCGGCAGCCGACACCATGCGCTACCAACCTTCTATAAATGCCTGCGCTGCCATCTCTAAGTTTCAATAGATAACTTGAGTTCTGAAGAATACAGTACCGTGCTACCAACATTTTCGTCTGGCTAATTTAAATACTGAATGTTGTGCAACCTTGCAGAACAGCGGCGCGAATATTTCTTGAATGAAAATATTGGATTTATTTTGTTCATGGAGAATAATTTAGTTTTCTGTTTCGTACGTTAACTGTGTCAAATACACTCTTTCTAGTAAAGTATAAATGTACGATATGCATATGTAGACTGTTACCAATCTGTGATGTGTCTTATTTAAGTGAAATAAAGTATAAGACATTTTAATGAGTGATTAAACAAATTTCATGACTTTTAGTTGTTTGATAGAGCTTTAAAGGACAATTATTTGACTTTTATAACAATATAACGGTGAAGTGATAAATCAATAAAGATGAGCTTCAATAAGAATAACCCCAATGCAGTGGGGAAGATTATGGGATACCTGAAACAGCTTTCCACGGAAATGGTAAGTTTTAATAAAAAATACATAATTAGTTCCGCAACCTTATAAGCATAAAAACGATTACATATTTTAATCCATTAACTATTATAAATTCGAAAGATTGAATGGATGGATGTTTGTTACTCATTCACGCCAGAACGGCTGAACAAATTTAGATGAAATTTGGCACAGAGATAGATGATAGTCTGGAATAGCACATAGGTTACTTTTTATCCCGGAAAAATGTACGGTTTCCGTGGGATAGATTTATTTGGTTTTTCTAGGGACGAACCCGAGCGAATCGAGGATGAGTCGTTAGTATTTCATAAACTTGATATATTAAAAACAACGAAATATGTCATACAAATATATATTCCTACATTTGAAAAATATTTGTACAGAAAGCTCTGGAAAATAATGCAAGCCGCTTTGTAACGCAGACCGATTTCGTGCCGGCCAAACAAGCGACGCGACAGTCGATTCCAGCCGTTGCCTGGCAACCCATATCATAAACTGATTTACGTTGTATCGAATAAAACTATTGATTAAATATTAAATCTGCACGTGTAAAAATGTAAAAACTTCTTAGATTTTTAACTATAATCAATATATCTATCAAAAAAATATTTTTAAAAGCCTACACACATCAAAAATACTGAGTTTAATTAAGTATTGTTAAATACCAACACAACCTTGTAAAGTCAACAGTTCTTGAAAGTGCGAAGTCAATTTTGTATAATTTAATTTTAATGTATGCACCAATGTAAATATTACTAAGATAAAAACTATCTAGTAATTTCTGGTTTATTTGTATTTTACAAATAATATTATCATTCGTCAAATATATTAAAATTTTCGCTTTTCTTCAATTTCATTTCTTTCATACTTACTGTTTAATACAAATTAAAATTTGCTTAATAATCTCGTTTTATATAAATAAATGAATTGGAAGAACTGTATTAAAATAAAATAATAACATTTTTGGATACAACTGGTCATGTTTGTATTTTATTTACATTAATATAGTGGCTGTAGCGTCCTCTAGCGAAGAAATAGAAATACACGACAAACGAAACAAAATATTTCCGCAGATCGTATGCTTTTCATTTGAATTGTAATGTTTCCACTAGATGGCTCTATACGCTTCCACGGGTGAAAAAAAAAACAGAAATATTAAAATATTACATACATATTGAGAACATAATTGAGATCATCCTATAAAATATTGTAGATGGAACTCGAAAATAAAAAGTATTCAAAATAACATATATATATACAATCTTATATGAAAAAAAATTATACATCGTTGAGCAACTAATCTTAAATGTTGATTATTATCTTAAACATTATCAGCTTTACAATTATATTCAATGCCTGTGGACCTTATTCTGATACCAAATCAAAGCTATGGTCAGGCATGCAATAAATTAATTTCATTTAAAAAATAAAGTAAAAGACTATGGAATTTAAGCAGATTTGACAATAACCTTGACATACATTTAAAATCTATTGTCAGTATGGCAATTATAGATAGAATAAACCATGGTAACCATAACATTTTTTTTATTTTATTAAAAAGATACACCATCGACTTATCACAAGGACACTATAATATGGTAATATAGGTATACATGCAATTCGGTAGATTCGCCTTTACAGGTGTATACAGCATTTTACTTACAATTGTTTGCATGCGATTACAAAGTGTTTGTTACATGTAAACTAATTATATGCTCGATGATGTTTATTTAATATAGATCACTAAATAACTTCATGCTAAGAGATTACACGTGATAGGTACTTTTTCTGACCCTTTGTGTGAAGGTTCATTAACGTCACTCTTATTCTTGATATATATAATTAAATGAAAGAAAATCATTAGGAATATATACTCACATTTAACAAAATAAATTAATAAATGATAAACTAAATAAACAAACTAGGTATAGTAACTATTTGAACATTTATAGATAGCAATACTATAGGAATTTGACCTAATCATAACTAATATGACATTTTTACAAAATTATGTCAGATTTAAACAAAGTTGAAAGGCTTCTGAACGATAACAGTAAATTATTAAATGTAATTTTAAAATATAACACTTTTCAAAATGATTTTGTAAGTAATATACCTATTTTAAATATTGAATATTTAATGTATATTTAGTAATAGAAACTGAGAACATTTTATAAAATATTATGTACCGAAAATAAAAAATAGTTTAAATAAATCATTTCTTAATAGAGTAACGACATTCAAAGACATTGTTTATGCTAACACGAAGACAAACATCATTATAACTTAACGGGCAAGTGTCTGATAACATCAACAATGAACAGGAACAAAAAATGAATTCAATATTTATAGTTAAGTGTTAAGGAGTGAACGGTTGGTGTAAATTCGTGTTCTAGATACAACCTATGATTAATTGTTTTTGCATTAACTAAGACTATAACTTGATAAGGTCAGGGTGGTTTCTAAATGTATCAGTGGGTTATCAAAAGCATGCTTAAGCCATATGCACACTTAAAGTGGTCAATAAGCAAATGTATTCTCTATCTGACCCCAGACTCCTTGAGGTCACAATTCTTATCATTATGACTGTCTTACGCACATAAGATAGCGAATACAATAAATGGAAGTTGTTTGCGGATGTCTCCTTCAGTATCGACTGTTTAGTTAATTCGTTTTGTTATTATTCGAAGTGCTTATAAGGTTGTTGTTAAAATCAATTTAATTAAAAATAATTTAATATTAAATATTGTGATAAAATATTTATTTAGTTCTTTTCTCTTTCCAGGGTGGAACTGAACCAGGTCGGCGTGGCCCAGACGAGGAACGCTTATACCGTTCCCGTGGTCCAAAATACGCAAGAGTACCATCGCGGGCGACCCTCTCGGCTTCAACAACCTGTACATCTCTCGCAGAATCTTGTGGATCGCAAGGGACTCTCGTTCCAAATTACGCAGCAATACCCGAGGTGGTATCTACAGAGAGCAGTAGCGAGGACGAGCAGGATTCATTTGAAAAAACAAGGCGTCATTTTCAACAATTACGTCAAATCAGTTTAGGAAACGAATTCAAGTACAAAATGGAAATGGAGATCAAAAGTGCTAAAGAAGAAAATTTGCGCAATTCCGTCCCATTTGTGAAACAATTAAGTACAGATAGTAAAGTTAAAACTGACTATGCAATTAACGGAGATACTCAACCATACGCACCCACAACACAAAGGCTCTTTCTATGGACACAGGTCAGTAATAGTTTTTTACATCATATTTTTCATAAGAGTGAATAGGATATCATTTTAAAAAGTTAGGTTGGACTAAGATTTCATTAAATAAATAAAATTTACTCTGTTTTTTGTAGTAAAATTTATGTCTTAATACGCTTTTATATTACGTTGTTTTTTATGTCCAAGCGAATTAATAAGTCCGAAATAAAAGTTTGTGAACACGGTACACAGTATTTTTTAATTTCACCGTTTTTTTTTTAATTTACATGTTTTGCTGTTGCATTACTCTATGTAGCAAACATCTCAAAAATAGAGCATTCAATGAGAAAGTGTTCCATGAAATTGCTTTGTTTGTATAACTAGGGATAGGTTAAAGTACATACAAAAGAATTGTTTACTTGTTATGTATGTTTACACGTGTACATAAAAGTTTGAACCGTCGACTGAAGTTCAGAATTTTCCGGGTTATGTTCTCGTCACTACGTATTCTTCCTAAACTTTGGTTATCGGATAAAACAATGTCAAATTTTAAAATATCTCAGGTGCCTTTATTGCGTGATTCTTCATATAAATTATATTAAAATTAATTTATTAAATAATATTTCTTTGTTCCAGATCTTTGCAGCGTTCGCAGTATCAATGGGGTCTCTCATGGTTGGTTTTTCAACAGGCTACACTTCTCCAGCACTACCCAGCATGAATAAAACTTTACTCATTACAGAAGAAGAGGTAAGATTATAAAACCTCAATGTTTAACATTTTTTTGATAGCAAGAAATATTTATATAAAACTAACTTTTTTATATTATATTACAGAACAGCTGGATCGGTGGTCTCATGCCATTAGCTGCACTGGTGGGCGGCATTGCTGGCGGACCTCTAATAGAATACTTGGGAAGAAAAGTGACCATTATGTGTACAGCGATACCATTTTTCATCGGATGGATGCTTATTGCAAATGCCGTTAACGTTACTATGGTATTTGTTGGTAGAGCACTAAGTGGCATATGCGTCGGTGTCGTAAGTCTTGCTTTTCCCGTCTACGTTGGAGAAACTATACAACCAGAAGTGCGCGGAGCATTAGGACTATTGCCTACAGCGTTTGGTAATACAGGAATTCTTCTTGCATATTTCGCAGGAACTTATCTTAATTGGTCAAATCTTGCTTTTCTCGGTGCAGCGCTCCCCATACCTTTCTTTTTGTTGATGCTTCTAACTCCTGAAACACCAAGATGGTACATAACTAAAGGACGCGTAGAAGATGCGAAAAAAGCTTTGCAATGGTTAAGGGGAAGAAATATAAATATCGAAAAAGAAATGGGAGAACTCACCCGTTCTCAAGCCGAAGCAGATCTTACTGCTGGAAGAAGCGCCCTCAGACAACTTCTATCTAGAAAATACCTCCCAGCTGTTCTGATATCCTTAGGTTTGATGTTATTCCAACAACTGAGTGGTATCAATGCCGTAATATTCTACGCAGCGAAAATATTTAAAATGGCTGGGAGCACTGTTGATGAAAACTTGTGCAGCGTCATCATCGGCATTGTAAACTTTGTATCGACTTTCATTGCTACATCTATAATTGACCGCTTAGGTAGAAAAATGCTACTTTATATTTCATCAATTTCAATGATTGTAACACTAGTAGCTCTCGGTTCATACTTTTATATAAGAGAAGTGGTAAAATCTGATGTCAGCAGTTACGGATGGTTACCACTCGCTTGTCTTGTAATTTATGTATTGGGATTTTCTATTGGCTTTGGACCGATTCCCTGGTTGATGTTGGGAGAAATTTTGCCATCAAGAATTCGAGGTACTGCCGCTTCACTTGCAACCGGCTTCAATTGGACGTGTACATTCATTGTCACAAAATCATTTGACAACGTTATAGCTATGATCAATATGTACGGTACTGTATGGTTGTTTGCAGTATTATGTGTTATTGGTTTATTATTTGTCATATTTTTCGTACCTGAAACTCGAGGTAAAAGTTTGGAAGAAATAGAAAAGAAATTGACTGGTGGGTCACGAAGAGTTCACACAATAAGTAGGAATAAGCCTACTCTAAATGGCTGTTAACAGAGCTATACTATGTAGATAGAGTTAAGTTGCTTCAATACACATTCCAGGATGCAAAGACTGCATACCTGCTTAGTGAACTTATACGTACAAAGTAGAGGATTGATGCGTGCACATTGAAGACTGATTTGGATTGTATTGCTAGTATGTGAAGTTTGTAAATATAGAATTGTAATTAGCGTTGTATAAGACATTAAAGAGTTCCTTTTAACTTTACATCATTTCCGAGCAAAATATTTAGTAATAAATATGTATTTATTGAACCGGCCCAGTACTTTTTGGTACAGTTTGGTGTTAAAATGAATGAGGTATTTTCTCATTGTTTTAGATAATTATTTATAAAATGGATTTGTAGAATGTGGTCTATACTAATAAATTAATATTGATCATGACAAAATATATTTTAATATAATCTAATCATATTATTATTGTGATTTAGAAGTAAGAAATTACATTGTAGTGAATTTTAATATAAGAATTATTAAATTTCTGAGTGATTCCGTATATTACGGAAGCTATATTTATAATATTTGTCATTTTAATAAAAAAATAAAGAGAACTAACACATTTAAAAAAATCGTTTCATTATTTGAGTGATTTTATTCACCGGAAGATTTTCTAAACGAAAATAATTCAATTTAGTAAAAATCATGTTACAAGAATAATGATCAAGTATAAAATATAATTAATATTATATATAGTTTTGAAATGGTAGTTAATACCCCTACTACCTATAGGTATTATATATGCTTATATTTAGCACTCCTTAAAGTTATCTATGCATACCTACATATAATAAAATAGTAATAAAGTGAAATCTGTATATGAAATATTTTTTAAAAACAACGACTGTTACGTATTTTATACAGAAATATAGACCACAAAACGATAGTTGTTAAAATTTTTGTTTCTTCCTCTATATGTCTGGGCGCAATTCACGCAAAAAGTACTGAACGGTTTTAAACTACATTTTGTGTAGTGAAAGTGATAACCTTTTACTCTAGTCAGCATTTAGAATACTTTTTACAATAGGAAAATCTCTCATTTCCAGGGAAAAACGAAAAACTGGTTGGTTGATTCATTCTTCATACGAAGCGAAAAATCAGTTGTCACTTGTTTTAATTACGAGTTTAATCTATATATATAAAAGGCAAAAGTGATTGACTGATGTATCAACGCATAGACCAAACCCTTAAAGCTAGAAAATTGAAATTTCGCACACGTATTTCTCATATTCCACTAATGAAGGATTTTTCAAAATTCAACCCCCAAAGGGGTGAAATAGGGAATAAAGGTTTGTATGAAACTTTTTATTCCTTGGACATATTTGCATGAAATTTCGTAGGAATTAAGTACGGCAAAAATAATGAGTTATGTATTTCAGTGTTTTCTAAAATTAAACCCCTAAGAGGGTAAAATAGGGGATGAAAGTTTTAAATAAACGCACAGGCCAAACCCTTAGGGCTAGAAACTTAAAATTTCGCACACGTATTCCTTTTATGACGTAAGCATCCACTAAGGAAGAATTTTTCAAAATTCAACCCCCAAGGAGGTGAAAATATAAATGTTTGTATGAAACTTTTTATTCCGTAGATTTTATTTGCATGAAATTTCGTATTTTTCGTAGTTCGATCGCGAGCGAATCCGCGGATTCTGCTAGTAAATTATAAACCAAGTTCAAGACCATTAAATCGGAGTTTGCATTTACAATAAATACCTAATAGAATATACATATATCTATTCCCATATCGATTTTTTTCCAGAGTCAAGTTTCAATAGAGCCGATTGACAGGAGAAAATTCAGAAACCAACTTAAATAATGATGAACCGAACTAAAAAGAAAAAAATTATTTTTAGTATAAGAATAAAGTGATTAACGTGAAAATTAATGTTATTGTGAAATAAGTTATAATTGGAAAACCTAAAAAAACACGCTTTAACGATAAACTAAACTAAAAATTAAAAAATAAATTTTAATATAAGAGTAAAGTGACTAACGAGAAAGTTAATGTTACTATGAAGTAAAATATAATAATTTAAAAAACTAAAAAAACTCGCTTTAATGATGAACCGAACTAAAAAGTAAAAAATATTTTTTAGTATAAAAATAAAGTGATTAACAATAAAATTAAAGTTATTGTGAAAAAAGTGTGGGGTGCTTTGTACAATATTTTTATACTAACTCTACTTTTAGAAATCGTACCAATGGAATATTTATAACAACTGATATCGAGCACCCCACGCTTTTTTATTTTTTACGCTATTTTTATTAGGTTAAAGTTTTGATAGTGTATTCCTGTAGTGATATGAATAACTATTATGAAAGATGCTAATTATTATTAATAATTAATTTATTCAAGTTAAGTAGAAAAAGAGTGAAAAATATTCCCCCCTAGTAACATCCTTGTTTCGCTCAGGTGCAACCATCGCTCTATAGTCTATTTGTATACTCAAGTTGCCTTTTAACTGACACATGTACAAATATTCAAGCTATTTTCAAAACTCATAAATTATATATCGAATACGAGTAGTGTGCCACCTATGGTATGTTATAGATACTATCTCAAAAAACATCGCGAGTGTTCGCAAGAGTTTCAAAGTATCATTGTACCCAGTGAATGGTATAAGGAAGGAATGTAGGAAAAAAGCGGACGAAAATACATTGATTTTTATAAGTCCAAAGGTCTACGAGTGCTTTGACTTAATCTGGTAAAATAGAAAAAAGAGAAAAGGGAAAATATAATTTCTTACATATTCCTCTTTTTGATTTCTCAATAGTTCTCTTAGAAAACCTACATGTGAAAACACTTAAGTATATGTGTCAAAGTTTAAAAACAATTGTTAAAAATCTTTCAGAGTTTTATGGTTTTGCACAAACGAACATTTTTATTTATATTTGTTCACGGCGTGAACATAATTATTAAAATAAGAGTTAACATTAAACAAAGGTCTTGTAAGCTTAGCCGGCTAAAACCGAATATTGTTATTTGTTGTTAATTTGAAAATGATTGTTGTTTATAGATTATAATTAAGCCTTGAAATTAATTTGGTGCATACGTTGTACATACATATTATATGTATTTACATATATTTCAAGCAATTCTCGATTAGACAGTCGATATTTTTAAAGTTATTTATTGAGGACGTTAGTTATTGAGGACGCTTGATACATTATAATAATATGCCGTAGAGTATTAGTTTGATATTAATATGTTATATTGTAACTACACTGCTAGAGTTTTACTGTCTTAATTTTTTTATCTTTACTTTTGCACCAATAAATTAGAGAAAATATAATATGATAAAGATAAAATAGTTCAAACTTCAAATAAATGTCAATCAAATATATATATATATATATATATATATATATATATATATATATATATATATATATATATATATATATATATCGATTATATTAGAAAAACAAGAGTATGGTTTTAAAAATATTACTTATAATAGTACTGCGTATTTACTGTTGTTGTTAGTGATTTGTAAGTTGTTTATCACGGTTAGTCACTGATTATTGTTGTATTAAATATAAAATGATTAAAGTCATATTTTACATAATATTTATGTCATAACATGACACATAAATTAAAAAATAAATTTTTTCGACAGTAAGCTGATCAACGCCATCTACCATCTATTTAAACAATATCCTAAATTAGTTGTCCGATTACTTTCTATGGTTTGAAGTATCTCCACTTGCATTGTACTAGTATAGATGTGTGACTCTACAATGTGAAAAAAATAAAACTTGCTATATATCAGCTTGCCAATTTCGTGTGATGCCGAAGTATCTATTGTATCAGTGCGTTCCTACGGCTTCTACCCATCCCAATTTTTCCTTATTCTTACTTGACACTTCGATTTACTTTTTCACTAATACTTATGTAAATAACGAGACTTCTGATAAAAGTCATGAGAGACCGATGTCGAAAAAATATTAAAGTTTTTTTTAAGGTTTTTGAAAATTAATTCTTTTAGTAGTAAATCAAACCCGAAGTTTAAAAAATTTGTCATACCTACTTGTAATAATGCAATTGTGTCTCATTATTATCCATACATACCTACTTCAAAATTTCACTTTATATGTATATAGATTTTCAATTACAATTATTATTATGCAGTTAGGTTTATTATAAAAATACTTTATATAGAAATCTATACATATAATAAAATTGTAACCAAGCCGAATCTGTACATTAAATATTTTCTGGAAAATCTTATTGAAATAAACATTATTATTTATTATCGATACAGAGGCCGAATCTATAGTTTTTAGAATTTTTGTCTGTCTGCCTGTTACCGCTTCACGGAAAAACCACTGGAGGGATTTTGATGAAATTTGGTATGATGACTTCTGGTTATCCGGGTCAACATATAGGATACTTTTTACTGCGGGAAAATATTTTATCTCTTAGAAATTTATACTAAATGTTAAAACATAAGTAGGGACCAACCCGAGCGGAGCAAGGGTGAGTCGCTAGTATACAATATATAAGAAACAGAATAGAACAGCCTTTGAAATGAAGAATGGATAACATGGAGAAACTATACCAACTTGATATGATTATACTTAAATTGAAGTAGGATAGTTTAAATCTCACGAAAATAAAATATTTCCAATTTCCTAATATTATTTACTAGAAACTTACCCTAATTTCACTAGAGTGCATCGATATAGATCGATCATAGATACATTTTACGTAATAACTATAAGCGTTTTTTTTTATTGTTTTACCTAATTAAGTCAGGGAAGTCTAATTAGGGATTTTTTTCGGGATCACATTAATATCAGCTTTAGGTCAAGGTCGCTTGAGTTGGAACAAAAGAAGAAAATCTCAAACTATCATTATCAGTATATATGCACTACAGGTAGGTATGTATTAATTACAAGAATAAGAACTTTTAAGTAACTAAAATGGTATAATGAGGTGCGTAGTTCCGATATTATTTTCTTTATCGTATGATAGTTGTTATTACGTATCTGTTAAACATGGATTGCATCCATCGATTTTGTTTACTAGGACTAGATAGGTAACTAGATACATTGTTTTATAAACAACATATGTAGACAAACAGGAGTTGTTGTGACAATACTAAGTAATACATCTACGTTCATCTACTCTACTATTAAGTTGTAAAGTTTGTTTCTTCATAAAAGAAGTAAAGTCTTATTCAGTAAAAAATGCAATAATTTAATGCTGAATTAAATTAAAAGATACTAAATAACTTATGATGGTAGGTGTCTCGTGGAAATCGCTAGATAATGCTGTAGCTGAATTACAATGACTAAAAAGAAATAGGAATGGCACTCCATGCATATTGAAAAAAATCCACTTAAAACAAACGAGTACGGTATATTTGAATAGTTATATAATATACGTAGTACGGAAACCATGGTGTTCGAGATGATGATATAATATAATAAATCAAGATGTACTCAAAGGAAACATTGCTTTATTTTAAAAAAATAATAATAACTCCATTTATTTTTTAAAATAAAAATGCAAAAAAGGACACCGTCACTATCTTATCGAGTTAATCGATAGGGTCTATGGTAATAATAAAATCTCTGGAACAAACATAGCGTCTTACAATTATAGAAAACCATGAAATCTTAAAATTTATACATATCGACTCTAACATCGTGGAGCAAAAGCCCAGACCATGAAAGAAAAGTTTTTGTTTGTTGATATACAGGAAATCTAAATATAAGTATTTAATACCCAGAAATAACAGATTCTATAATTTTGTTTAACTTTTTTTAATAAACACAATTTTAAATATTTTTAGTCCTCAATCAACATACTTTAGCAGTTGCATTAGCAAATGTTAATAATTATTTGTACTCAGCCCTTTTTAACGTTCCACTGCTGGGCAAGGGCCTCCCTTTAGTTTAGTACGAGGGGGATCAGGCCATAGTCCATCACGCTGGCCAAGTGCTGGTTGGGTTAATAATTATACCTCCCCAATATTTTTCAAACTATGGCCTATTTATTTAAGTCACTGGCGACTCCCCCTCGCTTCGCTCGGGTTCGTCCCTAGTTGATTCCCCATCCATACTTTTATCCAAATTTTCACCATCTTAAGGGATGATTTCCGGAATAAAAAATATCCTATCTCCTTCCCAGGGTCTTAAACTATCTTCTTACCAAATTTCATCTGAATCGGTCCAGTAGTTTTTGAGTTTATTCGTCACAAACATACAAAAATACAAATCTTTCCTCTTTATAATAGTAGAGTAGATAAAACAATGATATTTCGCACTAAGATTAAAATAATTGTATTTTAGACAGACAGACATTAGACACAGAAAATCATCAAAAACGAAATTGTTTAAGAAAAGCGTTATCTTATTATTTAATTGGGTTGCTGAGGTAGAAACCTTTTGAATAACGCAGCCTCGACAACCAATTTGTTCAGAAGTTCTATCAATCAATTTGTTCTCATATAAATCGCTAAGACGGCGAGAGATGGTCATTTCTTCGATACAATACGCGCACGTTACATTGTTTTCATTGTCCACGAATAACGTCATTCGATCTGTTTTTTTTTTAATTTTAATATTAGTAGGGAAATAATTAATGTAACAAAATGAAGATATTGATGAGAGCGGACACACATTACAGTATAGTAGTGAGTGGTAGTGATTATGAAAAGCCCAAATATACATTTTCACAAGTAAGTACTATGTGACCGAAACATAATTCTACAAAATACTAACAAAATTATATTATGTGGTTTTATAACAACGTTTCTTAAAAATTGAATTTATATGTTTATTAAATTATTTTTTTATTTAAGCAGCATCAAAATAAAATTCATTTATCAATGTATGATAGTATTTACGAGATGTAATTAATATTATTCATTTAAAAGGTCATAATAATTAATTTATGTCACGATAAAAAATCTAAACAAAACATAAAAGAAACTTTATCTGCATTTTATCTAACTATTAGACGCGCGGACCATGTAAAAATTAAAATTCCTAATAAAATACCTAGTGGTAGGTATAAGCCGACCCGCGACAAGTTTAATATCAGTTAATGTAACAAATAACTCAAAATCCTTTAAATACATCCAAATTATGGCAAATACATTATGACTTGAATTGTTCTTCCTATGAGATCCTATATAAAGATGGAATTACATTTGTAGTACTTAGATTATAGTTCACAACTACGAATTAAAGTAAATGTACTAAGCAATAGTAAAAGGAAAATATAGCGCGACCGATAATGAGTAAATATAATATTATAAAGGCAAACGCAAGACGCAAAGTTTGTTCGTTTGTTTGAACGCGCTAATCTCAGGAACAACTAATCCGATGTGTAAAATTCTTTTTCATTAGATAACCCGTTAATTGAGGAAGGTAATAGGCTTTAGATCATCTCGCAAAAATGTACAGTTCCCGTGGAATAGAATTGTTTTTATCTAGAGACGAACCCGAAACGAAGCGAGGGTAAGTCGCTAGTGATTAAATAAAATTGTACGCAAATACTACATGATCTGAAAGTGAAAGTTGTAAGTGGTTAATTAAAATTGATATAAGTGTAAAGTCACAGGAAATATCTGGTATCATAGATTACTTCAATATTTCATTCGTGCATATAGTTTCCATTTACCATGCTTTATTACGCTATCGGTTTATGAAAACTGTTGTGGAAGTAAACAATATTTAACGGCATGTACATGTGTACGGTTGCTATTGTAATAATTTTCCATTATAGGATAAATTCCTAAACGTTGAATTTATGTTATAACAATATCTATTACGCGAATTGATTTAGCGTTACTCTACACTCCACATATAAATGGAGACAATCATTGTTGATGATTGCTTAAATTGGTTGTAGGCAGTTCATACACACCTCTCTGTAATAAGTAATGTTCAATTTATTTACATGTTGTAAACAGACTGAGAACTTCTTGCTTGTTCATATTATTCATTTAGTTATTCGTTTAATCCGATATTTGTTTAATTTCTACTAATACTGCAATTATATTATCATACATAGGCAGTAGGTACTATAAAACTAAAATAATAAACACAAAGTTCGTGACAGACGTAAGTGTTTTACTAATTCGTTACGCTGTTATGGCTGAACACATTCAAGTTAAATTCGGAATGGAGATAGCTTATATCTTAAATAAATTAGATTAATAAAATAGACGGCTTTTTATCACAGTGCCTACCTGAACGGAGTCACGAACAAAAAATATTGAACTTTAAAATTTTAGCAACACTTATGGAGTTCGGCTATTTTAATAATTTTAATATTATCAGAAAAAGTTAGTTTGAAAGTTTCAAAGAGAAATACGTTTCAAATTGAAACGTATTTCTCTAAAATTCTAAATCTCACTCCTTTTTTGAAAACATATTTAATGCCATATTTGGGCCCTACGGTCAACGGCAGTTTTACAGCGTACCTATGTAGTTTCTACATAGAGAAGTACACAAATGCTATTTTAATAACTCCATGCTTATTAATAATCCTTAATTCAAGTGTTTTATGTGTTTAAATATTTTTTTCTAACATTATCTGATACATTGTTATGCAAATTACTTTGATACAATAACACATCACACACCGTTTTTCATTTGCAATGTATTTTTTAACATTTTTTATAGGTATTAGCAGCAGTGGCAGTGTCTATGGGATCAATGATAATTGGGTTTTCATCCGCTTACACGTCACCGGCACTCGTCACAATGCAAAATAGTACGAAAATATCTGTTACCGCGGAAGAGGTTCGTAAGAAAAATATATGTAGCAAGTTATGGAAAGTTTAAATAATAAAATACCTAACAAGAAGTTTTGTGTATAATTAATCTAACAACATTATATACGTATAGAATTTAAATAATTATAAGATTTTTATTTGTATTTTCACATAACGAAATCAAGATGTTTTTTCATTGACAGGCAAGTTGGGTTGGTGGCTTGATGCCATTGGCTGCTCTAGCAGGAGGAGTGCTTGGGGGCCCCTTAGTAGACTACATCGGCCGACGCAGAACTATTATTTTCACGGCGGTGCCCTTCTTTATTGGATGGATATTTATAGCCACAGCTAGAACTGTTCACTTAGTGTTCACGGGGCGAGCCATATGCGGACTGTGTGTCGGTATTGGCTCTCTAGCTTTTCCTGTTTATTTAGGTGAAACCATTCAACCGGAGGTCCGCGGGACTTTAGGACTGTTTCCTACAGCTATCGGAAATATAGGTATTCTTTTATGCTACGTTGCTGGTAAATATCTAGATTGGTCACAGTTAGCTTATCTTGGAGCCTCTCTCCCTATACCTTTCTTATTATTAATGTTTATGATCCCGGAAACCCCCCGATGGTATATATCTCGCGGCCGACACGAGGAAGCGCGGAAAGCATTACAATGGCTTCGAGGCAGCAAGGCAAAAATTGATAATGAAATGCGTGATATAGCTCTCAGTGACGCAGAGATTGAAAACGATTGTTCAATTAGGGAAATGTTAAGTATGAAATACATGAAAGCAATATTGATATCGTTAGGACTAATGCTTTTTCAACAACTATCAGGAATAAATGCAGTTATATTTTACACGGTAACAATATTTCAGATGTCTGGTAGTGCTGTTAATGAAAATTTATCTACAATTATAGTCGGCTTAGTTAATTTTATTTCTACATTTATCGCTACTGCATTTATAGATAGGATAGGACGTAAAATTTTGCTCTATATTTCTTCGGTGGTTATGACTGTGACACTAGTTATATTAGGTACATTTTTTTATGTTCGTGATAATTTGAATATGGATGTTTCTAAATTAGGATGGCTTCCTCTTACGAGTCTTATGATATACTTGCTTGGTTTCTCACTTGCTTTTGGTCCGATACCTTGGTTAATGATGGGTGAAATATTACCCGCAAAAGTTAGAGGGGGAGCAGCGTCAATTTGCACTGCTTTTAATTGGTTATGTACATTTATAGTTACAAAAACATTTCATAATATTTTGGTCGCAATAGGTCCAGCAGGGACATTTTGGTTATTTGGTTGTATATGTTTTGTAGGTTTATTCTTTGTAGTTATATTTGTTCCTGAGACACGAGGCAAAAGTCTAGAACAAATTGAAAACAAAATGACCGGTAGAAAAGCAAGAACTCGAAGATTGAGTTCAATAGCAAATATAAAACCACTTCCCAGTGGTTGCTAGATCTTACTTATTGCAAGTTAAAAAATTCTACCCAAACAAGCTTTAAAAAATTATAAATACATCTTAATATAGATATACACATACGACAACATAAAAAAAATACTTATTAAAATGCTCTAAAAAGAAAAAAAAACTTTAAATTAAATCAAAGCTAACAATTTATTATGTTACAAAATTTATATGGTGTAAAAACTTGTTGCGAGATTTACCTATTTTAAATATTATATTCATATTTATCTACACGGGTAAATGTCGCGATAAGCTTTTATATTTTGTTTTTTTTTTTACTATTAATTTATTTTTTAGTTTTTCTTCTCAGAAAACCCTTTCATTGCATGGGGGTGCATAAAAAAAAACATAGTCTATATCATCTTTGGGAGTCAGCCATATTGGATTTAGGATGACGTTTAGTCAAATTTAACTAGCAAGATTTGATTACAGACAGACACCGGGACAGGTGAACTAAATAAAAGTTCGTAATGATAAATCGCCATTTTGCGACGTCCATCATATTACCCTTCATCAAGCCCTTTGATTTGATGAAAAATGAGAAATATATATCATTATAAAATAAATCAATATTTTCATTATACCAATAGGAAATATGCATGGTTTTTTTTTTTTCATTTTTTATACAATCATACATCATTATATAATTGTGAAAAAATATCCAACTCCAATGAACTAAATTTTAGTATAAAAAATATTAAAATACACCATTACGGATACTTTAGACGCTCGCCATTTCGCGCGCTTGATGTGATGTCAAAGTATAATATTAAATATACACAGAAATGACGAATTAATTAGTAAGCGACAAAATCGCTAATCGCTCTGTTATGATATAAACTGACGTCATATTCGGTCTGACCAATGGTGTTGCGTTTCAACTACTTTGAATTTCCCACCTGTTTTTTAAACTTTTTAATAAATATTTTCTTAATCAAAAAAATCTACATTAAAAAAATATGAATATAGGCTTAATTCAAAAGCAATAAAGATTATAAAAAAATATTTCACCTTTCATTACATCACACGCATATTTCCTATTATTGTCTGATTACAACAAAACATATTACTTAAGTATTCGGTATTCGACCGAATAGTATGTAGATATTCGATATTCGGCCGAATAGGATAAAAGTAGCCCAATAGGCCGAATACCGAATAGGACCCGAATATTCGTTGCAAGTCTAATTAATATAATAAATTAATTTAATCTTCCTATCATTTAAAATATCAAAATACTATAGCAAATGTAACCTCCTTCTGTAATGTAAATCCTCTGAGGGATAAAACTATTATATTTATTAAAATTTATTTAGTTGTTATTTAATTAAATATTTTGCATTATAATATCTGAATGGTTTTTGTATTATTATAAGATATAAATTAAGTATTTTAAATTAAAAAATAAATAGAAAATTTGAAAAATAATAAATGTATAGAATAGTTTTTGGGAAATTATTCCCACCCCACACCATTGCCTATATCTGTATATTTATTTTTAATCAAGTTAAGGTAAATGCCAAAAGTCAAATGGACCTGTAGCATAATTTTTGTTAATTTTACTTTCCATACATTTCACATTAAAAATGACAGATTTACATACAGAATTCCACAAAATTTATCCCCTAAGGAGAATGAATTTTGTGGAATCCATTCTTTAATGACGGTACAGTCAATACAGTATAAAATCAATATCCTCTAAAATTTCAAACTTCTACCATCAGAGGTTTGGGCTGAGTGTTGAAGAGCCAGTCAATAAATGAGCGACATTGCCTTTTAGATATATTTATATAGCTATACAGATAATTATAGTCTTAGTTTTATTGCTGGGGAAAGAAAAACTTGATGACTTTTCTAGATATATACATACATCCAAATTAGACATATTCAAATAAAATAATCTACATTTAATATGGCATTAAGCACTAAATGTAGTTGCTATTCACTCAATGCTTTAAATAATTAATTATTTTTACCTTATTTTTGGCAATTATGAGCATAAACTATTGCATAAAAAATGCTAGCCTTAGTGTGGTCCTAACATTAGTCTAGTCTTACAAAAATAGACCACTTTTTATATTTCATCTATGATTACTTTACCCAAACACATGCACATACATTCTATGTACAATCATTTTATACAGTAAAATAATATATCAATTAATGAAACATTATAAAATTTCATTTGTTAAAAATATTTATCTTGTATATGAGTTGAATTTGTAAAAATAATAAATTGAATTAAGTAGACTGTAAGAAATTTATTTCATGGTTGTAATAAAGTTAAAATTTAGATGAATAAAATGATTTATTTTCATTTAAATGTTATAGGCAGATTTTTTTTAAGGCAAAATCATACTGTGCTTATAATAAGTATTTGTTACATCTATATTAACAAGATTTTACAGAGATATAAATAGGTAGTCAATGATATGCATTTCCAGTACTCTGAGAATGAACTATAAAAATTCATATTTTATTCTTATTTTTAACAAAAAAATGAGAATGAACAGCAAAGAGAATTAATGTAGTATTTATATCATGTGGTGAATATATGTAAGTTATAGGTGGACCCTTCCTATAGATCAGGATATATCCTGCCAAAGGATTTGCTTAAAAATTATAAGAGACAAAACCACTAAAGGATTGTCATTAAATTTGTATGTATTCAGCCCTTTTTAACGTCCCACTGCTGGGCACGGGCCTCCCTTTAATACGACGAGGATCAGGCCAGAATCCATCACGCTGGCCAAGTGTAGGTTGGCAAATTTCACATGTCATTCGAAAACTTGCTAGGTTCTCTCAGACATGCAGATTTCCTCACAATGCTTTTTTTCACTGTAAGGTCATTAAATTTAATCTATAAAAAATTGCTACTATACTAATACTATACTAATGATTGCTGTGTGGTTGAAAATCAACCATAATTCATTAAGTTTGATCGATATTGAGGTTCTTTTTTCAAAGTTATGTAGATAGCCTATATTAATCTAAAAGAATTTTGAAACACACCCATTGATTCAGAGATTTGCACACAAAGACAAACAAATTTTTCATCTTTATATTATGTAAGTACTTGTATAATATTGATGAAGGTTATCTAACATGATGCTACACCTTTTAGCAGTGAAGTAATTATATATAAACAAAATGCACGAGCAGATTCGCAGGTAAAGAAAGTCAATAAATGGATTTCTACAATCCTTCTCTATATAAACTTTAACTATGCCAAAGCCCATCCTCCTCCATACATACAATATGCTTAAAAAGGGTTTCAGTTTTTGCTTCACATATTAATATATAGATACATGGGTAGTCATATTTATAATATAATAATTGATATAGTACAAGAACTTTGTTTAATGGTATACTTATTGATTTTAATTGTAACATCAATAATTTGATGGATCTCATTTAATTTTATTTGAGTATAGTTCCAATATACAGATTAACATATACTTAAACTACAGTGATGACCATAACCATTGTTGTTTCATGATATACATATAAATGTTAATGCTTTACTAATTAGAAATTATTTTAAAATATATTTTTAAGCGCAATTCGTGTTAGGCATTTAAACTAACATTACTAACTTAATGTCAATAAATTATAAACGAGTTTTGGGCTTATTAAGATGCAGAGAATCTCTTTAAATACGCAACTATTTTTTAACAATTTGTTTAAGTAACTTACCCATGACTTGAACGCGGCAAATTGCACATGTATCACACTCCACATCCCAGCTCCACATAGCTACTGCATTCCACTTTTTCAGGGTAAACATTTTATCAGGCTTTTGACTATCACAATCTCCCCGATCTAAAGATTCACAATCTTCTCCAGACATTTTTAGTATCTAAATCCTTAAAATGACACGAAATACAAATTATTTATCACAATTTGACAGTTAACAGCTGTTTATTTATTTTTCGGATTTAATACAGATTATATACCACGGGGCACAGACTATAAAGAGAACTTTGAATAAGACGAAATGATCAATATTGCCCGTTGCCGTTCTCTACTGCTTAAGTTTAGCCCGTTTTTTTAAGGTCACAACTCACAGGTTCAATCCAATGAGTAAGATTTCTCGAAAGGAGGGCACCACACGTATTGCCTACTTACATTCAGTCTGAGGTTAAGTAATTTATTATGATATCTCTTGTATACCTGGTTTTTTGCTTCTATTGTGTTCGCATCTTACGAGTATCTATGCAATGTATTGTACTTGGAAGTTAGACCACCTGAAGGGAGAGTTGAGAAGAAGAGGTGCATCCTGCGGTGGTTCTTACTGACTGATGAATCAACACACAGCCTAAACCACTGGCCATAGAAACGTGAAATTTAAAAGACGTATTGCTTATACGACATAAACAACCGATAAGAAAGAATTTTTCGAAATTCATACCCTAAGTGGATAAAATAGGAGATTAAATATTGTGCGAAACTCTGTCATTCTTAATGTGAAATATACAGAAATTGATGTTTAGCTTTAAGATAAAAAATAATAAATATATTTATTTGATTTTTTTCGAAATTCATCCCTTAAAGAGGTAAAAGGGGCTCGTAATAAAGTTTATATGGACAAAGAATTATTTATGATCAGAATTACTTGAAACTTAGTATTAATGCTCTTCAATACAATTAAATCAATGTTATAGCATTTTTCGAAATTCAATTCCATAAGGGGGTAAAATGGGGGATGAAAGCTTGTATGAAAAATATATATTCACCTGCAGACCATTTAAGAGGTTTAAAATCACTTTCTTTAAAATGATAGCCTTAAATAAAAACATTCGGATTTCGTCAATTTTGGTCGTCTTATTGCTTTAGTCCACAATTTCTTCAGTTCTTGTCTTTTGGAAACAATTGATATCCATTTTCTTTGCATCCTGGTACTGCACAATTTGTCATTTTAATTAAATTTTTAATAAAATGAAAAAAAAATCCATCCACGCTATAGAGCTTTACAGTATACTGAGGGCTATAGTGTTCGCGATGTCTGGCGGGAGAAAAAAACAAAAGTCTTCCCCATTTAAGTTTTGGCTCACCAAACTTGGACCCGGAAGATTTTTTTTTCTTCTAGTTTTTGAACATTTTTTTACACATATCGTTTGTTCTTAATTGTTCGCCATAAATAATTGTTTGTTCGTAAATCGTTTATTTATAAATAAATAAACAAAAATGTATCCTCAAAATAGCCCCCTCGATCGAAATTTATAATTTTGCTTGTTACTAGGTATCTTTAAATATTCATTAATGCTTGTACTTTTTTAAAATACGTTTGTTCTATAATCAAAGTGCCTATTTTTTGTTTAATTAACAATTTTCATTTGGCCCCCAGGATTATATTTTTCAAATTTTAGAATTTTTATTTTCACACCACTTTCGTTACCACTGGGGTACCATTGCCTTCCTATTTAAATTGAAGTACGATTAATTTGAAGACAGACATTTATAACTAGTTTTTTCTATTACACTGTTTTTTTTAACATTCCATGATATATGGATTCTTAATCTAATAAAATCTAAAAAATATCTAAATATGTTTTGATTGTGTTAACACAAATTCGATCTTACGAATTTAAAAATAAGTGTGATTTGTCATGTTTTTAAACTCTTCCGAAAAGCAATGGCCTTCGGTAATCAGGCAAGATAAAAAGTATATAGAGTAGAGTCGTGATTATATTTTTTTTTTTAGGGAAAATTTCAATTTAATAATATTGTCCTAAACATTCTTATTATTATGTAATACCTTTAAACGAGCAATTCTTGTATATTTATTTATTTATACCGGCGATCTCGGAAACGGTTGTAATGATTTCGCTGAAACTTTTATTTCACACAAAATATGGTCGCTAATTTCGAAATCTCGGGCATAAGCATCGTAGTCAAGTGGCCAAAGGCCAAAGACAAGATTGACAATCACAAGTGTCTGGGTTCGAATGCCGGTCGGACATAGAGTTTTTACTTTTGTTTTTTTTTGTATTTATTCAAGTTTTAGGTTTAAAGTTATATAGATATTATCATCTAAAAAATACGATATAACAAAAAAGAACTCCGAGCAA
The DNA here is from genome assembly GCA_905404265.1 of Fabriciana adippe. Taxonomy (NCBI): domain Eukaryota; kingdom Metazoa; phylum Arthropoda; class Insecta; order Lepidoptera; family Nymphalidae; genus Fabriciana; species Fabriciana adippe. The sequence continues at coordinate 10,139,683 of FR989985.1, forward strand.
AGCTCGGTCGCCCAGGTACTCATTACGAATGTGTATTAAACATATTGTAATTTGGTTTTCACCGTTAAATATCATCAAATTATTTTAAAGTAAAAATGAAACTTAATGGTGCATTTATTCCTTCTAAATAAAACATTGAATTATCTATATACATATAATAAAATTCTAACTCAGTCGAATCTGTACATTAAATAGTTTTTGAAAAGTCTTATTGTCTGTCTGTCTGTGACTGCATCACAGAAAATCCACTGGAGGGATTTTGATGAAATTTGGTATGATGATAGCTGGTTACCCGGGTCAACTTATAGGATATTTTACACTGTGGGAAAATATCTCATCTCTGAGAAATCTATAATCAAATATTCTTTATTGCAAACCAAAATATACATGACATATATACATAAAAGACGGTATAGCACAACAGGCCTTATCACTAAGTAAGCGATCTCTTCCAGGCAACCTTCGGGCAGGGAGAAAGAAAAAGATTGGGAAGGGGTGCAATCAAAAATTTTACAGAATATATATGTATACAAATAATACATACACGAAAAATCTATACTAAACGTTAAAACGTAATAAATGAAAACAGGTTAAATTTTTACTTAAATATATTGACTTTAATGAAATTAGTACTAAATAAAAATAATAAGGTGCATCGTGATAATGACACCATTTAAATAAAAACAAAGTCTTGTGTATTAGTCGACTAAGTATAAAAGGAGATTGTAATATTCTGTTCATTAATAGCATATAAGCGTCCATTAAAATTTGTCGTATAATAATATCAACCGGTATGTGAAGTAAAAATCAAATAATCCTCTGTTCTCCTTCACCCATTCATTTAATCCTCTATCCTTTAAGGAACACTCCGGTAGAGCCCGAAGTCGGGGCTCTATCTGGTAGGTACATAATCTAAGATTGACTAACTTACTCTGTAAATTGTTAATATAAAAAGGTAAATATTCCTTTATGAGTTTCCAGCATAAATCCAGCATAATCTTGTACCTGTATTGTCGAAAATTAACTAAGTCACAACCGTTTTGACAATCGCACGCATGGAAAGAAAACTAGTGAAACGGATTTAAATCTGGGTCTCGCAATGTATTAGTTTCTTATGTGAGAAAACCTGCATGTCTGGTTAAGTCTAATAGTTTTCCAAAAGACATGTGAAGTAAAGTCCATCAGCTCGTACCTTGCCACTGTCGTGACACTGTTCTGACCCTGACCACATGATTTCTATAGCTTCTTATTCAAAGTTACCATAAAATTTTAAAACTAGTTGAGGTCTCCAATTGTGTGGTCTCTTTTTAATGAGACTTCGTAATAAATATCCAAGTTGGTTTTGGAAAAGTTGCTGCCTGTTAAATTTTTTGTTAAAGCATTTTTTAATGTATAAATTGTAACATTAATACTTTTTACTTTTGGAAAGTTAAGAAAGTGGTATAAAATATTATATACTAAGTTATAAACAAACAACATTATTTATTTAGCAATATCACAGTACCTTTGATTGCCTACTCGGAACCTACTGTTTGTACTTCATGTGGCAAAGGTAGTGTATAAGTGGCGAATAATTTCTTATTTCATAATTCATAAACAAAACAGATAAGCAAATAATGTAAACTTGAAATAAAAGACAATTTAACTGTGTATAAAATATCGATATAACTTTTTGTTTATTGTGAATACGAGCGTGTGAGTATATCTATATTATGTTAAGGTGTGTAGATGTTAGGTCTACACTTATATTTATTTGTTTTACAACGGTGGGTTACCTAATTGTACATAACCTGTTTCTTTATGGTTAGATACGTCTGTTAAATTAATAACATAAAAAATAAATGATAGCTATAATATATATACTATATTACTTACCGGTATACTTATAATAATCTATAACACTTAAATAAAATTTTATTCATAAATGCATTAAAAGAAACATCTTGAGTTTCATAATTTAAACAATTGTCTTGCATTATTTATTTTTTATACTTATGGATGGACAAATAAGTATTTTATGCATTTTTGAGCTAGTTAACATTAATTTTAAACTGCACAAAAAAATAAATTCGTAAAACACACACATACATTCCATAGAAATTTTCCTTTTAAAGGAAAGTTAAAATAAATGTGCAAATCAAAAGAAAAGCACTAACGACAACGCTGCTGCATCCGCTGAAACATCCGAACTCGTTTATTTGTACTTGATATCTTAAACTGTACGGGAATCTGCAAGCGCTCTCTGTAATGCGAAATGATAAGAATATTACAATAACAGTTCATTAAACGTGTAATGTTTATAAATACATAAATATGATGTATTGCTCTGATGTAGAACCCTGAATCTGAAAAAGATATAATTCAAATTAATGCTTTACTACTTCCGAATACTGAGTACACTTAACTACTTACTCAGTATTCGAAGTACTTATACATACCTATCATTAATCTTATAAATAAAAGAAAATTGTACGAAAATATTCTGCACTGTCGATGATACGGAAGTTTGACATATCTCGAGTGTTTGTCTGTTTGATATGTCTATCACTGCTAATTTTCTCTAAATTGTACTGGACGTTTAAACACACACACACACACATACTGCGCTCTTTAAGTCAGGGAAAGTTATGTCGACTAGTCTGTAAGTTTTACATGGTAATATCTTCAATTGCATGTATTTCCTAACGGTAAAAATGAGGTATCACACTTACCGGTGCAAAATGTAGACAGTGAAGATCCAGTACTTGGTAAACTTGATTGTACAGAAATATGGAAAAATGGACAAGAATTGATCGTCCAGTATCCATCGCATGCACCCTGCAGATTGATTTCTATATTGCCAGTTGATGCTAGAGTTTGGCACGTAACAGCATTTTCATCTTGCCCGGATGTTGTAGAGTTTTGCCTAGCACAATATAGAAAATAAAAATATTTTACAATATTTATTTGTCAGTTTCTTTTCGTGTGTATTTATGTATATTAAAAAACCTACCTTGGTTGAGCAAAAACGCGTGAGTGACATATTACTAAACTGCCCACTCCCGCGCTGGATCTAGTGATACGGACCCTCCTATTGCTGTTATCACCATAAAAATAATTAGGACTAATTGAATAAAAATTAGTATATCCAGGTTCTACATAGTCATCGAATTGCCTTGTGCCTGATGAACTGTCAGGATAAGAAGAGCCACAATTTGGATTTATAATTCTTCGCCCAACTGTAATGTAATCAAATAAATGTGTTTGTACTCTTACTTGGTACTTTTTTCATAAATATTCTACAATATTCCAAGAAGTAATTATATGTATAGTTTCTATAATGTATTATACTGTGTGATGTATAGTGTGTGTGTATATATATATATACATATATATATATATATATAATATATCAGACTAACATCAGAATAATACATAGGCTACTTTAGGCCCGTGGGATAGGTTTGTTTTTTTCCTTTTTCTAGACGCATTTTTCTAGCGGTAGTAGCGTAGTAGTACAGAATTTTATATATATATATATATATATATATATATATATATATATATATATATATATAATATTATTTATTAATATTCCATAAAGCATAAGTAGAAAACAGAATATTATTTCATTCAGAATGTCATCTAATACGAGTACATCATAGAGTAGTTGGTAGAGCTTATGAAGATTTATAAATTTGCGATTATTCATACCTTGCTGAATACTTCTCAATACAGGAGACATAGTTTGTATTACATTCACACCATCTGAATTTAATGAAATTGTTCTGATATCGTTATGCATATCCCGCACCAAATTCCAAAGATTGTCGAATTGATTCGATGAGGTCGCAAACAAAATTCGTAAATCTGATGAAGGACGAATAATTAATTCTTATTAAGAGAAAAAAATCTAATAAAATGTTTATATGAAAGTCTCAGTTACAATAAATAAATAGTAAAAGTTAAGACAATAAGTTGAAAGAAACACTATTTTGGAAATCTTACCAGGCACTGTTTCGTTAAGGATTCTTGCTTCTTCTCTAACTAACTGATTATTTTGTACGGTATTACTTAATAAAAAGAGTAATACTGTTGAATTACCACCGACATAGTTAGATGCTTTTTCATTTTCAAGTTCACTGTGCATCATAATTCTGATGTTCTTTAAAGCCGATTCGAGGTTTAGACCAGCCGACACTAAAATATATAATATGTATTTTTTAACATTTTAAATGAAACTGTCTTTTCGGATTTTGTCGCAGTTTTATTTCGTTTATTTGTTGCCGAATTTCCGAATACGTCATAGCAAACATGGTCACGGGAAGGTTTTGTGGTGGGCCCGCAGAGAGAAAGGTGTGCCTGTAAAGTGAAGTTGATCCGAGCAATGTATTGTGATATGTGAAGTAATGTATTGTGATATGTGAAGATATCCAAATTCGGTACGCATTTGCCACCACTGCTAGCTTCATTGTAGCTGTAGGTATGCACCAAGGGCCTACTCTCAGCTCTAACATCTTCATGGTGATATTACAGGCTTTAACATCGCACATAAGATTACCATAAGAGGCACCCTGGTACAGGCTGTTCGGTGACGACATTGTGCTAGCTGCCCTGCCGATAATGATCTAGATGTCCAGAGCACATTGGAGGAATGGCGACAAATCAAACAAGAGCGTTAGCTTGGAAGTCAGCAGAAGCTAAAACGAATACTTGTTCTGCGGTCTTCGGCAGTGTCTCCAGATTAGTGCCCATAATCCTTGCCAATCTACTCCGACTTTAGGTTGGATCTCTTCTGCAAGGTGACGGTGCTGCTGTGCTTGGGCTAGGCTGGGCTAGGCTAGGCATGAAGCTCTTTGCCGAAGCACAACGGGGGTAAATGATAAAGTGACGAAAAATAAGGGATAGTGAAAGAGGAAGACATAGGTACTGCGCCGACCCCAAGTAATTTTGAAAATGGGCAAGAAGATGATGATGTAATTAAATAATAATATATTATATTTTAATTTTGGTTGTCATTATTATAATTCTTATAATTAAAAAAAAATCTTTCGAATTATTGCATAATTTTGTGGTTCCTGTCTGTAACATCTACTCGTATATAATAACTTTTGGGACGTCTAAAACCTTAGTCTCTCCGGTGACCATGTTTGTTTGTAAAGCATTTAAAACGTCGGGAACAAAAAATCTATACATATAGGTAATAAAATTCTAACTGAGACGAATCTGTACATTGAATATTTTTTAGAAAATCTTATTGAATAAATGAAATAGTTATTATTATCAATACAGAGGCCGAATCTACAGTTTTTAGAATTTTTGTCTGTCTGTCTGGGAACGCATCACGGGAAAACCACTGGACAGATTTTGACTGATGAAATTTGGTATGATGATAGCTGGTTATCCGGGTCAACATATAGGATACCTTTTACTGCGGGAAAATATCTCATTTCTGAGATGTTAAAACGTAACTAGAAACGAACCCGAGCAGAGCGAGGGTGAGTCGCTAGTATAAAATAAAACCACGACAAAATCCGACAAGATAATTTCATTAAAAATATCAACTATTTGCGTAAATCTGCGATTGTAAAATGTATATTTTTAAATTTAGCTGTCTATAAAAAATAAATTTTGTAATAGCTATTGTTAGAAAATAGAAACTGAGTAAAACATACTTGATTCATGTCTTGATAAAGTGTAAGCAGTGTGGAAGTCTGCTAATGAAAATGTTTTGTTTATTATAACACTCCCATCATTAGCACTCAATAAAGTAACACTTGATCCAAATTTGCCAACTTCTATGCCGTCTAGAAGATATGATATAGCAGGATAGATACTTTGATACTGCCATGCGCCATCGACCACCAAGAAAAGATTCGTTTTAGGTCGGAAATCGTTACTTGTGGTTTCAGTTATTTCGCAATTTATATCGTTTAAACTGTTAGCTGTAAAAATGTTTTTTTATTTAATATCCGTAAAAAACAAGAGATATAGTAAAAGATCAAATTTTTGTTAATGTAGAAAAAACTAATGTCTGCTTTCGCATTTATAATATTAAAAATAAGGATAAGGAAAAACCAAGCAATACTTACAGATATAATTTTGGAAATTTGTTACTGCACTGTTAACAGGTCCTTCTAGTCCACCAATTATTGTACCCCGTAAAGGCATATTGGTGTCTAAAGCAGCCGCAAATGCATAGGTTTCTTCTATTAAATTATTATCTACGAACTGGGCGCTTATTAAATTCTTCCGATTACAGGCTCGAACAGCTGAGCTTGATGAGCTCGATGGGCTACTTAATCCGTTCTAAAAGTATATTTAATAGAATTATTATAAAATATAGTACCTAAAAGAGGAAAAGAACAAATCTAGAACTAATCATTCACATAATATTCATAAATCTTACCCTTGGACTGTAATACATATCTAGAAGCTGCGAAAGCTTCATCGAGTTGTAGCTTTGTGCGTCTAAATGTAAAAGAGTGCCTAAGATAAAACCATCAATATCACCACGGGTCTCCGGATCCGTCATTTCAACATCTAGTCTACTGCGCAACATATAAAATCTTGGAGCCTCGGTTGAATTCCAATTACCAGCTGTGCCAATAGTAATTGTTGGACTGCCTCTTTCGGTGTTTTGAATAAGAACAGCTTCGGCTAAGTCTCCTAAAATCATATGTAAAATTATATTTTAAGACTTATAGCACTAATAGTATTTTTTATTACTTTTTAAAGTAAAATCTCGAACACCTCTCGAAAAGAACAAATTAAATTTTTTCACTTGGGTGACAGAGCTTCGCTGAGTCTTTTTTTGTAAAGCGGTTTTTTAGACTACATAGATAGGTAAACTTAAAATAGCAATACTTATCTAAATACAAAATTTGACCCAAATCATTAGAGCCGTGTCCGAAATACATGAAATAAATTTATATACAAGAATTGCTCCATGCTCTTGAATTTAATATTATAAAATTTAATATAGGTAGTTACTTAATAATGTTTATCATACCTGATATAGTTGTAGCGTATATAGAAGATACAGTTTGCTTAATGTTGGGATTATTAATAATTGAACCCTTTGCTAGGTTAGTAATCGGGACATTCTGAAATTGCGCTCCGCCTGCTATACCGGCAACGACATGTCCCGCAGAGACTGCACCCCATCTTGTGGAGACAACGCCACCCAATATTGGGCAGGCACTTACTCCTAATACTTGGCGCTCAGATTTCAAATTATTTAGTTGTGTATATTCTACGTCATCTTTCGGGTTAAATTGTCTCATTTGTCCATTTTTATTAACGGAACTTCTTAAAAAGGAAATATTTGCATTAGTAATAAATATCAGCAAAATGATTAAATATAAGTTATTTTATCAAATTTTACATACAAAGATGCTACATCGATTATTTCAACATCATCTTGTCTCATTAACTTTGCAACGTCACGAATAGTTCTTAAAGCGCGATATTGTGCCAAATTATTGCAACGATTTTCGTCACCGCGGAGTCGTGCGTCAACAGTCGTTGAAAACATATGATGAAGAGTACACTGTAAAGCGAAAAAAATAATGAGAAGGTAAAAATTAAAAATAAGAAAAATTACCTTAGTGTAGTACTATATTTATATATTTACCTTTATGGCAGAATTTACAGTATCATTGCCAAGAACTTGTAGATTGTTAGAAATGATCTTTGTTAAAAGCAATTTATTACGATGAAATGAATGAAATGTAGGTGCGTAAGGTAATACGCTCGTTGATATACCAACACTGACTTCTGGTTGGTGAAATTCTATCCCATCTTGCCTATATCTATAAAAATAGAAATAAATAAAATTAACCAAAAGAAAGAGACAAGGCAAAGAAACAAATAATATGAAGACAAAGATAAAGATACTTACGTGTGAAGTAATGAAAGAGCTAGTTGTCTCAAGTCCATATTAATATTTGGGTTATCTTCAATTTTTTGTATAATATCTATCAATACTGGCATAGTCATCGGTGGGAGATTATTTCTGTTTGTTAATAAAGGATCAGTGTAACATTCTCTAAGTTCCGGAGCTACACTTGATTGTGCAGTTAATTGTGCATACACATTAGTTGATGCTATCAGCGACGTAATAATTACCCAAAGCATTTTTCTGAAAGTAATAAATAAAATGATATTTAATAAAATGAATGACTAAAATGCAAAATTACGGTGATTTACTACCCAATAGATTAGGAATCTTACAATACAAAATAACAAGATATAATTGGACTAGCGACTCACCCTCGCTTCCCTTCGGGTCGTCCCTAGACAAAAATAAATCTATCCCACGGGAACCGTACATTTTTTCGGAATGATATATAGCCTATCGCCTTCCTCAGTTAACGGGCTATCTCATGCAAAAATATTTTTTCAAATCGGATTAGTGGTTCCTGAGATTAGCGCGTTCAACCAAACAAACAAACAAACTCTTCAGCTTTATAATATTAGTATAGATAACGATTATAATAAACCAAATTTAAAGCACGAAATGAGTTCTTACAGTATTATGTACTAGCGTGTAACCCTCGTTTCATTAGGGTGCATCCTAGATGCCAAAGCCTATGTATTAATTACTCCAAGTATATTCGTACCGTACATGGTCTATCTGCATAGAAAATGTTATTCGAATCCGTGCAACCATATCAGCGTGAAGAAGTAACAAACATACATACAGACATACTATCTTCAAACTTACATAATAGTAGCCTGATTGTTAGCTAGAGATCCATAGCCAAATCGCCAAAATGGAACCTTTATAAGTTCGCCATGGCCGTCTGTCAGTATGTTACAGCTATTTTACTCGATGACTATCACAGATACGATACTAAAATTTTGATGATAGATATTTCATGTAAACCGCAAAATAATTCCATAGAATTTGACCACAGTCAAATTACTTAAATTAAAAAAAAATAGGAGTAGTACCTACTCTATACATGAAATTGAGAGATAAAAAAAAATTCTGTACAGGTGTCTAAAATTTAAATGAATGTTTCTCAATGACTTGTTTATTTAAACAAATAGTTGCAGAGTTATGTATATGTAATATGCTTCTCAAGTAGGAAACATTGTGTCTTTAAATGAAAACATTTTAATGTTTCATGCTACGGAAGCCTCGGTGTGCGAATCAGACTCGTACTTGTTACTATTTTTGTCTGTTTGTTCAAACTCATTTTCGGTATATGCGGCACTCGACAGTGTTATGGAACAGATACTCCATAACCCTACACTCTACAGTAGAGAATTCTATAGATTATAGAACAACAAAAATTCGTTTTCATTTTTTTCAAATTTTAAACTTAAAAAATATACGTTTCTGTTTAGCAATCATGTGTGTATTTTTATGTATATAATTCTGGTATTTTTATCTTTATTTATGAACTCGAATGTTTATGTATCTACTATTATACCTATATTATTTATCTATGTACATATGTACATTGTACATTGTGCATAATATAACATTATATGTATGTAATTACAGTGAGTATATGTAGTGTCTATGTATAAACATAATACATAAATATTGTATTTATTTCTGATTTATTTATGCTTTTATACATATACTTTTCTATTGTTTCTCTGCACTTTCTCTTTTATTACATCCCACAAACATGCCTACATGAGTTGACTAGAGAGATCTCTTTTAAAGATAAGTCCACCTATATTCACGTTACTTTCTGTGATTTTTTTGTATATACGAGTATGTTTGTGCAATAAAGAATATATTTACCTATTAACAACATAATATAATGCTATTAAGAAGCATTAGAAAGATTCTTTTTCCTTGTCTACACATAATATTTTGTTTAAGTGAAATCGATTTCTGTATTTTATATTACTCTGTATGGTAATAAATTTTATTTCATCATGACAAGCGGGATATTTTGCCGTCATGCATGTCATTCAAATGTGTAGTTTAGGAGATAGTAAAAAATACTACTAGGATCACGAAATGGCCCAATATTGGCTTCAGGCCTTTCCCAATATTGAGAGATTGAGATAATATACTTGGAAATTTACTCAAAATCAGAAACTCACAGACCAGTGGGAAGATAAGAAATATCGATGACAAATGCGTTAAGGAATCCGTAATGACTTATACCCAGGTAGGTATCTTTAATAATTTATCACTATAATGCAAAAGGATATTCTTATCAGCAGCAAGTAAAGGAGTGGCCTATTGTGATCTTTTAAAAATGTCTAAATTTAACTAAAAAAGAAGAACCTATGAAAGTCTTTACAATTACAAGTCTTACAAAAAAATATTTAAAGTCACATAGTTTTTATGTATTCATACTCACTATTAATCATATACCTACTTGATACTAGATTATATTACAGACATGACTTGTGAATGCCATTTTGAGACGATGACCGATGAGCATAAGTCTACTTTTTCATATCCGTAATTATAACACCATATGTATATTACATAGATAATATTTCAAAGAAAGTTTTTAATAACTTTCGATAAATACGATACGACTTATGTACCATGTAGGTATATTCAAAACTAGTCTTTATCTTCTAATGAGTAAAATCTTAATTTTGTACCATCAATTTTATTACATCTATAAACTTACGAAAAGTAATAAATATCTATATACTTACAATCTCATTTCTTTGTCCGAATTTACAAAATAATAATTTATTTATAACTTTGCACTGCACTATGTAATAAACAAGCACATGACCGTCACTAAAACTATGAAAGTTTTAAAAGTCCCTTCCAATACAAAAATAATATATTTATGCCTTACTAATAAGTGTTCTTCGGGCACACCTAATGAATAACAAGCAAAGAATTGTAAAATAAAGGGCAGTAGGTATTACTCGATAAGATAATAAAAGCAGGTCTAGATAAATTCATAACGGATGATAGCCGCATATACTGCGCGCTCTTATCTAGGTATATCTATTTTTTGCTGGAGATTACAGCGATAACATTGATTATGGTGAAACCTTGCTTTTTTAATACTGAGTTTGCTTATGTTAACAGTAGAATCACTTTGACCTAATTATTTTTTCACCAATTTCCTGTCAATCAGGATCTCAGCGATTCAAGCGAACTAACCGGACATTCGCTGTTATTGCCTAAATTAAGTATAGTAAAACAAATAATAATATTATGCTGCGCTAGTGTAAAATAATATTATTTTGTTATTGGACTATTTTTAATTTCTGTATGTTTTATTTCTTCTTATGATAATATCGTCAAAACAATTTCTATTATCCTATGTCCGCTAAGCGTATTGAAACATTTTTCTTATGTCTACGATTTCCTTTAAATTACGTACTTAATTAATATTTGTACTTGAATTTAGAAATGAATAATAAATGAATTGAATAAGTGGGTTCATAAAATGTATCAAAATTCAAAAGCTGCTTGGTAAGTGAATTGGTAAGTACATTAAAGCGTAAACAGAAGATAAAAACAAAAACACCTAACACAATCGCGTTAGCGTCAAAGATGAGTAAAATTATATGATGAGTAACATAATATTAAAGTAATTTGTAAAACATTATACGCAGTATAATATAAATGTACTTTAAATTAGGAAAAAATTGTAATTGCTTAATTACACACCAAGCATGTAAAAGTAACCTTGAATGATTGTGTGCATCAATCTTAATGAATAGTTGGTAAAAAAAATCTTAAATTTATAAGAATTGATGGCTTCTACGTTAAATATAAATAATAATCAATATAATTCGTTATACTATAATGTGTAAACAAAGTTAGCAAAAACGTTCGACGAGGATGGGATTCGAACCCACGCGTGCAGAGCACATTGGATTAGCAGTCCAACGCCTTAACCACTCGGCCACCTCGTCGCTTGCAAAAGAGGGTAAATTTAATAATCACATTTGAATACTCTTTTTAATATACAAAAGAATATCTCTATATTTATTCATTATAAAATATTTCTTTTTTTAGTATAGTCGTCATCTAATTACTATATAATACTAGTGATCGCCGCGTGCTTGAAAATCAACCATTAAGTTATACATATTTTATTGTCTTGCGTATACGTTTACTATATTAATCTATTTTCAATTTGACTACTGACTAACAATAAACAAAAGAGTATGTATGCGTGCGTGTGTCAAATACATGGTAGTGTGTGTAGTGTTTTTTTATTGATTTAATGTATTTTTATGCATAATTTAAAAATAATATTAGGATTCTGCACTCTTTCTCTAAATAAACTATAAGTGTGGGAAATTTCATACTCCTCCGTCAACACAACGTTCCGGGTACAAAGTTTTTGCTTCACATATTAATATATAGATTATACTATGTAAATTTTACTCAATAATATTTAAAAGAAACAAAAATTAGAATATCATTAAGCATTATTATTGAATTACATACGTTTTAGGTTATATAATATATATTATCTTTTAAAAATACAGTTGGATATATATGAGACTATGACCGCCATCTACCATGATTTTAAGGCAACAAATAATGAGACCAAGACAAGTTATCCATTTGAATAAATTTATTAATAAGTATAGATAACTATGAATATGAAAATAAGAATTATAACAAATTGAAATATTACAGTCAACTAAATTAGCAAAAAATATAGTATTATATAAAAATCAAGCTGTTTATTTAGCAGCGCCATCTATGGTGAGAATTGCTTACGACGTAAGCCTCTATGTTAGTTAACGTTTCATTGGATAGATGTCACTTTTATTAATTAATCTTATAAATAAAAATGAATGACTAAATGTGTTGCTAAGCGCACAACTCGATCTCGAAGAATGGCTGGACTAATGAGAAAGATTTTTTGAAAGGAGGGCGCTACCCGTATGGCTTATTAACATTCAGTCTGAGGTTCTCATTTGTACCTGGTTTTTGCTTCTATTGTGTTCGCACCTTACCTGTGCAATGTATTGTACCTGGGAGTTAGACCAGTTGTAAGAATTGAGAAGGAGAGGTGCATCGTGTCGTGGTCCTGATTGACTGATGGATCAACACACAGCCTAAACCGTTGGTCGTAGAAAAGTGAAAATTCGAGGACGTATTCCTTCTATGAACATGCAATGCATGTAAACATCCGATAAAAAAGGATTTTTCGAAATCCATCCCCTAAGTACAAAAGGCAAAGAATTTATTTATGATCAGAATTTCTTGAAATTTGGTATTCATGCTTTTTAATACAATTGAATGAATACATGTTTTAGCATTTTTCGAAATTCAATCCCATAAGGGGGTAGAATGGGGATGAAAGTTTGTATGAAACTCCCCTATTGAAAACTCCAATAGGATCTCATCAAAAGCGACAAAAGCCACATAGGTACCAATAAATATTTATTGTATGTGGTTTTTGCCGCTTTTGATGAGATCTTATTGGAGTTTTTAAATAGGGTCTGTAATTAATATGTAAAAAAGTACAAAAAATAAAAATCTTCGTGCGGTCGCCTTGTTGCCCACAATTTCTTAAATTTTTATCTTTTGGGAACAAATGATATACATTTTCTTTGCATCCTAGCATTACACAATTTGTCATTTTAGTTAAATTTTAAATAAAATTAAAAAAAAAACCACCCACAATATACTGAGGGACATAGTGATCGCGATATCTGAAAGAGAAAGTTGATAAGAGAAAATAATAATACCACAGATCCTATAATATTATACTAGTACTAAAAGATGGCTGGGTACTACCATCGTCGTGAGATCCTGTAATTAATATAATAAAATCAAATAGTAAAATTAAACATAAAGGCAGATGTAGCTTAAGTTCTTACTGTGCCGATTAAAATAACAGTTTTTCAAATTAAAACTTTTCTTTTGTAATAGTGATGCTCAATATTTTGATTTTAAATAATAGCGAACTAAATTAAGATTATTTTTCTTAATAAGTTTTTTAAGTTTTTATAGTCTATCTATTCCATGCTAACCTTCAAAACGTATTTTGGGACAAAGCCGAACGAAGAAGGGCGAGTCGCTATTTTTAATATCGCGTATCGCTAGTAAGTAATATGAATTTGTGTTGCAAAAGATACCATATTGCACACCTATTTAGATTAGATTCATGCGTGTGTTTTTATATTCCGTGGTCAGGATGTAAAAAAGTAGATGTGTATCTGGTAACTTATTATCTCTACTCAAACTGAAGAATTAATTATTCTTTCAGTTTAAGTGTCTTTCTCTCTAATAGTTTTATTTAGAAAGCTTTTAAATGAAAAACAATTAAATTAAGCTAGTTAACAAACTAAGCTTTAATGTTGTCCAAAGCGCTTGAAGCAATATAATAAAAATATTTTGATTTAGAAAGCTATTTCCGTTAAATTACTTAGTTTTTGTACAAAAAAGTAAGAAAAAAACAAATAACTGAACGGATAGCCTAATTTGACATTTTGCAAATGGGTGTCATTCTACGCAAGGCAGACAAGAATGAACAAGAATGAGCAATCTACAAGACATAAAATTATGCAAACATAAAAATAAAACCTACTTATCACAAATTCTATTCTAAATATATATGGAAGAGATTTATTGTATCTAACTAAAGGCTATAATAATATAAATATTTAATAAAATAATATAAAACCTTCATTGTGACTTAGCTGGATTAAAGAAACATTCCACAAAATGCATACCAACTTGAAAATTGCTTAGAACTAAAGAGAAAAAAATCAAAAGAAAGATGAACAAAGAGTCGACTTCCTTGAATTAAAAATTGCGCGTTAATTAAAAGCTAAAGGAATCCACTGAAGGTATAAAGTAGAAGACCTTAATTGCAATCCGTTTGATTATATTATTTACCTGCTATCAGAGGCGTGCTGACTCGTTGCCTCGACAGAGTCTAGACGAGAGACGAGGCTTCTCATTGAGATTGCAGCACATTACATTGATTTGTGCGACCGACCGTCTCGAGTTGCAGCGTACACGAACGTATGTATGTGGAAACAAAGGATTTATAACCACATACATTTTCTTTACAAAGATCCTTGCTTTTAAAATATAGCTGTAGACTGAAAATAAAAAGTATGCTTACTTTACTTTCTCGTATTTGATAAAGTACCTACCTACATACATACGTACTTTTGTTAAAAGAGTACTATTCACCTTAAGATGCAGTCCTTTGTGTGAAGCACCTTGTCACATATTGTACTTTGTTTTTTAAATGTCATTAAAGTACTTTTTGGATATCATGAAAATTCATGTTGAATTCAGTCATTTTGTTAAATACCTAGTATATGTTACCTTAGCTAATTGATATCGCCGAAAATCCTGAACTGTGTTATAGAATTAACAAATATTATTTCCCCCTATCGACTCACCCTCGCTTCGCTCGGGTTCACCTCTAGACAAACAAAAACAAATCTATCCCACGGGAACCGTACATTTTTCCGGGATAAAAAGTAACCTAAGTGCTATTTCAGACTATAAACTATCTCTGTGCCAAATTTCATCCAGATACGTTCAGCCGTTTTGGCGGATGAGTAACAAATATCAAAACTTTCGTATTTATAATATTAATAATCCCATATGCTACCATTTTTTATTCCTTAATTTATTCCTTTAGGGGTTCAATATTAAAAGATGCTTTTCTGGTAATTGGTATATTGTTCAGTCATTAGGTCTAGGCATCAGTCAGGACAATCAATTAAATTTAAGTATAAGCTTCTTGATAAATATTAATCAATAGTATCTTTAATCATATATTATAATTTAATAATCACTAAAGAAAACTAAAATATCTGTGTTACAGTGAAGCTACAAAAATGCGTGAACTCAAATTGCAAATGCTGGGATTGGCGGACAAGACATCGGCAGGTCTTCAGACTCGGTAAATTTTACAGGATTAAGAGAGCATCTCACATTACACTCGATTTACGGTTTCTTTCAATGTTATTTCACCTTTTTTCAGTCAATGTTTCTGGAAATTAAAAATTTGTTTATTTAAAATTGAGTCATTTACTTTTTACAAACCAATGTGGATGTAATTTAATAATAACATACCACTGTTACCACTGTATACCACTGATAACCTCTTACTACGCGTTTGAATTTAATCTATTGTAATTCCTCCTTAAAGTTTGCTTTACAATGACCATTAATATATCTCAGGGCCAGTCGTCAAAAGTAGCAGGCATAGACTTAAGAGAGGATTTTTTCTCACAGGGACATTTTAACAGAACTCACAACTAGACAAAACATCCACCAATGTGGTATATTTGTGGTTTGTTTTTTAGCGTAGACCAAGTTAAGTGAATCTAGAGTGATTATATAAATGAATAAATAATGTAGAAAATTTTATATGACAACATATGAATTCATTGGAAATTAAAAGTAAGCAAATTATTTATTCCACGCGAGCCTAGGCGCGGGCAAAAAGCCATACCAAAATAAGTATGGCACTTTATATATTTTGTAACTTAAAAAGAAAGATGTACACGTGATATCTTTAAAAACAACATAAATAGCTTGTTGGTATGTTAGTTAAAAAGCCCATATTAGCCGAGTTACATGATTCTAAAGTCATAAACATTGTATACGAGTTGTATAACTGTACTCTCTTACTCTTCCTTTAGAAAGATGGAGTAGAAAAATGTGCAAAAAATAGAGGTAGTGGAGCTTGCTAAATACCTAAAATGAAAATTTATTTATAGAATATTATAACATACGTTTAACATCTTTTAAAATCCTGGATATTTCGAGTTACGATAGCTAAAATGAAATTTGTTTTCCATATATCTTTAAGAAATAATATGAATCACGAACTTATTTTTGCAAATAATATGCAGCTTAAAGTTTAACCACAGATTAAGGATGATTTATTATTAATTTTTATCGATTATTGGCAAAAGGTACGTTTTATTGAATCTACATAGGTTTCGCTTCTTTAAGAACGTTCTTGACAAAAGAGCAACCATTTCATAATTTATCCTTTAGAATATCGATGAGGAAGTCTGCCTAAGAGATTATCCCCTCACGAGATTGAGTCCTTCCGAGCTCCAGACGTGGAATGTAATCGTCTACAACTTGTAGACCACCAGACCGATGATAAATCTCCCTCGACTATTTTATTTATATTCTTTATTCAACTTAGCAAGTTATGAAATATTAATTTATTAATTTTACTCGGTATTCTGTACATTCAATACATTTAATGACAGTTCCGTCTTACCAACATTGAATTACCCATTATATTGAAATCCATCATCAAATAAAACAAATTTACATATTATGTATTTATATATTATATGTTTAACTGCCTCGGTGGTGTAGTGGCTAGCATGTACGGCTGCACATCCTGAGGTCCTGGGTTCGAGTCCCGGGTCGGGCCAAGTTTAGTTATTGAGTCTTTCTGTATAGTAAGCCTCAGTAATAGCCCGGAGTTGGGAAGTTGGCGGTGTTTCACCCCCGTGCCTCGGAGAGCACGTAAAGCCGTCGGTCCTGCTCCTTAACTCTCACCGGTCGTGTCGAGTAGTCGTCCCACCGGAGTATGAGAGTGACAGGAATAGAGAGTGCACTTGTGTCTGCGCGTACATTTGTGCACTATAATATCTCCTGCGCAGTTGGCTAGTCTCAATGAGATTGGCCGCCGTGGCCGGAAACGGTCAGGAGGACATTATTATTATTATATGTTTAAGTAGGTATTAGTTAATTTCTATAATAATATAATTTCTATAAAATATTATAATATTATGATAAAAATGGCAGACATAACAGCATTATAATATTTTAAAATATCTTTTATATATATTTTTTTTATCTATAACAAAATAAATACAAAATTACATTTGAAGGCCTAAAAGCTGTAATGTGTTTTTTTACCCAAAGATTCTGTCTATCCTACAATAAAAAAGTTGCAACTTTCAAATCGAAATGAAACTCAGCAGTAAAAACATGAAATCTAAGAATACAATAGGTATATGTTATACTAAATACTAAATCAATATTCCTTTCAAATAACAGAAAAGAAGATTAAACGTATTAATGGTTATTTTTATATTTACATCATTATCGTAAAAGGTACTAGGTATTAAAAACTTGATCAAAACAAACAAAACAAAGTAACAGAAACTGACAATATGTAAGACAGATTGGCAAAATAAGTTTCGAATTTCATAATATGGTATTATTTTAATACAAATAAATATATAATGTGGCGGTACAGAACCGTCTTTACACAAGCTCAACTCGTGCTTGACAGATTTTATATATTAAACTATAAGGAATTAAGTATAGAACAAAACGATTTCGAATTATTTGATATTCTACGCGCGGCAGCCTTTCAGTGGTTATCGAACCTGCAATAAATTCACATTGGTATTAACAGTTCAATATGGGAACAGGAAAATCGTCTGTGGAACGGAAATGTGCGGACGGCCGCGACGAGTGTAATGTGTTAGCCGATTACCTACCTAGTACCTACCTAATATCGACGATGCAGTACAAGTTTTAAACTAAATTTTTGAAAAGTCATACCTCAAAGAGAGAAAAGTTCTGGTATTCTTTGAAATATTATTATGTTTTCAAATTATATATCAAGGCTTAAATATATTCATGGGTGCGGTCGATCCTTTGTCATTTAATTTAGGGTTAAGATGATGTATGGAAACTGTAGTTGGTAACAATGTTTTTAAAGTAGTAAAATGGCCTTTGCGATATTTGTTATAAGGTATACTTTTTAAATATTTTTTTCGAGATAACATTTAAAAGCTAGAATTTATCTAATACAAATGAGTACAGTATAGAGAATAAACTTATTCTATAACGATTTGTATGTGATGAATATTGATAATACAATATTTATGCAATACGTATATCTGGTAGGTACCTGGTACATATATGAAAATATAACTTAATAAGGATATCGATTGCACTTCAGTTCCCATCAGTCGGGCATCCTTTCACCCGTGCATTGACGCGCGACGGTGAAACCGACGACATGGTTTTTCCGGATATATTTACCGTACCCGCTACGTAAATTAATTGGAGTGCAGGCCGAACTCAATTACGACGCGGCGGGTAACTCTGGATTTATTTCTGCATGAACTACAACAAGATCCACTGCTCGTCAATTAGTGGGTTTATGTCTCTGCTCCTCCCCTTTCTTGAACTTACTTTTAACTTGAGATGATAGTTAAGAAATCCCTTTGGAGAGACTGTAACTTGTTTTACCGAATGAAAGGCTCAGTTGTTTCCGCAGTTCCTCTGCTGCATACTTTGTAAACTAACCGTCGGTTTCCGCCCTGGAAGCTGAAATATCATACTGCTTAATGCTTTTCATTCAAAAATTTCTTTTCGCTAATATCCCTATTGAAAAGTTCGAATGCATGAACATTATGAAGTCACTGAATGCAACTACGTCTACCGGAAAACTTTGTCGTCTAGCTATGAATATAAGCGTCTATCCACTATAGCATGGGTTTACAAATAAAAAAGATAACCAAGTACTATTTTTGACATTGTGTAAAGGTATAAGTATCGTGAAAGTAAAAAGTAGGTACTTAAGAGATAACTTTCTCAAAAATGCGAAAACTTCGCTAATCATTAACAATTTCTTTTAACCGACTTTAAAAAAGATTTGGATGTTGGTCCCACATAAATTGTAAGAAAAAAATCTACTTTCTTTCGAAGTGATTGACTTGGTGTCCATTGTTAATAGGTACTTCATCATTTTAACGGTCATTTCGTATCAAAAATTAAGTAAGGAATAATATGAGCGGCAAACCGAGAATAGTAGCATAAACAACAAAATCATGCTACAATTTTTGGCTGTGGCATTGTTTTTGGCGGAGTCCGTCTGTATAATTCTTTAGTCTAAATTAAAAGTAATTACCTTTTCATATATATAGATCCACACTACTAATAACTACTACACTTAACTTTACTACTACTAGTAATTTCTAACAAGATTATCGTTGCACTTTTTGATAATCACCCTAGAGCAATTAATTTCTTTTAATGTATAAATGGTGGCTGTGCTTACTTATAATTCATCTTTTCAACTTGTTGTTCTTGGGTGAACACAAACAAATTGAAACTTGAAAAATGTTCCTTATAAATAAAACATTAAGATTCAAAATATTTTAACAGGTATTCGTTTGGTAGTGGTATAAGAATAGTGCAACATGGACTCGAAAAATAATTACCACTGTTCAAAGGGTAGGTCTGTGATTATGAAAAAATGTGTCGGTTGTTTATATAAAGAAATACAGTAACTCCAGTTATTCATAATTATTTTCGAAGTTTTAAACAAAGGTTTCAAATGTACCAATTGAATACTATTTACAATCAATATAAGTATAATTTGTAAGATATGTATCTAGTTTAATTTGTATATGAAATGAAATTTATATATGAAATGTTTCTTTGTATTTTGATAACAACATATTTTTTAAAACAATCTCATTTAAACCCAGTCAAGTCAATATGCAACAAAATACCAAAGCGAGCAGAAAACAAGATAAAACTAGACGAAAATAATTTGCTGCAGTGAAAATTAAAATGAGAGATCGTCGAGCGTCGTAGCGGTTGTATTAAGCGGAAAATGAAATGCTGAAAGATAGTTAGGCGGGGAGGCTTGGCTGTACAGTGTACGGTCTGCTAGGCGGCTGCACTGTCTACACTGTAATGCGAAAACAACTTTATTTTTAATAAAATAAGAACTATAAAAGTCTGCGATACGTATAAAGCTAATAATAATAAAATTATATAATATTTGAATTGTACATTTATACTGTTTAATGCGATACTTTTACCGTGTCTAAATCAATATAATTATGTAGGTAATTAATGTAATAATGGTATTAAAAATATATTATTATAATTATAATATTAATTATTTATTTTAAATATATTGTATTCGTAATTCTTCCCATTAGTCTCTATGCCAGTCTATATGATAAGCTGTGTTTTTTAATTTAAGAATCTTAGCCGATAAAATGTATTTACCCTATCTCAGAATTTTACACTGTCGCAGAGTTTTCATAGCCCTAGGACTGGAGTGCTCTGCGATGTTGTTGTACTTCATTTCCTACCTCCTCACGTTGAAGGGGAAATGACATTTTTAATCGTGTAAATCAGCACCTGACGTTGAGGATGAAGGCTGTTTCAAAAATATATATTATAAGGAGTAGGTATATTTAATTTTTTACTGCTACTCATTTTAAAAGTAGTATAACATTTTAGGCAAAACGGTTTAGTATCTATTTTCTATTTATTTATCTATATTAGGAAGTCAATATTAGATATCTTATAAAATAATGGACAATTCACAAAAAGAAATAAGCAATGATTTTGATTTTATCATCTATAGTATTTTAGTATGCTAAAACATAATGACTCAATCCTTAAATATAGTAGTAGGTGTACAATGTACATACATTTAGAAATAATCCGTAGATCAACTATTATAGATATATCAAAGTATTTAAAGTCGTTGTTTTTCTACTCCCTAAGCGATAAACCGTTTTTTATCTCTAGACAATAAATAATTACTTTAAAAAAAAATCACACACAAATGTCAGAGACATCGCGTAACAAATAGCCGTAATTAAGTACTCTAAAAGTATCTAGTAAAAATGTCCCAATTTTCGGCGAGGACCCAGCCAAAATCGACTCGTCTGCGCTACCAGAGATAAGCGCATACAAACAGATAAAGCTATGTAGGTGATTGTCAGGGCTTTGATGTCTTACAAATACTTTATAGTATAAATTTTATAAATTATAACACAAGACCTGCACACTCTAACTTACACTATTTACACTCGCATGCAACACTCCAAGTAAATAACCAAAATAATTAATGGACTTTTTAGAAAGTGTGTTTATGGTTTGAAAAGAAATAATAATATACGGAGTATTTGCGTGTCGCACGCACTAGTTTGTATGCAGTCTTATTCATTTGTTTAATTCTACTTTAAATATTTACATTTTATTGCCTACAGATATTTTCTGAATATTTAATTAAAATCCTGAACATTAAACCACAGTAGTAAATTGCACAAACCGAGGGTATGCGTGATTCGTTACGTTAAAGTAATTATTTTATATTTATGTAATATCTATTATAAAACACGTTGGATTTAAAGTAATAATTTAATAATTTTGGTAAGAAAGTAGTAAGTAAGAAGTGATAATTTTGGTTATTAGTATAAACTTGAAGCAAAACTGTCATTTAGTATAATTATAGCTAGTGTTCTCGCAAGTGTTCATAATGCAAGAAAATAACGCAGAATACATTTACTAAATGACATCATCTCAATACGTGACAGGCGATGCATTAAAATTTAAAAGGCAACACCGACACTTGACCTGAGTTTCAAAATAGCTTGAAGTCTTACAGAGTAAAGTCTTATGCCGCAGAATATTAAAAATAAGAGTAGAGAGATGTAGCAACAAAATATTTACTGTCAATATTGAGCGAGCCATGCATTAAAAACAAGAACTCTATAGAGCTCGACCCCGCACTTGACTCGAAGTTAAAACTTTAACAAATGCTTTTACTTTCACTACCACATTACATTTTTCATGTACCTAAGCATAAGTATTTTATAAAATCTTCAATGTCTAGTGTTAGAGAGTTGTCTCTCGTATCTGTGTCAGACTCAAATACACAATGGTTAGGCATATATGAGTTGTTTGATGATTTAATTTTATGTTCGTTGCGAATTATCTGATAGAAATTTGATTTATTAAGCATATTTAATGTGAGGCAACTTGAAGATGAGACCATGAGAGTAATGTTCCAGACTAGAAAGGTCAGATGCAAAGGTAAGCGACCTGGCGATAGCCCCGCGCGGACTCGTGACACTGTCTGATATGAACCGGTGTAACCTGGCTTTGTTCAATTACATACGTCAGCTGCATTTCAAATGAAATAACGTAACATTTGGAGAAATGCTTTGAAATAACATTATTTTAATAATCACTTGGCAAAAGCTTACCTCTTATTGACTAGGTGCGTGGTCTTTACTATCTCGCGGTTGTATAGAGTATGTATACATTTATCGTAAACGGGGGGTTTCCACATGTTTATATAGAAAATTAATGTCGTCTCGCATTTTACCTAAAGAATTAAATAACATATTCGACATATATATTTATTATCTATACAGATAAATAAAATTGGAGTGTATGTTTGTAATATTAAAATAACCGCTTTTTACTAAATTCATATGGATGTGTACCGAGAGGTACACATACCAAAACAACATTTTTTACAATTTTTGTCTGTCTGTCTGTCTATCTGTCTGTTTGTTCCGGCTAATCTCCGAAACGGCAGAACCGATTTTGACGGGACTTTCACTGGCAGGTAGCTGATGTTATAAGGAGTAACTTAGGCTACTTTTATTTTAGAAAAAAAATAGGGTCCCACGAAAAAAAATTAAAACCAAAGAAAAATTTAATAATATCCTATTCAAATAGGGAAGTTGTTTACATACATTATATTTTTTTTTACATTTCTTCTATTTAAACTGTGAACTAGATATAATATAGCTAGAGACGAACCCGAGCGAAGCGAGGGTGAGTTGCTAGTTTACAATAAAGTGATTTTTTTACTTACACACTTGAAAATACGACAGACATTTTTCAGTGTTTCTATGTGACAACGTCCCTTAACGCAAGAAGTGTACTAGCTTCAGGCCTTTGATACTTCATGAAAAATTCAGGTTCTCCAGTGATACCGAAAGCACACCTTTGTACGGAAAATCCACGATTTATTACAGTTCGAACAGGAACTAAATGTACAGGTTTTAACGCTATAAATCGTGTAAAATGTTAAAACTCGCCACTCTATAATGTTTTATTCATACTATTCGTTATATTTCTTCCGTATATATTAATTGCTCAAAGTTATGAAATTACATTTTGTTCTTAAGTCCTGTGAATGTTATTGTAAAATCGTTTCGATGCGACACTTGCAAATTCAATAATTGAATATTTACCAGTAAAAAAGAAATATACAGACACTTAGGTATTTCACGCTTCAAATTTAAAATTTTACTTGTAGAAATAAGCTTTGACTATATATTCTATATCGTTCCTTTATACAGCAATAAAACCGGCACGTGTGGATTAAGATCTTTATTAATTTATACCATCATAATCCAATCGAAAATAAAAGGTTCATTTACCTTCAGGTTACATCTGTCAGACAGCAGTCACCGTGTCTGTCTCATGGCTTATAATTTAAATTTAATATTATATATTAATGTAGATGTATGTAAATCAATTTTGCATTTGGAGTGGATATTTCTGGAATCGCTAAAGATTTAACTCTAATGAATATGTTGTAATAGAAATGTAGAGTTCATAAAAATGTTTTTTAAATAAAGGAAAAAAAGGTTAATTTATAAAAACGGACCTTTAAAACGATTCCACAGTAAAACACTATGCTTTTCCGGCCAAAGCGACATCAAAACCAAAGGATTTAAAGTGCTTTACCTGGTGAAATGTGCTTCTACAGTAACTGTGGAAAATGTCAGTATGGTGACATGGTTTTATGCTACATTCACATACCGCACTTTTAACATACAGCCAATTTAAATATTTATCATGAATCATATACATAAATGCGAAATGTCACGATATAAAAACCACACAGTAGGATGAATATTAAATTTCGTAAATCAGATATTAGATACAAATAGAAAACTTCAGTTTGTATATAAATCAATTTGATTTCGATAGATTACTTTGCAATCTCAGAACCTTTCAGATAGCGCAGAGTTATTGCCTTCATATCTCCGGCGCGGTCTGTAAATTGACGTGAAACGCTAGTGATCCCTCGTACTGAATAAAGCAATACATATTTCATGAACGTTTACATAAACAGCTATTTTATCTTTACAACATATCGTAAAAGCTTCCATATATTTCTTAAAAAATGTTTCAAAAAAGCCATTTTTATAAAGGAATATTCCATTTGAAAAAAAACTTTAAATTATTTTCAAAATAGAATTGTAGTTTATTTAGCTTGTTTTTTATTTATATATAAATAGGCCATGAGAAAGCAGTTCAATACCTTTTTCTCTTCTATTTGTCAACTGATTTTTTTTTATTGACGAGCTTTAGTGTGATTTATAAAAACATGATTATGTTCGTTTTTCGACCACTTTATTTTTAATGTTAAAATGCATTTAAGCCATTTCGACCATTGGGCGAACACTAGTTAAAATAAATAATACATGTTCTGTCCTGATGAATTTCTATTGAAGCAACCCATGAAACAAAAGTAGGTTTTTTCACTTATATATTAGTATAGTATTTAAATATATCAAAAGTTCCTACATATGTTAAAATATCTTTCAACCTAAATACATATACAAGAAAATAGCATAACCCGCGGCATTGCCCGCGTTCAAACTATCGAAAAAGAAAAAAGGTCCTCAGGTTCAGGTATAGAAGGTACCTAATAATAGGATGACTATGTTTATAAAATTTATATTTATTTTTATATTAGCTTTTAAATTATTCATATGAAAATCGGGTAAATGCGAATTTGACTCACGTATCGAGGATTCCATACCACCGAATATTTTGTTCTTTAACTAACGTTAACTAACGAATAATAAAATATTTACGTTTTCGCCATACATATTTTATTGATTGCAAAAATAAATTCGTGTTTCATATTATTTCTTAAATATGTCATGGAAAACAAAGTTAGTCCCATATATCAAAAAAAGTTGTTTAGAAATAGATATACGCTTGAAAATCTAATTTTTTTCTTTTAATTTGGCGGTACGGAACCCTCGATGTGCGAGTAAGATTCACACTAGTCCAATTTTTAATGATCAGAGAAAAATATACTTATTACTTTTTTTTAAGTTCTTTTAGCCAACAAAATATATTCTAATACTTACATATATAGAGCCAACGCTAGTAAATTGAATAAAATCATGAAGAGGTCGTTCATGTCTGTACATTGAAATAGTGAATCACATCCTATAGTATTGAGATTTTCATACATAATATCGTCTAAATTTACGACTTTTTCGGTAGATTTACCCAGAACAAATCTTTTATTCTGTCTTATCAATTAGGTACATACACAAAGAAAGAGCAATAGCCAAATCGATCGAGACGTTCTTAAGTGATGCTCCGTCATAATATATGAGGTGTCACTTAGTTTTTATTTAGATTTTTATTTAGTAGATAAATAATATTAATAGTTTGTACTCAAAAGTTTCTATTTCATAACAGCTATAATAAGTAATTACCTAGTTTCGAACAATTAATTAAAAATTTAAAAAAAAAACAAAAAAGAGGTACTCCATCTATTTCTAGGGCAATTAATCAAGAAGCGGAAACTTCTCTTTTCCGTTTCGTTAGAAAGCAACGTAAATAAAGCTTGATGTAAATCATGTCATTAAGGCCGAGGATTGCAGACGATGGGAGGCGGGGTCAAATTGAAATTAAATCGCATTACCTAGGTAGAGATCGCCAGATGCGGTAAACCGCTACTATACGACTATAATTATACACGTGTATGTTTTAGGAAGAATATAATTACGTTAATAAGGAATATTATAATATTAATAAAAATTACTATCATAATATGAATTATGATTATATCATGTATCAAATATTATTGGACGATTGAAATATTATAAAATTAATGTTAATCCTGTTATAGTATAGTACTAGAACAATTATTTTATTCTTATTTTTATTTAATTATTTATTACAATTATAATTAAGCATTAACTCTTTTTTTTTTATTAATTTCAATACATTTGTTTTTTTTTAACTGAACAAAGACCAGAAAACCCCATCACTAATTATAGACTTCATCATTTATACTTAACATAAAATATGATATAGTACAATAATATGATACGAGCTTGGATTCTAGGAACGGATATTAACTCTTGTCACTTGCAATATATATATTTTATTGCTCCTAGGTATGAATATAAAGAAGAGTCAATTTTAAAAATTAACTTATATTTGTGATAGCGCACAGTAAGGGTTTATTTTAGACACTGACCACTATATTCCACCGCTAGTTCTTGTACTATTACTACTACGTATTATACATCGCTGCATTTCACTCCAATTTTTAAGTTTTTAGTATCTCTTCTTCTGAATTATTTCGAACTCAACCGAAACTTGACAAATTGTCGCTCTTTTGTATATGTACATACATAGATCAAAAAAATATTAGTACAAGGAGTTTAGCAATTGTTCTTATAATGACGATTTTGTAGAGTGATTTTTCTATTTATAAAGTTATCTACATATCTCCCACATACGGCCTTGTCCTATGAATTGTCCTAATTACGGATTGAAAACTTCACTATATAGACGGTTCTCTTACTACCCCTTAAATAAATGCGTACCAAGAAACACACTTTAGCATATATAACACTAGCGACTCACCCACGCTTCGCTTCGGGTTCGTCCCTAGACAAAAACACATCTATCCCACGGGAACCGTATAATTTCCGGGATAATATATAGCCTATAGCCTACCTTCGTTAACGGGCTATCTAATACAAAAAGAATTTTTCAAATCGGATTAGTAGATCCTGAGATTAGCGCGTTCAACCAAACAAACAAACAAACTCTTCAGCTTTATAATATTAGTATAGATTATAATTTAATATTGGGAAAAATTGCTAAGAACTATTCTGAAATAGCATTTAAGCTAATATAGTTTTATTAGTTGTCACAGGCCAACAATCGAGTGTATTGAAACAATGAACCAGCTGATTCGCTATCACAAAGTTACAATATCCCGTGTCCAATAGATAAGGGTCATAAATGAAGCTCGATAGAGGCGCTGAACAAAAGCGGCATTTGACCTGGCTCGGATATGCCGGGCACATCGATTTTAACTATGTTAGTTGATTCCCTTCAATGGAAAATGGTACAAATACGTTTTTTTCGTTAGTAAACTAATTTGTGAGGCAGTCCTTGATGCTTATCTCAGTAGGTATACATTAACCATCAGTGCGCTAATGTATCGATAAGGAATACTTATATTTTAAGCATTATTTGAGGGCTACTATCGAATTAATATTTAACGAGAATTGGGCAACCCTCACAGTGAGGAATTAATACTTGTATAGCGTGCGAGCTTACACCTGTTAGGAAAACGTTACCAGCAAATTGCGTTGGTTGCTTAAACTTTTGCTTCAAAATCCACAAATAAAAGAAATTACTCTAGTTAAATAAACTTCTGTTACAACTCTCCTCTCAAATTACCTTTGAATATACAGTAATCAGATAGATATTATTATATTTTTGGTACGTCTGTTGTCATGGCATTATACTTAAAAACACAAGCGGTTAGTAGCAACCTAATCTGAAATTTAAATGATCTAATTTCTAAAATGAAAAGTTCCAATTATAAAATTTCCTTCTTCTTCTACAAACATACCTACTGGTACGAACCCGTCTGAATAAAATTAATGTGTCTAGTTGTCTACTGCCTAATAATTCGAATAACAATTAAACGAACTATTTAAACGAAGTTGATGGTTATTAATTTTTTATATTATTATGTGAACAAAGATACTTTTGCTCATCAAATCTATTATTATATAGCTCAATTGTACGGTTTCAGATAAATTATTTGAAAATTTAATGATTTTATAATTGCAGCCATGCATTAAAACTAATATAACGAAAAATCCGAAATCGAAAAAACTGTAAACTATGCAGGAAGTATGAGTTCATAAAAAATACTACATTCGGTGTAACAGATTTGAGTTCAATTTTTCATTTCGCTACGACAAATAAAAGCCTCCCATCGTTCCGCAGACCACCTCACTGACGAGCTCTACTCTTTTACCATTTTTATTAGTGCTTCATTCCAAACAAAAGGTTTTCACGTAGGTATAACCATAACCACTATCCAGATTCTATTATAAAACTTAAAATTGAAAACTAATTGTTCTATATAATAATAAATGTACGGTCCGTACTATGTTGGTGGTATCATATAATAACACCGCAACAATCAACTTCAGTGAAATGTTTAGCATTGTTTAATATTACAAAATGGCTGGGTTTTATAAATTGGTAAATAAAAGAAATTCTAATAAGCAACTGAAAAAGATCATATCTAGTACAAGATAGGCAATGTGATTAAATTCAGGTGCGCTGTGATAGATCACGTTTCAAATTGAATTTTCAGCCCAACTTGTTCGTGGAATAACCATAAACTATATGTATATAACTGTGTATCTACTTTAGACATCTAACATAACCATTTAATTGCATGAAATTAATGTTTTCATAAAATTCATCCAAATGTTAATTTATTTGTAATACCTAAAGTTATCGTATCGATTTGAACATGTTAAATCCGAATGAAAATATTATAATTTCATATCAAACTGATCTATCAGGAAGTCAGGAGATGAATATTCTTTAATGGCTTCTAGTTAAACCTACGAAATCGCGCTTATTTAATTCGCTTTAACAAGTCCCATCGCATCCTTATCATACAATCGCTAATAGCGGGTTTTGTACGTGTGTATAGTATACAGTCCACAACGAGTTTTTTTTAAGAATTCATAACAAGCTAAAACTTCACGAGTAGCTTCGTTTTGACGAGACACCCAACTTTTTTTTCTACGAAAGTTTGATACTTGTAGTCAATGAGGTTATAATATAACATCATTGGTTGTAGTAGATACAATTGTGGATTGATACGCAACATGTCGAAATGTTAATTGTCTAAAATTTATTACTAACAGGTTGTTTTACGATTTAATCTTGAGATAATCCAACATTAAACAAGAAAAAATGTTGTCCTAAAAACAAAAGGTTTGCATCAAATCGTCCCCGACCCCGAACTTGTTAAAATAACAACGTCATAAGATTTATTAATAATCGGCTGATTTTCATAGTATTTATTATTAAAAATATGCATAAATAAATGATGAAATCGTCCTATAAATAAAATGATAGTATTTCTCAGTCATTAAAAAAACCCGTTGAGGACTGTAGACCAATAATGTTTAAAACTTAAAAAAGCATGTAATTTTATAAATATTAGTTTAAATACAAAAGTCATCCAAATTATTGTTAAATACCTATACAAAGTTACTCCACACTTATAAAAACAATAGTCTCGGAGTAAAATTACTGTGACGTATGGACAGGTAGACATAGCGAAACTATAAGAGTTCCATTTTTAACTTTTGGGAACTGTAAAAAAAATTATATCACAAGTAAAAATTTTTCCGCAGAAAAGATATCTGACTCAGTTATTTTAAAGCAGACAGTAGTATTAAATCTCAATTTTCTTTCAGTTGAGTAGGGTAATATGTAAGGAAAAGTAACAAAGCCTGACAGCAAGGCAACGCCATTGAGAGGATCAGACTGTGGTCACACTAGCGTAGCATACGTCTGCCGCACTGCTACATAAAGCACTTCCTTTATATTATTGTTTATACGTATACTATACTGAAATATTATGCATAACCATATAATACTAAAAACTATTCCAATTATGAAGATAATGGTAATTCAATGTAACAGATGTTTATATATCTTTACCAAAAATATATGTTCACAGTCAGGTTAAAGTGTTGGGCACCGTCTCTCCACAATGTTAATAATATACCAGTGAAGAATATCGGCAACTCTCTATCATACTAATCACATACCGTGAAAAACTTAATATTAGAATTATATGTGAAATAACATGATGTAAATAAAATAATAAATATGTTGGGACATGTACTAAAAATTTTTGTAAATTTATTTATGTTAAAACGCTTTATGAACTTTCTTATACACTTTTTTAACGTTGGGAAATGCATTTAGGCATAACACCTGCATACATACAGGTAGAGCCAGTACCACCTTTTTTTTTAATGTTGGGAAATGCATTTACGCATACCACCTGTAGACATACAGGTGGATATGTGGGACTCACCGGCTAGAAAAGTCAGTACTACCCACTAAAACCCAACAAAACCTCCCCCGTCTTAATGGGGTGTCGCCTAACCGCATACAAACTCAACCACAACGCCCCGACCACAACAACTATGAGGTTGCTCCAACAGTTCACTCTGCTATCAGACAAGTACTGAAGTGGGCTACCTCCCAGTGCGTTTCTTGGCTTCGCGCCCGGCTGTATTGCCAAATACTACTGAGACCCCTGACTACGACAAGGTGAACGCACGTTTGGGGGGACAGAGAATTTACCGTGGTCTAAAGATACGCAACTCTACTTCGAAGAGCCCCGAATTCTCAAGTACAACAGATTCCAGTTTTCAGGTCACGGTAGAGACCTTGAGTGCTATAAAGCATTTCAAACCTTCTTCTTTGCCCTCGCCTCTTGCCGTTATGCGGGGTCGGCTTTCTTAATCATTTGGCGCCATTCACTTCGCTGGTAAAGCATTTCAAACCAAACATTAAAATAAATCCGCGAAAAAAAATCGTAATGATAATTTTATTTAAAATGTCAAATATTCGCGAAAATCTTTAGATTTCTTTTTTAGAAGTTCCAAAGAAAAAGAAAAAATACAGCGAGACACCGATTTAAAAACATTTTAGTCATTTGTTGATTAGTAAAAAATATAAATATACATAATATATTATTAAATACCTTCCGGAAGATAGAAAAGTTGTTTTTATAACAATTATGTATTAAATCCAATAAATGGAGCCTCTTGTGACTATACTTCTGATAAGTACAAATTATCATTTTATTATTTAGTATCAAAAAAACATGACCATGTTTATTACTGTGCATTTAATAGTTATTTTGTATTGAGTATAAACCTACTTTTTTACTTATTCTTATTTCCTAATGTTGTATCGGTAAATAAAATTGTGTATCACCAATACTAATAGCTAAATATAATAATATGTAGTCTTTGTCTTCCACAACAAAAGAAACAAAGCACAGAGATAAAATAAAAAGAAGAAATTTATTAAACTTTCAGTGTGCATCAATATTCAAATTCGTTTCTATTTGAATGAACAAGTACGGAATATTTTTATGAATGACAAGAAATGAAATGATGTCCATTATTTAAACTCGGGAAAGAAAACAATCTACGTGGGATAAGGGATACGCATATCACATACGATACTGTTATTCCCATGAAAACAAAAGATTTTATATGAAAGCTCATAGCATACTAAGTGGTATTTTTAAAATGAAACTTAATTATTATTATACACTTAAAATGACGAAGACATTTAGAAACGTTTAGAAATAAGTATTATATTATAAGCACAGTTTACATATGCGCGCCAATTGTATTGGTAGAGTATAACCACTAACTCATCAAATCAAGTACCTAAATAGTATCTTTACTGTCTTAATGGAGCGTAATGTGATCGATTTCGCGCTCTAATAGTTGATCTGACTAAGAAACCCCCAAAAGCGGCAAAAACACCAAGCGGCTGTTTACGTAGTCCACTGAGAGCCTTAGAGAGTATGATATCAGGAATAATACGCATGGTTGTCGCAGTGATTTTCGACCCATCTTTAAGCAAAGTTAGAAATGAGATTTTGGTAATATTTTAGTAAATATTAGTAAGTATGTGTATATGTATATACTTAGTTACTAAATGTATTGGTCTTCTTTTAATACTATGCATTTTAATATTTTAAATAGAACTATCTTTTCTAAATTATTATTCTTAGTTAGTTTCAATTTTAATGCTTTAAAATTACACAATAATGTTGCTTTGAAATAATTAATATTTTATTTTCTTTATATTTATAAATATAATAATGGCAACACTAAATAAGATTACTAATTAATTAAGTTTTCTAAAAAATGTAATAATTATAATAACAGCCAAAATGAAATAAATAATATTCTATATTCAATTATAAAACTTATTAAAATTATAAAAATGTTTAAAATTAAAATTAAGAAATGTTGGAAGATACTTTGATGTCATTTTTGAATTTTTTGAGCTCATTTTTGTTAATTTGTGGATAGGCTGTCTAATATTTAATGCTTTTGAGACATCTTAAACCTTAGACCTTAGTCTCTCTCGTGACCATGATTGCTGTAAAGCAATCGAAACGTCGGGAACCAGAAATCAAAATAAATCCGCAAAAAATCCGAAAAAATAGTTTTATTTAAAACTAGCGACTCACCCTCGCTTCGCTGGGGTTCGTCCCTAGCTTGGATATAG
The DNA here is from genome assembly GCA_905404265.1 of Fabriciana adippe. Lineage (NCBI taxonomy): Eukaryota > Metazoa > Arthropoda > Insecta > Lepidoptera > Nymphalidae > Fabriciana > Fabriciana adippe. Next base: position 10,172,804 of record FR989985.1, read on the forward strand.
TAAAATGGATATATTATGTTATCCTTAAGAGATAGACATATGCCATCGCGGACATTTTTGTAGACCTTTTTAAGGTGTACAATACTGTAGTACATTATTTTGATCTATCTCGTAGGATTCAGCAAGCGCTTGCAATGTAAGCGCAAAAAAATGTGTCTACTTACGACATCACATTAGAAACTTCTAAAATTATCAGTGTTTCTCTACTATATTATGCAAGTATTATACATGTAAACCTTCCTCTTGAATCAATCTATCTATTAAAAAAAGCGCATCAAAATCCCTTACGTAGTTTTAAAGATCTAAGTATATTACCTATATAGGGACACACAGCGGGAAGCGACTTTGTTTTATACTATGTAGTGATGTCAAATATTCGCGTAAATCTAAGAAAGTATTCTATGCATTCTAGTTCGATAACAAAACCCACGCAATTTAAAAAATATTACGCGTTTTTCTATAGGTATGTACATTCGTAAGATAAAGAAAATATTCTTTGGTTTTGTAGGTTTTATTATTAAGTATAAAACCTAAGCTACATAAATATAAACATTATGTCAATTTACGGTTTTCATATTATGAGTTTTTAAATTCGTACATAGCGAAACTATAAAAGTAGCCTCCTTATATTTTCATCATGTCTTATTGTCCATCCATATGTCACGGGCAATATACTCGAAGCCTATTGGCACAATATTTCTGGGAATTATGTATTATTTGGAATGTACGTAGATGTCTTTTACACCGTTACACTACAAAATGATGTAAACAAATCACAATTAGTAAAAACATGCAATTCAAGGCAGTAAGCACTCAATACATCTCAATACATGTAACTGAAAAAAAAAAATCTTCATTAAATTTTAATAATCAAACGCCAGCCAGCTCATGCTATGCTCTTCAATATTTTTAAAGCTTAATATCCAATATAATAAGCTTTTATTTTAAGCAAAATTAAAAGCTAATCAAAAATAGAGACTACAAAAGTAGGTAGGTAACTGGATATGTAAAGTTATAATTAAAAAGAATTATAATAATATATAATAAGAGGAGTCCCCCTTTATTTCCTTAATTTTCGCTTTTGAATTTATATTTTATATTAATTTTAAATATGGCCAGTCCAGTTAATCCACGTAATGAGACACATTCATGCGCATCGAAACAGAAACTGTTGAAACGTCAAACGTCGCATCGCGTAATCAACCGAATTCAGTTCGTTACATTAAGTCGTACTCTGTTTGCTTTGTTTGTTGTAAGCTGAATTACGGAAGAGATAAACAAAGATTAAAATAAATAACAAGAAAGATGAAATATTGACGGTATACCTATATGAAAGTTAACTAATAATGATGATACTATAAATAGCTACTTAAAATATATACTGTATACTTAAAAGGTATCAGAACGCAGGTAAATCCGTGGGCAGAAACTAATCTATACTAATATTATGAGAGTGAAGAATTTGTTTGTTTGTTTGGTCGAACGCGCTAATCTCAGGAACTACTAATCCGATTTGAAACATTCTTTTTGCATTAGGTAGTCCGTTAACTGAGGAAGGCTATATATAGGCTCTATATCATCCCGGAAAAATGTACGGTTCCCGTGGGATAGATTTGTTTTTGACTAGGGAAGAACCCAAAGTGAGGCGAGGATGAGTCGCTAGTAGCATATATTATTAGAACTATTATATTTAGTGTTTTTTTTCTTTCCGCAGCATCCGATAGTACAGGCAATACCTATACATCATCTAAAAATTAAATGATATACATTACATACCTAATGGTTTTACTTTAAGGAATTAGAGTAGGTATAGTAGGTAATAATAATTAAAAATATTTATTTTGTGTTGTGTACAAAATTATTTAAATTGTGTTATTAATTATACGGGGTCGATAAGAACTGTTTTGCGCGTTCCAGACAAAAGGATTGTTATTGTTTTGCTGATTTATTATCTTAGGGAAACATAATTATTAAATATGTTAACATAATGTTATTGTTCATTATAATAATAAACATACTAGGTATTAAAAATCTTCTACTACTTTTAATACATTGAAATTACTTTTATTCTAATTACACAAAAAAACTATCTATCTATACAATATTACAATATATTTATGAAAATATTTTTTAAATTTTATATTAAGTATAAAAAACGATGATTGTTTTATAACTTCGCCCTTTTTTGCGAACAGGGAAAACAGACAGCTCTTGTAATTGTGTCTCGGCTCTCTAAATTCAGCTGACATCGACGTACAGCGTACATACCTACTGATATGAGTGCCTTTGTCTTGAGCAGTGCACTTATGCATATTCAATAGTCGCTCTCCTATTAAATACGAGCTACGCGCAGGCATGGAACCTAAAATTTCAAACGAAGAAAGCAATTGCTTTCGAGCTTCATATTTATGGATTACTAGCGACTTACCTCGCTTCGAGTACGCCTCTAGGTGTCGAACAGTAGCCTATAGCGTTACTCTCTCATAGTCTATCTGTGTTTCAGCACGAAGGAGTGACATACACACACGTTTGCATAGTAGTACATATTTATAATAGTAGTTCGATTTAACTATCTTATATCAATTTACATTATGGCTTTTTAAAAAGAGCATACTTTATACACAGTGTACAACAACCTTTAATTTAATTAACGTTGACTATATATACTCGTAATGATGGACTTATATATGAACCATTAATAATATTGAAATAATATTGTTTAAACATACTGTTACAATGATAATTTATTGTAATATTATTCACTTCGCAACGTTTTTTGTATTTCTTAATATAGTTTTTGCTCAAGAACAAAAAGGTAAAACAATTAGAACATAACGGTTGCTGTAGTTACTACTCATATATTTCAGTTAATAACATTATACGAAATGATTTTAGATAATCCGCAGGATGCTTTAGAAGCTTTAGATGCCCCGATAAATATAGTAGACAGTAATTTCTTCTCTATTTCTGATAAGGTAAAAGTATTAAAATAAAACAACTTATATATCAGCTTCTGCAGCTTTGTACGGTTGTAGTGAAAAAGTGTTTGTATTACCATATACTTTATATTCATTGTTAATAATTTAACCTATCAATATTAATTATGCAAGAAACGATTGTTTACAGCCAACAATATTTTTTTTATTTGATTTCAGCTTAATTCAAATGAAAATGTGGACGTCAAAGTATATTACGAAAGCCTATGTCCAGGATCTATAGATTTCTACGTCAACGATTTTAAAAAAACTGTAGAGAAACTAAGTCAGTATTTAAATGTCCACACTTACCCATATGGAAATGCACAGGTTGGTGTATTATTCCCATATGAAATCAAATAATTATATCTCTCAAACAATAATAGTTGAAAAAATATTTAATATTACAAATAAAACCGATATACCATAATAATATGGAAAAATATGTACATTTATCCCAAATTATTTAACCATAATAATTATTTTTACAGACTATTGTAGACAAAAATAATATAACATTCATATGCCAGCACGGACCTGCCGAGTGCTACGGCAACAAGCTACACGCTTGCACCATAGACCATCTTCAGAACATTACAAAAGCCATTATATTTAACGCATGTTTGATGGATAAATATCGTGGCTCTGACGACGCTGCTGCTGATAAGGTACTTAAACAACAATACCGTATTCTCTAAGACGTAAAGTAGGTTATCATAAAACTTTTAACTATCCAAAAGCAACTTTATTGATGAGTAAGCAATCTCTTCGAAGTATCGCGTCGGCTTGAAAAGAGAAAAAGAAAGGGCCCTAAACTCAAAATCACTGCCTCTACTTTCTCTGACACTGATAATCCAAACATTAAATAATAGATAGGCTTTCACATTGAGGTAGATTCATCAGATCATCGTAGGGGGTGGTTTTTATAGGTTTCTGTTAAAAGTTATGAATTACCTACTTGAAATTTTTAGCAAGAGAATCACTTTGTAAACCTTAACTTTTTTCTTTTATAGTATTTCCATTATTAGTGTGAGATGAGATCTTCAATATTCTGTATCCATAAAATATATTGACTTCTTAATTATATATTTTTGCACAAAGCCCAAACAAACCTAATGCGTCTAATTGTCTATAAACAGCTAATCTACTTATTTCAATATTGGTTAGAAGATCCTAGTAAGATTTCCGAGCAGTACAGAGAGCAATAACTTACATTATTAAATACTAGCGACTTACCCTCGCTTCGCTCGGATGCGTCCGATTTTTTGCGCCGAACCCTAACTCTTTTTTTTGTATTCTGTACATATTATATACTAAAAATTGCCCAACTAAAGTCTGCGTTACCGAGTTTAGCTGTTACGAGTATCAGGCTGCGCCGGCGTCTGATAGATGCGCGCCCAGTCTAAGCTGACGCTATTTAATATGCTCGACCATATGCGTAAGATGTGAGCTCTCAGCTCAACTTACATTGGAAGATTCTAAATTTCCGAAACTACTCGGATCATTTTTTTAACATTGTTGTGGTCATATAAACTTTCAATCATCATCGTTTTACAAATTATAATATACGAGCAAAGTTTCAGCTAGTACAGTATTTTATACTTTTTTTTTTCCAATATATGTTTCACGTGATTCTTTAAATTGGCATAACTTTTTTTATTCATGAACTGATTGAAATAAAACAAATAGGTACGTGCACTAAATGTTAAGCGAAGCTTAACACAAAGCATTAGTGAAAACCGCACTCAAGTCGGTTAAGCCATTTCTGATATTAGCACGCACAAACGCACAGACAAACAGACAAAAATTCTAAAAATCATTGTTTTGGGTTCTATTGCGTTAAGAAAGACCCCCATTAATAGTTTTTCTCAAACATTTTCCATGTACAGGAGCTATCAGTTACACTTTTATTATAATCAATTTAAAAATTATGTAGTCACTCATTCACAATTTTAATACTTTATTAAATTTTATATCGCTCTCATAAATTTTGAACTAATGTTTGTGAATTAATTTCCTTATTTGTTGCTTTATTTCAGTGTGGGACACTTATGGACGTCGATCCCAAACCAATAAAAGAATGTGCAAAAGGATCTAGAGGAATACAACTCTTACAGGAATATGGTGTAGAAAGTAAGAAAGCGGGCTTTAATTATGTACCGTACATTCTTATCAACGACCGAGTAGGAGGAGACGATTTCATGAAAGACGTATGCTCGTCGTTTACTGTGCCGCCACCACCATGTAAAGATATATCGTTTTAAGGTTTATTAGTAATCTATACATATAAAACTCTTTTTGAGTTGAATCTGTACATTAGATATTAAATAAAATTAAAAAAAAAACATAAGGTGGGTGGACCATGAAAGGCCATGATCTTTGTAAGGTCGATTATTAAAAAGTAGTAGTTATTGCCATGCGATGACAAATTTGAACACCCATCGAACTCAAGCACTCAGCTCAGACGCAACGGCGAGTCGCTGGCGCTGCTACTCGTAGTTTGTCAATGCGGTCCCTCGCTTTTGTTGACTTCATTTGCCGACGTTAAAATTATAATACACACTCACAGAAAAACGTTACTTTTCAAGTAAATAAACTACTATTCTCTTTATTTATTTTTTAATCTGAATTGATATTTAAGGTTTTCCTTTTGTACTAAAGAAAAATTATATGACTTTATTTCAACTTTACATAGTTTTAGCTGTAAATACGTATCGGGAAAGGTAAAACAATATATAAGTTCATAATATTATTATTCTTTAAACAATTTTATTTTAAAACTCCTTTTGGCCTCACTAGTTACAGACCCATAAGAAGGCTAATAGTCGGTTTTAATTTTTTTTATTTTATTATAAAGTTTATTGGCAACTTATTTGATATCGATATAATGCTTATTTAAAATTATTTTTAAAACATTTTCACAAACACATTCTTAGTTTTACGATAGTATTCAAGCAATGTTTGTTGATTGTCTCAACGTTAGCTTTAAGTTAAACGACTGATTTATTATATCGGCCTTCTATGGAGCCCTGTTTCTTGCATCCCAGGTCGAGTCTGCCTGTAAGTATCTATTAATGGTGTCAGTGATCCTAAGGCAATAGCGGACTTATATAAATCACATTTTAGAGTTGTCTCTCCTTTGGGTCTGTCGACCCATGGTTGGTGTGGTCTGGAGGCGCGTTGACTTCGTTCACAACCAGGGAAATAGAGTCTGTGATAAAAGGTATAAAAAAGGGAAAGTCGCCTGGGCATGATAGTTTGAGTATATAACACCTTCGATATGCCGATAAGCACATAACGCCAGTTCTGTCTATGTTGTTTAGCCTATGTATGAGTCACTCGTATCTACCAGACGAACTAATTAAAACTATTATTAAGAACAGGACTGGAGATATGAGTGATAAGAGTAACTACAAACTTATTTCCTTGGCGACCATAATTGCTAAGGTATTGGACAGCCTGATTAATAAACAGTTGGAAAAACATATAAATCTAAGTATATAATAATAAAATACTATCGCCTATTTATTAAGTACGATGTACATTGTACATATATAAAAAAAAAACTTTTATTTACACTCTAATCTCAGTGCATTTCGGTAACAGATGGTATAGGTGCTCGAACACAATCTCAATTTTAAGTACGTTTATAAAGCTTCTTCAAATAAATTGTTGCAAAGTTATACCTTGGTCCCCCGATTATGTACCTTAGACACTGGTCAAGGTACATCATGTATATACAATGTGTATTTATTGTACCTTGGTCATCAAAAAGTTGCGTCTAACATGAGAAAACCTAAAAATAAAGAGAAGAAAAAGTAGATGAAGTAAAAAGATAGTTATTAGCACAAATAAAAAATTAAACTAAAGTGAAAACTGCAAGTGTTTATCTTAAATTGACCCTAATAAGTCTAAAGTATAACTGGTACCGTCCAAGGTGCATCGGGTCCGTTGTACCTTGGTCAGTTTTCACTATTTTTTCAAAAGGCTTTTGTTCTTAGTTTTATATATTATCCACAGATTTTATTAATCCATTATATAGTTAAGTAATTTTTCTCTCCCTATATGCATATTTTACAGGTATAATTACAGTGCCCTCCAAAAGTTAGTTGAAATCATCAATAATGTAAGAAATGCAAAAAAACTACAATATAACGAAATAAAATCGTGGATTTAATAACTATTTATTAAAATATAATCAATTTAGAATATTTTCTATTAATAAAACAATCATAACAATTTTAATAATTACAATTTATGTAAATATAACAGTGAAGTTACGATGCCAAAAGTTAGTTGAAATTGTTGAAAAATTATTTTACGGATTATGTCTTTGCTAATATCTTAACTTTTAATATTTCGTATGATCGCCATTATTCTGCAGAACTGCTTTGAGTCGTCTAGGCATTGATTCTACAAGATTTTGTAATATTTTGTCTGGTATAGTCGACCATGTTTCAAGAACTTTATTTTAAAATAAATTTCTGTTGCGCCTGACCGAAATAGGGATCCTGCGGTATAATTCATCCGAAAAATGTTTAATGGGGTTAAGATTAGGTGTCATTGAAGGCCATTCCAGTAAGCTCACTTCGTTTTATTCAAAATACTCTCTAGTTACCCTTGCTGTATGCTGCGGATCGTTGTCTTGTTGGACCTTGAAAGTCCGACCTAACCCCATTGTTTCAGCAGACTGTTTTAAATTGTCACTTAAAATATTATAATACATATGTGCTATCATCCTAGCTTCAATTATTTGCAGTCGGTCCACACCATACCGAGAAAAGAATCCCCAATGACATCACACTCCCACCGCCGATTTTGACAGTAAGCCGCAAGTATTTGTCGTTGTAAGAATTATCATTGCTACTGCGCCAAAAGTTTTCCGAGGTCGATTTCCAAGTAGTTAGAACTCTGATTCATCTCTAAAGGGAACTTTCTTCCAAAAATCTATTGGCTTATCCGAATACTTGAGGGCAGAGACCAATCTTCGTTTTTTGGATCGATATTATTAAAGGTTCTTTTTGGAAACGTGACCTCGTAAATTAGCATCATGCAGGCGTCGCCTGATAGTAGTTTCAGAAACCGAGGTTCCTGCTTCCTATAATTGATCTGTGATCTCTCGTATCATAATCTTGGGATTAATTAAACACTGCCGCATTATTTGTCAATCATCAACAGAAGTAATACCTCTAGGACGCCCCGACCGTGGCCTATCTACAAGACTAAGACATTTTAAACTTTTTTTTATTATTTTTCGCACCCTTTTAGGACTAACTTTAAATAATTTTCCCACAGTACTAAAGTTTTTAATTTTTTGTATCTACACACAATCTTTGTTCTTTCTTCTATAGTTAGTTTTCCCCTCGAAGCCATTATTTATTTATACTCAGTTAAATCACCTTATAATATCTAATTATTTAATGAAAACTACTTACACTGTTCTAACAATATTAATAAATAAGTTTAAAATCGCGAGAGTATCGTAAACCAGTGATAGATTCCTATTCCTATTTCAACTAACTTTTGGCGCACTTAGTTCAAGTAGTGTGCAAATAAACATGGATTATGGACGACAACAAAAAGAATTTCGGTGAATTCCTTACTGTATGTATTAGAATTTAAAATTATAAAAATGTTTAAAATTAAAAAATGTTGTAAGGTACTTTGATGCCATTTTTGAATTTTTAACCGACTTCCAAAGGGAGGAGGTTATCAATTCGATTGCTATTTTTTTTATGTATGTACACCGATGACGCTGAGATTTATGATCCGATTTCGTGATTCTTCTTTTGTTTGATGCTAAATAGTTGCCATTTGGTCCCATAAAAATTTAATATAGTTTGGCCCAGTAGTTTTCATTTAATGAAAAAAAAATATGAAAATTTTTGTTTACGTAGATGTAATTTTATGTGTGTTCGCGGATTACTTCGTCGTTCATAAACCGATTTTAATGATTCTTTTTTTGTTTGAAATGAGATATCCCAAGGGTAGTACCATAATAAGGAAACCAGGATCTGATGATGGCATCCCAGGGAAATCAAGGGGAACCTTCGAAAATCGTAGTGGCGACTAGTGCGTTTGTTAATTTTTTTCATTAAATATTTTAACGCACTACTATTTAATGAAGGTCTGGAGTCAATCTGATGATGGAGCCGAAAGGCAGTCGAGGAAACTCCTCAACGACTTACAGCAATTACCTGGTGCTTGGGTTCGATTAATTTATATTGATGAGAACTTTACACCTAGATGGGTTGTGACTGTCATTTGGGGTCTGAATAAATAGCTTAATCGAATATGTTTTTAAAAATCTTTCTTCTTACAAATTAGCTGCTTATTATATCTACACTAAAAATGAAAAAATAAAACTTAAAAAATAAAATAAAAACCGACTTCCAGGCACTGAAAATTAAAAACTAATTAAACGGGGGTTTTCATTTAAAATAGATACCTAATCAGATATTTTCGAAGTCGGTGCCAGCCAATACAAATCAAAGCACACCCCCGTTTAATTATTTTTTTAGTTTTCAGTGCCTGGAAGTCGGTTTTTATTTATTTTTTAATTTGAGTTCATTTTTGTTAATTTGTGGATAGGCTGTCTAATATATAATGCTTTTGAGACATTTTAAACCTTAGTCTCTCCCGTGACCATGGTTGTTGTAAAGCAATCGAAACGTCGGAAACCAAAAATCAAAGTAAATCCGCGAAAAGATCCGAAAAGATAGTTTTATTTAAAACTAGCGACTCACCCTTGCTTCGCTGGGGTTCGTCCCTAGCTTGGATATAGTAAAATGGATATATTATGTTATCCTTAAGAGATAGACATATGCCATCGGGGACATTTTTGTAGACCTTTTTAAGGTGTACAATACTGTAGTACATTATTTTGATCTATCTCCTAGGATTTAGCCAGCGTTTGCAATGTAAGCGCAAAAAAAATGTGTCTATTTACGACATCACATTAGAAACCTCTAAAATTATCAGTGTTTCTCTACTATATTATGCATGTATTATACATATAAACCTTCCTCTTGAATCACTCTATCTGTTAAAAAAAACCGCATCAAAATCCCTTGCGTAGTTTTAAAGATCTGAGCATATATAGGGACACACAGCGGAAAGCGACTTTGTTTTATACTATGTCGTGATGTCAAATATTCGCGTAAAACTAAGAAAATATTCTATGCATTCTAGTTCGATAACAAAACCCACGCAATTTAAAAAATATTACGCGTTTTTCTATAGGTATGTACATTCGTAAGATAAAGAAAATATTCTTTGGTTTTGTAGGTTTTATTATTAAGTATAAAACCTAAGCTACATAAATATAAACATTACGTCAATTTACGGTTTTCATATTATGAGTTTTTAAATTCGTACATAGCGAAACTTGAAAGGTAGACTCCTTATATTTTCATCATGTCTTATTGTCCATCCATATGTCACGGGCAATATACTCAAAGCCTATTGGCACAATATTTCTGGGAATTATGTATTATTTGGAATGTACGTAGATGTCTTAATCACCGTTACACTACAAAATGATGTAAAAAAATCACAATTAGTAAAAACATGCAATTCAAGGCAGTAAACCCTCAGTACATGTAACTGAAAAAAAAGTTCTTCATTAAATTTTAATAATCAAACGCCAGCCAGCTCATGCTATGCTCTTCAATATTTTTAATGCTTAATATCCAATATAATAAGCTTTTATTTTAAGCAAAATTAAAAGCTAATCAAAAATAGAGACTACAAAAGTAGGTAGGTAACTGGATATGTAAAGTTATAATTAAAAAGAACTATAATAATATATAATAAGAGGACTCCTCTTTATTTCCTTAATTTTCGCTTTTAAATTTATGTTTTATATTAATTTTAAATATGGCCAGTCCAGTTAATCCACGTAATGAGACACATTCATGCGCATCGAAACAGAAACTGTTGAAACGTCAAACGTCGCATCGCGTAATCAACCGAATTCAGTTCGTTACATTAAGTCGTACTCTGTTGAGCTTTGTTTGTTGTAAGCTGAATTACGGAAGAGATAAACAAAGATTAAAATAAATAACAAGAAAGATGAAATATTGACGGTATACCTATATGAAAGTTAACTAATAATGATGATACTATAAATAGCTACTTAAAATATATACATACTTAAAAGGTATCATAACGCAGGTAAATCCGTGGGCAGAAACTAATCTATACTAATATTATGAAGCTGAAGAGTTTGTTTGTTTGTTTGATCGAACGCGCTAATCTCAGGAACTACTAATCCGATTTGAAACATTCTTTTTGCATTAGGTGGCCCGTTAACTGAGGAAGGCTATATATCATCCCGGAAAATGTACGGTTCCCGTGGGATAGATTTGTTTTTGTCTAGGGAAGAACCCGAAGTAAAGCGAGGTTGAGTCGCTAGTAGCATATATTATTAGAACTATTATTCAGTGTTTTTTTGTTTCCGCAGCATCCGATAGTCCGATAGTACAGACAATACCTATATATCATCTAAAAATTAATATGATATACATTACATACCTAATGGTTTTACTTAAAGGAATTAGAGTATAGTAGGTAATAATAATTAAAAATACTTATTTAAAAAAAAAACAAGTTTACGTCAAAATTATTTAAATTGTGTTATTAATAATTATACGGGGTTGATAAGAACCGTTTTGGGCGTTCCAGACAAAAGGATTGTTATTGTTTTGCTGATTTATCTTAGGGAAACATAATTATTAAATATATTAACATAATGTTATTGTTCATTATAATAATAATATTAATATATATGTTAGGACATTAACACACAGCACCATTTAGTTCCATGGTAAGCTACGAGCTTGTGTTATGGATACCAGATAGTTGATACACTACACATATATAACTTTAAATACATACATATTATAAATATAAACACCCATGACTGGAGTACAATCATTCGTGCCACACAAATGAATGCCCCCAGCGGGACTCGAACCCGCGACCTCTGGCACAGCAAGTATGGTCGCTACAAACTGAGCCAAACGTGTCGTCTAATATAATAATAAACATACTAGTTATTAAAAATCTTCTACTACTTTTAATACCTTGAAATTACTATTATATTAATTACACAAAAAAAAAACTATGTACCTATACAATATTATAATATATTTATGACAATATTCTTTTAATTTTATATTAAGTATGAAAAACGATGATTGTTTTATAATTTCGCTCTTTTTTGCGACCGGGGAAAACAGACAGCTCTTATAATTGTGTCTCGCTCTCTAAATTCAGCTGACATCGACGTACAGCGTACATACCTACTGATATAAGTCCTTTTGTCTTGAGCAGTGCACTTATGCATATTCAATAGTCGCTCTCCCATTAAATACGAGCTACGCGCAGGCATGGAACCTAAAACTTCAAACGAAGAAATCATTGCTTTCGACCTTCATATTTATGGATTACTAGCGACTTACCTCGCTTCGAGTACGCCTCTGGGTGTCGAACAGTAACCTATAGCGTTACTTTGTTATAGTCTGTGTTTCAGCACGAAGGAGTGACATACACACACGTTTGCATAGTAGTACATATTTATAATAATAGTTCGATTTAACTATCTTATATCAATTTACATTATGGCTATTTAAAAAGAGCATACTTTATACACAGTGTACAACAACCTTTAATTTAATTAACGTTGACTATATATACTCGTAATGATGGGCTTATAACCATTAATAATATTGAAATAATATTGTCTAAACATACTGTTACAATGTTAATTTATTGTAATATTATTCACTTCGCAACGTTTTTTGTATTTCTTAATATAGTTTTTGCTCAAGAACAAAAAGGTAAAACAATTAGAACATAACGGTTGCTGTAGTTACTACTCATATATTTCAGTTAATAACATTATACGAAATGATTTTAGATAATCCACAGGATGCTTTAGAAGCTTTAGACGCCTCGATAAATATAGCAGACAGTAATTTCTTCTCTATTTCTGATAAGGTAAAAGTATTAAAATAAAACAACTTATATATCAGCTTCTGCAGCTTTGTACGGTTGTAGTGAAAAAGTGGTTGTATTACCATATACTTTATATTTATTGTTAATAATTTAACCTATCAATATTAATTATGCAAGAAACGATTGTTTACAGCCAACAATTTTTTTTTTTAATTTCATTTCAGCTTAATTCAAATGAAAATGTGGACGTCAAAGTATATTACGAAAGCCTATGTCCAGGATCTATAGATTTCTATGTCAACGTTTTGAGAATAACTGTAGAGAACCTAAGTCAGTATTTAAATGTTCACACTTACCCATATGGAAATGCAGAGGTTGGTGTATTATTCCCATATAAAATCAAATAATTATACCTCTCAAACAATAATTGTTGAAAAAGTATTTAGTATCTATACATATTATAAAATTCTAACTAAGCCGAATCTGTACATTAAATATTTTTTGGAAAATCTTATTGAAATAGACATTATTATCGATGCAGAGGCCGAATTTATAGTTTTTAGAATTTTTGTCTGTCTGTCTGTCTGTCTGTCTGTCTGTCTGTCTGTCTGTCTGTTACCGCATCACAGAAAAACCACTGGAGGGATTTTGATGAAATTTGGTATGATGATAGCTGGTTATCCGGGTCAACATATAGGATACTTTTTACCGCGAGAAAATATCCCATTTCTGAAAAAAAATACAAAAACTGGTAGGAACAAAACCACGACGATACTATTTGTAAACAGTTTAGCAAGGTAACTTACAAAATATGGTAAAAACTATAAAAATAGCTTATCTTGAAAATCAAATTATCAAAAGCGGTATTTTATCCATTAAAATAGTTATTTTAATTAATGTTTATTTATGTGTTATTTAGATATTCGACAATAGATGTCGCCATGTGTTTTTAAAATGCATAGTTTTAATCCCAAAAAAATTAATGTACAGATATGACCTTTTATCGATTTTATTAGAATTACTACTAAATCACCCGCGGCTCCGCCCGTGCTTAAATTATCAGTAAAGCAAAATTTTTCGCTTCATAAATTAGTAACTATACATACAATAAAATTGTAACTAAGCCGAATCCCTAAATTCAATATTTTTTCGGAAAATCTTATTGAAATATTCATTATTAGCGATATAGAGCCCGAATCTATAGTTTTTAGAATTTTTTCTGTCTGTCTGTATGTGACCGCATCACAGAAAAACCACTAGAGGGATTTTTATGAAATTTGGTATGGTAATAGCGGGTTATCCGGGTCAACACATAAGATTCTTTTTACCGCAGGAAAATATTTCATTTCTGAGAAAAAATACAAAAACTGGTTAAAGTAAAAGCACGATGATGCTATTAATATTTTAGCAAGGTAACATACTTATATATTATGTTAAAACTATTAAAAAAACTTATCTAAAAAGAAATATTAACAGCGCTATTTTATTCATTAAAATAGTTATTTCAATGAAAATTTATTTATGTGATACTTAGCTATTTGACAATAGATGTCGCCATATGTTTTTAAAATACGTAGTTTTATCTAAAAAAAAATGTACAGATATAACCTTTCTATGACTTTACTATAATTATTACTAAATTACCCGCGGATCCGCCCGTGCTTAATTTTTTAATAAAACAAACTTTTTGGCTTTATAAATTAGTAACATATTAGTAATATTTTGTTGGCCGAAACAATTTTCAAATGAGAATATTTGTAAGTTTTTATTGTTTAGTAAATAATGTTAATGTTTTTTAATCTTTTAATGTAAAAATTGGGCAAATGTAAATCCAACTCGCGCATTTTTGGTTTCGTATAGCAAAATGCTATGTTGTTTTTCTTACTTACGCGTTTTGTATGGTTAACACTAAAATAAATACGAATAATATTTACGTTTCCACAATACCTACTCATTTTTTGCACCGTAAAAATAAGTTCAATTTATATTATTTTATAATATTTTATGGAAAACAAGTTTATGGCTGTTAAACTGACAAAGCGGGTAACTATAAATATGTCATATCTCAAAAACTATGAAAAAGTATTTTAGGAACTGTTATACCTCAACTTTTTCACTTTTTCTTGACACCTTTTCTTGGAAGGTAAAGGCTTAAAGGACACAATAAAATGCTTACGACTTTAATCATATTAGCAGAGCCATATGAAATAAAGAAATGTATTCGCTTAGAATTATTTACTTATTACACTTTCTTTTGAAAATCGTTTTGGAAAATTTTACTAACTAGCGCTAATTAAGAAAAGTTATCATTATGTAATTTAAATAATCAGCTATAGATTAATTTAATATAGCTATATATTAAATTAATCTATAGCTGTCTATTAGTAAAAAATGATTAAAATTAATTCCGTAGTTTGAGAGTTTATCTTATATATATATTAAGTACAATGACACTTGATTAACTTACTAACAGTTCATTTTGAACCGAAAAGCGAAAATCATCCTGATTTAATCAATCCGGCCGGATCCCAAAACGCCCAAAACTAAAAAAACAAACAAAACAGAAGTATAGACATACATAAATGTTATTGCTAAAACAAAAAAATCAATTTAACGGAGGAACCTTTGTGGCATTGACAATCACTGCCATTATTTACCAATCATGCGGTGCGCAATGAAAGTAATGTATAATGTAAGAGTATACTAATGTGTAAAACCTAAGAATTTGGTTTTTGATCAACTGAACGCGGGCGGAGCCGCGGGAAATGCTAGTTACAAATAAAACCATATACCATAATAATATGGAAAAATATGTACATTTATCCCAAATTATTTAACCATAATAATTATTTTTACAGACTATTGTAGACAAAAATAATATAACATTCATATGCCAGCACGGACCTGCCGAGTGCTACGGCAACAAGCTACACGCTTGCACCATAGACCATCTTCAGAACATTACAAAAGCCATTATACATATTTAACGCATGTTTGATGGATAAAAAACGTGGCTCTGACGACGCTGCTGCTGATAAGGTACTTAAAACAACAATACGGTATTCTTTAAGACTATACACACAACGCACAGACAAACAAGCAAAAATTCTAAAAATCATTGTTTTCGGTTCTATTGCGTTACTAAAGACCCCCATTAATAGTTTTTTTCAAATATCTTCCATGTACAGGCAGCGATCAGTTAGAGTTACACGTTTATTATATTTAATTTAAAAATTATATAGTCACTCATTCACAATTTTAATACTTTATTAAATTTTATATCGCTCTCATAAATTTTGAACTAATGTTTGTGAACTAATTTCCTTATTTTTTGCTTTATTTCAGTGCGGGACACTTATGGACGTCGATCCCAAACCAATAAAAGAATGTGCAAAAGGATCTAGAGGAATACAACTCTTACAGGAATATGGTGTAGAAAGTGAGAAAGCGGGCTTTAATTCTGTACCGTACATTCTTATCAACGACCGAGTAACAGGAGTCTATTTCGTAAAAGACGTATGCTCGGCGTTTACTGTACCGCCACCACCATGTAAAGATATATTGTTTTAAGGTTTATTAGTAATCTATACATATAAAACTCTTATTGAGTTGAATCTGTACATTACATATTAAATAAAATTTAAAAAAAAAAAAACAAAAGGTGGGTGGACCATGAAAGGCCATGATCTTTGTAAGGTCGATTATTAAAATTAGTAGTTATTGCCATGCGATGACAAATTTGAACACCCATCGAACTCAAGCACTCAGCTCAGACGCAACGGCGAGTCGCTGGCGCTGCTACTCGTAGTTTGTCAATGCGGTCCCTCGCTTTTGTTGACTTCATTTGCCGACGTTAAAATTATAATACACACTCAAAGAAAAATGTTAGTTTTCAAGTAAATAAACTATTATTCTCTTTATTTATTTTTTAATCTGAATTGATATTTAAGGTTTTCCTTTTGTACTAAAGAAAAATTATATGACTTTATTTCAACTTTACATAGTTTTACCTGTAAATACGTATCGGGAAAGGTAAAACAATATATAAGTTCATAATATTATTATTCTTTAAACAATTTTATTTTAAAACTCCTTTTGGCCTCACTAGTTACAGACCCATAAGAAGGCTAATAGTCGGTTTTAATTTTTTTTATTTTATTATAAAGTTTATTGGCAACTTATTTGATATCGATATAATGCTTATTTAAAATTATTTTTAAAACATTTTCACAAACACATTCTTAGTTTTACGATAGTATTCAAGCAATGTTTGTTGATTGTCTCAACGTTAGCTTTAAGTTAAACGACTGATTTATTATATCGGCCTTCTATGGAGCCCTGTTTCTTGCATCCCAGGTCGAGTCTGCCTGTAAGTATCTATTAATGTTGTCAGTGATCCTAAGGCAATAGCGGACTTATATAAATCACATTTTAGAGTTGTCTCTCCTTTGGGTCTGTCGACCCATGGTTGGTGTGGTCTGGAGGCGCGTTGACTTCGTTCACAACCAGGGAAATAGAGTCTGTGATAAAAGGTATAAAAAAGGGAAAGTCGCCTGGACATGATAGTTTGAGTATATAACACCTTCGATATGCCGATAAGCACATAACGCCAGTTCTGGCTATGTTGTTTAGCCTATGTATGAGTCACTCGTATCTACCAGACGAACTAATTAAAACTATTATTAAGAACAGGACTGGAGATATGAGTGATAAGAGTAACTACAAACTTATTTCCTTGGCGACCATAATTGCTAAGGTATTCGACAGCCTGATTAATAAACAGTTGGAAAAACATATAAATCTAAGTATATAATAATAAAATACTATCGCCTATTTATTAAGTACGATGTACATTGTACATATATTAAAAAAAACTTTTATTTACACTCTAATCTCAGTGCATTTCGGTAACAGATGGTATAGGTGCTCGAACACAATCTCAATTTTAAGTACGTTTATAAAGCTTCTTCAAATAAATTGTTGCAAAGTTATACCTTGGTCCCCCGACTGTGTACCTTAGACACTGGTCAAGGTACATCATGTGTATGCCATGTGTATTTATTGTACCTTGGTCATCAAAAAGTTGCGTCTAACATGAAAAAACCTTAAACATAAAGAGAAGAAAAAGTAGATAAAGTAAAAAGATAGTTATTAGCACAAATAAAAAATAAAACTAAAGTGACAAATGCAAGTGTTTATCTTAAATTGACTCTAATAAGTCTAAAGTACAACTGGTACCGTCCAAGGTGCATTGGGTCCGTTGTACCTTGGTCAGTTTTCACTATTTTTTCAAAAGGCTTTTGTTCTTAGTTTTATATATTATCCACAGATTTCATTAATGCATTATATATAGTTAAATAATTTTTCTCTCCATTTTACCTGTATTATATTTACATTTAATTTTTAAAAACAAAAATGTAAAAAAAATGGCCTAGGTAGGTACAACAGGTTCCCCTATTTGTTTTATTTTGCTACGTTGACAAAATTAGAAATGAAACAATAAAACTATATTTTCAAAATACAGAGCAAAGACTAAAACAATTTTATTCAGAAAGATAAGAGTGTCAAAATATAAAAGCATAGTCAAAGTTGGTCGCTAATACATATGTACATTTTACATATGTTTTGCTTATCATAAGGAAACATACTAACGAATTATTAAATATTGTTAAGCTATTGATACACTAAACGTTACAACATTAAATTCATAAAATTAAATAAATATAAAATTAAATTCAATATCTTCACCTGTAGGTACTCTCTACTATCTTGCACAAATTAGTAATTCGTATTAACATATTGATGTAAGTGATTTTGACTTGAGTAGATGTACTTATGCAACATTCATTCTAATTATCGCAATAAATACTTGCTGTACGAAGGCATGAAACCCAAAATCTCTAACAAGAAGTCTTTACCATTCAAATAACAAACGCTGTAATAATAGATATATTTCTGGGCTATATAAAATTATTAAATGAATGATTTAATATTTGCAATTTAAAAAAAATGTACATTATGGACAGTGTACACGTGTCTCTAATTTAATTAACTGTGACTATACGAAGTGAGATATATACATAAAAACCACTATTAGTATTGAAGTAATATTGTGAACAAACGGTGCAACGATGGCATTCTATTACAACGTTGCTCACTTAGTAAAGTTACTTATATTTCTTAACATCATTTTTGAAGGTATTTAATTTTTTTCATGTAACTATCGCTAAAAAAATATTCATTGTATAGCATTATAGAGATGCATACATATATCTACCTACTAATTTCAGGTGAAGCACAGAATGTTCTAGAAGCTTTTGACGTCCCGATAAAGTTTTCGGGAAGTGATTTCTACTTTATTTCTGAAAAGGTAAAATATATAATTAAAATTAATACTCTATAACTTAAAAATATATAAGCTTTTGCATAGAGTGTTTTCGCTCTTTATGAAAACTTTTAAATTTATGAGGATTTCTATCTTTGCGTAATTGTATAGCATTATTATCTCTTCAGATTACTAAGTTGTTTTCAAATGTGGCGCATTCTAAAAGACAGACTGACAAGCAAATATTTAAAAAAAACTATTTATACGGTCGCTGTTGCCCAAACGTAAAGGATTATACAGACGATGACTTTTTAAAGGACAAAACCATTCCCCATACAAATGGGGCCCGGTGTTACAGGCTTGAAAATTAGTCATAAATTAACACATTTAGAAAAACGTCATAAGGCCAATTTTCATGGGCTCCAGCGATGGTCAAGTTAGTAAAATCGGGTTTTAAATACGCTATTTTTAGGTTAAATTTTACGTTATTATACGTTAGATTTTACATTATAATATATATATATATATATATATATATATATATATATATATATATATATATATATTGACACATGAGACAATTACATGACAAATTATTCAATATGGTAAATGAAATAAAGTATGTAACTGCTTTTGTAAATGATGAGCGCACGGGGTCTCTTACAGACACTTCTATAATTACATCTCCAATATGTTACCGCATTTTTATGTTATGTACCACGTAGGAAGCGCGTACGTGTCTTGTAGGTCTACTATAAAAACAATCTTAAGTGTTTTAAATTAGATAAATCATAGTAAGATCTAAATTGTAAACTATAGTTGAGCGCACAAAACACGTTAACTTAATATGGACAAATCTGTTGCACCTACCTACCATCCATGCAGATGGTGCAGTAGTATATAGAAATAAAAGACATACTTAGATGCTATAATTTTATTTTATAAATCATCATCATCATCGTCATCAGAATAACATATTAAAATATTCTCAAATAATTGTGCAGGAGGTGTTATAAAACCTTGGTGTCGTGCCCAACCAAGAAACAATATTATGCTCATTGTGTAGGCACAGCAATACAGTTACATTAATATCGCATTATTACATTTCTCCCACTTAAAGAGCTGTGTAAAATATAAACAAAATTTATTTTATCGCTTATATATCTTGATTTTATTCTTCCTCTTAATAACCATGTAGTTTCAAATATAGACAGCTCCTGTAATAACCACCTGTTCACCTCCCGGTGCACTTCTATAAATATATATATCTCCCCATAATATGATCGGATCTGTTTAATTTGACACGTATCCAACGATACAAGAATTAAATCACTATAACATAACTCAGGAAAATCTTTTAAATTATTTGTATTGACATCTATTGGTCGGAATCACGTCCTACGCCGATTTAAGCTATTACTTATTACGAGGTATTTGTCCAAGATCCCAGAGCGATATGACACAACTTATTTTCACACAAATGAAACTTTAGGATCTCAGTCATGTCTCATGGGCTTTGAATAACTGCGTACTTGTGGAGTTCGCCCGGTGACACCTGGGCAGGTACCAGGTGAGAAAGGTAACTAAAAATAAGTGTTACTTAACTTAAATTTGTATAGCTGATTTTTACATATGTTCTGTAGAATATTATCCTAAAGTAATATTATAAGTGTCTGACACTTTCCATGGACCAAAACTTTTGTAAGACGCTTTAAAGCTTCACAAGAAATAAATCAACTTCACTTATTTTTACATGTCTGATTTTGAAATATATTGTTAAGATAACTATAACAAAGTTATATTTCATCAGTCAGACAAATAGTAATGATCAAACATCCCCTAAACATGAAAATTATTCAGCCGGGAGTATGAGCGCGAGAGCACTGTGCACATGCGCCATAGTGTAAAATATTTAAATATCGGAAAAGTACTTACTGCTTTAAATTCAATATTTTTATAGCTTTATTTAAATAAGATGAACTTCAACATTAAGGTAATAATTAATAAATATGAAGGTAAATTAATTTATTGTTTTAAAACAATTATTTTGATTTTATTATAAAAAAAGTACCATTAGAAACAATTGTAAGAAAAATCATTTGATTAAAAAAGAAATTAACTATCATTAATAAAAGAAAGTATTTATTTATCTTTTAATCATCGTTATCATCGTCATAATCATTGGAATTTTCATCATTACGCCAGTCATGATACTGGCCATACAAGTCATCGTCCTCTTCATCATCAATCATGTTGTCGTTGCTGGCAGATTCTTCTGCCAAAAACAGATCAAAAAATTAAAAAACATAAAATTACGAATATAATAAATTGTAAAGTAGAAGTCAAAGTACAGTACCTGATTGTTGAAGAGATTCACTGACGTCTCCTGGTAATTGGTCACCGTCAAACCAATGAAAGTGGTACTGGTATTCTTCTAACGTCCACCCATTATTTTCAGGAGTAAAAATTGATGGTTGTTTCTCATTGGCATTATTCCATATGCTAGCAATGTAATTAGCTCTGAGAAATTGTTGAAATAACTCAGTTTCGCATGGTGGTAAACTGCTAGCATCAAAATTTTTTAAATTTTTTGGATTGAATTCTTCGTTAATATTAGATACGCTGTAATTATTTAAAAACAACTGGAGCCGGGCAGCATTAACGTCAAGTATACCAGGAACACTATAAATTTCGCAGAAAATTTTTTGTATATTGTTAAAAATATCTACTTGCATTGTCCCATTGGTAAACAACTCTGGATCTCCAAACTGCATAAAAGCTTGCTGATACTCATATTTTTTGATCATTACTATTTGTCTGACTGATGAAATATAACTTTGTTATAGTTATCTTAACAATATATTTCAAAATCAGACATGTAAAAATAAGTGAAGTTGATTTATTTCTTGTGAAGCTTTAAAGCGTCTTACAAAAGTTTTGGTCCATGGAAAGTGTCAGACACTTATAATATTACTTTAGGATAATATTCTACAGAACATATGTAAAAATCAGCTATACAAATTTAAGTTAAGTAACACTTATTTTTAGTTACCTTTCTCACCTGGTACCTGCCCAGGTGTCACCGGGCGAACTCCACAAGTACGCAGGTATTCAAAGCCCATGAGACATGACTGAGATCCTAAAGTTTCATTTGTGTGAAAATAAGTTGTGTCATATCGCTCTGGGATCTTGGACTATATGCAATCAATAATAATATTCGGTATACGTGCAGAAGTACAAGAAATTCGGTAGAGATTAGGATTCGGTTAAAACACATTTACTTGCGTACAAATACGAAAAGCAAAATATGACAATATTGTCACACGATTTTCGTATTCAGATATTTAATATCTAAGGAGGTTTTTATTTGTCGTTAAAAATAAATTACATTTTAGATTTTCGTTTAATTTTTAACGTTATTCTTAAAATATAATTCAGCTTAAATTCTACAAAAATGTACGGTTTGCGTACACAGCATCAATTCTCAAATAAATTGAACATAATTTGTAATACAACAATTCTAAAAAATCATTTCATTTAGATTTACATTTTACACAATGAATAAGATATATTATCCGTTTATAGGAGCATTAAGCAATATCGAAAAATGCATTTTTTCTTAACTTGGCCGTTGCAAATAAAATTAAGATTTAATGGAATAATCAAAAAAAATAGGGTTTTTTTTATATATATTTGGTTTCTAGTTATCAGGGCCCTAAAATGGGTTTCTCCTTTAATGCACTGTCTACGGTTACATATACAGGGCTGACTGTATGCGTTTGTTGTTCACATTTCATAGGTATACTAATACGAGCGAAAACGTTTATGATACGCGTATTTTCTGTGCGTTTAAAAAATATGGTTAATTGGCCCTAAGCAACATAATACTTGCAATATTTTTTTAATTACAAGTTTTAATAAATAGTTGTAGTAAATAAGGTACAACTTCGACCCTGTTACAATTTTATTATATTTCTTTTTCTTTTCGTACTTTTTATGGCATCTCTTATCGTTGATCATACGACTTTATACTTTTTCTAAAAAAAATTAGCTCGGCATTAAAAGTATTTTCATGCCGAGATATTATATGATATTTTTAATTATATACTAGCGAGTAGCGACTCACCCTCACTCCACTCGGGTTCGTTCCTAGTAACGTTTTAACGTTTAGTTTGAAACATGAGATATTTTCTCACAGTAAAGAATACTTATCCTATATGTTGTCCCGGATAACCAGCAATCATCATACCAAATTTCACCAAAATTTGTCCAGTGGTTTTTTCGATATGCGGTCACAGACAGACAGACAGATAGACAAAAATTAAAAAACTATAAATTTAGCCTCTGTATCGATAATAATGACAATTTCTATAAGATTTTCCAAAAAATTATAATGTACAAATTCGACTCAGTTAGAATTTTATTATACGAGTATGTATAGATTACGATTTAGATTAGCACATTAACTGTAACGTTCACTTTCATAACATATACTACCTACCATAAAATATTAATTCCTTGAATTGATTTCAGTCTAACACAAATGAAAATGGAAAAGTGGACATAAAACTGTACTACGAATCCCTATGTCCCGACTGCATAGAATTCTACAAGAATGAATTTAGAGAAACTGTAGAGAAACTAAGCCAGTACTTAAACATCCACACTTATCCTTACGGAAATGCAAAGGTTGGTATATATAAAAATATACTCTTTTATTATCTAATCGATTTTTATGTAGACTTAACAAATCACACTCAATGATTTAATCTTATTTTTTTTTAACAGACTATTATAACGAACGAAAAGATAACATTCAAATGCCAGCACGGACCTGCCGAGTGCTACGGCAACAAGCTACACGCTTGCACCATTGACCATCTTCGGAATATTACAAAAAGTGTTTTATTTAATGATTGCATGATGGATAAAAACAATGGAGGTTCTGATGACACTGCTGCTGATAAGGTATTTGACAGCTGTACGCAATACACATTCTATATTTTATCCTTATTACATTATTACAAGTGATTTTAATAATAAGTGAGCAATCTCATCCAAGCAACGTTTAGGTAGAAAAAAAGACAAGGCACAATAAAATAAAAATATTCTGCATATACACTTGTATTGTACAGTACCTACTCCTGGAATTTTCCTGGTGGGGAGTTAGAGTGATAAGTGAGCAGAGCCTGAGACCGAATCTAGTTAAAATTATTAATTATCCTTTAAAAGCATATAATATAGTCTGACTATCTAAGTATATCCTATATTATATAGAATATCACGTTTACAAAATTAAATTATTTTAAACTTGCTTAAACTTGTTTTATTTCAGTGCGCGTTACTTATGAACGTGGATTCTAGACCTATAAAAGAATGTGCCAAAGGATCCCGAGGTACAAAGCTTCTACAGTACTATGGCGAGGAAAGTAAAAAAGTTGGCTTTGATTTCGTGCCATACATTCTTATTAACGACCAATTAGCAGAAGCAGACAATTTCATGAAAAATGTGTGCTCGGCGTTCAAGGTTCTACCACCACCCTGTGTTGATTTTTTAAAGCCTTATAAGTTAATAAATTAACATAGGAAATCTATCATTTAATAAAAAAGGCAAAAAAGCAATACTTCCATATTTTTCATTTACGCATACCATAAAGGGGCATCGCAGGATTGCTTATGCACTCAACCACGACCGAACGGCAGGTCTGCCGAAGCAGACCACTACAACCATGAGGTTGCTCCCACGGTTTACTCTGCCGCCGGAGAAGTACCAGGAGCAACCCACATGGTATACAGCCCACCGAATTGAGCCACCTCCATTGCGTTTTTTGGCTTCCTCTTGGGTCCTACTTCTTGGGTTAGACTGCCGGACGCTAATGAACTACCAGGATAAAAAGCCTATATGATGTTCCAGCTCTGTGCAAAAAATCATGTCAATTGCTAAGTGAATGATTAACAAGCCAACCAACATACTTTCGCATTTTAGATTTTGTGAATTGTGACGTTTCAAAATCATAATTATACTCTGTACTTTATCACATTGCATTAAATCTACTTATAAAAAGAACAACTCCATAACTTAGTAGTAAACTTAAAAGACATTTTATATTATTGCTTCATATCCGGTATTTAAAAAAGGCTATTTGCATCAAATGCTTAATTTAATTTAAATAATAATGTATAAGTATATTAATATGTTCAGTCAACTAATTCTAATCGTACTGTTTGACGTTTGCGAAAATTAAAAACACAATTTGTAGATGCTGTAAATAGGAAATATGAAATAGGAAATTTTATGTGAAATTAATAAGCCCATTTTTGTCATTTTTCTTAGGAAAGCTAAAAGAACTCCTTTAATTTCTTTGTAATTTTATTAAAGACCTTTACTCCACAATTGCCCCATCCCCCGGAGCCGCCACACCAAAATACATATATTTAATGTATTTAAAATTAAATTAAGAAAAACGCAGGTGATCCAAATTCTAATCTCAACAAAAAGTGGTAGCAACAATATTTGTACGTACATTCAAACTTTAAGGCGATTGTGAGTTCACTTGTATATCAGCTGAATACTCGTACCTATATGGTAGCAGTTGTTCGCAGAACCAACGACAAACTGTTAATTAATGGAGTTCGACTAGTCCTACGTGAATACTAGCGCACGTGACCACTTTCCAACTCAACTCCCTAAAACTATCCCAAATTTAATATTCCAAACTATAAAAGTAATTATTTTTGAACTGTACTTAATTTATATAAGCAAAATATCATACTAAAAGAAAATTCCCTATAACTGAAAATACATATAACTAATATAACTTGAAAATTAAAAATTGAAAAGACACCCAATACAATAACCTATTCATTGAGACCATTTCAATGAGCCTAAACACCACGGAAGAGAAAAACAAACTTTCACGAGTATCTTCCGCGTTAAACGCGATATTTCTAAAGTATTTTAGTAAAGAATTCAGCGTCTTGCATATTCTAGGTGACTCTATAGCATCAGGCCTATGGTACTATACTATTGCAATGTCAATAAAGTAACGGGGTAGGTTCGTATCGATTAGATCTGTAAAAGTTGTTAATATCCTTTTATCGTCTAGAAAAGAGCTGATAGTTTTCAAATGGCTTAATGGATTTTCTTGGTTTATAGCTGAAATTTAAGAACTAAGAATAAAAACAAAATTAAAACCGTTTCATACGTTTGAGCACTACACAGATACACATACTTAATACTTATAACTCTCCTCTTGTTTAAAGCTTCTATTTAGTTTCCCCTATCCCGATCGGTATAATACAATTTAGCAAGCTAAAGACCCACTTCCCACTGTCTGATTGAGTTGAAATTTGGCACACTAGTTTGGTTCCCTATACAATCCAATATGGTGGAAGTTACAAAATGGCGATTTATCATTTCCATAGTGATCCTTAAGACATGGGCATCAAATTATAGGGCTTGATGAGCGAAACACAATAAGCAACGTGACATCAATCATCATTGTTAATCTAATGTGGTGGCCGCGGGCCGCCGCAAAATGACGATTTATAATTTCCACCAGTGGCGTAGCGTGCACTTATGCCGCCGGGGGCTGAAGTCACATTCGCCGCCATCTTCTTTGGGCAATTAATTTAAGGCCAATAAATCGGGACCATTTCCGATTAATAACTTGGAAAGCGATTCGATCAGATCAAGTGAGAATTCAGTTTATTATGGATTAATTATTTAACAATAAGGCCCAATGCTTTTGCTATTCCAAATCAAGAAGCATTTAATTGCGCAAAATAGGTTAAAATCTATAATGCTACAGGTTCGGGATCACAAATTGTTTGGTAATTAAATGACAGCGATCAAAGAAGAAACTGTAAATCACATGTGCTTCAAGAAGTTTGTAAGATTATAATATGAGAGTACAATATGCTTGAATTATGCCATGTTATCTACAGTCTGATGGAATGGTGAAAAGGTTAAACTAGACCTTGGAACGGCATCAAGCAAATGTTGTGACTTGTGGATAGAAATTAAAGAATTAGGTCGAACATTTACCATTAATATATAATTCATTCATCGTAACGAACTGCCGCACGAAAGTAATTTACATCAGCTTATACTATCGGCAGTCTGCTAAGCATATGATCGGGGGAGATCCCCAGAAACATTATACCACATATCCTAGTGACGTGAGAAAAGTAGCGCAGAACGCCTGCAACAGAAGATGCCTGCCATGGCGATCACAGTAGGCTTACGAAGCGGGACGTGAACAAAGCCACAAACAGCCCCAAACACCGATAAGCCTGGTGAAGCTAAAAGTGAAAACTACAAGGAAGACAAATGGGACAGGAGCCGACACGGGACAGATTATTACACCAAACCTCTCACCAACCAAAGAAACCAGATACCACATGCAAAACGCCTATATATAGCGGTTGTGAGAGAAACTGGGAAAACGCACCTTACAACATGTTAAATATCAGACAAGCCTTTCGAACTTGGAAACGAGGGTTTGCTGAAAGCATTACAACATCAGAATACATTAGGGACAACAAACCATGGAGCAACGCCGCCAATCACATGGCGCTCTATAATGTGAAGCACGGTCTCGTGCAACTAGAAAAGTTGGAAGAAGGAAAAACCAAACCCCTTAAATAGGGCTATAATATACTACAATGACTAAAGATGGTAAGACGAAGAGTTAATCAGAACGCTAGCATCCTAAACCAAATGTGCCAGCATAGGAAGCCAAAGAAACCTATCGGGAAGCTGGCAACCTACACCAATAATGTCAGGATCTCACACCAACATCACCTGAGAGCACCGTGAGAAAAAGAGGAAATCTCCCTCTGGCATATTACACCAAAAATGCCAGCATTCTACGCAAAGAGGACCTGAGAGCGCAGTACTAACTTATAGCACAACTGCTCTCAAAGCTCTTAAAAGTTGCAACGATGGGCTCATTTAGCCCGAATTAAAATAAAAAATCTCAAATAATGGCAAGGAAAAAGAGTATGTGGTGTTCGCATATTCCATGAAAAACGTTCTCTCTGAGGCGTTCTTTGAGGTAAGGTGAAGCATTGTCAATTTCCCAACTTCGGGATGTTACTGACAATTTCTTCACAGAAAAAAGAATTATTATCTCTGGTCTAAACTGGGACTCGAACACAGAATATTCTCAAAAATAAATATTTTCAATTTTATACTAACCAAAGTTAATCGTGAAAAAATAACCGATCAGTAATTGCAAAAATGATGCAAAACATTTGCTTTTTGTTTAATAATAACTATAACTACCTACTTCTTATCACACTATAACTAAATAAATATAGCTGTGTGTTATAAATTTTGCATGTTTTCCACTTTTCACGCTTTTTGCGTATGAAGATTCACCCAGGGCGGAAAGGTTTTTTTTTTTTAATTATTTATTATTAGTCTTCGAATAAAATGACTGAACTTCTGAGTAAAATTAAATGGATGATGATGATGTCAAAATTTTAAAGATTTCGTTTGAGCCATTTATTTATGAGATCTTATAATTTAGTAAATAATAACAATGATGTTATAACCTCATTGAATAATAAAAATAAGTAGTTCTTCTTTGTCAAGTTCTTTTTAATTTTTTCGCACCGTTATATTTCAAAAGTAAAAAGTCTTTCGTAATCTTAGTTCAGTAGCTTATATAGGGGGCGGCATGATCAGAATTCCTATTCAGCAATAAAAATTACTTAACAATAACCCGATAGAATGTGTTGGTAGTGATTTTTGTGACAAATAATTAATTTTCTCTATCCCTTTCCAACCGGCGAACTTTTTTTTTATTTTTTCGTGTATAATGTATGTATCCTAGTTATTGAGGCTCCAAACAACCTAAAAAAAAATATTTAAAAAAATCGTGTACCCCCCCTTTTTTAAAAAAAGTACCCTCACGATCGTGACGATCAGGAATAAGTTGACTTCCGCACGATGGTGATTTTTTAGGAAGTAGTTGCGTTAATGAAATAAAAATTTAGTTTAATCAACTTCATTTATATCCGTAATTAAATAATTTGGTAATCTATACATAATTCTTTATAATTGAGCATTTATTTTTGGTTTAATTAAACTTATATGTATTAATATTATCTATATTTATATTTATATATAATATAAACAACTTCAGCATATAAATTAGATAAAATCTTTGAAAACATAAAAAACAACTAACACAATAGGAACCATTTTGAGATCAACTGCAATATCTAATAATTTTATTTGTAACATACTAATAAAATTAATAGATATTGTTATTCGCATTGTATAATTGGAAATAATCTTTTCCCCGCGACATACCCAAGTAAACATTGCATTTTACACAACGAATTTTGCTTTAACTTGTTCATGTCTCCAATCTGCAGGAACGTTGAGCTGATAACTGTGCAAAGGTAGGCAGATGATCATATCCATCATATCTCTTTGCATTGGAGGATCTTGATAACCTATACTTGAAAGGCGGTGCCCCATCTTCAGTATCTGTGTCTTGACTCTATCGGCGTTTGCGATCTGGAGTACTCAACCAAACATCTGCTACTTCCATTTTGAAGTTCAAAAGAACAAATTTTTTTTTCGGAAGTTTATTAGCTTCACAATCTGTTTTATACTTCCGCCATGCATTAACTACAGCTAAATCCAAACAATGAATGATTACCTTTAGAGCCAACTTTTTCGTTTTTATGAGGGTACTAGCACTCCATCATTTGGTCTAAGACATCCACTCCACCCATATGACTAATGTAATTGCTAACTACCCTTGGAATAACAGTATCCTTGTAAGATTTTGTTTCTTTGTCCCATCGTTTAACGTAGTCTTGATGTTCAGCACGATTACAATTTGATGCCATCAACACAGCTTTATTATCTTCCGTTTTTACATAGGTAGTAAATATTGGAGTCACGAGCAGCCAGTTCGATGAATTCCTCTTCAAAATAGTCATAAATATACTCACTAGGTGTCTTAACTGGTCCTGAGGATGGACTTGGGTAATTATGATCTTTATCAGTAAAGGATGATTGTTTCCACATACCAAATAACGACCAGACATATTCTCAGTAATTACCTCATTAGAAGATGGTTCCCAATATACTGGAGGAACCTTCTGGATGAGATTCATCACTCTTCTCATCAAGAAATTTTTGAAAAAGAAAAGGATCAAATTCCTCACCTTCGTCGTGTAGCACCTCAATATCAAAGACATTTCCATTTTACAAGAGGTCCAAAACCTCTTCATCCTTCAAAACTGAGCCTAAAATTAATATAAAATTATAAAACTTTACATGCACTGTAAAATAGCAACTTTAGAAAAAAACACATTTTTCGTAATTATAAATGAATTAAAACCCGGATTGTCACGATCGTGATGTTGTAAGTTTGAGAGATCACAAACAGAAGAAAAACTATGCTATCAAAATACAAATTACGGCTTTGTGTTAATTATTATCTAAATTAAACTTTAATAACAATAAAAGATGTCAAGCAATGAAAAATATAGTAAAAAAATGTACTTATGTGATCGCGACCCATGTCCAAAATACGCTGCCATCTTTGTCGACGGTTTTTCAACAACTGGACACGTTGCAACGGGTCCTTTGAATTTTTAAATAAAGCGTATATATCAACACTATAATGTGAGGCCGATTGCGTTCACAAAAACAAATATATTTTGAATTAGAATTTTTTTACCGATTGTCACGCTCGTATTGAATCGGTCGCAAAGGGCTATTCCATGTTGGTACACAATATTTATTGTGAAATTTTGCCGCCACTTTAAAAATGCAGCCTGGGGCCGCGGCCCCCACCGCCCCCCGTACGCTACGCCACTGATTTCCACATTTACTCCTATGATATGAGTATCAAATAATGAAAGGGCTTGATAAGCGAAATTGTAAGTCCAATATGGCGGACGTTGCAAAATGGCGATTTATCATTACAAACACCTAATTATTATTAGCTGTAAACTGTTGTCTAAAAAAAATACAGTCGAATTGAGAACCTCCTCCTTTTTGAAGTTGATTGATGAGGTGTTATATTCAGCTCTTTTTTTAGCGTCCTACTGCTGGGCACGGGCCTCCCGTCAGTACGAGGAGGATCAGGCCATAGTCCACCACGATAGCCAAGCGCGAGTTGGCGGACATACAAAATTAATATCAGAATATCGTTTCCTAATAATTGCTAAAGAAATTTGCGTAGGAGCAATATTCATACAATCTGTGTATTAGTTGTTTCGAATAAATGAAAATATTAATATTTATAATAGTTCCTTAACTAATATTTTTTATGTTATTAATATGATTCATCGAAAAGATATGTACCTCTATATATAGAAAGTGGAAACCCAAATAAAATATGTATCATTATCCATTATTTAAAGTACTTCAAAACAAGTTTCAAAACAACAAAATACTTATCTCCATAATTCCAATACAAAAATTAAAATAGTGATTGGAATTGTTCAAATAGTTGAAAAGGTTGATATAATGGTTGCAAGTAGTTACTACGCTCAAATGCGTCATAAGGTAAATGTTCTAAATATTTCTTATGAGTAACTGATCATTCCAGTGTATATACACGTTACTAATGGCTAAGCAAAGTAATTTAAAAGCATTTATGATAACTTTCTAAAAGCGTACTTATTGTTCAGATTTGATTATTCATAGAGTCGGTATCACGTGAACGTATGTATGTACATATATGTATGTCTACTGTATGGTATAATCAAACACTATTTATGCTGTAAGTAAGGTGCTAGAACCCTGCTTAATAAATAATTCATGGTAAAGTTTCGAGAATTTAACAAATGAATAATACTTTGATCATTATATTCATAATGTCGAGAACACCCCGAGGTCCAATTATTTCAGTGAGTGCAAAACTGCAGACGGCTAGAATTTGTATTGCATAATGTACAAGCAGCCCACCTTGAAACCTCGGAGAAAGTTTGTAGGTTTAATTATTCCTTCATTTCAATTCAATTACGAGAATCTGCTTAAACGTTTAGGTATTTTAATTTGTAAACGAGAGCATAATGTACATATTTTATTGCAACCAAGGCTATTTTATGTGTATTTTTTCCTCAATAAAATTTCGTTATGATACTGAATTCAGTAGTTTGTTTCAAGTGAATGTCTCAGTTAGGTGCTCATAAAAATTCAAGACAAGCTTCGCGAACCATAACTTTATTCAAGTTATCCCTACCTGGCATCCATAACATAACAAGTAAATAGTTTTGCGAGTGATACTATACCACATAAACACATACTCGTATTCCTTCAGTATAACTTACATGAGCTAATAACTGACACGTGGCGTATTATGTTACATCATGACTAGTTGAAGTAATTATCTAAACAATATACGGTGGCATTGAAATTAATACATTGGTATACATGTACATTATTACCTACTTAACTATTCACTAAGTATCATCAGTACCTAGATATTGTATGAGTTTATAAGGTGAAAAATAATGCAACATTTTGTATTTATTTTAAAACTATGAGGTATCTTAATATTATGTTATTTACCTACTTATAGAAATAAATTTGTCCAAAAACAGATGTTTGTCAATGGCACAAATATTTAACCGAACATGAAGCCTAGCTGTAGTATACATTTTCTAGCAATTAATCCGCCATTATGTAAGTAATGAAACCTGCGCCCTACAGGGTCAGTAGGTACTAACCATGTCGATAATAGAACAACTGACCACATTATAAGGCACGTCTATTGATCTAACCAACGGTAGAGACATTAAAATATTGTTTCTGTAGAACTACATTTTTTTTTTATTTTACTCACAATAGTAGGTACGTACTACGTACAGTACTCGTATGTTCATATTATTTTTGTAGCTTCTCGTCTAGCGACTTTAATTTATTTGTTTTTTCTTGTTTCTATTTATGGGGTGATCAAGATATAAATTTAGATCATCTTAACCGGTTGTAATTAAACTTTACTATGCTTTTAAGTCAGTTCGAGCTAAGGCCCAACTATTCCTACCCAACCCAACTATATTTTACATTGTAACATCTTATTTACAATAAGATGATACTTTAAAGATTTAAATTTTAGTTGTTGTTTTTATATTTAGGCATAATTATTAGACATACCATGTCCTTCACATTACAATCACATAAACTAAAGAACGTCTTGTAAAGCAACTCTTAACTTTCTTTTGTATGAACCGAAGGGTGGACTCCATGCGGGGGACGTGAGCGAGCGTTCCCGGCAAGTCAATGCGTCGCCATTCACCCGAGGGATTACCGACGTGCAACCACAGGGACACAAACATCATCTATCTCTATCTTATTTACTGGAAATGAAAGAGACATGAAAGTCGACATTGAACGAAAACAAATCAGTCGCTAGAGAACATGCAGCGGCGTCCCCGTCTCCCGTTGACTTGGCACATCGCCCAATGACGCGTGCCAAGCGGCAACCACGTGCATGGGAAATATCAGTCTGTAGTAAAAATTAACTTGAAATTCCTTTTTATAACGAAATAAATATCAAATGCATTTTAGTTATACATATGTATAACCGATTCGCATTTGCATATGACTCAATGAATTCAGCTTAAAAGACGATTATATTTGACTCATTCACTTATGTTTTTAGATTGTCGCAACATATTTAAATATATTTTTTTACATTGTGGCTTGCTGATTATGATGTATTTAATATATTCTACTTTATGTGTGGGTTTATAGTTATACAAACCTACGCATTAGTTTCAACTTTCTTAACAGAACGACGGACAGGTTGCAACTAGCCTGTAGATCTTGTCTTGACAGAATTGCAGGGAGTAAACGAGAATTATAGAGCGAAAATAGCATTAATTATTTTAAAAGCCTTCGAGAAGAAAACTAGTTTATTCGATAGGTTAGTTTTTAAGTATTACCTTGTTTGAACTATACGACAGGTGTATCTTGCTGATAGAAGAACTAAATAAATTAACATAATATGCAGTACCAGGGCGACCGAGCTTCGCTCGGAGTTTTTGGCCGAGAGTACATTTTTCTTTTTTTAAAACAAATTAAAAACTTGAATAAATACAAAAAAAAACAATAGTAAAAACTTCGTATCTGACCGGGATTCGAAACCGGGCGACTGTGATTGTCGATCTCGCGCCTTGGCCGCTTGAATACGATGCTTATACCCGAGTGTAAGAAATTAGCGACCATATTTTGCGTGGAATAATGCGTAAGAAAACCGCATGAAAACTCGAAAACACGCGTTTTCCCAGGCATAAAACTAATATAGATCGATTTTTCGCCCCTGAATACCTTCACATACCAAATTTCAGCGAAATCGTTAGAGCCGTTTCCGAGATCGCCGGTATAAATAAATAAATAAATATACAAAAATTGCTCTTTTAAAGGTATTAGATATCTAGGTATTATAGCTATCACACAGTCACAACTTCTTATCACACTTACTTTACTGACCTTATTATATCAAATATTTATTAGATATTTAAATATTATTATCAATAGATAAATATATTTTTGATAATTTTAATATTATCAATAGTTATCGTAGTACCAAAAATGTATAATAACAGCATATATGTTTTTATTTTATTGAATAATATAACTTATTCCACTCTTGTAGGAAACCCATAATAATTACTTATGATTTAATTATAATTATCTGGGTCGGATGCAGAAAGGTCAGTCTTCATTAACATCGTTATCGTTGTAGCTATGATTTTTATTCAAGGTTTTAGGAAATCTCACCTCTGGAGTTCTGATTTCTCATTGTTTTTCAATCCACAGTACTAGTCGCAGTAAATCCATATTGGTACCTACTATTTTTGATGAGTAAACTACTAGGTACTATAGGTACTACTAAAGAAAACATAATAACAAAAAAAAACACAGAAATTTTCATTTGTTACTTTGTTATTCATTAAATAAGTAAATAATAGCAACACAGTAAATAAGGTGTCGGGATACTTTGTAAGGAGAGGCGGACGCGCCTTGTCGATGACGTCACAAGCCGCTGAATCACGGAGGACCGAAGCGATGCGCCTGCGCATACAACACACACAACTATTGTCTCATTTACAATAGCCGTAAAACTCTAAATTATTACAATTTTTAATATGCCAAAAACGTACTGCTTATATCCTCATTCCTATTGATTCATGTTTAGCGCTAAGTTTAAACGTTAGCTTGCTTTGCTACGGCCTTCGTATTCAGTAATACAGGAGTTGCTAAGTCTCACTTCGGAATTACTAACAATAATATGATCGAATTAATGAACCAGCGCACGTCGGCGGAGGCGAGGAGACCATCCAGCGTGCATATTTCACAAGCTTTGTTAGTCTCCTCAACAAAATATTTTCAAATAAATATAATATTATCATGACAAGAATATTTGTTTTGAATATTATTTTTATAATATGTATCTATTCAAGACAGTTTAAAGTAAATATCTCATTAACTAACTTCAAAAAAGGACAACATTTTATTAATTCTTTTATTAATAAATTGGCTTATACCTCATAGTTAGGCCTATAGAAATTAAATAAAATATGTTGGTCCCTAAAGATGAAATAATTAGGTTTAAACTTTAAAGATATTTTAAAATTGTTGTAGCGCTAATGAGTAATTATTTATTATACAGTGGACTCTAAGTTAACGTTCTCGGAAAGTACTAACTATTAGCTAAAATATTGAATTTAATCCAAAATATAAAATCGATAGTTTATTAGGTAGGTAGAGAAATAATTTATGTATTTATTTAGGATTGCCAACAGAAAAAACATTATTACATGATAATATAAAATTTGCTATTTGTACAATGATTGAAAAATAATAAACCACATCATCCTTAAGCTTAAGGTATATTACATATAGGTAGGTATACTAAATTTTTAGGTAACATATTTTTAAAGAAAAGCGATTGTATCACACATTAAAGGTCCTATGTATATAGTATATACATATATATACGAGTATCACACAATGTGCAAGACCTTTTAATAAATAGGAATTGGAATCTCTTATAATTACTACATATCTTCGCTTTGATTAACTTTTGTATATGTACTAAATACATCAAGAACGTACATGTCTATAGATAGGTATATAGAAACTTATCGCTAAATATCGTGGAACATTAATCAAAAATTGATAAGCGCTTTAATGGTGCAAATGTTACTTACGTAAATCAGTCTTTTGTTGTTGTTACGATTGCGGATCATATATCAATCAGAAATTGCTTTTATGTGCAAACGATAAACAAATCATTATTATAATTATATAGTAAATCATTGCCATCTTAAAATCTTTGTTTCGTCACCAGAAACGAGACTGCCATCAGCGATGCCACCTACAATATATTTTCTTCAACTGTCTTGTAAAAATTATATATATTGTATTCATAAGAATAATAACTTACTTGGAATTATTGATTACAATATTAACGTCAAATTAATAAACAATAAGTACTTATTACTGTATTTCTCTCTCATAAATAGGTACATAATATACTAAGTTCCTAGAGGTAGAATTAAGTTTACTTCAAAACAGTTCGTTTATTTGAGCTGAGACTCCTAATAAATGCGTATAACAAACCAAAATATGCATAATGTAAAATCTAAAAGCAAAAAATTCAATATTTCATCAAAGATTTTACCCCTCTATAATATTTATGACATTTTTCCAAGACGTTTCGATGTTCAGCGAAGTAATAAATTGAATTGCGATGAGTAAAATATAACTTTCATTCTTTTTGCCATACATGTACATAAAAAAACCTGTTTAAGATGAATCATACAGTACTGATTCTTACTAATTTACAGTATTGAGAACTCTAATTATTGGTAAAACCAGGAACCCAGGCGCACTTGGCCAGAGGTGAAGAACCTATAGGCGGGTCGGCCGATAAGTCGCCGCCATGTTTACTCGGTGATCATTATAAATCATAGACATCGTTGCAGCCTTTGACCCGTTGATAGAGACGGTTGCTTCTGTTGTGCTCTAATATAGAGCTGTTATATTAAATTAATATCTTAACCTTTCTTATGCAGAAGTTAGTAATAGAGTTCAAGCCTATTAATTAGTTTTTTTTTTTATATTTGTTACGACTGACAATTAATAACTATTAAAAATATAATAATTAACATTGTAGTTATTACTTTTTTATTGAGGAGATAGCTTATATTAAAAAAAATGATTTTACTAATTATGTACAACATTTTTAAAGACTCTACATTTAAACATTATAATTATAGCAAGACTGCACACTGAGTATTCACTTTAAACAATGATTTATCTCGTTTAATAGCAATAACAAAGTTATCATGTTAGAATAGAGCTTGTTAATATGTATAATAGCTGTGGGCCATTGGCTTGACCACTATTTCCTGTGATACAGCAGCCGCCGCCTGCTGCGCCGATAAATGTCCCGACCGACTTCCGTCACATACACACCACGACCCATCTACATCTCTCAATATTTACTCACTAGAGATATTCTAATATGTTATAACATTTGAATCTGCATAATTTTCTTTAAATATATCGTAAATAAACCGTTCCTTTTAAAGATAAGAAAAAATGTTATCAAGTATTGGAATACAGGATAGAATTGGAAAAATATTTTTTTTTCTGAAATTTATCTAACCTAGAGCTTAAATAATAATAAAAAGTTAGTTATTTCTTTATTAAGTTCAGTTATAATTGCATTTGCTAGGTTTTAGGTTAAATAAAGCATATATCTAATATCCATATATTAGCATAACACTCGCGTTGTAAAGACGAATCCTAACGACGTATGAATCATTAAAATCAGTTAAGCCGATAATAATTACAAGGAAACACAAGATGTAATATACATATACATACATACTACATGCATGCCAAATACATAACTCTCATTTGGGCTTCGCCGTAGTCGGGTAAAAATATAAATAGTATGAGATAAAAGATTAAATAAGGAAAATAGTCCCTTTCCTTTTATTTTATGAATATTACAAAATATTTTTCGAATTTAATCATTAGTCTACATATTTTATAAATCATGCAAATATTATGTTCTGTTAATGATTCTCCTAACAAAATATTATCAATTCATTTACCGTACATCTGTATGGTTCTAATTTATACAGTTCATAGTTTATAACGGAGTTCGTATCTAATGATGTGTAGGCAGTTATCATAATAATCATAGTCTCCATAAATGAAATGTACACTCACTACAGTTTGGTTTTTTATCAGTATTGCCATTTTTCCTCCTTTACCTAACCAATAAGAAATGATAAGGCAATAGTAAAAAATTTAATATTTTCTCATTCTTAGTCAAGAAGTTATACTTTATACCCCCCTATATGTCCTGGCTTTATAGAATATACTTTGAATCAAAGCTTGCAGTATAAAATACATATGTACATATATTGATATAACACATCAATGTAGAAGATAGCTGCGAAAAGGATTTCTTCTTTCTTCAGAGCTTATTGTTGGATATAAAGTGTTATTGCTAAAGCTGAATAAGTAAAGAAATAAGTACCTACCTGGGGTAGATATTTCCAAACTATATAATATATAGAAGACGTAATTAATCATTTTTGATATGCTTAATCTTATAAATAGAAAGAAACTTTTGATTCATTCGAAGAATCTTTTGATTTAGTCGAATATTAAGTGTATACCTAACTATTATTTTCTTTCTGTGCTCATTTCTTTCATATAAATCGATACATAATGTTTGCATGACTAATTATTGTTTATCATTCAGGTCACATTTTAATAAACTGCCATAAGTTTCTTTAAGCTTGTTATTTGGAATTTGAACATGAATAAATCATAAAATTTATACTTTTAAATTTTTAATCTTAGCGTTACCTCTATTTCCTAATTAAAGCTGGAGAATTATATAGAACTCTCTATCCCTCTCCATATTAACAGGCTCTATATCGCTATATCGTATCCATGGAATATACCCAAGTCTCACGTAAGTTGTTGTATGCTAAACCACGGACTCACTACTTCTTTTTAATTAATTGTCAATACATAGATAGTTATTCAGTCATTACTAATAAGTACATTGTTAAAATGAAACCTGTGGTGTAGTAGAAGAAGAATGTACTAATCCCACCCAAGCCGTGGATCCATTACAGGAAGAAGTAACAAACACACTCATTTATTCGCTGACTCACTAAATTTCGCATTTACAGTACAACAGTGTGATGTGTTTACTGCCATATAGGTATATTGTTTTCCAATAGTCAATTTAGAAATTCATGGATTTATTATTTTTAAATAATCAATTATCCTTGACTAATCACTGCAATGCTATAACCTGACTACTTCCAAACACGGGCGGCGAGGCCCTCAGGCAAAATGTTATAAAATCGTAGGTATTTCGTAACATGTTCACTGTATCATTGACATACGAGTATATATAAACGGTATTCAAATACATATTGAGACACAAATATGTACCTGAATTTGTAGAGCTAAAAATGAACCTCAGACACTTTAAACATTATTTAGTAAGCTTAGGGTTACGATATATGTTTCAATAACTTTTAGAGCTTAAACATACATGGCATAGTAATATTTTTATGGACAGTTCAAGCATTAGAATTGGCTACCTTTATACAAATTTGTTTGATAAATAATATAATATGCTTATTAATTATTACTGTGTTGGTATTTTACAATGCAGGTAGCTCTACCTATCGAAATGGAAAGGCTTGCGAGGTAATCCATCATAGGTGTCGCGGATATGGCGCCAAACGGAGCTGATGTCACGGTCACGCGCGCTTGCGTCACAGCTGCCACCGGCTGCAACACTGAGCACGACCTTACGGTCGCGCCAAACCACTGATCCATCTAGCACTGCATAAGGTTAACAGATTTTTCGCTTTACCTAAATTTTTATAAGCTTAAGTAAGTATTGGCATCAATTTAAGCCGTGATAAACAAGTTTTAAAAACTTACTTAACATGAAAGTATCTAAATGTGCTCGCAGCTCTCTATGAGTTCAAGGATATTCTCATGACCAAGATTGAATATCCATGACCAAGATTTACCCTACATTAGCCTGGTAACACACTCTAGATATTTGTCTCAACCGTAATATTTAGTAAATCGTGCAAAATAATAATAGTGTGTATATTGAAAATGTAAAATACATCTCTATTTAGGATAGTGATTAATTACATACGTGTCGTTCCATTATTCTATCGTCCATTATTCGGATACACGTCATTTTCCATTAGCAGGTAAACAGAGATGCTGGAGAACCGTGCCGGCTCCGCTTCGAGACCTATTATTTAAATCCCGTTGGACGCAAGTCCCATTATCGTCCACTACTCTCCATGTAAGTGAACTCGACTAGCCTCCAAATGCTATTAGCGTCACCGAGTAGACATTCACATCAATGCAAATTGTATTATTATTTCGAGTAGGTGTTTATTCATATACAATATATAACACGACTAATACTTACAACAGGATTAATGCATAAATTTATCGGCGTATTTACTCTTACACAGCCGCCAAGTCACATGCATAGATGTCTTAAACTAAATAAAATAAAATCATATTAAATTAGTAATAGAATGGAAATATCCTTTCAAAGTTCGTTTATTCCGTTACAATCTTTCTATCACTTCAGTGAGGTTTTGTTTGATATTTCAATACTAATTAATCAGTTCACAGTGCGCGGATGGCAGCGTAGCAGCCAGCGGACCGATTTTATTTACAACTTCCTATCTGAAATTAGAAAGAAATCTTATATAAGTAGGTCTTTAGTTATAAAGAGCTGTTTCATGTTATAAAGTAAAATTTATTAACCTAAAAAAAATATTGTAACAAAAATATGTACTAAATACTAGTAACTCACGTCAACTTCGTCTCAAGTGAAAAACAAAAACAAATCTATTCCACGGAAACCTTACATTTTTCCGGGATAAAAAGTGACCTATGTGCTATTTCAGACTATAATCTATTCCTGTACCAAACCTTATCCAGATTCTTCCAAACTTTCGCACTTGTAATATTAATAGGATAATGGGATTAATGAGATAATGCTATAACAAAAATATTCAGACATTAGCCTGGCTAATTTCCATCTGGTTATTAAATATCACTCGGAAATTAAGTATAAAAATAAGTATAAAAATGTGAAAGATATTACAGTATCAATAGCCTTACCTCTAAAACATCATGAATTCACCAGCAGCCTTTACACGAGCTTTCACGCAAAAACACTACCATGGGTCACTTCTATAAATATTTTATGTCGACCCTGAGAAGGATAGAAGGTAGGTCTGCGACTTAATACATCATTAATCTTTAAGCTGCATCGGCCAACACTGGAAAAAGTTAAATGAAAGTACTTTCACTTCGGTTCTTCCAAGTCACCAACGATTTTTGTTTTAAGTTGATTAAAAGATAAGATAAGGAAAGAGAAATTATTTATTAGCTTTTAAAAATATTTAATAAAATATGTATAATCATGTGTAATTAATTTTATTTACCATTTATTTAAATAAATAACATAAAGAACGAAACAAATAATGATTAATTTATTCTGAATATGTAGGTGATATATATAACTTAATAGAATCTAAGGGAATCAGGGAGCCAGCCAGATGGTCGAAGGGCAGGCAAAGCGTAGGTAGATGTCGCAGCGAGCAGCGACAGTAATTATCGCCTGTGTCGTCGACTCCGGGCCGAGCGTTAACCCCGAGGGTCGGGCACAATACGCAACTGTCAGGATTGCAACCAGCCTATCACAAATTTCAGATGTATACAGCTTCTATAACCATATTACCATCAAGCTATTTTCTGATATCCTCGTACTCACGAGATTACACGTGATTCAAATTATCAGTTGTATATTGAATATTGGTTTTAATTTGACTTACAACGCATCGTTTTTTCTGCTTGCAGCAAATGTTATTATTAGTAGTCCTTATATCAAAATCTACAAGGTTTGTCTAAATGTACATGCGCCATGAATTTCGAATCTATTGAAAATTTTGATTTTCTGCTAATTCTTAGGAGCTAGGATTTAAAAAAATATCTTTATTTAATTAAATACCTGTCTCTGAATTGAAGACTAGAAGTGGAAGAATAAGAAAATATGCATTTTATGTATGGCGCAAACATCCCAAATATCCCACAGTGCGGAACGGTAGGAACTTTATTAACAATTACTACTTCAATGTAATGTGAAAATTATAATAGTTTATTATTTAGGTAGTGTCGCAATGAGTGGGGTTAGGCCTAGCCAATCGTGCAAGTCGACGGCTCATGGTCGTCCGCCACCCACTCGCCGCTTAAGCCCATATAAAGTATATGGGCGCTCCAATGTTCAATAATGTCCATATTTTTATAATATCGTATTTCGCAATATGTTAATTAACTAACAAGTAATATATTTTCTTAATATGTTGGTTTTTTTTAGATACTTGCTTACTTGCAAAAACACCTCTATCTAAATTCTAAATGAATATTATAAAGAATTTGTAAGTAATATCTGAAACTACTGACCGCATTCTGAAAATTCTTCACTGATAGGAAAATATATAACTACTGAGTTCTATAGGCTTCTTTTTATCCCAATATAAATATGTTTGTTGTCATAAATCATAGTAACTTTAATTAAATTCGGGGGAAAAAACGTTAGGTTATTTTATAATTATTAGGCGAAGCGAGGTCAGATCTCTAGTCTATACATATAATGAAATAGTAACAAAGCGAAATCTGTACTTAAAATATTTTTTTAAAAGCAACAACTGTTACATATTGTGTGCACAATATAGACTTCAAAACAAAAGTTGTTGTTGTCTGTATATCTGTGTGTTGTTCACACTAAAAGTATAGAACGGATTTTAATTACTAACTTTTGTGTCATAATAATTTATTACTCGGGTCAAGGATACTTTTTCTATAGGAAAATCTCACATTTTCTCAAGAAAACATAAAACTGATTCGGCTCAGTTGTCCTTCATACAAACATTTTAATGATTTATTACACAACAAACTAATAGTAGCAGAGATAAAAATTTACATATTTAACAATTTAGTGCGGTAAAATCTCTCAGTTTCGTTGGAAGATAAAAAATTTAGTTCGGGCGCAAGTCGCTTATCTACATCTATCTATACCTAGTATAACTGCCTCGGTGGTGTAGTGGCTAGCAAGTACGGCTGCACATCCTGAGGTCCTGGGTTCGAGTCCCGGGTCGGGCCAAGTTTAGTTATTGAGTCTTTCTGTATAGTAAGCCTCAGTAACAGCCCGGAGTTGGGAAGTTGGCGGTGTTTCACCCCCGTGCCTCGGAGAGCACGTAAAGCCGTCGGTCCTGCGCCTTAACTCTCACCGGTCGTGTCGAGTAGTCGTCCCACCGGAGTATGAGAGTGACAGGAATAGAGAGTGCACTTGTGTCTGCGCGTACACTTGTGCACTATAATTTCTCCTGCGCAGTTGGCTAGTCTCAATGAGATTGGCCGCCGTGGCCGGAATCGTTCAGGAGGACATTATTATTATTATACCTAGTATAAACAAAGTCCCTGTCTTCCTCTGTGTCTGCAGCTCAACGGATTTTGATAAGGCTTTCACTAATAGAAAGAGTGATAATTATTAAGGTATAAGTATATGTATATAATTTGTAAATATTTTGTATAAGATGGCTGAACTATGACGGTGTCTTGTCAAAGAAGCTGTTTTTGTACATTTACATGGCTAAAGATGGCTAAATCTTAAGAGATACATGAAAGCAATGTACTAGAAAAATGCAGATCTTAAAAAGGCCTACAAAAAGTCAATGATAGCATGAGTGTTTCTTCTAAGGTACACTCACAATAATTCATTTTATCTATTTAAAACGTAGGTACCTTCATGTAGATATGAAAGTACGTCCATACGAAGCGAAGCAAGGGTAAGTCGTTAGTGTACAATAAATGAGATTTAGATGTAAGACATAGTAATTAAAACAATTAAATCTTATAAGTAACAGTTACATTACAATTTAGAGTATAAACTAAGATT
This sequence comes from Fabriciana adippe, assembly GCA_905404265.1. NCBI lineage: Eukaryota > Metazoa > Arthropoda > Insecta > Lepidoptera > Nymphalidae > Fabriciana > Fabriciana adippe. The sequence goes on from FR989985.1 coordinate 10,217,104, forward strand.
TAAAATACATTGACTACCAACAAATGATCATTTAAGCCATTTTTATGTTTACATTTATATATTTTTTTGGTTTATATATACAAATAACTACTTTATATAATACGTTACCTAAAATAATTAATTAAAAAATAGAACTTTTCATAAATTCAGTTCGCATATTCTCTTATATGTTTTTTCATTCTTAAATCTAGTCCACAAATGGCCTAAAATCTCCAAAATTATTGCGGCTATATAAATTATTACGGGGTCACAACAAAGCACGCATCCTTTTATATTGACGAAAAGTTAAGTTAGTGATGGCTGGTGAGTCAGAATTTTTCAATAACCATGGTATTCAGATGTAATTCTTGTGACCTGAATATAATATTTATACATGTACGGGCTACATACAAGTATGACACATATAAAAAGAGAGTTCTACAAGGTCTCTTTCTCCTAGATTTAAATGTGAAGTACATACATATAGCATAAAGTATAAAGACTTTTACAATTATATCTAGAAGATGTTAAAAATAAATTTACACACGAGTATTTCTACTATATACTAACATTGAAATCTCTTCATTAACTATATTTATCGACTCTAGATACGTTACTTAAATATTTAAAACAATATTTACTATATAATATAAACAACTGTGAAAAGAACTCAAGCAAAATTAATAAAACAAAAATAAAGCTAGTCAGATCAGGTGCGACTTGTCTCATTAAAAGTCGAATTGTGTTGGACAACAATGCGTCATTACCTTCCTTAGTCTAGCGGATTCCCGCGATCTCGGCAAACTTTATACAGTAATTACCTACCGCTAGTGAAAGCTTCCTAGCACTTTGTAACTTTGAATAATCAGAATCACAGAGTAAAAGGTCATGATGTATATACAATTTTTATTTTTAAATCATAATTCTTTTCACATATGTTTCAATGCCTAAGAAACAAAGTAAAAATATTTTTTTGATATTTTTTGGTGCCTTAAAAGGCAATTTCTCATTTAGATATTAGTAGCGACATCTTAATGCGTAACCATTATGTGTCTTTTAAAATGAGTCGATGTTAAGTAAGCATTAGCACAGATTCAATCATTACAGAACGAGATAAAAGAGATAATAGCTTGTGCCAATAAACAGCTCCACATAATGATTATAACTGAATAAAAATGGGACAAAATGTTAAATTATAATTTTTACAATATTTTTGAAATAATTTATAATAAGGAAACTGTTAAGGTGATACTGTTAGAAGGAAAAACCAAGAGTGTTAGATTTTTGTTTATCAATTGGTTGTGATTCAATAGCTCGGACTAGGTACATGTTTTTATATAAAGCAGGAAAATTTTATGATTATGGTCGAAAATAGTAAGCTCTTAAAAATAAGTCGCATTTTGAATATACGTATTTTGATATCAAACGCTACTTGTTGTATTATTTCTAAATCTACCTGCTTGTTTATTTTTTGTACCTATTCATTCCTTCCGATCCCTATCAAAATTCGTCTACCTGATATTGTAAGACGCTCTTTGTTTTGGTGGTCGTTGAACTTCTTATCTATGACTGATGCACTTATTAAGCCACTAAAGTGACGAAATCTTCAATTCAAAAATGAAGTTCATTACCTTTTATTCTATGAGAAATAAATAATAATAATTGTTAAACATTAATGTTACGACATTTATAATATGTATAAATAAGCAACTTTAGTTTATAAAGAGTGTAGATTCCATCTTATAATTTCTTTGTTGGATGCTCCATAAATATTTACTATATAATAAAACAATAAGAAATCCTGACGGAGTTTTATTATTATATAGAAAGATCGTTTTATATGGATTAATAGTGTTGCTTAATTAACCTTCAGTAAAGCTACAGTTTTTAAATAGATGTTTAGTGAAAAAAATACAGTAAATTAATTGTTATATAGATAATATTTTTATTATATTGTCTTTATTTGTAAGTTTAGTAAGTGGTATAGTTAGATGTTTCAAGAACATAATATAGCCTTAGTACAGCTGCAACTTATGTATTATGTAGAGACAAGATTGAATAGCACCAATCATACTTATTGTATAGTGAATAGTCTCTAACTTACTCTCTACAGTTACAGACGACGTAATTTAATACGATTTTAGTAAATCAGGTATCTAATACGCAACATTTGTTCGGTACTACGGCACTATACATAAAAACGATAACTTTTGATTACAAATAATAATTATTTAGATCGTTGCTATTTAATATAACTATACACTTACTTCTTCATGCACATACTCCTGCATATGTATACATTTTATTATTAATTATTATTATTAAAATGCATCTGTTAGTCGATACGCTATATCATTATCTCGTGATTGGAACATTGATGAGTTTCGACAGTAGTTTATACTTTTGCAATATCATCATAGCCATTGTTTTACTGTATACTTAGTAATATGAATATTTTTAAATATTTTCATATTAAGTAACACAATTGACAGTGGAAAACATTATTATGAATTGGTATATATACGAAAAGACGACATAAAATCGCATAAAGCTATGACAAACGTCCCTACACGTATGTTTTAAATATAAATAATTATTGCGAGTGTGCCTTAGGAAATACATTCATGCTTGATATTTTTGGACTTTTCTGTAGGCCTTTTTAAGTTAAACCTTATATGTTTAGCCAGTCATACACGTTATACGTCAACGTTATAAGTCATATACATTAGCCATCTCAATCGGATGGCTCAAAAAGGATGACTCGAAAGTCTATATATATATATATATATATATATATATATATATATATATATATATATATATATATATATATTAGGACGGTACAAGTTCTTTATAACATTATCATTACTCGTATTATTATAAAAGATATAATGATTCACGTTTGTATTGTATACACAATAAACAATCCCACGACATGTTGCGGGAAAGGAGATCACGACCACTTGATGAAGTATATTAATTAACACAATGTCGTATATGAAATAATTAATCCTAGTTGACTATCCCCTTCACCGACAATATGAGCGGCGTTACACCGCCTATATTAGATAGCTTATTTAGGACATATATTTTTATGTAGAGCAATTTTCGTTAGATAAATTACAAATCGGTATGCAGCGGTTTTAACTAACATTTTTTTACCATTTAATTAAAATAACTATTTACCTAATAGTATCATTAATTCATGAATTTGTCAGATATATTTGCAGGAGAGTCGAACGGAATATTTGAATGACGATACCAATTAATTGTGACTGTCCGTCGTGGGCGTTAAGTGCACATGAAAATTTGAAATAACTCCAATAAAATTAAGCTGATAAAATTTATAAGCATTAAAGCACACTACTCGTAGGTTACAAAATTACATCAAAATTTCAGAGAAACATTTTTGCATTTTAGTGCCGATTGCGAACGTAGTACATCTTGTCCAAACTCCAATTTATCAAACACTAGCGACTCACCCTCGCTTCACTCGATTTCGTCCCTAGGTTGATTCCCCATACAAACTTTCATCCACATTTTCACCCTCTTAAGGGATGATTTCCAGAATAAAAACTATCCTATATCCTTCCCAGGGTCTCAAACTATCTTCTTACCAAATTTCATCTTAATCGGTTCAGTAGTTTCGGAGCCTATTCGGTGCAAACAAACAAACAAACAAACAATCAAATCTTTCCTTTTTATATTATTAGTATAGAAGTATAGATAACAGACTACTTAAGACGACTTCACAATTCAATCTTGTGTTACCGCTTCATAATACAAATGGACAATTTTATTAAATTCATAATTCAACTCCAATTCATTTTGTTAACAATTAGTACACCAAAACGTTAAACGGCGCACGTCGATATATTCATACCATAGTCATAATATAACAACAGTTCTTCAAAGTGCTTTTACAACAAATCAACAGATCTGTGACCAAAATTAGTCGGTCTCGGGTAGTTGAACAGGGGAGGGCTATGTTGAGATCGGGTGGGGCAGAACGCAAATAGCGACATGACCCGGCCATTGACTCGGTTTATCCTAAACCGTCCCACTACTCCAGTTAAGCCCGCAAGACGCGAGAAGCCGAGCCAATCTGCTGTGACTTACTATCGACGAGTGTTCCACACATTTCGGTTATCGTCATGACCTAATTTCGCCTAATGTACTTTTATTTAAATGTATTCAATAGTGGTCATAACAGGAAAGTCTAATTTTAAATAGGCAACTATGTAGCTCAGCATGCCAGCATCGTTATAATTTCACAATCATCAAACTATTATAAACTCGCGTTTCATATAAAACCGTACAGCACGAAGAGCTCAACCTTGAATGTATTAAATCTTTTTAAATACGGTATGTAATTATAGTTTTGAGGTAATTTATTAAGTAAAGGTTTTGAAATAAGTATTATCAACCCCATGACTCGTATACAGTAAACTAATATAAACCAAATTAACTTAGGTGAATACCTACCATGGGTGTCTATAATATGTATGTATTTAAAAGTTATATATGCGTACTGCGTAGTGTATCAACTATCCATAATGTGTTATGGCTCGTAGTTTACCGTAGAACTAGATGATGTTGTGTGCTAATGTCCTAACATATTTATTTATTAATATATTACGTATCTAGCAATTTAAAACTTTTAAAGAAAATAATGAATTTAAACTGTACATATATTTTGATAAGTATGCAACAAAAAATATTTCATTATATCTTTAGACGTTTGAGACAAACACCTCATGGTTCAACAATAGAAATTACAATTTACAATTGGTTACATATTAACATAAAAAAATTGGTTTAGCTAAACATCAGTACTAACTTATTATTTTAAAAGTCACAAACATGATACAAAAATAATGAGTCAAGCTAAAATACAAACAGAATGATATGGAACATAATGCGACTGTAAAACATTTTCCCCGCCGTCAGAGACCAAATGCGAAAACATACCCCCTGCGGCTGCAGCAAAATGAAAATAAATAACTCATCTCATTATAGGCTAGGCAAATAAACTCTTCAAACCTACTTTCATGTCTGTTTTAAAATAAATTAACTAACGCGACGTAAGTACCTACTGTCTTACGCATTCGTTTATTGGATCTTAAAAAATGATTCAACATTTGTTAGGTAAAGATATTTCATGCACACGACGTAATTAGTCTCATCCTTTTTATAAGTCCTTCCTCATTAGTCAGTATAAAAGGGAAGGAAGGAACTACGTAATAAGGCATGCTTCATGCGTGCAATCTTTTTCAATAGAGCCATGCCATAATTTCTGATCATGTTAATGTCCCCATCATGCTGCCGGTATCTGCCATAAATGGAGCTAGCTGTGTTATTATCTAGAAAATAATGGGTATTTTTCCTCAAGGAAAGAATCGGCATAGATACTTAATATGTACATACATATAGATATAATATTTCATAAACGCCCTACCTACACTTCTAACAGTCATCTAATATCAAGCATTGTAAGATATAATATCATGTATGCGTTATAATGGCTCAAGACCGACTGAATCATTGTTATTACTTACATATACCGATATCTCTACGACTTGCGACCTTCGACAAGCAGTGTAAGCAATACAGTCTACTCATATTAGACTAATACTCGAGCACTCGATGTAATGTATTGTTTTATTAGGTGTAGGTACCTTTTATTATCATATATAAATATGATTTTGGCATTGTTTCATAAAGGAAATTTTATTTATAAAGTCCTTTTTTCCACTTTTTTCTAATTTTTAGAATAGATGTGTAATCGGTTATCGGATACATTTTGTGTATTTATGTGTTGAATAAATAAAATTTCTTAATCAGCGTTCCTAACTATGTAAATACAATTCGGATTGTATTTTCAAAAATAATATAAAAGAAAAAAAAGATTGTAATAAAAATATTACACTTAGCTGTAATAAAATGCAATAACATATGTAATATTTTATTAGTTACGTTTAACTACAGATATTTTTGTATATTAAGTCTTTCATTCATGTAGATGAAATTAAATCGTTGCTGTCCAAACTGACCAGATATTCAATATGCATAGATGGTAATAGGTATGTTATGATAACTGATATCGCCAGCTAGTGATCAGTCTTCACTGCTTCGCGAACAATGGATGATAGATAACGCCATAACTTATTCTCTGTAGGCCTAACAATACAATACGGAGAACTATAAAGTTTCTATTTAAAGGTTCCAAATAGCCTACAATATTGACATTGCCTACTGAATGAAATATGAGGATACCTTGCAATTGTAATGTTAATTAAATGTAAACTTTCCAAGTTTACAGTAGGTATACATGCAGTTATCGGCCGCAGACTTTACTTTATCCTATTACCAGACGCACACTTTCAACTCTGGGTTCACATGCTTTGTTTAAACACAATGACTCTCTTTTTGTTTTCATTCAGACGACCTTTGTTGATTATAAACAATATCACTACTTAAATCACAGAAATCATGTATACTGTATGAGGACTGAGGTGGTTTTTCAGACAACCGACGTGCACAGAAAGTAACACGTTAGCCTATAATATAGTTAGTTCGTAAGTACCTACTACACTGAGCGTCAAGACTTGATTTTCACAAGAATCGCTTGTTTACTATGAGTTTTGACTATAGAATATTTGCCTTGTACCTACTGATAAAAAGTAATGAGAAAAAAAATGGGATGAGGACATCCAATGTCGTTCACACATCAGATCTTTATCCACCCTACGTGTTCACCTCACAAAGGAAATAGCATGAAGACAAAATGTCTCTCAAGATTTAAATTGCAATTAGCGTGTGTGCATCTGTCTACTTTTAATTCATTTGAAGACTTTTATCAATGATTTCGTTTAATTGACTTCAGTTGACTTTGAGTTTGTTTAAATTGGCTCCAAAATTGTGTAATGGTTCCTTAATGCACCGTAAAACTATTCGCCGACCAATACAAGGATTTCGCGGCGCTTCCCACGTCCGTTAAATTGGTTTACGTCAATGCGGCCATTACGCCCAAAATATCCATCCAACACGCGAGCTCTAGTCGCTTAAAAAGCATGTCAATCAATTTATATCAGGTTTGCATCATATTTACGAATAAATACTAATAAAATCAAAGAAATTTACAAGTTACGCAGATACTCCTTTTCTTACACTAACTTTTAATTACTTTCTTGTTCACCTACTGTGCTATTTCTTCTTTTATATATTAACTAGCGACTCACGCTCGCTTCGCTCGCGTTCGTCCCTAGGCACGATTTCACGGTAAGCTATGTTTATACATAAATAGTAGTATTCATTTAAATTATATTGCGATTTACCCTCGCTTTGCTCGGGTGCGTACGCCGTACGCGGATTTTGTTCACAATTTCATGGGTTTTATTTTTTTTCGCGGAACCCTGATTCTTTTTCTAAAATAAAAGTAGCCTAAGTTACTCCTTATAACATCAGCTATCTGCTAGTGAAAGTCCCATCAAAATAGGTCCAGCCGTTTCGGAGATTAGCCGGAACAAACAGACAGACAGACAGACAGACAGACAGACAGACAGACAGACAGACAGACAGACAGACAGACAGACAGACAGACAGACAGACCGACAGACAGACAGACAAAAATTGTAAAAAATGTTGTTTTGGTATATGTACCGAGTATACATCCATATGCATTTAGTAAGAAGCGGTTATTTTAATATTACAAACAGACACTCCAATTTTATTTATCTGTATAGATGTCATGTTTTGTGGTGTATAATATAGAGTAGGTATTTGTATCGTATTATATTTAACTTTCATTTTCCTAACTTTCTTCTCGCTCACCTTCGCTTCGCTCAGGTTCGCCTCTAGACAAACAAAAACAAATCTAACCCACGGGAACCGTAGATTTTTCCGAGATAAAAAGTAGCCTACTTGTTATTCTGATGTATGAACTATATTATTGTAAAGTTTCATTGAAATCCAATCAGTAGTTTTGTGTACCAAGCTGTATAAGTTACTATAGTTTTTTAACTATTCCACGTTCCAGTCTTTAATACGGGATGAAAAGTAACTAAAATGTTGACCGGGAATATAAGGTACCACCATGCAAAATTTCATTTAAATCGGTCCAACAGTTTCGGAAATTATCCCGTACAAACAGACAAACAGACAGAGAAACAAAACAATTAAAAAAATCTGGATTTGATCTATTTCTCTTCTTACATCCCCCTGATTCGGTTTTTAGCGTTTTTTTTTTCTATGTACAGTCATTCGACCTCTACAGTTTTATTATATGTATATATTTATAGACATATCTAATAGAGAGGTAAAAGAAATAATACAAATTATTTGATTTAAATTGTTTCAAATTCATATAATCTTAAATTTTAACACTTCATTGTTGCGCCCATATTATGTAATTTAGCGATATGGGCACGCACGTGACATTTACTGCCGGAGAACGAATCGCGCGCAGCCTCCGACATCGTTCGAAATTGACTTCTGGCCTTCACTCCAGAAGTGGAACAGCATTTCTGAAATACGATTCGCATTGATATAATATTTGTATATGCATAAATGATACATGAAAACAATACTTTATACCGTTTCTATCGTTTATATTGACAACAATGAAACAAAAAGATATGTATATTTGAAAAAGACATTGTAGGCAAATGAGTATTGCACGTTTGTCAATCATAGTATTATACAAGGTCATGCATGTCCAGAATGGGTGCAACTACGGACGAACGGCTCAAAATATAGTATGTCATAATATGTCATAAGATGAAAACTAAGTCCACTTACGAAATTATTTATGAATTGAAAGTATGTATCCACCGGGGCAAATGTTTTATTTCATTGTGCTGTTCGGTGCATTATCTGTTTGCAACATCAGACAACTTCATGGGTGCTAGTTTAATGTGATGTCCTCCAGACCGATTTCAGCCACGGCGGCAGTCTCTCTGAGACTATTCAATTGCGCAGGAAATATTATAGCGCACAAGCGTACGCGCAGAGGCAAATGCATTCTCCATTCCTATTACTTTTATACTCCGGTGGGACGACATTTTGATACGACCTGTGAGAGATCAGGCGCAGAACGTGCTCTCTCAGGCACGGGTGTATAACACCGCTGATCGCACATCACACGTCAACTACTCAACTCCGGATTACTACGGAGACTTTCTTAATATTCTTATAACATGTTTAATATTTAATAAATAAACTTTGTCCGACCCGGAACTCGAATCTCGGTTGCTATAACCGTACATGCTAGCCACTAGACTACCGAAGCAGTTATTGTGCGTATTATATAGGCACTAGACACATATCACATCACAATTTATGAAATCACAATCTTTTGCTAAGAATGTAAATATTTTATTTTATAACACTTTATTGCACACAGTGGTAGATCGTACAATACAATGGTAATATTAACTTACAAATATGAAGATGTTTAAGTAAAATGTAGTGAATGTTTAGGCATTGTAGACATAAACAACTACATAAATGAAAACTTATTAGACATGACTTGAGGTTTTCCTAGGTATTATTACCTCCTCACGCGCACAATTCTTGTAAAAATCGATTTACCGTTAGACATGTGTCATCGCGTCCTCATTACGAGCGTCGGTACTCTGGGCTACCAAAACTTGTTTTCCCTATAAACCCTTTTAACTTCGGTCAATTCATACCGCTTAACCCAATTATAAAATAAGTTAATAAAATGTAGGATCGTCAGTATATTGCTGTCAAATCTATGTACAAATCCGGAGATACTGGGTTTGAGTCCTAGATCAGTACCTATTGGTATTCTGAGAAAACTCAGTTTGTTACTAGCCGTTTGCTTTGGGGGGTAAGCTGGTGAATGCGTTACGAAATGTACGTACGTTTGTTGCCATGGTAACCGATGTTATTATTCTTTCCTTAAATGATATTTTATAAATATATGATTGTAATATGCCTGATATGCGTTATTTTTAGTATCTTACCTATCATAATTATTTAAAACATAAATTGAATTTCATAAAGGATACCGATAACCTACAGAAGTTTTACTTCTTGCGCGTGAACACATTCATACACGCACTCTTTTTTTTAATTATATGTTTTACTAGGACTTCAAGGATGTTTTAATAATTTCAAACATCATCCACTCCATAACCTTCTAACAAATGCCGATATTATAACATTATGGTCTATGAGCATTGAGCTTGGTCCGTTGGAAGGCAAGTGAATCCCCTCAACGCGAATTTCCTCTCAAATACGTCCACATGTTTTAGCGTGAAGTCGAGTAACATAAATACAAACACAAACACTCATATATGTAATAGTATAAGCATTTATGTTATTATAGTGTGTTCCAGAAAAAACAGAATGATGTCTCAATTATGGCTTTTTTGGGGTTTATTGAAAGCTTATTATTGATGGAGATTAATTTTGCCTATTGGCTGTTTTGGAATTAACGAAACCAGTTTTTAATTCTACTTACTTGACAATAACGTGTACTGTTAATTTTAATGGTCAGGGGATACTTTCTTAGTTAGTTCTGCGATCACATTAATTTAAAAAAACAGAGATAATCATCTGTTACAAAGGAAAAAGCTTTCATTTATAAAATATTAATATAGTAAAAAGTTGAACGATTGCGGTAAATCCCATGTCCTCAATATTAACTAACTTAAGCATATTTTTAAAATCCGATTCACCTGTTACAAGATCTATTTAGTATGTATTATTTTCGTAATTACAGCTATAATTTTAGTAACAGATGTGTTCATCATATGTCTTGCTAAAGAATAGCCGGACAGCAAGCAGATGTAGGTAGTAAGTGCCAACAAAATTGCTCGCCATAACGTTATTTATTACCACGAAAGTTGGACGTGTGAATTAGCTTCTTGTTACTCAATAACACTACATCTAAATAAGCGTATTCGTAGAATTTCTCACTTTGAGTAATCATCACCTTGTTTGATGCAATTCCTTTATAATACAAATTTTTAAGAATTCACACAATTATAATTTCTGATTTACTAGAACGTGTCTCCTTTTAACAGTACGTTTTGTACATCAATTAAACCATGAGTTGATCATACAAACAAAGCTATGGCTATACCTACTCTTATTTAAGCTACCTATATTTTCAATATCTATACATATGATAAAATTGTAACTAAGCTGAATCTGTACGTTAAATATTTTTTTGAAAATCTTATTGTAATAGACATTATTATCGATACAGAGGCCTAATATATACTTTTTTAAAAATAATGTCTGTCTGTCTGTTACCGCATCACGGAAAAGCCACTGGAGGGATTTTGATGAAATTTGGATGATGATAGCAGGTTATCCGGATCAACATATAGGATACTTTTTATTGCGGGAAAATATCTAATCTATGAGAAATCTATACTAAACATTAAAACGTAACGAGTGACCAACCCGAGCGAAGTGAGGGTTAGTCGCTAGTCTGCTTTAAAATTATGCAGATATGTTTAATCGATTTGATCCAAAAACGTTCGCTTTACAGAAAAGTTATCGCTCAATATGATAAGACATTTTTCATATCTTGAAGTTCCATCCGTTTAGTCTATTTTTGACACTATTTTATCGATTCATCAACAAAAAATATATGTAGATATATTTGGATAGCCTAAGTTAAAATCCAAAAAATAATAGTAATTTCTGACTGCCACTTCAAGCGAATTTGTATTTTAGTGCACGGATTGTGCGGCTGAAGACTCTTTATATAAGACTTCATCGTAAGAAAAACTCAGTTTTCTCAGCTCTAATTAGTTACAAAGCAAAATTTTGTTGTTTTCCCCTACTCTATTTTCTAATCCGCTGCTTTATGTAGGTATTCTAACTAAAAAAATCTGGTAAATGATAGTGTTTTTTAAACCTTTAATATGTCCTTGTCTCGAGATTCCATGTTCTTTGGATATGTTAATAATTAACGTAATATTTTACTTTTTTACAAAAATAACATTATAATGATATTATACAACAAAGATTCTCAAAACAGAACTTTATATGTGGTAAATATATATTTGGGATCTGCTTAAAGCTATCATGAAAACACTTTCATTTCATAAAATTTTTATTTTACTTACTTATTCATACAAACCGAGAGGAATCAGTCAATTTGCGTTAATATTAGTAACGAATTTAAAACAAGGCCATATGCAATGTTTAACGCACAGCTTCCGTCCGAACCGCAGTGAAATCCACATACTTTACGCAGTTGCACTTCCAAGAAATATGTCTGTTACAATTGTAAGCATAACCTGATGGCTGAACCAGTCGATGATTCAACGTTGATGACGCTAGGCACGTAATGGACTTTCAAGGAGACTAAACAGACAGTCATCATCAAAGCGTCTATGAGTAAAATAAATATGATTAAGATTATCTATATCGCTCGTCATTTCCATATAAATATTTTAATATTCCATATAAATAATTTATTACTATTATATACATTTAAAATGTCTACAAATAGATGTAAAATACGTTCTGAATCAAATTGTTACTTATAACTATATAAATTATCATTAAATGGTAATGGAACTCTGAAATGAATGACTTTTATAGGAAATTTTTCTTTGCTTCTGGGAGTGCCTACTTGTTATAGCTTACCAGCATACTATTGAAAAATTACTTGTCTTAGACACTGCTCATATTTTATTTTTAAACATTGTTAACGCTTAATATTTAAATAGGCAAGGACTTAGCAGAATCAATAAATATGTATGTTTGCATATGTACGATGCGAATACTTGTGAAAAGAAGACCTTATACGAGTAGATATATCACATATTATTGAGCAGCATGACAATGTGTCTGTGTGGTTGTGTAATACTTGATTTGTGTGATGTGATGTGCGTTGTATGAAGCGCTTATCGCTCGGCAGGAAGTGGCTTGGTTTATTATTCGTGTCGTGCATCACACGGCTGCGTGCGCGAGCGCAAGCGTCCACGCTTCAGGAGAATTTCTATGCGCTATCCAGATATGACACTAACGGTACTATTATATTATCACTAATTAACCAACTCTAGACTACGTATGTTTTGCAAGACAAAGACAGTTTTTACTCCTTAATGATGTAAGTACCTGATAATAAATTAAGTAATTTCTTTGTTTAGAATAAACATAAAATAGAATTATATTATGAGTAGGTACAAATATTTTTTGCCATTAATATATTTCTTATTGTTTATGTAGTGATATTGTTATGTTAATAAGTCATTAAATGATTTATAAAACTTCTAAATAGTAAGCGATAAAAATACGATAACGAATAGATACCTACTAGGCCTTTTGAGCTACACTCTACTGCACAATGATGTCATGATCACATTATCTGCGACCTTTATTTATTTACCGCATTTTATATTGTTACATTTTATTAATGAGATACTCCATAATGTACCTAAACTAAGTGGATATAATTCATCTCCACGCACTACAGATTTACAAATGAATTTATAATTATAAACCTTTGACCTAGTTTTAAAGTAATAATAGATTTAAATTGGAAAAGATCAATCATTTTAAATATTTATTTCCATCATTAAAGGATAATTAGATAAACGCAATTACACATGAACCTCAAAAGTAATTAGTTCTATTTGTTAGAAATCATAATACAGAGGTACCTATAATTATACCTTTTGTTGTACTTAAAATTATTATCTACTGATAAAAAAATTACAAAAGGAATTACTAAGCTTTTAGCGAAGGCGTAGATTTTATTTGTGTAGGTAATAATAGATAGGTACCTAATGGTGGTAAACTAGTCTAAAAGATATAGATAGCTATATTTATTGCATTAATTTATTTAAAATATAATTTAGGTGTGTATTTAAAGAGATAAATATATTTAAAGGAGGGTGTACGATGTAAACAAAACCTTTTTGCTCTGTAATTTCCAGGCGAACAGGTTATTCCGCAGGAGAATTGCAGGTCAGCACCTCACATTACTGCGCCAAACACCCGCTGATCCATGAAAATCCGCTGCCCACTCGCGTATTTCTTTGATTTTTAGTAGCAGCACTCTCACTACCTGAAATTATGAATATGTCCCGCCGTTCTCGCTTGTAAGCAATAATGCATACTGCCCACAGGGAGCTCTCGCTGCTGGACAGCTGTTACTTTTATTAGCTACTAGTTTTTGCTTCTTTTACTATACAAGTTTTACAACAAAAACAGTTCAGCATCACTTTTAAATTTCTGTAGCGATAGTGGATTACTTTGGTAGTTTGTATGTTTAATGTCAGAATATAATTAGCTATCTCATCATTCATAGCGATTTTCACTATAATAAGCTAAGTTGTTACAGTGCAGCGTTAAAAAGTAACAAACTCAACTTATTGGTAGTCACCTACAATAAATCTAATTAAACGCATCTAAATTATTACATCAACTTACTGCCAAGGATGATTTTATTTTTGTTGATAATATTAAATAGTTTATGTAGGAAAAAAAATCACACAGGCTCACATTTTACCTCGCGATACTCATATCTAAACAGATGGAAAAATTAACATACATACCTACATGCCTACTGACGAAGGTTGCTATAATTAACGCGTAGAAAAGAAATGATGCAATATTCACATTTATTATTCTTTGCAAAATAGTAAAAAAATCTTTGTAAAAACACGTTGTATAACACAATAACTTTATAACGTTTTGATACACTGGTCCCTGGCCTCTAGACTAGTAACGTGGTAGTTATCAAGTTTGATTTGTATAAAAGTTACGAAGTAAAAGTGCTTACTTAGTATAGTAAGTTCTAAGATCAATTTTGATCTATCTTCATTTATAATGAAATGCGGATCAATAACAGATACTTCAATAAACAACCGGTTGAGTGTATAAAAGCCTCTTTGTAAACGAGGCGAAACCCATTTGCATTTGCACTTAGCAGAGATGCGAGCATAAAAAATGTAAAAATAAATAAAAAGCAGTTAGTCCGCGAGTAAAGAGAGAATTCAAGATGTGCTAGCGCAAGTTTTAACATTGTAGTAATATGTCGGAAAATGTATGCAACCCACTATGAATGAACTCAACAAAGTAATATAGTAATAATCAAAAGTAACCTCAAACATTTCCAATTAGATAAAAGAAATCTAAAATACATATTATGTAGAATTTATAATGAATTGACTAGTCAAATTGTGAAGATGTCTACAAAAGAACCGGATGAATCAATCAGCAGTGGATGACTCACAGAGAAGGACCACGCGCGTTCGTCCTATAATTGAACCCCTATTCTTAAATGTTGTGTGGATGTTTATCCACGATGGACGTGCTCTGATCTCTCATTCGCACTCAAGAAGGGATATAGATTAAAGTGGCGACGGACTGAGATCAACACTGCGATACGAAATACATCCAATACGCTACATCATCTTTACATATAATACTCGTCTAGTCATATACGAGGCACTTCTTGAGGTATGCTACCATATATAAAAATATTATATATGCATTACAATAAATCAAATAATATAAACAGGAACTGTCTGGGTCGATAGAGAGCACATGTCACATTTTATTTATCACTATCATGAAGGATATTGTGACTCATGATCGTGAACAACATACGATAAAATGAAATCTTGCAAAACTACCAATTGCTAAATTATTTTAAATTACAATATTTAGTATAAGGCAGTGGTAGCCCAGTGGTAACACGCTTGCTTGGGACACCGAGTGAAGCGGGTTCAAATCCCGGGTCTCGCACCTCTGATATTTTCATGTGCGAATCATTTCTAACATGATTACGACTTGCCTTATGGTGAAGGAAAACATCGTGAGGAAACCTACATGTCTGAGGGAACCTAGCAAGTTTTCGAAAGACATGTGAAGTCCGCCAACCCGCACATGGCCAGCGTGGTGGATTATGGCCTGATCCTCCTCGTATTGAAGGGAGGCCGTACTCAGCAGTAGGACATTAAAAAAAAGGGGCTAAATACGAATACATAATATTTTAATATTAAAATCAAAACAGATAGTACCTATCTACTAGTTTCGGAATTTAATGGATCAGTGCAGGATACTCAAAGTACAACACAATACAATATTTACAGTACTTCCTAATATATTTACGCAACCAAATGGTTAATGATTTGTTTGAAAGGTATTAATTAATAGATAACTCACTTTGTTCCGTATTTAAACAAAATTGAAATTTTAACTTTACGAGCAGCCTGTATTGGTTAAGTAACCAACTAATTATTATAAAAAATATATTAAGTTTTACAGAAAACTGCAAGAATGAGTGTTAAATTTTGTTAATCATATGCAACTGACTCCTCGAAACGATATTGCGCAAATGGTTCTTTGAATCGCTTTCTACGTTGGCGTCACGTCCCTGCCCTGATAAGCCAACTGATCTTACGTAAATCCCTCACTGCACTACCAGCTGTGCACTTCTGAGACTTTGACATTTTAAACAATCATAGCAGGTATTAATTTATTTTTTTACCGTGATGGATTTAATTTTAAATTCTTACTGTACCTATCAAAATTATATAACATAATTTAATACATTCTTATATTAGGTATATAAAATGGATTAGGTACATACATATTAATATATTATAGCCACTATATAAACACTTTTAAATTAAGCTTAATATTATCTAAAGCTCCTTTGGCCAAATAACTTGTTCAATTTTCGATACATTCATCTCATTATTAAAGTAATTAAATATTAAATAAAAGTGCTAATAAGTCATGATCGGGCATTGCTTAATGCTTATTAGAATCTTATTTAACTACTAGCAGCTCACCCTCGCTTCGCTCGGGTTCGCCTCTAGACAAACAAATACAAATCTATCCCAAGGGAACCGTATATTTTTCCAAGATAAAAAGTAGCCTATTTGTTATTCTGATGTATGAACTATGTTATTGTAAAGTTTCATTAGAATGAGTACTTTTTGTGTACTAAGCTGTATAAGTTACTATAGTTTTTTAACTATCTTATGGGAACTCTTTAATTTTCCGGGATGAAAAGTATCCTAAATGTTGACCGAGGATATAAGGTTCCACCATGCAAAATTTCATTTAAATCAGTCCACAGTTTCGGAGATTAGCCCATACAAACAGACAAACAGAGAGAGACACAAAAAATCTGGATTTGTTCTATTGCTCTTCTTACATCCCTCTGACTCGGTTTTTAGCATGTTTTTTCTTTGTACAGACATTCGACCTCTACAGTTTTATTATAGTAATATAGACTAGTACTAAAAAACCATAACCCTTCGGGTTTTCGCCGCAGTGGAGTAATAAATAATGATATCTCTTTTAAGTCAATAAACACATCACACAAGCAAAACCTTAGCATCAAATGCAATCTTACATATTCCTCACGCACAACCCCATCTTTTCCTAAAAGTTGATTCAAGAGTAATCTATATTATACCTATAAATAATTAATTTTGAAATTGACTAATGAAAAATATGTAATATGGTAAAATTCCTTATATAAATAAAATAATATATTTACAAACAATAAAATCCATCGTTTATAATAAAATTACGCGGTTCACGGACTACGTGCTGTCTATTGGGTCGCGGTCCTATACAATATACATCGACGCAATCGCTAGGTAAGAACAAAATATATCTAAATTGTTATATAAACAATAGCCTAATGCAAGAATTACACTTGATGATTAGAGTCTTCTATTTTTCCAGATTATTGAGGAAAAGTACACATTAAATAAAATTTATTTACGTTATTTTATACTAACAACTTACTCCTCTTCGCTCAGGTGCGTCCCTGGTGATAGGTAGGTATCTATTATTTATTCGTGGTATCTATTACTTATTAGCCTATGTATTACTCCATATAGTCTATCTATAAATTTTTCATCCAAATACGTACAACATGTAGGAGTAACAATCATATTATAAAATTCCACATCTGTAATAGAAGGCTGATTATTTTCTAGTACAAATAGATTTTTTTTTCATAGATTTAAGGCGCGTTTTGTTTCAAAAATTTTATTGTATTGTAATTTTTACTTACAACCATTATGTAGGAAGGTTCTTGCTTAAATTCTTTTATATTTAATTTGTGCTATTATGCACAAGGTTGAATGATTATCTATTTTTTATAAGATAATTTTAACAAAGTTATCGTTGCTACAGATATAGTATCTCATATCCATAGATAAAGCTATGACTAAGTATTCCTTCCCTTTAAACCCAAAGTAAAGTAAAAAAATAATAAAAACCGACTTCAAAAAAAATTATTGGGTTAACAATTCTTCTCCTATCTTTTTTATAGGTACACTTATATAATATATAAGTCTTAATAATCGTAAACAAATAGGATATGTGGTCACAATATTGATACTTTGTCCATAAAATTTTGTAAAAAAAGAGTTAAATAAAATGAGCTCAATTTAAAAACGTAGGTAATAAATACAACGTAATAAAAAAAAATATCCGTACAAAGAATATCCATTGAAATTCATTATCTCGAGGTTCACCAGATTAGAATATTCTTGACCAGTAGACTGCTAGTCAGATATTTTTTGATAGAAATATATTAGCCGATACATACATTAGATACAAATATTTGTATAAACAACGATATATGAAATTTATTTTAATTTTATACACAAATTCTCAAAGATGACCAGCATTATGACATCACAGCGACACAGCCTCTAGTCTCCCACGTTCACTTTCTATGAGCGAGCTCCAAACACGTAATCAACCTGTAATACAAAATTTAATATCCTCTTTTTGGTATTATTCCAAAATGTTCATCGAATATGTAAAGTATATTTATAAATATACAGTGATAAATTATTTATTTATATTGTATAAGGACGTACCTAATAATTCTAATAGCTACAAGTAACATAATATATTAACAATATAATAATGTAACTTTTCATAAAATTTTTATTAATCTATACATATAATAAAATTGTAACTAAGCCGAATCTGTACATTAAATATTTTTTGGAAAATCTTATTGAAATAGTCATTATTATCGATACAGAGGCCGAATCGTTTTTAAAAATTTTGTGCGTATGTCTGTCTGTCTGTTACCGCATCACGAAAAAACTACTGGACAGATTTTGATAAAATTTGGTACGATAATAGCTGGCTATCCGGGTCAACATATAGGATACTTTTTACCTCGGGAAAATATCTCATCTATGAGAAAAAATACAAAAACTGCAATGTAAAAGTATACTAATATGTAAAACCTAAGAATTTGGTTTTTGGTCATCTGAACGCGGACGGAGCCGCAGGCAATGCTAGTTACTTATATAATTTTATAATTTAACAAAATTGTGTAATATGAAAATAAATGTAAACAGCTTTGTATTTTGTATAGTTAAGTAGCATATTAAATAGAAGCACGTCATAACAAGTTTTCTTTACGGCCTAATTTATTTCCTGTAATTGTTTGTATATTCTTTTTAACTCTTAGTCATTTACCAGCTCGACAGCATTGGCTGTTTGCCATGGCGTATACATGAGTCAGGCCTTTACGCCACCTATAAGCACGTTTGATTCTTGTTCGACTTCATCCGCCTTGTAACGCATATTTCAATACAATTAGCAACTTGTAGCAGAATATCGCTAGTTTTTGTTTGCCTGTGAACACGCGATTTCACCGGGAAACTACTATGTGATGATACCTTTCGCTTGATTCAACGCCGGATAAAGGCAAGAAAAAAGTTGCTCTACTTCCCAATGACATGTTACGATTTACGATGCTACTCCTGAGAAACATTGATTTCTATAATAACTTTATTAGTAGCTTAGTTTTGACATGTTAATTTAATTTAAGTACCTCATTTCCTCTTTGTTTATTTCACAAATATTTTGATCTAAGTATCTTACTCGCTTTAGGTAACTTGTTTCATAATACAGTAAACCCCCCTCGATTGGCCCAAGTCCTAACACATGCATACAAATCTTAATTACTTACTGATTGTACCTGTTATATTCGCAATAATTAATTCTCGATTATCCAATCCAACACGCGCACCACCTATTTTACGTTGCTGTCAGAAACTTTCACGCAAGAGCCAACAACAACCGTACAACGTTTTAACTCAATCAATTGGTCTATATGCTACGGGAAAGAGCGATGTATAATTTTTACATTTTTACATAAAATACTATGACTTAAAAATTATAACTGTTAACTGAAATAAATGAAAAAGTATATAGACTTAGTGTTGAAGAATAGGAAAGAGAAAAACAAGTAAACATTAGTTGGCATTGAACTTTAGGCTAAACATTAAGGAGAAGCGATGGCATACGTTTGGCACCGCACCAACCACTGAATCTCAATAAACAGTAGACAACGCTCATATTTAGACGAGCAAGGTACTCGTATATTGCTACAGAGTGCGGTTTTCGCTTGAAATCATTTCAGAGAATATTTAATGGAAACAGTCATGTCTAAGATTTCTTAGCTATTTCGCATTACACTAACATAGGTTTTAAGTAAGCTCTGCATATTTTAAAATCTCTTAGAATATTTTTACCTTTTACATGAATTTTATTTATCATAATTAAATAATTAAAAGAACCAATATACATTGGCCAATTACAAAGTAAAATAAGCAATTCTAAATACAGAACCAGAAGGTTAACATACTTTTTATTAGCAGGACATCCGTATAAATCATGAAAGATTTTTTAAAATCGTTTTAAATATTACGTTGTAGTTAAAATAAAATACCTATCATTTTATATACTGTCTAATAAATCACAATGTAAGAATAGATATAGGTATGTGTGTCTTTTTCTCCATTAATATATGCAATATGCATGTATATGAACCTTCAGCTTTATCTACATAGATAAATAAAATTTAAGTGTCTTTTTATAACATCAAAATAACAGCATTTTACTAAGTGCATATGAAGATATATATGGAACTTATAAGAAAAACATTTTTTTTTTTAATTTTTGTCTGTCTCTCTGATTGTTCCGACTAAACTCCGAAACAGGCTGGACCAATTTTGACAGGACTTTCAATGGCAGATAGCTGATGTTATAAGAAGTAACTTAAGGCTACTTGTATTACAGAAAAAGAATCACGGATCCACGCAAAAAAAACCATAAAATTGTGAATAAAATCCGCGTACCAAAGGACGCACCCGAACGAAGCGAGGGTAGATAAGTCGTTAAAAAAATTGTCATAAGTATATAACAATTATCTTACATTTACTACGAATATTTACAGAATCACATAATTATTTTTTTGTGTTTAAAATAATAAAGGCACCTATCCTACCTATTATATTACAACCATTCGGCATTCACTCTTACGTATAGCCAAAAGAATGTCATGATATTATTGAGCAGTAGGTTTCTACAGTTAATACATAACGAAGTTATTGAACAAAAACGTCTATATCCAATTCTCCAGAGACGGCTCTGTGTAATATTTCTTACTCGTTCTCGTGATGTTACTCGAGAGAGGACCATTGGAAAATTTAAGTCAAATGCTAATAAGCTTGATAGGTTATCTAATGTGAATATATGACTCAACTCAATTGTATTGAAAGAACAATAGATAATCTCGTAATGTTACGGTTTGAGTGTCGAAGAGTAGGTTTTACACTTCTTACAAACTTAGATATCAATGATTGCATTGGACTATGAACGGTAGGTATCATTTAAGATTTATTCTTCTTAAGATGCTTTTATTAGCTTCACTCGTAACTAACAATGTAATTAAATCTTGGAAGTCGATATAAACTAAATTATTGTATCACTTGTGAAATCCGATCTTAATACAATAATTTTATAACATTGCCGATTTGATGATCGAGCCAGCAGGTGGATAGTAGAGCTCTTCCCTGGCTACTATTAAAACTTCGAGATATGACCTTTTTAATTCTTCTGGCATCACAGCTTTTTAAAACTAAAAACAATTAACAATATTTTTTTACCTATAAAAAAGAGCAAATCATCTGACCTATTCTATGTTACATTAATAATATTACTTATATACCTACTCATAAATATTTATTATTGACTTTTCTTTTATTACCTATCACCTACATATGTATTCAGCCTTTTTTAAGGCCCCACTGCTAGGCACGGGTCTCCCTCCAATACGAGGGAGATCAGGCCATAGTCCACCAAGTGCGGGTTGACGGATTTCACATGTCTTTGGAAAACTTGCTAGGAACTTTCAGACATGCAGGTTTCTTCACCATGTAGGATCCTTAGGAAAATAATTCGCACATGAAAATATCAGAGGTGCGAGACCCGGCATTTGAACCCGCTTCACTCGATTTCTCAAGCGAGCGCGTCACCACTGGGCTACCACTGTCTCTATCACCTATAATCAAACAGAATTCAAAATTGAGTATAAATTTCCTATAAAATATAAATGTAATTTTCCTATATTCCTTCGAATTAAAGAAGAGCAAGAGTCAAGTAATAGTACATAACCTTAAAAAACGTAACTCGCAAAACGGTAACCGAATTAGTTAAATCCATTTCAGTCACAACTTAATTTCACTTTCTGGCACGATCACGAGTGGTTATTGCCTGCTAGCTATCGGTACATGTACTGAAGTTCGACATTGCATGTTACAAACAGTACCGAACGCACGCACGTAAAACTTATAATCACTAAAGGCGAACAAAACTTTCGTGATGGATTATTCGATTTAGTTTCACTTCTAATGATCGGTATTTTTGTTCGAGATTGTTGTACACGTGTCATGGATCGTTGATTAGAGGCATGCGTATCTATTTACATTTCAAATATAGACACTGAGTTAGTATTGTGCTGAACATGAATTATTATTATTATCAATAAATATATGTACTTACTTATGGTTATTTGTAACATTTATTCATTAAACTTTAATTTATTATAAAAAATATTCAAAGAAACATTATCATTCTAAGAATGGGCTTAAATATAAATATGTAACAATATCAAGTTCAAAAAAAGGAATAAACATGAGTTTGGTCAAAGAGCAACACAAATTTAAACGGAAGTCGGCCATCGATGTGACCTCAAAAGTTAACACAAGTGCGTTTAGCGTTTATTTAGATATTATAATTTAACATTCATATTAAATTTTAAAAAAACATTTTCATTTTAAAGATGTGTAGTCATGATAAATTATTACTGTATTAATATTATTACAAGTATTTTAACACAACCAATTTTAATAACAAGAAAAACTCAGTTCACAAAGTCTTCCGTGTAGCTCCAAATAACTCATTTTGAAAAATAGAAAATTAAAGCTAAATTCATATACTATATACATCTACGATGGTACTGAAAGATGGTTTTCGTAATTACCACATCGTGTAAGAAGGAATAGAATGCTCAAATGGAACCTGTTTAACACGTGGCTACATAAATGCTGAGGGCCGCTGAATACAATGCAAGTCTCTCATTTTGTTATTATGTCGCTGGAACCACGTGTTCGTTGCTCATCCCGTCCGTGACAACCGCACAGACCAACAAAATTGTATCTTAACTACACACACTTAGAATTATCTTTTGCACGTGAAACTGTTATGACTAACCCCTAAATAACATTACAAAGTTATAAAACAATGTAAAAAGACCTTACTTACTTATAGACACTGTAATGAGGATGATGCTATTCCTGGAATTATCAGCAAAGCAGCCCCGCTTATGTATCTATTGAACAATACATTGGTTGTGTATACAAATTACAAGGAAATAAAACAATACCAGGACAATGTATTTCACTTAACAATAAATTATTTAATATATTTTGATTTTAATTGATGATTGTTAATGTATTTCCTTAATAAATAGGGTTTTATTTTTTAAACTTTTTTTATATTGTAAAATGTAAATTAACTCATTAAGTTTTCCAAAGGTACCAAAAAAGGTCAAAAATTTAAATTACTTATTGAAGTTTTGATTTAAATGTCGTATTACTATTTTCGACTGGTTGTTACTGTTTAGTGTTTAGCACTGGATTGCGGGTTCGATTCGTGCATAGAGTAAATAATGGAAATAACACAGAGAAAAGATTAAATCTTACACTTATATAAAATACTTACAAAATAATTCTACTTACAAAGTATTTTCACTTATTATTGAAATATCAGGAATCAGATGATGGGTTTGTAGTGTATAGTCACATAATATGACGCTTTTACTTTTTATGAATTGTTCATCACGGTTAAAATTGTTAAAATCATAGTTTTTTTATTCGAATGTAGGATGAATTTTGCAATATTTACCATACTCTAGTTTTCACACATTTATGAAATAAAACAGTTTAACTATTTGCGAATCAACGACAACTATTATCTATTCAAGCAAACAAAAATAGCCCGAACAATAGCCTGAATTATAGCTGTCCAATTTATTTGTATGGGATTAGGCATCTGTACTAGTATAGTATTATGTGATCTGTGGTAATATACAATACAATAATCCCAGCTAATTATATACCCACTGAATTACCTTCGCGAATAAATCTCATGTCATTTTCAGTAACAAATACTACAAAACGATACGTGCTTGCCATGTTGGGTGCAATAATGCAAGTCAAGGTAGGCGTTTGCGCAATTCACCAAGGACTTGGCAGAACCCGGCCTACAGCCTACAGATGTAGACAACTAGGTTCGGTCTTTAGAATCGTGCTGACAAATATTTGCGAAGGCAATTACAATGTTATCACTACTTTACCCTAATTTATATTGTTTTCCATTAACTATATAACTACCCATGAATATGCTTCGTAATATTATACCTTAGGTATTTTTCTAAACTAATAGGTACAACCGTCATCTCAAAATTAAATTAACAAAAATGGCCTTGATGTCGGTATTAATGTTATATTTTTAAGCTGTTTAACATTATTAGAGCAATTTTTGCCTCATTAACGTATACATATATATATATATATATATATATATATATATATATATATATATATATATATATATATATTTTATATAAATACGATGTTTAGGTTGCGATTAAAACTACCAGTAGAACAGGAAAATCCCTCGAGGTCGAACCCTTGATTTCTCTACTCTAATTGTAAGGTAGCGGGGTGGCAAAAGTAAAGAAAATGCAATCCCTATATATATATATCCGTTTTTCATTTTTCCGTAGAGTTCTTTTTATAAATCTTTTGACCTTCTTTAGTAAAATACAAGGTCTCCAGTTAATTTTTTCATCACTTGTTTCCACGTACTATTACTATTTTACGTTTTTTTAATTTTATAATCACAATTTTCGTAATTATTATACCTGCCATATTGCTTATTCTTTGAATACTTCATTGAGGATTACAATTAATATGTCATTATTAATTAAATAGTATAAAAGTTATTTTACAGTACCGGCTCGCTATCTCATAATATACACTTACATATCTTGCGACATGCAAATACGAATTGTAAATTGAATAAATTAGGTTGCAAAATTGATAAGATTCCGTAATCTGCAGTAGGTTCCTTCCTACCAATCCACTTCACAGTCGTATCAAGATTAATTATAAAAATATGTGCGTGTATGATAGAAAATAAAAAATATTAAGTAATCAAAATAATAAATAATAATACAATGTGATATTTTTAGAATAGCTCAAATATAAATAATAGCTTTTGAAAATTGAATCGCTGGACATTGGACAATGCAAAGTTTGTACTTTAAACTGTACAGGAATTTTGACCCCTTATTTCCTATAACATAATAGAGTTAGCGACTCCTTAATAAAGTAGCTTGGAACTGGAAGTATTCAATCGAAACAACACAACTGCACCCGCATTTATTGTTCCATGAGAACATTTGAATCATGAGAACAAGAGGGTATCAAAGCCATTCATGTCTTAGTACTAGTTGAATAAAACAATTCTTTCGATCAAAGAAAGTAGTTATTGTAGCTTTCTATATTATAAAATAAATTATTTACGAATATCTTTTGAAGCGTAACAAACATGAAAAGCGATTGTTGCGTTTGAAGTACGTACGCTTATTTTGCTTATATTATTGTTATGCATATAAAATAATAAAGTTCAATGCGCTAAGGAATCAAGTATTTTTATTGTTTATGTGAGCATTTAAAATTATATTACCTAACAGATAGGTTAAGTATGGAATGAACGCAGAGCATACGAGGTTTATTTATAGACCGCGCCCCACACGCAGCAGCGAGCGCGCGCAGAGTTGCGCGGGAGACGCTGTCGGCCGCTGCTATTCCAAGCGGGACCTTCCACATATGAAGCACGTACAAATACACCTACACACTATAAATCTGATACAAATCTTAAGGTTAAAAACTTACCTACATCTCCCCCTCACCTTCATTAAATTCTCCAATATGGAAAAGTAAAAAAATGTAAACAATCTTTTTGAAAGCAATGTCATCGCTATGAGCGTCTCATTTAACACATTTATGGTAATACTTTTATGAATAATTTATTTCTCTGCAAAGTTGAGGAGTAAAATTAATCTAATTTTATCAATCAGGTTGAGTTTTTGGCAACAAATCCGTTATTTATAATTGCTGTAAATCTCAGTCCAGTAGCTGCAATATGCTTAATAAAATTTAATAAATTATGTAATTAATATTAATGTTCATATTATAAAACTGCCTTTAGTAACAAGTATGCTAATTATATGTAATCACTACGACTTCGTTAATAAGGTCAATTTGTTGCCAAAAAAGATATTTTAATAGGTATTCAATATTTACATATCTAACTAGCGACTCAATCCTTGCTTCGCTTAGGTTCATCCCTAGGTACGTTTTAACGATTAGTATAGAAAAGTAGGCGAGTATTTAAAAAATATATATATCCCCTACTTGAGAAATGATTGATTCCCCATTCAAACTTCTACCCCCCTCTTCATCCCCTTAAGATATTTTTTCCGGGATGAAAACTACACAGACAAACAGACATACAGATAAACAGACAAAAATTTTAATATTGTTTTGGGGTCTATATTGTGTACATAATACGTTACAGTCAATGTCTTTAAGATATTTAATGTACAGATTTCGCTAAATTACTGTTTTATTATATGTATAGACTAGCGACTCACACTCGCTTCGCTCGCATTCGTCCCTAGGTACGTTTTTACGGTTAGTATAGAATAAACATATATATGTATATACATGGATATAGAAAAGTAAGTACCTACTTTAAAAATTAAAAAGAAAATATATATATATCCCTTACTTGAGAAATGATTCCCCATACAAACTTTCATCACCCTTTTCATCCCCTTAAGGGATGATTTCCGGGATAAAAACTAACCTATGTCCTTCCCAGGATCTCAAACTATCTCCATACCAAATATCATCTAAATCGGTTTAGTGGATTAAACGTGAAAAGTTAACGGACAGACAGACAGAGTTATTTTCGCATTTATAATATTCGTATGGATTATTACTATTTGTAATAAAGGTGGGCTAATTATGATGGATTTAATTCAAGATTCCTTCAAAGCCCATCAGATTAGATCTTTTAAATGTGATCACTATTTAACAAAACGCGGAAACGACTTATGGTATTTATATATAGCCCATGTAATATACTTGAAATATTAATTAACCTATTTTATTGCTTCCCCATACAAACTTTCATCCCCATTCTCACTCCCTTAAGGGATAATTTCCGAGATAAAAACTATTTCACTCACTCACTTTCCATATCATGAGATTTAAAAAAAATCTTATTTTAGTAAAAAAAAAATCTTTTAATTTTCTTCTATATACAAAACTTGTCCTGACAATAATAAACACAAAAAAAAACAATTATCCAATTTGGTGCAGTCGATCGAAAGTTATGCGCGTACATACATTTTAGTGATTCATTTTTATTTATATAGATTAACTAGCTGACCCGGCAAACGTTGTTTTGCCATATAAATAATTTCCTATTACTAAAATGGCTATTAAAAAATAAGGGTTGATCGTAGAAGGGTGAAAATTGAGGATTGTATGTATTTTTGTATGTTGTATCATAAAAAAAAAGAAATTAAAAATTTTGTCTAAAAAATAAAAATAAAAATTTAGGGGTGGACTACCCCTAACATTTAGGGGGATGAAAAATAGATGTTGGCCGATTCTCATAGATACTGGATAAGCACAAAAAATTTCATCAAAATCGGTCAAGCCGTTTCGGAGGAGTATGGCAACGAAAACTGTGACACGAGAATTTTATATATTAGATTATTTCACGGGTAATGTTCAGGTAAATATTGAAAAATAGTCCTTATAGAATTTTCATAGGGTCGAAAGGACGAACAGCTGAATACATTTAATGTAAAGCACTCTGGGACTCAATTACATGTAATTGAATAATAAATTATGAGCTCAAGTAGGTATTTTAGTATTATTATATTATATTATGCTTGTTGTGTTTTGGTATAACTGAAAATTTGTACGTT
This sequence comes from Fabriciana adippe, assembly GCA_905404265.1. NCBI lineage: Eukaryota > Metazoa > Arthropoda > Insecta > Lepidoptera > Nymphalidae > Fabriciana > Fabriciana adippe. Next base: position 10,245,500 of record FR989985.1, read on the forward strand.
GTATTGTTTCTAATTGCATAATTTGCCGAGATACAAATAATGTACCCTCCGTTGAGTACACTGAAAATAAAATAATAAAAGGTACCCAATAGTGTTGTGAATTGTCAAGTATAATTTGGCCTATATGCAAAAGATGTTTAGAATATAACCAAACCATGTCTTATTGATCAATTTAAACATGGACCACAAAGATACGACAGATGCTACGCCTCAGTGATGACTAACAAAATATGTACATAATAATTTATTCTGTTTATCTAACAGTATCAATAGTATATATTTTTTACCATAAGCAAGAAAATATATTTTCAGTTTTTTGTGTCTTGTTTATATTTTAAAACTCGTTTGTATTTGTTTTTATATAAAGCGTTTGATTCTTGACGTGTTGTTGAAATAATATATAAAAAAGCATAACTGTATGAAATAGAACTTAAGATTCTATGTTTATTTTATGATAAGTTGAAGAAATAAATGTAATACAATAGTACACCAGCCGTCAACGTTAGTAAATTGGCTTTATCTGGGCCGGTAACGGCACCTAAACAGTAGTAGCGCTTGAGCGTCTGAGTAATCAAACCATGACCTAACTTGATGTGCGAATCGTACCAAATCTTAAAAGACTTTTTTTTGCATTGAATTGTTATAACAATATACCTATTAGTATATAAACGTTGTTATCAAATATCATATCATAAAATTCCTGGTTCGGCGGCAGTTTCTTAGTTGACGATGCCGATATATGAAAAAAAGAAATATGTAGTATGATAGTAGCAAATGCGTTGTATTTCTTCTCGTAAAGAGGTTATAAAATTTAAAATAATAGATGAATCACCAAAGAGAAGCAATTAAATTATCAAAATAGTATTAGTAGTAGTATTAGTAATATCTGATGAAAAATAGATCATGTACTGTAACTTGTAAAGAAACTAAATAATATGACATCAATTCATTTACAAAAGTGATGCACTGCATAAGCACTGAATGGCGAAAAATAATGTGCATATATTCATGGTCCAATACACACTTCATGTTTTTATTTACAACTCCTATTATTCATTTTTACACTTGTTTCATTAAACTTGTCATTATTTCATGGCAATATTTAACTATTTTTTTTTATTCAACAAGTTTAGTTTAGTATGGTATATCATAAAAGGAAAGAAAATCTCATAAGCAAGAGATTTGATCATCTAACATGACAAAATATTATTTTAAAGGAAATTTCTATCTTAAAATATCAACCACTTTTTTAATATAGGTGTTTTCTCATATAATTTTTTAATAACTTTTGTTCCTATATATATATATATTAAATAGTAATAATTCTTGAAATTATTTTATTTATCCTGTATGCATTTTTTTAATGATAATGATTGTACTCTTAGGTTTAGTTGCTCCAACTTCTTAAATTGATTTAAATGTCTCAAATATACCTGCTGTTTCATGTTTTCTAAAAATAATAAAGGTACCAAAAATTAAAATAAGATTTTTTTGCAATATCTAAATGTTAAAATATCACTATTCATAAACATGGCTACAGTACTATTAAAAATAATTTAAAACATTATTCATTTTTATTCAAAAAATTATATTTAAAGAATGTTGGGTAATAATAAAATATATTATAGGTATAAACAATGTATAAAATATTTGTAGCTGTATAGTTAATTAGTAAGTCATTTCACAAGAATGGCTAGATCATTTGCAATAGTATTTTTATAGTAAAATTAGTAAAGATCGAGCAGGAGTAATCACAAAAATAACAGTAATTTTAATCAGTTCAATTAACTCAAAGGCAAAAATTTCATACCCCATTGATTATATTCTAATTATCTAACACCTAATATCTTGAAATATAATTTATAATAAATCCATTAAAAAGAAATAATGATGTAATATTTACAAATGAGTATAATTGATTTTTTAATTTATAACAAATAATCTCATTAAAGTTAATACTTCAAAAGAATAAATGTATTTAAATACCACTAGAAGATGTGTATATAAAAAAGGAATTTTTAAAGATATGCAAATAAAGTTAAAGATTGCCTTTAAGAAATCAATATTTAGCTTTAAAGGCCTTGTAAATATTGCTCTTCTAAATTTGTTTTATACTATACTGTCACATTTTGAGTTTAATAAATAAATTTACTTTATTTAACATAGAAATGTTTTAGATGATTATATGAATTTCTATTAAAAGCAAAATAAATATAAAAAAATAGGAATGTAAAAGAAACAAAAAGATTACCTTGGTGACTGAAGAATAAAACTTCACTAGTTAATCTCCCACTTAAAACTTTTATTATAGATACTTTGTTATATGTATTATCACAAATCCTGGTAGACTTTAAAACACAATCACGCAACTGACAATCTTTATCTGTATTTCCTTGATTATTGATTTTTCATATAAACATAATTTACACAATAAAACACAATCTGCAATATGACTTAGGTGTAAACTCTTACTCATCGCACTTCACTCTACACAATCATATAAGATTATTGCATATTTGGATGGCTTTTTAATTCTCTAAAACCGTCCTTGTCCTTCCACATTATTAATCTCATCAAATTATATACAAAGTTGACTAATATTACATTACATTACAAATGTTACTGCTGTTGCTTAAAAATTTGATACAGCTTCTGTTTCCAAGTTTGAATTTTAAGACTGATTGTAATAGATAAAACATGATTTTACTCAAAGCTAAATATAAAATGTTCCAATCAGAATATAGATATTTTGTTTACTTCATATGATAATGGTTACTGCGGGAGTATCTACCAGTACTAAAGTATGAAAATATAAGATAAAGCACCTCGATTGGACAATGGTATGTATCAAAGATATTAACAACGTGATATGACGCGCATCGCGACCGCCGAGGGTCCAGCGATCGGGGCCTACAGGCTAACGCCTAGGCCCCGCTGGAGATTCGCGGCCGTCAGCCGAGGTGGGCTCACTCCCTCCTCGCCCTTGCAGTCTTACGAGAAATAAATGCCACATTACACACTAATTATTAAAGCACTGTACAACAACAATAATTATCCTTTTTCTTTTCAGGGCTAACGTTCATTTCACGCACTATTTCGGCGAACATTTCGTTGACGTTGGTACGACTCTTGGCCGATGCTTCCACGAATGGACAGCCCCACATTTGTGCGAGCGCCTGGCCCTCTCCTTGTGAAACCTCGCGTTGGTGTTCCAAATCGGCTTTATTGCCTACTAATAGTATAGGCACACGTTCTGAGCCTTTAACACGAGTTATCAATTCCTTCATAGGCTTGATATCTTGAAAAGTCTGATGATTGGTTAACGAGTATACAACTACAAATCCTTGTCCATTCTTTATGTACAGATCTCGCATTGAAGCGAACTGTTCTGTACCAGCGGTATCCAATATTTCTAAAACACATGGGGAATTGTCCACTTCGATTTCTTTCCTATAGAAATCCTCTATGGTGGGGTCATATTTTTCCATGAAACATCCAGACACAAACTGCACAGTCAAAGCACTCTTTCCGACCCCACCCGAGCCAAGCACGACCACTTTGAATTCGCGCATTATTGTGCTATATAAATCACACTTGCCAGTCTTCTACAAACGTTTCAGAAACGTATTCTCACTTTGTGCTATAAAAATGTCATTGCTATGTTGGTTAATGACTCACTCGGATGCGATCACTGAGAGATGTTCACATAAAGAATTATAACTAAATGATAAATAGGGACGCCATTTTAGTTACATGAATAGCAAAACAACTTTGATTGCATCGCGGTACTCTTCTATTCACTTTACTCTCAATAGTACAAACACGGAAGCAACATCTATCCAACTGACTCGTTTGCTAGAATTGGCACCAGCAGCAGGTTGGTCAATGCACTCTATTGCAATGGTTTGATTGGCGAATGGGAGTATTTCCAACCGGATGTCGGTGTTGCACACGTAGTTACAATTTTTTACATTAAAATTATATTACCTTTGTCTTCTGTTCCAATAAAATTTGAATAAATTTATAAATATGTCTTAAAATAAATAAATCTGTTGTATTTATTATTATAAATATACATTACCACAAGTCATTGTAAGTAAAATGACAAATTACAATAGTTTTTACCTTCATCTAAATTAGCTTCATAAAAATACTTTGAAGCCAAAATTTTATTTATACACTTGATAAAATTTTACTTGCGTAAAGTTTATTGAAGAAAATATATTTTTTTAATATTGTTATACTATACTGAAAATTGGTAATAAATATAATATGGCAACCCTTAAGAGGAAGTGTATTATTTTCACAGTTGCCTACCATGAATTGCGTTTAGAAATGTGTAAAATATACAAAAATACTATATTTTCTTTAATTTTTAAATAGTATGTACATTTATACATGTTTGTGCGTTATTTACATTCATAGTTTAAATAATAAAATTATGATAATCTGCAAAATAATTCATATCTAATAATAATTTGATGTAAACACGTTTATTTAGTCTATACTCTACGCTCTACTAATCTTCTTAGTCTGTGGTCATCGGTGATTTCACTTGTCTCTGGGTGATTTTACGTCATGTGCAAAACTAGCGGATATTTATGAATCATTTTTATAAAAACAAAAAACTACCTATTATTAGCCCAAATGAATAAATTAATCTAATTAAAGCAATAATTTTATTATATGTGCAAGAATACAATTTACGTGTATAAAATTGGTGTACTGGATTTGAATTCCTAATGTTCGTATACTGCAACCACCTATATTATATATAAATAAATTTGGTAATGAGAACTTCAGTACTATAAATAAATCGACTTTTTTCACATCCAATTTATGCCACTTCCGAGACGATAACAATTTTCTTGTTAATTATGAAAAGCTAATTCTAGACCAACGTTTATAGTGCATGTTTTTGTATATTATGTAGTTTATAATGTCGAAAAATTCTTTTAGTTATGGTTTGTTTTCAGAAATAAATTTCATCGATAGTTTTTGGAGTTAGGAGCTCACTCAATAAAGCTTGACAAATGTTAAACTAACAAACTTTTACTGTTACTTTCCCTATTTCATTAATGTTTCCCACATTAATAAAATAGAAAATTTAAATATTATCATAGTATAAAATTAATTAAAAGTTAATTCAGTAAAAATGTTAAATTTAGTTAGTTTAGTACTTATATATAATAGTTTTAATTTTGCTTAACATAACATATATTTTATATCTGTTGCAGAATTATGTCACACAAACCTACCCCATATAGTCCAAACTTTCCAGCAAGTCAAGGCTATGCTCCCCCAGGAGAAGTGAACAAGTCTAATGATAATTATCCAATGCATAATTACTCAGGCCCATCACCTGGGCCAGTTCTACCTCCGGGAGCTCAGCCACTACCAGGAATGCAAACTGGGTATCAACCTGGTTTTCAACCAGGATTTCAGCCTGGATTTCAACCAGGGTATCAACCAGGATATGCTACTGGATACCCTCATCCTCAGCCTGGATATCCACCACCTGTGGTACAACAACCTGCCCCACAAGCACCAGGTATATTATATTGATAATTGAGAACATATTTAAAAATATGCCATGAGTAAATTTTTAAATTTTACTCCTAATTTCATTAAAATATTGGCTGATTAGTGAAAAAATACTACCAAGCTCTTAATGAAGTATATCTAACGTAACACCTCCCTTCAGCATAAAGTTGGTAAAATAATTTGTGCTCAACTATTGCACATAGTTAAGCCTAAATTAAATAGATTATTAAATTGAATAATAATATATATACATATGTACTGTTATTTTGGTATTAAAGCAATTGAGAAATCGCAAAGGTATCTTTGGAAGATCTCCAGTATTAACTAAAGTCAAAGTTTGATAAGTTAATAATTATATAACTTATACAGCGTTCTACATTACACTATAGATTTTTTTAATTATGACTTAAAATTTAATTGCTCAGAGGCCAGAACCTATGTTATTTATTTAAAATATCTTAAAAACATAAAATTCAAACTCAAAAAAAAAACAACTTATTAAAAGCTTTTTGACAAATGATGATTATATCCTATGGATCACGGTCCGGCTGCAAGATTGCTACGTTCATTGAGTATTTAATCAAAATTATTTTTTTAAATACAATAATTAAAGGAACAATATTATTTGACCGGGGTGCCTATTAAAATGTGTCCACTAGTATGTTTAATTAAATTAATAATAATTGACTTTTTGGAACAAAATTGATGCACTTGTTATTAAAATAAATTATACTCCACGTCACAAAAATATACATAGAGAACTTGAAAAGTGATAGATGCCATTGTGCACTGGGCCGCAACCTCTTCGCAGGCAGCCATATTCTTTATTTATATATCAAATTACTTAAAGCTATTTTTTTTGTACCTGATAAACTACCTCTGCCTATGTAAAAGTGGCCGCAAATAGGGGTTAATAGCTGTTAAAGATAGATTAAAGTGAAAGAGAATTAGTGCGCTTCATCGGTTGTCATTCTAACCGTGTTGTTTTAGAGCTCTTAATACACAATGTTGTTTTATTTAATGTTACATATGTATAATTACGTTTGTTAAAGTAAAGCTTGAATTTAAAAAAAAAAAGGTGTGTGTGTGTACTTATGTACGCACGTAAGAAATTATACTTCTTTGGCGTAACAGAACAAAAATAGCTAAAGATTTCATCCTGTATGTCACAATTCTCTGTTTGTAAAAGGAATGATAAAGGAATGATTAATAAAAATAATTAAATAAAAATAATTAAATAAGGCATATTAGGCATATCACAATCATATATTTGTAGAATATCATTTAAGGAAACAATATACTATTATATATTAGTCCAGTCAAATAAGGTCTAAAAACAAAATTTTAGCACTCAACTTTGCATTTTTGATATAATGTAGTTTTAATAATACAAAAACAATGTGTAAAGGTATCGTGTCTGCAACCCCCGGCAAGAGTTCAAAAAAAATTGTCAAAAGTGTTTTTTCGCAATTACTCGAAAAGGTAAAAATTAGACAACAAAAGTTTTACTAAAAATGTGTAAAGCTTACAATTTTGCAAGGAAAAGATTTCATTACTTTTTTTCCTCCGATCAAAATTAACCAAGTTAGGGAGGTTTAATATTGATAAATTCGAAAAAAATATAACGTAAGTAGATTCTACGGGAAAAAATCCAAAAGAAAAGGTGTAATTTACGTGAATACTAATTTTTATTATTTTTCACGACTCGTCAAATTGCAAAGTTGGAATGTTTACGGCGACATTGTATAAATAATATGCGTCAAATTAAAAACTTAAGGACACGGTTTTTCTCCTTTTCTTCCGAAAAATACATTAGTGTAATCAGTTTATCAAAATTTGGTCAATAATGTACACTTTTACAAAGATAATAAAAACAAAATTGTTTACAAAGTAAAAATTATCGATTTCTCCAATTTTTTTCAATTTTTAAGGGTGTTTTTACAAGACGACCATACAATGTTTTTATTTCTACAAAAAGTAGAGTTCAAGACGAAAAAAATGAGCCCTATGTGAAAATTGAACGACAAAATTTTTAAATGTAAACATCCAGTTAAAGTTGGAGGTGATTTTCCCTCCCGAGGAGCCTCCCGAGACCATAAAATATAAATTTTTCGGAAATAGCTAAATATTTTAATTTCAATTTTTTTTTGCTTATTAATTATTATACGTATTACGAACTCTTAAAATGAGAATAAAAAATTTTTCGTACTTCGAAGATTATACTCCCTTACTTTCATGAAAATGAAAAGATTATTGTAGAAATTACAAAATAAAAAATCAAGAAAAAATTAAAAACCGAGAGTTTTTTGCAAATATCTCGAAAACTTTGAGATTATTGTAAAAAGTGTTATAGAATAAAAGTTGCAGATTTTTAATAGACCTATAACTTTTGTAGAAAACATTTTTCGATAAAATGTCACAGTAAGCCGGAAATTAAAAAAAAGACTATTTTTCAATGCTTTGCGTCCCCCCATTTCTCGGGGGTAGCTGGGCGTCGGGGGCATTTTACGAATTTCTATTCCTTATATACCTGCTAATGTCTTAAAATCATAAAACTTCAGGTTTTAATTTTTTTTTTCTCTTAAAAATAAACGGATTCCGATCGGTATAAAAACCTGCTTAACTCGGGTGATTTTGACCTGAGGAAAAAAAGTCATGAAACCTTTTCTAAGCAAAATTTTAAGCTTTCACATTTTTAGTAAAACTATTTTTGTCTAATTTTTACCTTTTTGAGTAATTGCGAAAAAACACTTTTGACAATTTTTTTTTGAACCCTTGCCGGGGGTTGCGCACAGAAAACCTTTACACGTTGTTTTTGTATCATTAAAACTACATTATATCAAAAATGCAAAGTTGTGTGCCAACATTTTGATTTCAGACCTTATTTGACTGGAATAATATCATTTATCAGACAATCGAGTAACAATGGTTACCATAGCAACAAAGAGTTACCTAACCCGCCAACTCTCATTCACTTTAATCTATCTTTAAAAGCTAGTAACCCCTATTTGCGGCCATTTTTACATAGGCAGAGGTATTTTATCATGCACAGAAAAAAATGCTTTAATTTGATATATAAATGATGAATATACGCCATGAACGTATAAATGTAACAAAAAAATTTTAATAGCTGGCACCCACTATTTGAGGCCACTTTTACATAGGCAGAGGTAGTTTATCAGGTACAGAAAAAAATATAGCTTTAATCTATACAAATAAATAAAATTGAAGTGTCTGTTTGTAATATTAATATAAACGCTTTTTACTAAACGCATATTGTACATCCATATCTACACGGTACATATGCCAAAACAACATTTTTTACAATTTTTGTCTGTCTGTTTGTTCCGGTTAAGCTCTTAAACGGCTGGACCGATTTTGACCGGACTTTCACTGGCAGAAAGCTGATGTAATAAGGAGTAACTTAGGCTACTTTTATTTTAGAAAAAAAAATAAGCTCCTACGAAAAAAAAATTAAAACCAAAAAAAGATAAAAAAAGTTTGTTTTGGGATATACAGGGTGGATTTTTGAGACGGGACAGTAAGGGCAGGTACCTTAAATACTATAGTTACAGGAAAACGTTCCTAGGAGACCATCCATAATTTTTTGAGATATTCTGAACTGCATTCACAGATTTTGGAAAAAATGTACAGTCAGCGAGAAAAATGCTAAAACTCGAAAAAAATTTTTTTTATGTCAATCGATCCTATTTCATGTAGGGATCAAAAGACTCTATGGGACCATTTAAGGTTTGAGTACTAGAAATGACAGAAATCGCCAAAATCTTTTCCCATACATTTTGTACTGAAAAACGTTTAATCAACTCGAAATATTCTTTGTTACCAAACAGTCCTATTTTTTAATGTGATCAAAAAACTCTTTGAGGCCAACTGAAGTTTGAGTACAGAAACTACTGAAAGTCACAATTTTTCTAGTTTTTGTTAAGCCGGTCTCGTGGTATACTGTACCTAGAAGCAAAAGTATCTGCCTAAGTAGAAAATCATAATTTCATCGACAAAAAATAAAAACAAAATAAAATTATATCAAATAAACGTGTATTTTTAAACACGATATCCATACAAGTAAATTATCGGCTGCTACTTGCTCAGTACAAAAACGAATGAACTTGTATGGATATCGTGTTTAAAAATACACGTTTAGTTGATATAATTTTATTTTATTTTTATTTATCGATGCAATTATGATTTTCTACTTAGGTAGGTACTTTTGCTTCTAGGTACAGTATGCCACGAGACCGGCTTAACAAAAACTAGAAAAATTGTGACTTTCAGTAGTTTCTGTACTCAAACTTCAGTTAGCCTCAAAGAGTTTTTTGATCACATTAAAAAATAGGACTGTTTGGTAACAAAGAATATTTCGAGTTGATTAAACGTTTTTCAGTACAAAATGTATGGGAAAAGATTTTGGCGATTTCTGTCATTTCTAGTACTCAAACCTTAAATGGTCCCATAGAGTCTTTTGATCCCTACATGAAATAGGATCGATTAACATAAAAAAATGTTTTTTCGAGTTTTAGCATTTTTCTCGCTGACTGTACATTTTTTCCAAAATCTGTGAATGCAGTTCAGAATATCTCAAAAAGTTATGGATGGTCTCCTAGGAACGTTTTCCTGTAACTATAGTATTTAAGGTACCTGTCCTTACTGTCCCGTCTCAAAAATCCATCCTGTATATGATGAATATATGCCATGAATATATCATGAATATATGCCGTGAACGTATAAATATAACAAAATATTACCTGTTTACATCTGGCTGCGAAAAGGTTGCGGCCAAGTGCGCAACGGCACCTATCACCAAGTTCTCTACGTTACATATTTTTGTGATGTGGAATATAATTTATTTTAGTAACAAGTGCATCGACTTTGTTCCAAAAAGTCAAATATTATTAATTTAATTAAATGTATCACCCCGGTCAAAACATATTGTCCCTTTTATTATTGTATATATATAAAAAAAAAAACGATTAAATACTCGACGAACGTAGCAATATTTCAGCCGGATCTTAGGCCACTACAAGTTCTTCTGTTTGTAATTTTCAACATATTCAATTTCATGAAATATTACTTCTATACAAAAGAAAAAATACTTTATTCTTTATAACATTTCTTTTTTTTTTTTAAATATTTAATTTTTGTTTAAAAAATGACAGGCTATAATTATTTATTTGCTTATTTATATTTCTATTCATTAAAATTTTAATTGAATTGCTAAAAAGTAATTCAATTAAACAAGAAAATTCTTGCCTTAATAATTATTATCATTAAGAACTCTCAGTTAATTAACATTTATAGTGATAAAGATGTTTACTTTTATGTATATTTAAAAGTCAAAGTGCTGATAGTGTTTTATGTACTTGCATTACTGGTGGTGGCAGTGGAACATACTGTAACTGTGATCAATAATTGCACACATTTTAATTTTCTACTATATCATCTAATTTATATTCTGTATATATCCCAAATAATGAAAGTGTTAAATGATAATTTAAACAATAACTTCGATATTTTGTCTGAGGATATACCTTCTAACAAATTAAAATTAGCTACTGAAAAATGTTCCAAATTAAGGAAATATTTTTCACGAAAGTGCACGAAAATTGTGAATATTAATAATAAAAGTGTTTACATTGAAACTCTATCAGTAGCAAGTGCAAAAAGATCTATTAAGCAATTCTACAAAAAGTTATTTAAAAATCACTTGAATGGTTATGAACAATTATTAACAGACGAAGAAAGGAGGTTAACAAATGTTGTTGATTACATCAATGTGGTGGAGGGCATCTAAAATAATTATTTGTTTTGTGTTGGTAATGTTTACTCGTCACTTATGTTGCTTGTTTATGTTACAATTGTTGATAGATTTAATTATTTGTATAAAATATCTTATAATTTTCAGCATGCATCATTGAATTTTGTGAAAGTAATTTTTTTTGACATGAAAAAACATTACCTATGTTAATAACTTCTGTTGCGTGCGTTTTCGTAGCGTGGGCATTATGATTAGTAAGCAAAGAAATATTGTTTCACATTGTCCAATAAATTTTCACTCATATTTAGGATATCTTTTTTGTACTTTTTTGTCTTTTATATAAAGTTTAATATAACAAATACCATTTTATGTATTTGTTTTTATAAATGCTTTGGCTTTGAAAAAGATATTAATTGAATTGGTAAAATGTGTTGGTAACATTGTATATTTGTTAGTTGATTTTTGATAGTTTTGATCAGGGCTCGGAACCGGTTTAAAAAAAACGGTTTATTTCGGTAATGTAATGGTTAATTCATCGCTCGTTCTTTGACCGGCTTAAAAACGAACGGTTTAATAAACCGCAATAACAGTGGTTAACGGTTATTCTTTGAGAAAAGTTGGATTTTGGTTTACATTCGGTAAGAAACGTGCATGCATCCTTCTACTAAGCTATTCATCAAAAGCAAAGACGCGCCAAATGTAAACACACAAAAACTAATTTTAACCCTTTAATTTTGTTCATGGAACCTAAATTCGTCAGAAACTGTTCTCCTGCATTTAACCGGTTAAAGAACGTAACCGAAACCTTAAACCGAAAAGCCTTTCGGTTTGGGATCAATGACCAAAACTGTTTCAAAAATTGAACGGGGGTGTGAGCCCTGATTTTAATCGACGAAATTAATAAAAACAATCGCTATGCTTCTGCTGTCTCAATTAGTGATGCACCGGGTAATCGAGGGAGAAAAAAGATCTGTATCCGTATCCGTCACTTTTTGGCGGATCTTGATCGGATCTTTTTTATCATTATATTTCATGAAGTGATTGAAATTCGAAGTGTAGGTAGCAATGAATCACTTTTAAATGCCATTTAAACTATTATTTATTTCTTAAAATCATAATATATTTGGCACATTTGTATTGCACAAGGTGAATATTAGATCATTTGTTGTAGTGAGTTATAAACAAGCTATATGGTATCCTTAATAAAAAAAATAATGAAATGTTTGAACATTAACGATAGGTAGCTAGTTTATAAGCTCCGTATCCGTATTCGTATTCGCGGGTCTTGAGATTAATGATTCGTATCCGTATCCGCATATATACATTTTTAACGATCCGACACATCACTGGTCTCAATATATTATGAAAAATATTTAAAAAAGTCGTTTAATCTTATACCATATTGAATTTATAGATACTTTACTATTGACAAGAGGTAAGATACCAAAGAAAATTATATATTTTAATTATCTTATTATATTCTCGATCTTAGATAAAGACATTTGATCTGATATGTAATATTATTATATTATAATATGATACCACCCTGATATTCGTGCAAACTCTTGCATGCAATGTAATGGCACCTGGCATTTTTGCGTCTAAATGTTAAAGAAATACACAAACTTCGTAATGGTAATGTTGACCTGTACAGTTAACAATTCGTTTACGTAATATAATTCCACATAATTAATTATTTTGTACATTTAATTCCTTTTAAATAAAACTATCTTTTCGGATTATTTCGCGGATTTATTTAGATTTTTGGTTCCTGACGTTTGGAATGCTTTACAGCAATCATGGTCACGGGAGAAACTAAGTTTTTAATCATCTCAAAGACCTCATATACTTGTTACAGACAGTGCCTACCCACAATTTTACAAAAATGATTTTTAAAATTTTCAATAATGGCACCAGAGTACCTTACAATATTTATTGATTTTAATGCAATACTTTTAGGTGGCTGGATGAATATTCCGCAAGGGCTTACAAACTGCCCTCCTGGCTTGGAATACCTATCCATGATTGATCAACTCTTGGTCCACCAGAAAGTTGAGTTATTGGAAGCCTTCGTTGGATTCGAAACCAACAATAAATACACAGTAAAAAACTCAATTGGCCAAAAAGTATACTGTGCTATTGAAGACAACGACTGCTGCACTCGCAACTGCTGTGGTCCTATGCGTCCGTTCGACATGAAGATCATGGATAACTTTAGAAATGAGGTAGGCACCCCGCAACAACAACGTCAATCTAACATACAATTTTATACGCTTTCCTCTTTATAAAATAATACGAAGTAACATGATATACATAGTTTTAATTTTGATTACATTTAAGTACACAATTATTCATATATTACACTTTAGGTTTACTTATTAAAATAAATATAAATAATATTCCTTCAAAAATAAAAAGAACTACCCATTACCATTAGGTAATGGTAACTACCCTAGGTGGGTAGGCCCTCCAGACCATAGTCTATGGGTGCACTAAATTTCATACAAATCTGTTCAGACTTTTCAGCACACGCACACACAAACCTCCGCATTTATACTCGTAATATTAATCCTATTATTATGTTTTGTAGGTGATCCACTTGCATCGACCGCTAGCGTGCGACTCGTGCTGGTGCCCTTGCTGGCTGCAGAGCATGGAGGTGTCGTCTCCCCCCGGCACGGTGATCGGCTCCATAGAGCAGGAGTGGTCCATATGTAAACCCTCGTACGTCATCAAGAACGCAGCGGGCGACGTCGTGTTGAGAATCAAAGGCCCTGTGTGCACCTTCTCCATCTGCGGTGATGTGGAGTTTCATGTAAGTTTCTTATTTATGATTTTTTTATTTTTTTTTTATGGGACAAAGGGGGCAAACGGGCAAGAGGCTCATTTGATGGAAAGTGATCACCTCCGCCCATGGACATCTGCAACACTGCAGGCCTTCCAGATGCGTTGCCGGCCTTTCAGGAAAGGGAGGTAGGGAGAGGAAGGGAGGAGGAAGGGGGGGGGGCGAGGGGGAGGGGAGGGATATTTGATATACCAAAGTAATAATAAAGATACCTAAGCAGATAAACTTAAAGATGCAAATCGTTAGAGCCGTTGTCTAAGATAGACGAAATAAACAAGAATTGCTAATTTGATATTATAAAATGAGTATGTGTGCAGACACAAGACACTCTATTTCTTTTAACTGTCATATTTTGATGGAACAACATTTCGGCATGACCGAGGAATGGTAAGGCGAAGGACCGAAACTTAACGTGCGCACCGCGGCACGGGCTGCTATTCAGTTTTCCTGACTGATAAATCTTGTAACTATTATAACCCGACTAAGGATTTTTGATCTGCAACCGTATTTCTTAGCCACTACTAACGTGGTGGTTGGTACAACCGACGAAGCAGACAATCCTAAAATGAAAAATGTAATTTTTTAGTTAAAAATTAACTACTCGATTTCCTTTGTTTAGTTTTTTCATTTAGACGTACAATATTATTATATTTTACGTGCACACATTTGCGCACATTTTTTTAAATAAACTATATCGTCATCGTATCTGGCTTTAGTCTTTCAGCGCATTCTAATTCTTATTGAGGCCAAACAAAGAATCGTAAATTAGGGCGGTCCATTTTCTCTTTACAGAATGAGAGTATCTGTACTCTGACTGTACTAATATAGTATTGTGTAATTTGTGTGTATATCAACTACGCATAATTTACATAGGTATCTATTTTAATTTCATTTTTGCGTTTTATTAAAATAAGTAAACATTTTGATCTGATAAAAAAAACCTTGAAGGTGTTAAGTAATTACGAGTATAAATATTACACAAATTATCTTATTATATTATAGCATACTTCCAATGTAATCAAACTTAAGATTACGGAACGTTCTAGAGTCATTGACGTTACACGACTGTGCAAATAATTAGTTAACAAGGAGTGAATTTATCTAATAACGCTATACAATGTTAGTTCATAATGATGAGAGCTAAATAAATAGTTCGGTCTAAATTGCCCGAGCATTTGGCTCTCTGGTAATAAGTTAATGAGCCTTTATTGAGGCCTTGAAACGCATATTGCATACAGTTTATGATAAAGTTGTTTTGAATTGATGTCAAATATATTTTGTATATTTATAACACACTATCGCCCCTAAACTTGGAAAAGACTTGATGTACGTACGCATATGGAAAGTCTCCGGCCGAAGAGTCGAACTATCTCTGTGCTAAAACTCATGTCGATCCATTACTATAAGAAAGGACAATTGCATAATCATATTTATGTTATTATTAAAGTAAAAAAATAATTTAATTCTATAACCTCGTAAAAATATTTATGACTAGCGACTCACCCTCGCTTCGCTCGGGTTCGTCCCTAAATTGCTTCTCAAAACAAAGTTAATTAATTAATTTGGTTTTAATTATTTTTTTCGTGGGCCCCTTTTTTTTCTGAAATAAAAGTAGCCTAAGTTACTCCTTATTACATCAGCTATCTGCCAGTGAAAGTGCATCAAAATCAGAAACAAACAGACAGACAGACAAAAATTAAAAAAAAATGTTTTAGTATATGTACCGTGTATACATTAATATGCATTTAGTAAAAAGCGGTTAGTTTGGTATTACAAACAGACACTCCAATTTTATTTATCTATATAGATATTACAAGTATTGTAATTTGTAATACTAGACTATGTGTACTCGTATAGATATGGTAAAGTAGGTATCTAAGTATTTTAATAATTAAAAAAAATATATCCCTTACATGAGAAATGATTGATTCCCCATACAACCTTCCACCCACCCCTTATCACCCTCTTAACGGATAAGCCCACTAGGGTTCTTCCCAGAGACTCCATACCGAATTTCAGTAAATCGTAATAGACAGAGTAACTTTCGCATTTATAATATTATTATGGATGTATAATACTGTAACTTTATTTAAACTGTAACAAATGTATTCGGCACAGTTTGCTCAAGTTTTCTATATTGTGTATTGTGTAGTTTGTGGCCTCTCTCAAACGTCTCAACAATGTTGCGAAGGCAATACAAATAGTTCCTTCGTTATACATATGTAGGTATGTTATCAATACGAAGTTAATAATAGTTCAAGTATAGAACTAGATTTCGCAGTCGGCATCTATGATTAATGAATAGTTTTTTTTTTTAAATTAAAAACTATACTCTCTTCAAATCACTTCAAAAGTTAAAACTTGGTCCCCTATTCCTTGTTTGTATGGGTATAACCCGCAGATACAACCTATTCATTAAAAAAAAAAAAAAACAAAATTTGACACACAGCGGGCAAAGATATCACGTAATATCATAATTCATAACTAAGCTAAGCAAGTAAAGTCTTTTTTTGTCTTTGGGCAATCAAAAGTTATATCAACAGTTAAATTATAACATTACAGGTTTACTCTAAAGATGGTGAGACGAAAGTGGGCAAAATAACGAAACAATGGTCTGGACTCGCGCGCGAGGCTTTCACCGACTCTGACTACTTCGGGATCACGTTCCCGATGGACTTGGACGTGAGGATTAAGGCGGTCCTGCTTGGTGCATGTTTCCTTATTGTAAGTACACAAACGCCTAAATGTATACGATTAATAAATAATTTAAGTGATATCCTCCCGACCGATTTCAAAAAAAAAATCATGTATGCCTAAGCCTAAGTATTATTAAAAATAAAAATATTAAGCCATTAACGAGAAAATTGAATCGAGTTGATAAAAATATTATAACCAAAAAGTCATTACTTAGTGTGTCATGCCGGTACTTAGTATATTATCATTTATCACTAATTTGACTTAAAAAACAGTACATTCAAAATGTTAATGCCACAAATGGTGTTGTATACAGTATAATATAGTGTAGGTGTTAATGTCTATCATAATCCCTTATGAGTTTCTCCAGCGATATAATAAAGTCATTGGCGTAAAAAAGGGTCATTTACGTAAAATATATCTCATAACTAAAATTGTTTACGATTCGTAAATTATTTTTAATCTGAAATAAGTAACGTCTTGACAATTATTTAGAGTAATACTAATTAATAGCTGTTTGTACGTTTAATTCCATATTAATGTTGTCAAAATTTTGTTTATATTAGAAAAAAAAATTTGAAGTTATACTTTTTTATCAAGTTTAAAAATATTAAAGTAAAATTTTTACGATGTGCGCGCACATCGACAGCCAAAAAGCGACATGATGAAGTTAGCTGTATTCCTTTTACAAACAGAGAGTTGTGACATACAGGATGAAATCTTTAGCTTTTTTGTTCTGTTACGCCAAAAAAGTATAACTTCTTACGTGCGTACATAAGTACACACACACGTTTTTTGTACCTTAAAATGTACGAGAACATTAAATTGTTACTTGTTAAATTATATAAATATAAAAGTACTAAATTATTTTTTTATGTTTCAGGACTTCATGTTTTTCGAAAAATCTGGAAACCAAGAATCGGATAGACCTGGAATGCTATAAGTAACATATACAAAGTATTGCTAATACTCGTACAATCCTAAATGTATTCGGATGACGGTTGTATATGAATCTCATACGAATTATTTGCTACATATATATTACAAAATTATACCTATACTTATGATGTTTACGCAATTGTGGTTGTTTTAATAAGCACAACTTTTGATTTTTGAAAATGTATAGAGCTTTAAGTGTAGTAATTGTCTTATTATGATTTGCATTTTTTAGATGTAAGTTATTTTTTTTTTTTACTAATTATTATTAGGTATATCTTATGACAATATCTATCTGTCATGACTATAAATAACACAAAATCTGAATAAAGTAAGTATTAAGTATGAATATAATACTAATAAGAATAATAATTTACTCAATATTCTTTATTATTGCTCGCATGTTATGAATGCTCTACCCGCCATTCTGAAACTAGCGGGTACTTAAATATTTTTTAATGGCTATTTGTATATGGAATTAATGGCACATTCATTTGTGCGTTGTGCTATTTCATCTCAATACATCATCAACAACAAACATCTTGTCTTATAGATACAAGTTGTCTCGTCTCAAATGAAAGTTTAATTTTACTTCGTATATTTTTAGCATTTAAAAGCAAAGTGATACAGGCAATTTATTATTTCAGAATTTTGTTAGAATATTATGGTTTTTTATTATTACTAATTATGTTATCTCATAATAGTCATGAGCTAAAAGCTAAAATATATTTTATGAAATTTAACTGTGTTATACTTTGGTCTCATATACATATATTTTTTATTATTCACATTTATATTGTTTTAGTTTCGTTTGTTTTATTTTATTATCTTTATGCAATTTCTTTATTTTTGACATAATGATGAAGTTAAGAATAAACCTACAGGTATTTTGAAAACAACTGTTAGTAATAAAAAAGGTTTTGTAAATTAAATGTAATTAAATTAATTCATGCTAACCGAACAGTTATTTTGGGTAAAATGATTTTATTTTGAAATACTTATTCATGATTTTCGTGATAATTTATATAAAAAATGGTACTAAAATATAAAATCTACACAGATTTATTCTCAAATTATGTTGATACAATAAAATACCTTATTACCGATTTACGTTTTACATTTTATTCGTACATGTGTAAAATACGAATAAAAAAGTAGGTATATTTCAGTTATGGACATATTTTAGTTTTTCAGATTTAAAATAATATGTTAAATATTTTTTATTCACTTTACACATACCATTATTTTATTTTACTTTTAGATATACCTACTAAGTATGCGTAAAGGTAATTTCAAGTGAAGTACAGAACTAGTTACAGCAAATGCTGCCAATCAAACACTTCTAAAGTAAAATGTATGGCCTTGAAAAACTAAGACTTATTCTTCTCGAAACAAGATCCTAAATAAACTATTTGGTAAGACAAAAAACAAATATTTTCACATTTTTTACGGACTTTTATAAACTCTTCCTTAATTTCATGGCTATAGGCTAAAAAGTTTGCCAAATCTTTAGCAACTTGCCTTATTAAAACTTTTTAATCAATAAGATATACGTATAATATAAAATACAAAGACGTGCCTAATTTTTTTAACTCTTCTACAGTAAACTTTATAAGTACCTCTAATTTTTGGATTGCATTTTACTTCTACCTAATCCGTCCTGTATTTGTGACTATATTTTCTAATGTTGTTTTGAAGTTTTCTGGTTTATAAATTGTTTTTATTTTTTGTATACATATAATATGTGTTTATTATAAAGAAGAATTTTATCTTATTTGCATGTTTGAAACTAATTTTATATTATGGACCTACATGGTGTTTTGTACTAACTTTATATTTTAGAACACACAATGCCACAATTCATTTGACAATGTAACTGTACTTTTATAGATTATAAAACTGTAACTTTATTTTCAACTGTAATAATGATAACAATAAATTATTTATGTTAATGTATATTACACTTACCTACTTCAAATTATATGCAAAATATTCCTGTAAGGTAAACCTCAGTGATTGATATATTCAAATATTTATGATATGTTTTATTTTAATAAAGCTTTGTAATGAATGACATTTATGTTTTACTAGCGGCTCACCCTTGCTTCGCTCGGGTTCACCTCTAGGCAAACAAAGACAAATCTATCTCACGGGAACCGTACATTTTTCCAGGATAAAAAGTAGCCTATTTAATATTCTGATGTATGAACTATATTATTGTAGTTTCTTTAATATCCAATCAATAGTTTTTGTGTACTAAGCTGTATAAGTTACTATAGTTTTAACAATCCCACGGGAACTCTTTAATTTTCCGGGATGAAAAGTAAGATGTTGACCGGGGATATAAGGTACCACCATACAAAATTTCATTTAAATCGGTCCAACAGTTTCGTAGATTAGCCCTTACAAAGAGAGAAACAAAAAAATTAAAAAAAAAAAAACAATTTGTTCTATTTCTCTTATATTCCCTGACTTGGTTTTTAGCATTTTTTTCTATGTACAGAGACCTCTACAGTTTTATTAAATGTATAGATTTATAATAGGTAGATCCTTGCAATACCATACAATTTATTGTTTTTATTAACTTTGAAATAAAAAAAGTATCAAAACTCCAAGCTCATTTGGCTGGAATCAATTAAATATAACATAATTTAACATAACTGCAAGACATAGCATAATCAATAAAATTTGTACCAAGTCTCACAATAGATTTTTATCTCATCATGAAAATGAAAATAATTCTGCACACCATTTATTATGGAAATGTTTAGGAATCCAAGAAGTTAGATCTTGCCAAAAATACTTTAAATATGTAAATAAAACTACAAGTAAGGCTATAATTGTATTAAGAAATCAATATTACATAAGTTTAGTAAAAGCAGTTTTTTTTGTACAAACAGATAAATCTGCTTGTTTTAGTGGTAAATCAATAAAACTATCTTCATCCTTGGTAGTAACTTGTTTTTTATTAGAATTAACTTCTCTATGATCATGTTTTATTACAGTTGGTTTTGGCAATGAATTACTCAGTTTTTTTGCCCACTGGCTGGAAGGCAATTTTTCTGTATCTGGTAGTGAAATCTGCAAAATCACATTTAACTATAAACATGAACATAATCTAGTAGCAGTGGAATTTGAGTTTTGAAATTAAAATAAGAAATTTTGAAAATGTTATATAATAATCTCACCATGACACACTGCATACATACCATTTTTGTCTTTTTAGCGCTTTTGTAGGCAACTGAAGGTAAGGATACATTTTCTTTATTGTTTACTTTAAATTCTGTTGAATTTTTTAACAATTTAGGAATGGAAGAGGCACTAGTCAAAGGTTTCTTTAGATGGATATCTTTAATCAATGGAGTTTGAGGACAATTTTTGATGTAGAATGCAACAGGGCTTGCAATGTGCTGATATGCATTTGATCTACTAGGTGTTTTCTTTGTTGAACTTGTTAACTGTTTTTTTGTAGATATTGTATTTTTAGGAGTTTTAAAAACATGTTCATTTTGTTTTATGGTAGGAGTTAATACAGAGTTTGGTTTTTTATTTTCAATATGATTATGCACGGATTTACATTTGATTGGAGTTTCATTCAATTTATTTAATTTCGCACCATCAACTTCTTTATCAAGATCTTTTGTTTTTTCTTTCTCATCAGTTGATATATTTATGACATCAGTAGGAATATCAGGAGTAATTTTTATTGTAATATTATCGTTTTCATTGAATTGCTCATTAATTGTGCCAGTATGTGTTGGAGGTGCATTATTTAAAATAAACTCAACAACTTCTAATGTATTGTCTAACTCATCATTAGATTTTGGTGACATGCACATATCAGACACCATTTTTTCAAGTTTTAAAAAACTATCGTCTGTAGATTTTACATCCCAATCTGTATTTGGTGCTGAATTTGGAGATTCAATAGAATATTTAGCTATTGATATATTAGGCTCCGAACTAGTCTCAATAATTTGTAAGCTTTCTTCATTGTTTTCTTGTTTATTTTTATATGTGCACCTGAAAGTTTAATTATAAGACTAACTCAATTGCCAAATATAAATAATATTATTTCCGATAAAAAATACTCACGGTAAACTCGGACGATGTGAATTAAAGAATATATGTTTTTTCACTTCTTTTAAAGATATTTCGCCGAAAAATACTTCATCATCACTGATATCCTCTAAAGCATATAAATCCATTTTAGAATAAAAATTATTATTTATTTATATTACCTTGTAAAACTAGATATTTTTGAAATTACTCTCAAACATAACGGCCGTCATTATCGTTTGTCATTTGATTTTGAATTTATAGAATTCACAGATTCATAACAGACAATATCAACACTAATGACGTCAAGTTAGCTGTCAAGGAAGATTAAATAGTAAATTCTATAATAGCCAGTACACACCAGGCCACGCATCCATCGATTATCATTATTTCGTCTTAGATTTGGTCTGCTCAAGAAAAATGGGAATCTTTCTTCCTAACGCTCGCAATCTCTCTTACTTTATAACACACTTCTAAAATGCGCTCATATATTATTAAAATGACACAATAAACAAAATTAACGTAATTATACATAAATAAAACAGGAACTTATAGAAAAGATAAAAAAATATAGATATAAATATATTATGCACAAGTTATTTTTGTAGGCGAGTTTTCAACCAATTAAAACGATTTATTTGGGGTAATGGCAAAATTTTATTTAAAACGTTTTAAATCGATTGTTTTACATCTATAGTTGTGACCGTGTAAAACGAGTCGACATGCCAGTTCAAAATGGTGTTTACTTTTAAGTTTTAACGCCAGTAGCTTGCACTGTGTAACAAGGCCTTAATACCTTGTCAAAAATCAAAGTGTAATCTACTCAACTCCGACATATAAATAAAAAAAAAGGATAAACAAATATAAGCATTATTTTATTTTTTTCAGTAATTCAGTAGCTTCCTTATTAGCATGATGATCATCATCTGATTTTGCTGGATAACTGGCAGCGAGTTTGAGATAATATTTAGCTTGGTCCTGTTTATTAAGCTTTAAATAACAACAACCAATCCGAAGAAGATTTATGCTGTAAAACCTAGGCTGCACAGACTCTGCTCTTAAAAAATATTCAAGGGCTTCTTCATAAGTAGAATGTGGTAGAGTTGCATAAAGAGCCTCAGCTGTTTTACGTTGATGCCACGGTAGTTCAGTTATTTGGTAACACCATTCTCCTAATACATGCAACAAACTAGCATCATTTGGGTTTAGGGTAATGGCTATATCCATGTGTTTCTTTACATTTTCTAATTGCTCTATTTTTTCTTTGGTACCTTCATTTGAACTTTTAGCATCTAGTACTAACGCATACCATTTTTGAACTGCAAAATTATCCCAATGTTTATCTAATTCTTCATTTATAATTTTGAAAGCTTGCAAAATTAATGCTTTTCTAAATGTAGTATCATATCTTTGATCTTTGGCCATATTGTACAAAACCCGACAAATACGCCATTTTAATTCTACATCATCTTGAGCCTGAAGAAAAATGAATAGCTTTTATTACAGTACATGGAACGCGTCACAAGTCCTTTGAGTATCGACTACATCTTCAAATACAAAGATGATGACAAGTCAAAGTATAATATAAAACATATTTTGAATAAGACAGAGGTTATGGAGGGGTAAAGTGACAACACTGATATACTATTCTATTCCTTTAAAACTTTATTAAGGCCTAGCGACTGACCCTCGGTTTGCTCGGATGAGTCCCTATATACGATTTTATTCACAATTTCAGTTTTAATTTTTGTGCGGAATACTAATTCTTTTTTTAAATGAAAGTAATCTAAGTTACTCCTTATAAAATTAGCTATATACCAGTGAAAGTCCCCTCAAAATCTCTCCAGCCGTTTTGGAGATTAGCCAGAAAAAACAGACTGACAAAATTTAAAAATTGTATTTTTCTGATAAGTAGGTACTGTATATAGTTTTATGTGCATTTTTTAATAAACTGTTATTTTGAAATTACAAACAGACACTTCAATTTTATTTATTTGTGTAGGTATATACTACACTTTAGAGTTAAGAAGATCGAAGCGCAATCACGACCTACTTTACTAACGAGTTGCGATAAATGAGCAATTCGATTCCATTCGGCTGAAATGGACGCACAAGAAATAAATGCGACACGAGTCGACTCGCTTCGATTCGACGCGTTTCGGCTGTAGTCGACGCCAGGCTTAACATTGATTATAAATGATACCATAAACAATACAGTATACAATCTTAAAGCAATTTTAAAAAAATCTTTACAAATCTGAGTAGGGTTGGTGGAATCAAAACTTATGTCTTACACAAGCTTAATTACACTCTATAAAACTGAATAAAAGAATTGTAAATTAATGAGTAAAAATAAATAATAATATTATGTCAAAAATTTTGTACTTATACTAAAAGATTATTATAAAGACTATTTAAATATGATGTAAAACTGAAATTCACCTCATACTTAACTAATAAATTATAACATTCCTCATATCGTCCCGTTTCAAATATATGATCAGCCGATTCGAAAATTGATGGGATTCTATTCACTTTCTTTGCATTAGTCAGTTTGTTCTTGCTGGTGCTTAATGGCCAAATAAATATAAAGCTTACATATTTTTTTATACTTGTATTAGATATAAAGTATGATTTCCCCTGAAATTAAATTATTAAAAATTATATTGTAAAGAAATAATGATGAGTTAATTTTTATGTATGTTATATAGTTAATTAAATTGATTTATTAAATAAAATATAATTATATTCCATAAAACATTTATTTTTAATAAAATTGATTTCCTTTATTAGACTTGTAGGCTAATTATATTTTCTTTTATGATATATTTTTATATTTAAATGGACAAATTTAAAAATAATTGTAGATAGAACAAAATAATACATATTTTATTATCAGAAACACATTGCTTATAATATAATCTCTTCTTATTGTTAGTTAAGTAACTAAAAAATCTAATAAATATATTATATCCTTTATGATAATTGATGACATTATAAATTATAATCGGTAAAACTTTTTTACCATTAAATAAATACTATAATCATGATTTATATATTATACAAAAGTAAATAATGACAAGTAACAGCGTCATTTGATATTTCCACTGAATTTTAAATGGTAAGATTTTTCGAAAATCATTCGCACACTATTATTACTTTAAAATTAATATAATTTTAATTGTGAAGGCATTAAATTAAACAAGTACTATCTTGTAAGTACTCCGACACAACATTTAAATGTTCTTCACGTATAAAAACTCGCCTGTGGCATAATCACATGGTAAATATGTTTATGAATGTAATATTTTATCAAATCAGTATATATCTTTGATTTGAACATAAATACTTTCGTAATCATTCTTGAACAATTTGAATTATATTTCTAATCGGTACCTTAACTTAAAAAACATATAGATACCAAACTTCAGAGAGTAAACCACAGATTAGGAAGACTTAAGACATGACCCTAATCTGTGATGATAGTATAAAAAACTTTAAAGTTTAAAGCTGGGGGTCCACAAAATAGATACTATTTGTAAGCACAAGATTGATCATCATTTGTAAGCACAAGATTGATCATCTCTTATCGATTTTGAGTATTTCGTCCAATCAATTGAATACGATAGGCACTTGAGAATTTCTGAGGTGCGAGTGTCTGGATTTGAACCCGTTTCACTTGGCTTACCAAGCGAGTGCCGAGTATGTTACATATAATTGGATTACTACTACTTATAGAAATTAAATACTAAATAGTTTGCCTGCAAGATAGTTCTGTGACTTACCAGTAGGGAATCTGCTCAACACCGAAAAGTAATTTCTCGTTAATAAATTAAAATTAAATTCCTCCTCTTCATATCATTCTTGCTAAAGCGTGTTTGCATATTCCATTATTTAAAACAAATTTAAATATTGTAGTTTAATATCAATGACAGTTAATAATTGCTCGATTAATATACAATTTAAATTCTAATTGACATTATAGTTGAAACATGACCTAAATAAAAATATTATGTAGCTTAAGAGTTTATTATAAAGCAATGTTGTATACTGTGCTTAATAATTAGTATTTGATAAAATAATCTTATATTATGTAGCTTTTTATATTTTTATGTTAGCAACATTCCTTAAAAATCAATTTCTGTGCGGTCCAAGGGCGGGTGTACTGTTGACAGTTCTGTTTGGTGAAGTGCTACTGAAATTGGTGTTTTAGACATGTTTTTAATCTAAATTATTTCTAGGACATTGTTATCATTATGCAGAGATCAGGTAATAAATATATTTTTACGGATAGTATTATAAACAAATATAGCTCTAGCGCTAATGTAATTCGCGCCAATTATGATTATATCAAATATATGTTTTAAATATATTATTTCGTTGCAGAAGTTTTTGTTGAACACCTTAATAAACTAAAGTTTTATTTTATAAATAGTATTGTTTCAGATAATAGCATTTTAGATTCCCTATATTTTTTATAATTGAGCTCTAATATAAAGAACAATTTTATAGTTACAAATCCATCTTCAAATATAATAAGTTACATAAACTCTTATTTACTTTATTTGTAAATTTATAAATAAACTTAATTTATGTAAGTATTTATAATTGCTTATGATGATAAACACCTTATAGAAAAGTTGTTTAATATGAGTTAACTGTTTATATAATGCATGTCTATAATTGCATTTCTGCATAAATAGCAAATCTAATAAGCATTAGTATTTAATTCTTCACACTATAGTTTAGTAAATTCAACTAAAAAAATTGGTTTATTCTTTTACTATTTCAACTTAATAATGATATAAAGCACTCATCATAATTAGCCAATTCTTGTTAAGTTCTTATAAACATATCACTGTCTTGAATTTTTTCCACCGCCAAGTCAGGGCTTAAATCATTTCCTTTTATTAATTTGTTACTGTATATTTGTATCAAAATTTGATATAAGTAAATTTTACAAAAAATATAATACTCTTGTGGCTCAAAGACAAACCTATCCCACAGGAACCATACATTTTTCTGGCATAAAAAGTAGCCTATGTGTTATTCCTGACTATAATCTATCTCGGTGCCAAATTTCATCCAGATCCATTCAGCCGTTCTGGAGTGAAAGAGTAACAAATATCCATACATACTCACAAACTTTCATCACATTTATAAAATTAATATGTATTCTTTGATTGTGCACTCATCGCAAATAACAATCTGTTATCTTTTCATGCTTAAATTCCTATAAAATTTTGTTAGGGTATAGAGTGCTACTTTTTGCACTTACCATATGAGCAAAGCCATTAACAAAACCTACTTTAACATAACTTCTTGTCTGAGGTATACTATTTATTAAGTGTTAGGTAAATAAATTAAATATTTGGTCTAATTGCATTGTTTTCTCTCCTAAGGAATAGAATTATTTAGGAGTTGGACTGAAATTTTACTTGACTGAAATTATATTGTAGTACCTGGGCAAGCGAGCTCCGCTCGGTGTTCTTTTTTATTATGTCGTATTTTGTAGATAAAAGAAACTAAAAACTTGAATAAATACAAAAAAACAAAACTAAAACTTTGTATCCGACCGGGATTCAAACCTCAACTCCTGTGAATGTTAATCTTGCGCCTTGGCTACTTGTACATGATGTTTATGTCCGAGCGTAAGAAATAATCGACCATATCTTGTGTGGAATAATGCGAAAGAAAACCGCATGAAAACTCGAAAACTCGAGTTTTCCCAAACATAAGACTAATCTAGACAGATTTTTCGCCCCTAAAAACTTTCAGCGACATCGTTAGAGTCGTTTCCGAGATCGCCAGTATATAAATAAATATATAAATAAATGTATAAATAAATATATAAATAAATATACAAGAATTGCTCGTTTAAATCTATACTTAATTATTTTTTTAATATTATAAAGCTGAAGAGTTTGTTTGTTTGTTGGTTGAACGCGCTAATCTCAGGAACTATTCATCCGATTTGAAAAATTCTTTTTGCATTAGATAGCCCGTTAACTGAGGAAGGCTATAGGCTATATATCATCCCGGAAAATTTACGGTTCCCGTGGGATAGATTTGTTTTTGTCTAGAGACGAACCCGAAGCGAAGCGAGGTTGAGTCGCTAGTATATTAGATAGATACTGTACCTAATATACAAAGATTAATTATAGATAACAGTATTATACTTTAAAATTGGTTAAACACTTTAAAATTTAGAATAATCTATTCAGACTTTAAGTACATATTGCTATGAAGACGAAGTAGAATGAATATATATTCACAAAAAAAATTAAATTTAAGTTGTTATTAGTTAAATATAAGTTGTCCTCAGTCTAATAATCTGCAATAATATGTTGTGATATCTATAATTTACGTATTTACAAAATATTGATTATATTATATATGTATTCAAGTGTTCACTCAGAGGTCAAAATTAAACCATAATCATTATTGAACATTTGTTCTCCATTTTTTTTTTGATAACACTAAAGCATGTTAATAGCTACTAAAAAATAAAAAAAATAATCAGTGACAAGCAGATGTGATAAAGGTACTGAACTATTTTGTCTTTACTTATTTATATATGGATTCTGAAGAACCACATTATATTTGATGGTTATATAAATAAATAACTTAACTACCTATTCTATGAACAGTAATCACATATACAATCACATATACAATCTAAACATATATAAGTTGTTTTTCCCCTCTACCTCTAATTTGTTTCAATTCTTTTAAACACTTGCATCCTGAAAATAATGTTTTATTAAATTTTATTACTTTGAATAAGGAATAGACTATTAGTATTTTATTGTAGAACAATTTATATCTTTATAATCTGCAAAAATACACAACTACATAGTTTAAATGGCTTTAGAAATTGTGTACAGTATTGTTTTAAAACTTAAAATTAAATATGAATAGTTGATTAGTAATTTTACTCTCTGTATAGCATTTAAAATGTAATATTTTGCATTTGGTTTGACATGTTCATTATTTTTTGTAATATGTAGTCCTTAATGGACTCTAATGTGAATGAAAAATTGAGTATATGCGTGATTCCAATTTGTTAAATTATTGAGTACTTAAGGCTGACCCTGTCTTTACCTGGCTTTAGATGTTTGCCTGTCTGTTTGTTCAAGTATTTTTTAAAGTAATATAGGGAAACTCTGTTATCATATTTTTATTCAGTTTACTCGAAACGCAAATAAAAAGTCACGAATTATAAGTATTGTACATACAATACACCAAAGACACTTATTTAAATATATAATGTAAAAATATGACCTAGTTATGAGACTTTGTTTAGTCAGAAGTTCAGAAATAGCAATTTCAGATACATAGCTCTCTTTTTCTTATATATTTTATAGTTTTATTGTTTGGTGACCATAAAGCGTGTAACTTTGTACTCTGCTAAAAGCTGTGTTCTTTTGCGGAACCTGACCGTCATGACACGCCGCAACGACGTCCTGCCGCTGTAATCGACACCACTCTTTACAGTTATCCTCAATAAGTCCAGTAGTTTTTGTCCTATGATTATAAGAATACCATGATATGTTTAACTTCAAAATTTGTATATGTAACACTATGTAATAGATTTCTTGATTATTTTATTATAAGAATTGTTTATGAACGCAAGTACTGTGCCATGGGATCGAAGTCGGCGTTAAATTAATACATCTGTTTACGTTTGCGTTATCATGCATTTAAGTATTTGAGAACAATTAAGTCTTATTGTGTTGGATGACAAAAATATGCATTGTTGTAAATTTTAAAAACCATAAATTCTATTATCGACATTGCAATAATGTGTTAAAAGTAATAAAATGTAATTGTTATTTACATTATGATTCTATAATGTCAAATTGACCTCAAAAAGAGGGCATCAGTGCCTAAGGCATAAGAGGACATAATTACCACCCCTGACGTGTAGGTATCTGCTAAGTTGCAAATTCTGTACGCGTATTGAAATAACTTGGAGTGCAATTGCATACACTCTCGAGTAGTGCGGCCACTACTCATTGCTCAGTTCCTGTGGACGTGTGCGAGAATCGTCTCCTGTTTAAACTGTAACGCGTTATTATTTACGTCTCACGTGTAAACACCTAGTGATAGTTCAGCGTTACTGCGTTAGGTACTTCTCTTCAAACTTCGCCTAAAGATTACACAGTGTTTGGGCAACAGATTGTTTACACACTGATTGATTCAAATGTCGGATCATTTCAACAGTGACAACAGTGCGTTTGTTTTAAATTAACATGTTCATTTGTTTTATACTTATAAACAATACATAGTTAATCCAGGACGCGACAGTTCTAAATATGGAATCCTCGGATACTCCTGTAGTTTCATGTAAGATATGTTATAATAAAAAAATATAAGTAATTAATTGATATATCCAGTGCAGTCCATTTTTAGTTCGTTTTTCTATTTATAATGAGAAATTAAAAATATTTAACATACCTATATATTATTGTTAAATATTATCGATTCGAGTAAAATGTAAACAAATATTTAAATATTTTATTAGAGCAAGTTTACATCTTATGTTTTATTTTGTTCAACAATGTTTACGGCACAACATTGAATCGACGATCTGAATAAAAACAATGGTAGTATAGATATCTGACTCAGAATCATGTTTGGATTTTTTTCCCAATACTTCACTCTGCTAGCAATTAATACATTGTCATTCTTTATCTTTCCATGTCAGCGTATATTGTGTTTGCTATATATCATTGTTAATGGATGTAAGGTATTCAAGTGAAGAAAGTTTGGAAGATGTAGGTACTTGTTGCCTTCCCTGCCTAGGTACGCTCGAACTACAACTTAAATTTAATTTCACCAAATCTTTATATTTGTAATTTAATATAGTTTTTATTTGTTCCATGTGGTGATTTCATCATATCCCATTCAGCGGTGAGTATCTTAACGTATTATTTATTTCAATAAATGCTAATAATGTATTAGGGTAAGTTTATTTTTCTTCAGTCTCTTGTAACTGAAACAAATCAGTTTTAACAAAAATATCTGGGTCATAGTACTAAAGCTATTAAGTATTCATAGAAAAATATAATAGGATATCATTTGTGTTTGCCATAACGTTATATTGAAAACAAATTATTGGGTCGTCGGGACCGTTTGTTCATTCCGCACGTACGAGTACCTCGCATGCGTCGTTTGAATTACGAGTAGGAATTCGCGACCGCTACTTGGCCCATGAGTGTGTTCGCCAGGCGTCAGGCAGTAAAGGCACCGTGACACAAATATCGGTGTCCCCATGGTCATCCATTGGCTTAAGTCTGAGCGATGCATGTATACAAAACCAATTGTAGTGACGAACACGTTTGATATCAACTATGCGTTCTGGCTATTGTTTCAGTATGCGAAACCGTAGTCGCGGAGTGGTCGCTGCTTTATACAATAAAAGTCAAATTTTAAAAATACTTACAATTGAGTATATTTCCTAAATTAGAGCGGCTACTACCGCGATAAATTTATTAAGTTTCGTGCCTAAAATTCCAGCCCTATGAAACCACGATCCTATTTTTGCTTCGCGTTAAAGGGGCAGTAAACGGTAAAGCGTGCAAAATGCTTTATTTGAGTCGAACTCCTATTTATGGGATATAATAAGAACGTGTATTGCGCTACTAGTGTTTATATATTCAATATATGAACGTGCATTGTATATGTACATTTATCATTTGGGTCTATGCAATTAGTGACTCAATGGATCAGTGTCTGCGTTAAAAACACCATAAAATCGTTATCAGTGCTAGTATTAAACTGAGTGGTACTTGGCGTTGATTCACTCCACCTCATTCGACTCTCCTCCGGATGTGATTTGTCGACGGAAAAATGTGGTATCATATTTGTTAGTGGCGTACTGCTGTAATCGTAACAGTTTGTTTCCTCCGTATGTGGTTAGCGGATGGGTTATGTAAATATTTTTAAATATTTAAATTACTGGATTACCTGAAGTGTGCGAAGGATTAACAAGTATTGGTGATTTGTGAAATACAATGGCGTCTGTGTCAGATTCGCCCTTGAATAGATCGCGGAATAGACCAGTTCTGTCTCGATATAGGCCAGTCAATGGAAGTACTGAGCAGGTGAGGTATACTTTAATATTTTTTGGAGTTATGTTATAAAGGTATATTTGATATTTATTTTAATGATTATATAGGTTTAGTAAAGCAACATTCCTACAAGTGATTCCTCGTTATCTTATCGCTGAACTAATAATGAGTCGTATGGTTTATTTAACATGTTGGTTTTATCATTTATACCTAATTAGTTGCATCCTACAAAAGTCAACATTTAATTTAAAAAAAGCTTTAAAGTTGTACAAATATTTTAATTATTTTATTCTAGTGCAGTGATCGACGTTTTAAAATTTGTTTAAATAACTTTTTTTGATTTTAAAAGCCTAATTTTTTTAATATACAGTTTTGAAAATAAACAGAAATATTATATAAACATATAGGGATTAGGGATATTGTGTATACCTATATATATTATAATAATTATTACTATATCTTAGAAATATTTTATGTAGTGTGACTATTTTACTATAATGTTGACTAGGCATATTTATATTAGTATTTTATAAACTCTAAAGTTTACTCTGAGAATGCCTTAAAAGTCACGTAATTTTCTAGCAGCTGATTTATCAAGCAAAATCAGTAACCTCGTCTGTTTTTAATTATTTAATTATGGAAAGATTAACAAAGACTGGAATTTTAATCATGAAAGTATACCCTGAAATATAAAATATATTAAAAATATTTGTTGATCTTATTAGCAAGAGTATAACCCACAGAAACGTTTTGTATACATATAAAATTACTAGTTATTTTCGTACGTGCTCTTTACTAAGCCTAGTCTAAGCTACTAAGCCTTCCTAATTACATATATTAATATTTAAGAGGCACATTAAAGCTCTTTAATTCTGTTCTTCACAATGGCATTACACCGGAGGCATGGAGCAGGGGTCTGGTGGTATTATTCTTTAAGAAGGGGGATAAAGCCCTTTTGAAGAACTACCGACCCATATCACTCCTGAGCCATGTGTATAAGTTGTTCTCAAGGGTTATCACGAACCGTCTCGCCCAAAAATTCGATGACTTCCAACCCATTGAGCAGGCTGGGTTTCGAAAAGGCTTTAGTACTGTAGACCACATACACACACTAAGGCAAATAATTCAAAAGACCGAGGAATATAATCAGCCTCTATGCCTAGCGTTTGTGGACTACGAGAAAGCCTTCGACACTATCGAGACCTGGGCTGTTCTACAATCCATGCAGAGATGCCTTATTGACTATCGGTATATCCAAATACTAAGGTGTTTGTACGAAGCCGCAACGATGACCATCCAAGTACAAGGCCAGAGCACAAGGCCAATTCAATTGCACCGCGGGGTAAGACAGGGGGATGTTATCTCCCCGAAACTGTTTACCTGTGCATTGGAGGACGTCTTCAAGACGCTCGATTGGAACGGATGCGGCATAAATATCAACGGAAAGTATATGACACACCTGCGATTTGCCGATGACATAGTCATTATGGCAGAGACTCTGCAGGATTTGGAAGAAATGCTTATCAGCCTAGGCGATTCTTCAAGACGGGTAGGTCTCGGGATGAATCTTGACAAGACCAAAATCATGTCGAATAGTCATGTATCCCCGAGACCAGTAATCGTGAGTGGCGCTGTTCTTGAAGTTGTACAGGAATACATATATCTTGGCCAAACCATACAACTCGGCCGGCACAACTTTGAGAAGGAGGCCAATCGAAGAATACGCTTAGGTTGGGCGGCTTTTGGGAAGCTTCGGCACATTCTAGAGTCATCTGTCCCACAATCCCTTAAGACCAGGGTATTTAACCAGTGTGTCCTACCCGTAATGACATACGGAGCCGAAACGTGGACACTCACCGTAGGGCTGGTCCACAAATTCAAGGTCGCTCAGCGAGCAATGGAACGCGCGATGCTTGGGGTTTCTCTGGCGGACAGAATTCGGAATGAAGTCATTCGCCAGAGAACTAAAGTAACCGACATCGCGCGCAGAATAAGCTCGCTGAAGTGGAAGTGGGCCGGTCATGTCTCCAGACGTACCGATGGTCGATGGAGCCGAAACGTGTTAGAGTGGAGACCACGTTTAGGCAAGCGTAGTGTAGGACGCCCTGCAGCACGATGGACAGATGACCTAAGAAAGGTGGCTGGCAGTGGATGGATGCGGGCTGCCCAGGACCGGGATGGTTGGCGCTCATTAGGGGAGGCCTTTGTTCAGCAGTGGACGGCGATAGGCTGATTGATGACATTAAAAAAAGATGGATATATTCTAGTGGAAATATAAAATATTCAGTGTATGATTGGTTAAGAAAAAATATCGTAACTGTATAATCATTAATCATTAACAGAAGAATAGGTTTTAATATTATTTACGTAAATAGACACTAAACCGCAACATTTGTAACGACGATGACTGATGGGTATTGATTTTTCCTGTTAGCAAGAGCTTGTATTAAGTACATAATATGTGTACCGCAATTAAAATATTATTATAAATTGTTTTATTCTGTTTCTACTGAATAGAAAATTAGATTAGTAATGTTTGTAGTATCATAGTATGTACGCGTAAATTTTAATATACATACATATTTTTCCGGTAAAATTGAGTGAATTTCTGTTCCGTAATTTTTATGTATTTCAAAGTTCAATAGTTTCGTAGACAAGGTATCAGGACTACCGATTTACAAATATCATTTTAAAATTATAGTTTATGTCGTAATATGCCCCCAAAATTAGAAATTATTTATTTATTTTATTTAGGAGAAATTGGGCGTAGATTGTGACTCACAATTCACGCCATATTTATACCCAGGCAGGACAGAACAGACAAACAATATAAGTGATTCTATAAGGTTTGAGTTTAACAAATTACTGGCACAAGTATATATAATAACGTACACATTATGTGCTAAATGTTAATAAAACACATGGCTACCATAAAAAAAAATGTGCTCCATATGTATAGGTAAAGAAACAGAGCTGTGAGCAAATCTGCACTTAGCGGTCCATAATTGAGTGTCAGTAACGAGTTACTACAACAGAGTTAAAGTACGGCAGCAACAACCTACATGTACGAGAAATATGGAAGCATAGTGATGTACGTTGTAGAAATGAAATTTCCTCGAAAATTGTGAATTCTTACGGGCAAAACTGGCATTATTTATTACAAGAAAGTGTGCTCATTTTCTTTGATCTCTTAAAAGATGAGAATACTGACAAGAATGGAGACGTAAACAGAACATTTGTTTCTAGCTTTATAACCCGCGACTAAGCTCTGCGCTTGTGTAGCTTATGTATTCGTCTCCTAAGATTAGAAGGCTGTTTGTCTTTATTTTTTCCTAACTAATAAAGTAAACTAACTACGTAAAAAAATTAAAACTGACTCAGCAAGACTCGTCAATTAGAAGATTAGCGCGCTCAAACAAAAAAGGCAAACAAAGTTCAGCTGTATAATTCTGGTATGGACTATAGTAAGGCTTGGAAGGTAATGTGGAGTGATTTTTGAAGGCCTTTGAATTACTAAGACATTGGTACATTAAGTAGGTACGGCTAGATATAAAGCTTGATATTTATCCGGTTTCATGTACAACATTAGACGTACTTTACACTTTAACACGCATAAAATCTTTTAAACTTAACATGAATTTCAATAGTTGTGAAAGAATTCAATGCTGTTCCATATTCGTTACTGAAATGTTATATGTTTTGTTTGAGAATACGTTCGTTAGTATGAGGGCACGTGCCTTATTCAGTAAACAATTCGTCTACTCTAAAACGATTACAACTACATGAGTTAGTGATACATCACGAATTTAATATTTGAATTGCTGCAATTTTTATTTTCTTATCAAGACACCAACGGTATATACTTAATGTGTCCTTTGAGAACTTTAATTATAATTGAGAAACTTTAATTTTATATTTAAAAGTGTAGCACTCATCAAACTCAAAGTAAAATATAGTTTCTTTATTCAAATAGACTTAGAAATACTAATTAATTAATGGAACGTCTTTTTTAATATTTTTATTAAATGTTATAATCTTCTTAAGAAAATACCTATGAAAAGTTCAAAATTAGTTTAATTTAGGTGAATATACTCACTGCCCGTGGCTACAACAGCCTTTTTAATTTTCGTGAAATCTTTGAAAATCACGACATTTTTTTATGAACATTTGGCATGGCGGCTCCTTTGTAACTGTATCTTAGGATTTATACGATTTATTAAAATAAAACTTGCTATCGACTTAAGCTAATCGACTATTACCTATATAATAATTAAAAATGTTACTTTAAATAACTTTATGACACTCAACACAAACTCGTTACAATTCTAAGCATATGAACTGCCAATAAAAAAAATTAAAACCATAAATGTATCAAAATTACAACAAGTAATGTAGTTTACGCTGTGTATGTACTATAGTAGCTATTAACACGCATTTATTAGCTTTTTGTTGTAAGTTGTAACAAAGAGTTGTAAGTTGTAATCAAATACTTAAGTCGATTTTAATCTATTTTTAATTTTCATAACAATTTATACCTAACTTTGTAAGTACCAGACAACAATAATTTTATATCATCGAGCTGATCTGATGATAGAGCCAGAAGTTAGATGGTGTCATTTTACAATGACTAGTTACAAGTAAAATCTTTCTTGTTTGGACTCTTAATACGTTCTCACGAGTACGGGTCTCATTATCATTTTAGTTTTTTAAAACTATCTAGTTATTTTACGATATTGTGAAATCTAATCTAATATGAAAATATAGGCATTTTTCTGACTTTGGTAGTTATAATATATGCCTCTCAACATTTTAACTTGGACTTTTTTTCTATAAAACGTAGCTTATATCGTAAAATTGCTATTTAAAGCTAAAGTTGTGACCATGTTGTAGTTTTGTTTGCGTTAGCGCTCCGTTACGTACCATTACATAGCATGTGCAGGGCTACATCTTTATACAATCTTTTAACATGTTTACAGTTCAACAAACTTACAAAGGTGAAAATATACTATTTGGTGTAACTATTTTAAAATTATAAACCAATTATTCAAACCATGCTTCGCTTACGTTCGGCTCTTCTACTCACTTCAAAAATAAGTTAGTTTGAGAGGAGGCATCTTGAAACTGTGTCACGAACCTCAACGAAGCGTATCGTTGTGCATATAGTACATATTCCCACGACCTACCCTAAGCTCTCGGAAAGGGAACTTAAT
The DNA here is from genome assembly GCA_905404265.1 of Fabriciana adippe. Classification (NCBI taxonomy): domain Eukaryota; kingdom Metazoa; phylum Arthropoda; class Insecta; order Lepidoptera; family Nymphalidae; genus Fabriciana; species Fabriciana adippe. Next base: position 10,282,637 of record FR989985.1, read on the forward strand.
GATAGTCGAACTCGTTTCAAATAGTCTCTTTGTTATGCATTCGTTAAAACTCTTAATCATTATAACTTTGTATTTATCTTGCACATGTTTAAGTTTGAAGCACTTTTTAATAAATATTCAGTCGTTTTATATCAAGAGTTTTATGAGATCGACTTTAATTAATGGAACAAAAAAAAACTGGTTTTAAAGATGTATCTTATAGTTTATACCAGTGACGTCACGATTATTCGTTATTCGCATATTTTTTGACATTCGCATTTGCGTTTTCAAGAAACGATGCGAATGTTTGGCGAATGTATTTGACAAACAAAAGAAAAAAAAATACATGAAATGGATGTATATGTATGAGAGTATATGATTTATATTGTTTTTAAATTTTATTGGAAAATCTTATTGAAATAGTCATTATTATCGATACAGAGGCCGAATATATAGTTTTTAGAATTTTTGTCTGTTTGTCTCTCCGGGAACGCATAACGAGAAAACCACTGGACAGATTTTGATGAAATCTGGTATGATTATAGCTGGTTATTCGGGTCAACATAAAGAATACTTTTCACTGAGGGAAAATATCTCATCTCTGAAAAATCTATACTAACAGTTAAAATGTATCGTACGTACGTACTACTCATATAAATTAAATATAAGCTTAATAATATTTAAATACCAGTTTATTGGGTACTTTCTTATTGCAAATCTTTATATTCTGACATGCATGCATACTTTTTAAATCATTTAAACTTTCCTTTTCCTTTGTCTGCTTAATTTTCTACAATTATATTAAAGTATTATAACACGATTACCCGATAATGTACCTATCCAGCGCTTTTTAACGTCCCACTGCTGAGCACGGGCCTCCCTTCAATAAGAGTGGGATCAGGCCATAGTCCACCGCGATGGCCAAATGGGGTTGGCGGACTACACGTTTTTCGAAAACTAAGTTCTCCAGACATTCAGGTTTCCTCACGATGTTTTCCTTCACCGTAAGGCAAGTGGTAATCATTTGGAAATGATTCGCTCATGAAAATATCAAAGGTGCGAGACCCGGGATTTGAACCCGCTTCACTCGGTTTCCCAAGTAAGCACGTTACCATTGGGCTACCACTGCCTACCCCCCGATAATAACTTATTGTAAAACAAAATATGTCCGGTGGTTTTAGCGGCTAGAAAACTTGGTTATTTCTTACAAGCAAGTAATTAATAGAACACTTTATTAGGGACACAGTTTTCTCATGCTTCTAATCAAAGGTATTGTTAGGAGGTGAAGCTAAGACAGTGTGTCGTTACTCGTTATACACTTGTATGACGCTGCACTAAACAATAACTTTTTTTTGGATAATGTTGAAAACTTTATTTAGGTACCGTATACTACTTAGATAGTTCATTGAAATTCATCAGGAGAACTTTACTATAAAACTCGATAATTTGATTTAAAAAAAATTTTTAGTAATCTTTGAGTTCTATATGATTTTACGATAAATCGTATAGAAAAGTACTTACTTTCAGTTTTCTAGGCAGCTTTTTCAATTTTTGTTGCGCTAAAAACCTTACCGGACTATTGTGAATGTTTAAAAAAAGGCGTCATTGGTACAGTCGCTCTCATGTGATGAACAACATCTCTGCATCTATAATGTGTTATTCGTATTTATCACCTACACGCTCTCTACTCTACTATAAAAGTCACAGACAAAGACACACGGGCGAAGCGGCAGGCAAAAACTATATTCAGTACACAATATCGCTTAATAACAGTTTCTCGACAGACGATTATCTAGATATCTAGCTGCTACTGATTTTGCTTTCATTTCATCATTTCATGTAAGTTGATAGGTTAGGAGATAGACATTGATTGTCGGCATCCAATTTCATACCTAATGATATTCATATGTGTAGGTTAGATACTTTACTTTATACCATATTATTTAATATAATAATAAAATTACTACCTTACGTAGCTACAAACGTATTTAAAGTCTATTAGTTTAACTATTGTGAATAGTAATTTAAAGTTTTTCTCTGTTTGTCTCTATATTTGTGTGCATTTTACGCAAAAAGTACTGAACCGATCTTAGCAAAAATGTGTGTAGTGATAACTTATTGCTTGTTAACATTAGGGTACCTTTTACTACAGAAAAATCTTTTATTACAGGAAAACACAATAACAATTTTATTGCAGGAAAACACAATAACTGTTTCTATAGAGTCGGCCTTAAAAATGTCCATGTCTAACGTTAGCGAAACTTTAAATGGCACATCAAAATAATGTTCTAGAAAATTGTAGGTATTAAAAAAGGCTTTTTTATTTCATTGTTGTGGCTATAGGATATCACTGCGACCATTCTTGGTCTATTGTGATTGCCGCATTGTAGACTAAAGTGACCCACTAAATCCTACCACTGTGATGAAGGCTGTGAGGATTTGTTTATTTGTTTTCCAAGATAAAAACTGCGCTTTTGCATTAGAGTTCCACACTTCCCCAGAAGATGGAGCGGCGTTTTATTTGCCTCCATACATCTTCTGTAGGATTGTGTGTCACTTAGCCTTAGGTTGAACATGTGCTTGTTTAAGCAGCAGTGTCCTATAAGAGTCCTTGCCAGTAGGCGTAAGGTTTTCCTATTTAGTGTTAAGAGTAGGTTATAAAACCTTTTCTCGTAGACTTTGATGAGTGTCTTGGAGTGAATCATTCCTGTTGACTCAGTCCAAAGTATACTTGCATTTTTGAGGCACGTTGTCATGGGTGTTCTCTGGACTAGGCTTTTGGGTATACCACAGTAGGGCTCAGATCCCTGCTGAACACCCACGGCTCCCATTCTTGCTTGCGCATCTTAATGCCTTCATGATGCGGTACCCATCTTAGAATTACTATAATCATTTTTCCTAGTGATTTTAAACGATCCATGCAATCCTCTACTAAACCTTGATGAAACTACAGAAAGAGAGAATAGAGAGATTGAAAAGGCTTACAGAAAAGTCCGCAGTAGCATAAGGCACCCGAGCAAAGCGACGGTAAGTCGCTAGTACAAAATAAAATAGTAGAAAATTAGAGGCGATGACGTTTCAATTGAATGTGGTTGGTAACGTAACACCACCTAGCGTATTTTGCTTGACGCTGCTATGAAAGGTTATCATGCAAATGCGTCGCTTAGTTCACAGTGAACTGTATGCTATTTTGACGTACTATTTGAAACTAGATGGCGCTAACGGTAGTAACAATTTTATTCAAATTTGATCATTTATTCTTTATCATTATAAAAAAAAAATAGATAAGATCTTTTATATCTTTCAGGATTTTTAGATTATTCAGAAAACGATTTATATAAATCTACTTCTATAAAATGCATTATTATTTTTTTCTATTATTCTTTAAAAAATCTTAGTTAATGCTAAAGTAAAAACCATCTAATCCTAAGCTATGCTTATCAAATGAGTATTTATGTTTGGAATATTATAACTAGTAAATTCGGAGACAATTTAGAAAACAAAACGTAAAGGTTTACTTACGGATTTAAGTAAAATCCAGAATGGAAAAACTTATTCCTTTAATCTATACTAATATTATAAAGAGGTAAAGTTTGTGAGTTTGTGACGTAGTAGGGGGTAATCTCTGGATCTACTGAACCGATTTAGATGAAATTTGGTAAAAAGATAGTTTGAGACCCTGGGAATACTTTTTATCCCGGAAATCATCCCGTAAGGGTGTGAAAATGGGGATGAAAATTTGTATTGGGAAACAGCTAGAGACGAACCCAAGCGAAGCGAGGGTGAGTCGCTAGTGTGTGATACTTTTATTAACGTACCTGCCACGTGAGCCCCGGCTGAAAGGTAATATTATAATATATAAATACAATAAGCCTAAAGAGCAATAAAAAGTTAGTCTAGTACAAAATAAATAAAGAGCAATACAAAATCCAGTTGTAATAAATAAAAAATATCCCTAGTCAGGAGAGCCGTGAGGGTTGTGGAGATAAAATATAGGCTCAGGGGGTTAGCGACGCGCTTGCGCGTTGTTGTCGATCGGTATGACCGTGACCACAACACGCGACAACCACGTGTTCTATGCATTTTATGCAGAAGTCTAGACTTCAGATTTCATTTCAATTCTTAGAAAGTAAGATATTAAATAATATATACGAGTAAAACGATCGCTTTCATCTAAGTGCGGTTAATCTATGTTATATTATTCTCAACAGTTAGGCTATAAGATTGTTACTAATTATGTTTATATTATTACAATTTGTACGTTGATTGCTATCAATTTAGTCAGCTTATTAATTATATTTATTTTAGATTATCTGTCCTTGCTTTGCTTAAAGCTGTAATTAGTCCTTGCGCGTTCTTCTTAACTCCTCGCGGACCGCGAGCACACCGGTGTGCTAGATAACAATTGAATTCTCGGAAATTCGCACGGATTTCTTAGAATTTGTCCGGGAGGGATTAAATGACTTTTGACACTATGTACATATATTCTCAACTGGTGCATCTTGAGATGATCGAGAGCGTAAAACATATCTTAAAACATTCTGTCCCATGACACGAAACCATACTTGACGAAAACATACTTTCACATTTACAATATTTACAAAATTGCACTAACAACTAAAAAAGTAAGGATTTCGCAGGAAATAGAAATTGGCGTGATATTTTTGGATTTCAGTGAATTATACCAATAAGTAAAATAGTAATTATTGTTTTTGTAACTCTGCTTCTTTCACTGGATCAATTTTTCAAACGATCTTACACTGTGAATGGAAAATAGTTGAAAAACATTTATTATTAGATGTACCTCTCTTCTAGTCAAGTGGTCATAATTATTACTTTCAGTACCTAGTACCTACCAATAATACAGTAGACGTTTGAAGTCGAGTCTAATTCAACCAGGCCAATGAACTAAAACAACGCCATTTCCTTCTTTCTCCAATTAGAAATCATTTATGAAATTATTCTGTTAGGAATATCACAATCGGACCTCTTTTAAAGTATGTTTAATTTGTTAAGAAAATCACTGAAGTACCCTTAAAAATCTTTTAATTAATCTATATTGTATATCAAAGGGTATAATTAATGAAATGTTCCGCGAAGTCCCCAACTCAAGCTGTATATAGTCAGAGGAATACGTTGAATTCGCGAAGAATTTATGAGTTGACCTTGACAGAGATGCAGCAATGCATTTTCAACCCTGCAGTCGGGTATTCGTGTGGTAATAATCCAGGGACTCATTGGGGTCGGCGGCAGTGGCGAATGGCGACAGCGCCGAGTGCGGGGCGCCGTGAGACTCCTCCCGCGCGCCTCGTCTGCATCGCGCGAGCTGTCAAACCGCCTCCGACAGGCACACGACACGAACGTTTCTACATATCTTACCATATCGCGATTCGTTTTGTTGTTCACGGTTAGTGATAGTGTGTGATTTGATATACTCGCATGACGGACGCTGATTCAAGGAGATGAACGGCAGCACGACGACAGTGAATGGTGGCGCTGTCAACGGCACTAATGGAGCTCTAAATGGAATCGGGGCAGCTCCACGCACCGCAACCCTGGGAACACCGAACAGCTATGCATATACATCCAGCGGCTCGTTACTCGGCCGAGGTGGATCGGCCAGGCCGGTGCCGCCACCGACACTACCAAAATATAGCGGATCCTTTAGTGCAGGCAGTACCCTAAGTGGAACAGGACTACGAGATCGCGACAGGGAAGGACCAGGTGGATCACACAGACTGGCTAGTCTTGAAAGATTAGCACTCCGACAGCGTATCATTGAACAAAGTTCTAATAATCAGGTGTCTGCCGGGTTAATTAATAACACTCCTGGGACGAACAGTGGACCCACCTCAGCTACCGTCACCCTTACCGATACAGCAACGGTAAGCCCCATACTGCGCTTCTCGTTCACCCTATAACAGTTCCCCTAATCGAAATTAACGCACCCCAAAAAAGGGAGGTTCGTTATTTTAGTTGAGCCTCACCCCTGTGTATTCGATGGGTTCTATCGTTTTAATAGTTATCCCAATAGCTAAATATTTATGCTGCGCTGTTTTTTTAGTATAATTTTAAAGTAAAATTAAGCTGAGTTCAATAATAAACACCATTTTTCTATTATTATCAATAGACGTAACATGTTAATTCCCTAAATATGTAAACAAAGTGTGATGTTTACTATGTGTTCTAAATCATGTCTTATGATTATTTATTTTTATACATATTATTAGAGCGTAAATTTATAATTTCAAATAATTTACTTATTATGTACGTTTTAGTAACTTTCTTCACAATTTTTATTTAAAAAGACGTTTAATAATATACAATTACCTGCTTACACTTTTAGTAGATGGATATTTTTCTTATAAGAAACCTTAGTTAATCAAAGGCAGCGTTCGAAAATTTAAGAATATTATAATATAATATGAGTACCTATGTAATGGTGATGATGCAAGAAAATTACATCTTAAAAAAAATATATCTATTGTTGGATTTTTTTAATAAATTACACTTTATAACAAAAATAAGAAAATGAAGTTTTAAGAAAAAAAATAATAAACAATGTGCAAAATCATACATAATTAAATGAAGTTATAGGACTGTTCAACAATGCCGTTGTATTTGATGCGATTACTTATTAGGTATACAGGTACATGATTTATTTACAAAGTTTTTAGTTTTTATTAGCATTATAGGATAATAAATTTTTATTTATAATTTTGAACATGTACAAAGCTATAACTAGAATGTACATATAGTATTATAAGATACTGGATGTTGGCGACTCTATAAGAATCATTTACGTTTCCTTAAGGATATATTCCCACGCATGTTCCTCATGTGATAGTACTGGTCCGTGCCGCTGGAGGACTAAGCGGGTGACTGACCCCCTGTCTTAGGGTTAAAAATAACTATGAAACGGCGGGCATTCTGCTCGCATGTGTCGAATTCACTAAACAGTCATTAACTGTTTCATGGTCGTATCCTGACCTGAAATTTTGGGGAAGTCTAATAAAGAGTACTTTTAATTTGCTTAATTGATATATGCAACGCTTAGTATATGACGACAACTTATTAACATAGGTACGCGTTTATTGCACGCTTTAGAAATATGTATTGCGAATGCATAAAGTAACTAGTTTATATGCATTTATATTCTGCTGACCTCTCTAAGAAAGCTGCCAATAACTTGTACACAAATGAATAAACCATTGGTGTACAATGGCCGCGGTATAGTGGTGTCTTATTGTTTTTCCTTTTCTAGGAATTCCCTTTATCTGTTTAATGTTATCGGTGGTCACTTTCAGAAACTGGGAGATAACATCATAAAAGAGCTATTCTCAGCGCCTGTTACATATTACTTCTGTTCAAGAACTTTATGAAATATACTAAGTTAATTTGGATGGCTTCTTAAATTAAACTTTGCAAAACCATCTTATATAAAGTTTAAACTTTTTCACGAACCAGCAAAAGCGGTTAGGGCACGTTCTCCACTTGCATTGTAGTCCATAAAACACAAAGATAAATTTAATGACGATTGATTTTATACTCTTACGCCTTCAGTTAAGATCCATATTTCCCAACAAGATGTGTTACTTATCTTCTTTTTATTAATCTGTCCCTGCTTTTGTGTGTCTGGTGAGTACGAGTGTGACGGGCCCGGGATCCTTTTACATCTATACGTGTATGTATATATCTATAATTAACTCGTACCTGAGTTAACCCATGTTGGGTTATGCACACACAATGTGACTTTTGAAAATTAAAATAAAGTAAACACAATACACAATATAATATATTATTTACAATGTAAGATGTTCTTTTAATGAGTTTTTTATTGGTACTTATTGTTCATTTCGTTTTAAACGAATATACTAGTGCGTAACTAAATGGTAGTTCTGTATTTGATAAATTTATTTATTAAACCAAGTCATATTAAATATTTATAAAAGCGAAGTAGATAGAAATGAGGCATAAACGTAAATATGCGTTAACATCTGGTAGTTTTTACGCCCCGTGTGCCGGGACCTCAATGGGGCGCTTGTGTGCCCTGCTGGCCGACAGCCGGTAGTGCCGGTAACTTAACCTCAAAGTGATACAGACGTGAATGTGCTTCACATTAAAACGGTCTATTTGTTTAAAAATATCTATTAAATTATCTCTTAAATTCGAGATTGTGTCATATCATGATATAATATCATTCGTCATAGATAACAATAAATCTTATAGCTTTAATATATTAATATTTTTTATAAAATATAAACAAAGTGTTAAATCTAAAGGTGAAGCGTCGGTTATATTTTTACCAGATTATAATTGACCTGTTGCCGTTATGGAATAACTATATTTCTTTGTTTTTTAAATGTGTCTAACATGGCAAATAGAACTGTAACTAATGGTGCTGCACAGCAAAGTAAATTAAATAGGTGTGCTAGTAGTGTAGGTGATTGTGGGATTGACAAAACAAAAGTTGGATGGACTAGTCCTCGAGAATTATGGAGAAATTTATCTTTGCGTAGGAAAATGGAGGTAAATTATATTATATAACATTGTTAAAGTCTTTACATATCTTTAAACTTATTACTGAAGTGGTGAATTATTTGCTATTATCATCTGTTGTGGCACTATCGGTAAGATGACGCGAAATGTAAGTAGCCAGTAAAACCGCCTTATTGGCGCCTAGGTTTTGTCTAGATAATATTATAAAGCATTTAATAAATTTAACTGTTTCTATGAAGTAAAAAATAATCTTAATCTCATTGAATGTATGTTAAAATTTAAACTCATTAGATGTCAATTTTTAACGTTACCATAAGCTGTAAATAGTCTATACTGTTCAATAGAACCAACATGAGTTTATAAGGTAAACAATTATGATGTACACTAGGTACGAGTACGTACTGTCGTTAAATATGATTTAAAAATATATCCGAACACTATGTATCTAATATATGGTGATTACCAAATAATATTTTATATTAGGAATTATTATGTACTCTAAAATAGTATTATATATAACTTACGTCATTCAAGTCTACAATAAATCATTCATTGCGTATCTATTTTCTATCCTTGGTGACTGGGTCGTTGACTTGTTCTTGTAAGTAATAAGTCACAAACGCATTTGGCGTCTCATTTTGTCGCTTTATCAACAACTAAATGTGTCTCACGACGTCATTTAATAGAATCTTATCTACTTATAAGGAATAATGAACAATAGGTAGTCAGTAATCGTGTTTGCTGGCGCAAATGTTTCTCAACGCTTTCACATTAATGGAGACGTGAAGTAGGTGATAAAAGTTATGAGATTTATTTTTAAACTTACAAAAATCTAATAGACACTCCTAAGGAATTCGGTAGTCATTTTGAGCTTAGTAAAGCGATGGACAATTTTTTAAATATACATGTACAAAAATATCGTGGCGTCAGCGTGTCTGTAATATTTTAACGTCGATTGGCTTCATTGATTTTGTTTGATCTTTTAAACATATCGTGTAACAGAGTGACGATGTTCAGGTTTTACGGCTTTCATTTGTTTTAATTTGATGAGGTATTAATTAATGTACCTTCTATGATGCAAGATCGTACTATTATGTTCCATAATTAATTTAACCCCAATTATAAAGATCATGGTCTTTTGTTGATTAAGAGCGTCTCAAACTTTATAAAATGCGTTATAATATAGCTTTTCATTAATATCAATTTTCAGAATCAAATTATATAGTGATTTTAAAATGTCTGATTTCTCTCTTGAGTATTGTTATTCGCTATCTCGGTTCAACTCTTCACACGTTTTGATGAATAATGTAACAGAGATAGTAAAATGTATAATATGCTTTGCATTAAATAGAAACATAATTTTAAGTTTATTGTATTTTTCAATGGATATATCTTTTTAGGTACACGAAGTGTTTATAATATATACTAGTGTTGTTTGCTATTTTATAAGTTTCATTACTAGCAATTTTTCATAGGGAATCTCTCAATGAACCTGGTGTGTTTTCTATTCCAGTTTGCCTACGCATTAGTGTTAGAACAGTGTATAAATAACCATATAATTTGAAGATGAGGGAAATAAGAACACAGTAAATCAATATAATAAGCTTTATTTTATCACTTTTCACTTTATAAGTTTTATGTTACTTCAATTTTCGTATTTCTATTCAATGCAATTTTAGCGATCACTTTACTATTTAACTAATTGCAGGAAAGCGCTTTGTTTTCACTTCTTACATAAAGTTCAACACTACTTTGATCAATAAGTTTGCCAACATAAATTCAATATTATTTTAACAACTAGTACTTATCTTTTCTGTCGTAATGAACGTCTGCCCAGAAACTGCCCCCCTTCCAACGGTTACCTTGTGCTTTTATATCAATCAGCCGGAAGTGACAATTTAATTATAATTTTATAAAATCATCCTAAAAATCAGTTAAGTATCCATAATTTATAATTTAATTTTATTAAATAACAAAACAGTATTTCAGAATTTTTAAATGTAATTTGAAAATTATTAACGTCTTACTATTTGATTTATTTTTTTAAACACTTGTTTTTAAGCATATAATTACAAAATTAGTAGCTCAAAAATAAGTTTGATTTTAAGATATTAACTGTTAAATTATTATATTTTAAAATTAATACGTTCTAAAAGTAAAATCAATAGAATTCCATATTAATTTGAAGTAGTCAAATTATCTCCAATTAAACCAGTTTAACAGTTCGTCCATCCTGACGATTATTTGCGACCCCGCAAATGATGAGCGATAGGTTTAATTATTTCAAATCTTATCTATTATCAGATCTAAACTTAATACTGTAATTCATTTTTTTTAACTCAAAATATTTTCCATTATTAAATTATTACAATTTCTTCTCTTTTTTTTTTTGAACGTCATGAGTCTACTACCAGTTCGGAAAGAAAAAAAAAACCTCAGACCTGAGAAGAACTGGCGAAAGAAACTCAGCGGGACTAATATTATTTCATTATTATTATTATTTTATAATAAGAGACTCAAAGCATAAGAGACTAATGAAAGATTCGTGACTCAACAATATTAGAATTATTGGTAGCACATCATCCTCTAAACTATTGGTGGACCATCAAGACCAAAAGTATTGGTGGTCCATCAACCACCAAAACTATTGTCCGCCCATCAAAATTTAAATGATTTGTGGCCCATCAACACCAAAACTATTGGTGGCCCAACAACACCAAAATCATTGGTGGCCCAACAACACCAAAACTATTGGTGGTCCAACAACACCAATACTACTGGTGGCCCAACAACACCAAAACTATTGGTGGCCCAACAACACCAAAACAACGAAAACTATTGGTGGCCCAACAACACCAAAACAACCAAAACTATTGGTGGCCCAACAACACCAAAACAACCAAAACTATTGGTGGCCCGACAACACCAAAACAACCAAAACTATTGGTGGCCCAACAACACCAAAACAACCAAAACTATTGGTGGCCCAACATCACCAAAACTATTGGTGGCCCAACATCATTTTTAAAGATGATCCCTCACTTACTACATTTAAATTTAGAACTAAACAGCACTATTTATCAAATCAGACATAAAATTGTAGTATATAAATATGTAGGTATATGTAAGTGTATATGTTTGTATGTATGTATGTATGTGTATATAAATATATTTACTTTTGTATAATTATAATATTTAGTTGTTATATTTTAATATTAAGTTTATAACATTTAGTGCTGTACTGTACCTACACCGCTCTAAATTAACTTATTTTCTCACTATTGAAGGGTTGCCCATTAATACCTAAATCATTGGTGGCCCAACAACATCACAACTATTGGGGGCCTAACATTACTAAACTATTGGTGGCCCATCAACACCAAAATCATTGGTGGCCCAACAACACCAAAATTATTGGTGGCCCATCAACACCAAAATCATTGGTGGCCCTACATCACCAAAACTATTGGTGGCCCAACAACACCAAAATTATTGGTGGCCCAACAACATCACAACTATTGGGGGCCTAACATTACTAAACTATTGGTGGCCCATCAACACCAAAATCATTGGTGGCCCAACAACACCAAAATTATTGGTGGCCCATCAACACCAAAATCATTGGTGGCCCTACAACACCAAAACTATTGGTGGCCCAACAACACCAAAATTATTGGTGGCCCAACAACACCAAAACCATTGATGGCCCATCAACACCAAAATCATTGGTGGCCCACGAATTCCTATATACCACCTTTCCATTAAAAGCACATAGCTCCATTATCACTCCAAAAGGTCAACAAGTTCCTCGGTTCCATTAATGCTTGAATCACTCGAACCCGTGTCACTTTCCTGCTTCATTGATCAATTTCCGCAGAACATCCGTCGAAAATGTCGGGACGCCATCTCACGGCATCATCCAGTTCTATTGCAAGCCATGAGGCCCGTGCCCTGGATACCAGACGGTTGATACACCACACATATATAACTTAAAATACATAAACATTACAAATATAAACATCCATGACCGGAGCACAACCATTCGTACCCATCACACAAATGAATGTTGCCGGCGGGACTCGAACCCGCAACCGCTGGCACAACAAGTAGGGTCACAACAACGTGAGCCAAAAGTGTCGCCATTGAAACCGACGCATTATACTTCCCATATCCCTTGAATCCTTTAAAGGCTGTTACAGTGTATCCATCATTTTCTCGACATTTCCTTATTTTATAGAGTCCACTAAATTTTTCTTTAACCTTTCTTCCTACATTTGTTTAGTCGGCTTCCGACCTCTGCCAGAGCACCAAGTTATCAATTTTACACTGAGCTGGTAAACTATCTTTAAAACCATTCTTTGTAATAAATCAGGTTTAGATTCAAACATCAATTGATATGTGCAAAATCTCGCCAAAACAAAAGCAGAGGATAATACGCCTACGGCTTAGAGACTAGTAGAATTTGCACCTGAAAACAATTATTATTACATCATACACAGCAAGCTCCAATGAAAGTGACACAAGAAATGGACACGGAGATATCCAAATAGAAAACAAACCAACGAAATTAATAATCCAACCAACCCGTATAAAAGCATTGATATAATAAAGAATCTGAATCATCGATTGATTCGATACAAGCTATCCTTTCTAAGGCCAACTATAAGAAAATAAAACCTGTCAATCACATTAGAGATCTGAAAACTATTTTAAAAGAGAGCGCCGTATATCGGATAACCCATTTTTTTTTTTAAACAATACGTACATCTACAGAGGTACAAAACCAATATAACATTATAGAGACCGAATCAAAAAGATTTCTGAGTCAACTCAAACTCACCTCTTCTTTCAACTCAGCCCAAAACAGAAATTTAATAATAACAAAGAACTTTTAGAGCAGAGAAAAGAGCTACATATGTAAAGAGACAAGGAACGAAAGAAATAAAGTCCAAAGTACAGAAATAAGTAAAAACATCAATAGAAATGTCACTCACTAGAAAACAATAAAAAACCTTCAAGAAATTTATATGCAAAGCTAGTTCTCGACGCGAAGCCTACAAAGAATTAAGCGATAAGTCACAGTGGAAGGAAAAATAAGAAATAACAAGGAATAAGACAATCAAGGCGTTCAGACACCATAAATCAAGCTACACAATTTTACAGGGAACCCCACACTAACGAATGTAACTCATCTTTTCATACGTAAAAATAAGTAAGTCAGCAAACACAGATCCACCAAATATTCTCAAATCTAAAATCGAATGAGCAATACAATTCCAAAACAAAGGACCCCTGGAAGCAATAACCCTGCGAATAAAGCGTTGTTATCACTGTGTGCTTCGCTGCTGAAACCCCTTCTAATCACCCCTTCAATAACATCCCGAGAGAGGAGACCACACCAGAACAGTGGTTCAGGTCGACAATTAGATTACTACACAAAAAGGGAGACAAATGACATCGGACACTATGTATCGTGACGAATACATACGCACATTGTACATGTCGGAGATGAGTCACAATCGTAGCCAACTGGAGCCCCAGCGCCATCCATCTCGACTCGACTCAGCCGAATTACGCTTGGTTGATCGCGCAGTGAACACCAGTAGAAACCGTCTTGCGCTCCGTACCGTCTATATGTGGTTATAGTGAAGTGAAGTGCTATGTAATTATGTATCGAGTGATTATTGGTAATTCGAAATACAACCTTGATTGCAACGACCTCTCCTTATTTGAACCAACCCCTCCCGTATAACATCTACGGCACCTATCATGACAAAATAATGGAAAATAATGCTTCTTCGACATAGAAAATTTCTCAAAAATCATTTTGAACAGGACAAAAACTAATTTAGATGAAAACCAACCTCGTGAATAAGCGAGCCCTTGCTAAAGGTTTTCGTCTATAGATCATATACAAGCTGTAACACAAGTAATAGAAAAACAAACGAACCACCTGCGCACCACAGACGACATTCCGGCATTTGCGGAGTGCGCCACATAACTCAAAACTATAGCAACGAATCAGTAACAGTCAGTCAAAAAGCAGAACCACTATTAAATACGTTCAAAACAAAAATTTTAACAAATGGAACACCGCAGCATATAAAAACTGGTAAAAAAATGGCATACATATATCAAGGTCAACCAGTATCACTCGAAAATACAGAAAAGAATAGTTTTAGCTTGGTAAACACTAGGGACTGAGAGAGATCAGTAAAACTGCAACATCAATGCACGTATTAAGAAAAAGATATACGATACAACAACGCTACCGCGCCCTGAGAAGTAAAATCGCTGTCTGTCAACGCAAAATGGAGCGTAGCATGCCTCGCTTCACGCAGGAAGACAGGAATAGCCGATGCACGGAAAAGAACTAGGCTGCTCAAATGGCACGGGGTAGGGCACATGTGTTTGTCGAGCATGTATCAATAAATGGACAAAAAGTTTAAAAACCAAGTATAACTGCTATGTTAGATCCATTCTAGAATATGCATAGACTATTTGGAATCCCCAGTATCACAAATATATTAACACTGTCGAAAATATTCAGATTAAACTTCTTAGAAGAGTACACCTCAAATTTGAATCTATTGAGTGTAATAACCCAAACATCAAAATCAAACCTTTCTTTGCAGAATCATCAACGACCATATCGATTGCAGTTATCTCCTGTCCAATATTTTCTTTAGATGCCTTCGAACCAATAAACGATCCAGAGACACCCCGTCTGCACCCTCTCTTAGAACTACATATGCTAAAACTCGAGTCTGAAAAGATACCAGCATCTATCAAATATTATTCCTTCCCTTATTTAGCAACTACATATTTTATTTATCTTCGTCTTTGTCCAACTGTTAGTAAGTGTATTCTGCTATGTTCATGCATAACTGGAAACTTTATTAGCCAAGGACATTAATTCCGATGCATTTTGCATTTGATGTTTGCATACGCTGTCTGTTCTCCAATTTTACAAAACAAACAAATAAATAAGCAAAAGATGGAAAGGTATCCCCAGTTGAACACTTGGACCTGACTGGATGCAAAAGACAAGAGTGTGGAGAAGTTCTAGGGAGGCCTACGCCACCCAGGCAACTACTGCATACATTAAGCTATATACATACATAAACTAATAATAATTAAGCTATATATGTACATACATTATTAATATATACATACATTAAGCTCAAAAATGTATAACTAAATCAGTCGAAACCAGTATAAAAAGTTTAAGACGGTGAAAAACATTAATTAGGTATCTTGGAATAGAAAAACGCCAAACTTTAACCTTTCCGCCTAATCGAGACTGCATGTGGTAGCTATTAGTAGCCTCAGACCAGTGATTTATAATGGCAATCGGTATGACTCCTGTTTTTGATGTTACTTGGTCAAAGCAATATGGTTGGATCTCACCAGCATTCGGGTCATAGACGATGCAAGCGTAGATACGGCCTCCGCGGTAGTCGAAGAACCAGCTATACTTCTGGCCAGGATCGGGACTGCTGAGTGTTGATAACGCCAAGGCTGGCATCGCTTCTTAGAGGTATTTCTTTGACCCCGAGACGGCACAGCGGCAACGTTTCGGGATCCCACTTCTGAAATTGTTAGAAACAGTGTATAAATAACCATATAATTTGAAGATGAGGGAAATAAGAACACAGTAAATCAATATAATAAGCTTTATTTTATCACTTTTCACTTTATAAGTTTTATGTTACTTCAATTTTCGTATTTCTATTCAATGCAATTTTAGCGATCACTTTACTATTTAACTAATTGCAGGAAAGCGCTTTGTTTTCACTTCTTACATAAAGTTCAACACTACTTTGATCAATAAGTTTGCCAACATAAATTCAATATTATTTTAACAACTAGTACTTATCTTTTCTGTCGTAATGAACGTCTGCCCAGAAACTGCCCCCCCTCCAACGGTTACCTTGTGCTTTTATATCAATCAGCCGGAAGTGACAATTTAATTATAATTTTATAAAATCATCCTAAAAATCAGTTAAGTATCCATAATTTATAATTTAATTTTATTAAATAACAAAACAGTATTTCAGAATTTTTAAATGTAATTTGAAAATTATTAACGTCTTACTATTTGATTTATTTTTTTAAACACTTGTTTTTAAGCATATAATTACAAAATTAGTAGCTCAAAAATAAGTTTGATTTTAAGATATTAACTGTTAAATTATTATATTTTAAAATTAATACGTTCTAAAAGTAAAATCAATAGAATTCCATATTAATTTGAAGTAGTCAAATTATCTCCAATTAAACCAGTTTAACATTAGGATCCACCACCTACTCCTATTGTATCTAAATGCACTCATTTTGTAGGTACGTTGACATTGGGTAAATGTACTATCGTTTAGGCTGTAAATTTTATACATCATTAAACAACATGATTTCTCGTAATTTTATAGCAAAGAAAGTAAAATAATTATGTATTAAAGTTGCATAAATATAACAAGTAACGATGCAAACATTTTCTATTGCATTATATATTCCTTTTTAAATTTTGATTACCAAATACTTTAAACTTAAATCTGGGCTATTTATTTTGATTTTAACAGAATAAAGCTTTATTGGTATCAAATAGATAACATGTTTATCTCGTCTTTTTTGTCGATTACGAAAAGAGGAGGTTAATACTCGTATATTTACAAATTAAAAATCTTAAATTTAAAGTTTATGTAATTAATTATTTTAAATGACTTTATAATAATAATAATAAACTCTTTATTGTACACCAAGAACAAAGAAAATAAATAAATACACTTCGATAATGTACAAGAGGCGGCCTTATCGCTAAAACAGCGATCTCTTCCAGGCAACCTTTAGGTGTAGGAAATAGTAAACTTTGAGAGGGAAGGGGTGCAAATAATTGAGTTAAATATAATATCATAATATATAAAAAGTAGACTACAAATATTACTACATAAAGATATATGTTTAAACTAATAGATACATATACATATACTTACACACATACACATATACATATATATATACAATATATACATACATATATACAATATATACTTGTACAATAAAACGAAACAAGAAGCAAGACAGCTTACAAAGAGAATAATTCAAAAATAATAATAATAGTAACAATACACGTAAAGTTAAAAATTAAGAACTAAGAAAGTGTTCCTTTAAGAGTTTTTTAAATATTAGTAGTGACTTCGCACGTCGGATATTTAGGGGAAGAGAGTTCCAAAGACGTGGGGCTGTTATAGAGAAAGAATTACTATAGAAGGAAGAGGAGTGAGAAGGGATTTTAAGGATAGGGTTAAGATCAGAGCGAAGACAGCGAGAATGTGAATCACCAAGAAATTCAAAACGCTCCTTTAGGTAAGGTGGGGTACAGGGATCGAACAGAATACAGTACAGAAGATGAAGAATGTGAGTATCCCTGCGAAGACGGATAGGGAGCCACTTGAGCTTCTTGCGAAAAAGAGAAACATGGTCATATTTACGTAAGCCAAATATAAACCGGATACAGAGATTTTGAAGCCGCTCAAGTTTATTTAAGTGTTCCTCTTTAATATCAAGGTAACTGATATCAGCATAATCAAGAATTGGTAAGAGGAGGGATTGTGCTAACGAAATTTTGGTGGAAATAGGAAGAAAATTACGCAGTCGCTGAAGGGATGATATTGACGCAAACATCTTTCTACTTACCTCACTTACCTGCGGACTCCATGACATATGTTGATCCATGGTTATACCTAGAATATTAATAAATATTTTAAATAATTTTGATCAAGGTATTCCTTCTTTTTAATAGTATTGGGCTGTCAGTGAATACTTTAGCTTATTTGAAACTCTCAACAAAAACCACGAGTAATAGATTTAACGTCTAGGTGTGTCTCTGACAGATGCTGTCCGTTATAGCTCCTAAATAGGAAGATAGATTGACTTCGATGCTGTTTGTTTTACTTGAAAATACTAGCTTGTTTTGCTCTCCAGAGAATTAAAAAATGGCTCCTTATAAGGAATACATTTTTTTAATATTAAATGGCATGGTTAGTTAATATATAAATTTAGGAAAATATACGCACGTTTAACTTTTATACGTGACATGTCTGTACTAATACACATTTCTGCAGTTTTATGTTTGCATGCTTGAAAAAATATACTTATTAAAAAATGTTGAGAATAAGACTATGTGAAAACAATAATTGCAAGTCGTGTGGTGAAAGTCATGTTAAATGAACCAACGTCGACCCAAATTACTTCTTAGTATAGTCGATAAAACTGTATGGTAAAAACTGTACCTACTCACAATTTTTCAAAATGAATAAAAAGAAATCGGTTAAGTCGAATTCTCACACGAAAGGTTCCGTACCATCGTACATGTATTTTTTATTAATATGACTTTTACTCTATGTATGTAGTATCTTAACTTCGATGATATATTACGAACGTTAAAAAAATGTTTTTTGTAGGTATTTTTATTTTTTATATTTATTTATTTTTATTATTTGTCGTTATATCGGCAATAGAAATATATACTCTGAAAATTTCAACTCTACCTATTACAGTTCATGAGATACAACACTCTGACAAACGGACGGACGGACGGTTAAATTAACATTCAATTTTATTAGAAAATACAAATTAATCTATTAATGTCAGAGAATAGTTCTTATACATTGAAAATTATGATAACTATGTATACAGTATTAAAATTATTTTAATTAGGTATATAAGTTACAGTATGAAACTCGTTAGTTATCTAATGCGCTTTTGTTTTATTAAGATTTTATATATAGGTATATACTCATATTAGTAGACATCTTAAAAAAATTGATTTGTGTTTCGTGCACTTACAGACATTTAAAAACAATATTTGCTAGTCTTAGTTACAAAAAAATTACGTCTAAAGCGAATCAATCAAATGTTTAATTTTCATGATTACCTACAATTATAATATATGTACATATATTATTATAAACTTTTAAAAGGATTTCCGATAGCCTATAATTTTCTTTAATATAGGCTTTGAATGCAGACTGAATTTTTAAATCGGACGGAAATGTACATTCAGATATTAGCGAGTTCAGACAAACAAAAATTGCTGCATCTTATATGCTACAGCATAAACGTTAATTTTTTTTACAATATTGAAAGATTGATTATGTATTAGTTTGTATTTATAAAAAAAAAATCGTTTCTGTCGTATATATATGTACGTATAAAGAATTTTCCAATTAAAAACTTATATTTTTGCTGTTAAGTCGGGTCTACTTTTTTATTAGCTTTAAAACAGATATAAAAATTCAAAACAGTTACATGAAGCTTAAAAGGCAGTAGAACTGTATATCTATAGCCGTAGCGGATCATGGAAGTTATATTACAACGCACGTGCACTTGCCCATTAAGTCTTACTTCCCGTAGAACATCTAGTTTTGTTTTGGAAACAAATTGCGCTATCGAACTGTCCTTCAACATATTATGTTCATACTTCGCCATTGGACAAATATTATAAAATACGGCTTGGACATAGAAAGATTTTAATTTTATTTTACCCTTCAGAGTTAATAAAAATCATAAGTTTAAATAATGAGAATAAATTTAAATAAAGATATTTATATAGTTTGTCCCTACTTAAGTTTCAACGTTTAGTATATTATGTACATTTCTCAGGGAAGATATTTTCCCGCACTAAAAAGTATCCTATATATTGATTGATCCGGATAACCTGCATTCATTATACTTTAATCATCAAAATCTGTCCAATGGTTTTCTCGTGATGCGTTCCCAGATAGACAGACAGACAGACGAAAATTGATATTAATGACTATTTGAAGATTTTCCAAAAAATATTTAATGTACAGATTCGACTGAGTTACAATTTTTTATATGTATAGATAAAAAATACTAGTAAAGTGCACACTATTACGTGACATAAGAAGGAACAATTCTTTCTGATTTATAAGAAACAAAATTATGCCCCGG
The DNA here is from genome assembly GCA_905404265.1 of Fabriciana adippe. NCBI lineage: Eukaryota > Metazoa > Arthropoda > Insecta > Lepidoptera > Nymphalidae > Fabriciana > Fabriciana adippe. The sequence continues at coordinate 10,303,088 of FR989985.1, forward strand.
CATCCTGGGCAGAGGCGACTATGAGTCAGACCAAAGTAGGTACCTAGATAGTAGCAACTTACTCGGTAAGTCATGTTTCCGCACAGTGCTATTAATTCTAGTTTTTCGCCAGAGCAGCTTGAGCATCGGTAATAAAACTTGCAAACTAGAATTTCCGCTTTATTGGGCATAAGGATTCCCGCTGTTTCCTTTTTCGTCTTAGAAGTTTCGTTTAGTCAGTAATACGATAGGATTGAAAAAAATCTTAGTTTAAATACTTGCAACGGTAAATATCTAGTGTATTTTTTGATATTTCTACTACCTGTTGTTTCAAGCAAGTGATTTAGACATATTCCTGCGATGAAAGTACCTATTCTGAGACATAGACACGTCAAGAAAGGTTTATAATTTATATTGTATATAATATTGTGTATTAAATAAATATATGTTATATATTATGAATCTGTAGAAATTGTGTAATGCGTTTCTTTTCTGTATAGCAATACCTATTATGACAATAGTATTTTTAATATATTAAGCATTCTCGCGGTGGTTCTTCAAGTAAAATAATCCAAGAAGGGGCGTCAGACGGCCGGAAATTTATAAATTGCTTCTTCATTCACTATCAATCGTATAGATAGTAGTTATATAAGAATAATTTTACATTATTTTTTCCTAAACGGTAAAATCTAGAATAAACATCATTGAACTAACCGCCTTAAATTATCATAACTATGAGCTTTACGAAACGAGGTCTTAAGGTTGTTATACAATGAATGATTCATATTAGTTACGCAAGTTACAGTAGTGAGCCCATAGGGAGTTGTCAATTGGCAGGTGGAGTAGTTCTGGTATCTGGTTCTGGGTATCATCACAGTCTATTATAAAAGTACATACACTTATTAAAATAGAAATATACATTTTAAATAATCAGTATCCTTGTAGTACTTTTACACGTACAACGAACATAAATTATAAATTAATAAACACAAATTATAAATTTCAATGAAAATTGAAGCTACGAATATTTTGTAGATAATTATTTCAACAATGCTATGCCCCTTGCGATAATGTTAATTCTTGCGTGAAGCAAACTAATGTTGCGCATCGTTCGTTTCTATGCTCCAACACATTTTGTCACTTACCGACTCGTCACATAGTATATATTATGTATATGTACTTACAAAAAGGCTATTATAAAACATACTAAAATTTTCTCTTTGGCCTGTCTCTAGCTCCAAACTATGGATGTAAACCTACATATACGTGTATATAATAAGATTTATCATCACTATTATTAGTTAGAACAACCTCCTTCAGTATATAGTCCTATTTTAATCACATTTATGCTTAATTTTCCTTGTTTAATAGGTAGACGTAGTACCTGTCACAATACAGTGCCTTTGTTGTGCTTTTAAAATTAAATAAATATTGTGTTAAATCTATGTACAAAAATATAAAGAATATTTTAAAATTTAATAGAAAGAAAAAGAAAAATGAAGATAATTACCTCAATATGGTAAGTTTAATGTAAATAATTTTACAAGATAGACATTTAAATTATAAATGATTGCGTTCATCGCGATCGTCTCTTAATTTCATTGATTAAAGTTGTGAAGCATTTAAGTCAAGTAGAAGTGGAAGAAAGTGGGTTGTTTATAGGTGGTTACTCTGAAAACAAACAAATACTTTTCTGATGTTGAATGCCAATGAATTTATTTACGTTACGCAGTACAATGTTCTTGCTCTGGTAAACACCGGATGACGATGAGTAGTGTCAATAACGCGATCAGTCATTAGTCAACATAGAGACTTCTTACGATGTGCAGGAGAGAGAAAGCTACAATGTTGTAAATTGATGAAATAACGGAATTTGAAGGAATTATTATAAGGCGTGTGATGTGGCATGTTATACATACATAATATATTATAGCTATGTCCTTGCGATTAACACCTTCTTCCGAGCGAAAGTTCCCATGCCCGTCCAACTTAGCTCTCCTTTAACAATAGACATGTGGTAATATAATAGGTATATGTAAAATGCTAATTGGGAACATATGTTCATAATATTTTTATTTTATAAATTATTTAAAATGACATATTAACTGTACACATTAAGTAAACAATAAACATCTATTAAACTTAGTTTGTAGTGTAGTATTTTACACGTATATATCTATGTTATTTACTAAGTTCCTATTAGATTATTTTATTTGTAACATCGTTCGGCAGTGAATCATCACGCACCTATCTATTGTTTTGGATATTGGTTTTACTCAAACAAAAATAAAGCATGAATCATCTTAACTATTTCAAGATTTCTGAATTTAACCTTATACTTTATTGAAAGACACTATAAGTATAAAAAAGGTCTATTTTCTTCACTAAATAACTATATTAATTATAGTGGGTATTGTGTATGTATCTTGCCTTGGTATCGGTGAGTCATCAGACGCCGAGCTTGGAGCCAGCCGGCTGTGTGTACTTATACTTAATGCTGCACATGTATAGGCCGACAAGCGCCGCCATACCTACTTCTTCGTATTTTGCAATAAATCTACGCCCGTTATAAACGGAATGACTAATTTTGAACTTCGAACGTACCTATGTAATATAGAAAGTGTAACTTTAAACAAAATAAATTTTAAGAAAACATTGAAAAGTCACTAATTTAATGTACCTAATTTGCTAGCGAGATGAATGTAACGTTCACTTTTCGATGTTGTGAGTGAGACTTAAGAAATGGTATCCAACTTCACTCTTTATCTTGGCCAAATCGACCGGAAATTGAATCCATGACCACTTTTTTTTTTGATTCGTGGGGAAACCCCTTTACGGGTATAGGTACGGGCGGGGGATGTAGTACTCTTGCCGCGATAATCGCGACAGACTACCCACTAAAACCACCACGGTGATCCCGATCGCAAGAGATAGGGTCACGGGATCACTCGCGCATTCGACCGCGAAATCCTTGACTACTGACTAAATAGGCGCCAGTTACACCGTACTTGCGCACACTTGACATTAATGTTTTAATAATAAATATTTTCGTTATTGATTACAGTTGCAGAGCAAGCGCGAGCTGTTTTTCAAATCGGACACAGTGAGCGGCGGCGGGGTGAGTGCTACTAGCCTTCCGAACACCGCGCCGCCTGTGCCGCCAATAGCACCTTCAGCCCTCAAAGACGCTCTATCCAAGCGTTCCGCAACATTGCCCGATCCCCCTGAGAACAGTCACCACGAGCCCAATGGGACAGCATCCGCAGTCAAGCTTAGCAACAGTGTGTCAGTGGATGTGGGCAAAACATCCTCAATGCCCCCGCAAATGCCCGCGCCTCCCGTACCTACAATGGCACCACCTTCTATCAACGCGCCGTTAAGAAGTACAGAGAATATAATGAAGGTGTGAACAGTCATAATCTAATTATTAATGTTTATATTTTGAACATGTCTACATATATGTTTATAATAAAGGCTTAGGGTTAAATTTATATTATATTACAGTAAATATGCGTTTCAGAAATCTGATCACCCACCGGTTGCGCCAAAACCAGATTTACCTAAGATAGAAAAGCCAAAAACCAAAGAATTAGATGGATATGTTGGATTCGCAAACCTACCAAACCAAGTGTACAGAAAAGCAGTCAAAAGAGGATTCGAATTTACGTTAATGGTTGTAGGTGAGACATTGTGGATATTCTTTCAATTTTATACTTTTATATCCTATAAATTCAGTCGACATACCTTACGAATGATAATGATTGCAGTAAACAATAGTCTCTGAGTTATTATTTTACTGCGCGCTACGCGCTATTGTCGGACTATTTCTGTATAGAAACGTCCCAACACTATCTCAGTGCTCTGCAATTTTCTGCCTACTTCGTAAAAACAATATCGCACACAATCGTGTTTTGTATTGTGAGGATTCATTGTAAATATTAATTTATTTCAATATATTTTTAATAAATGTCATATTTTGTACTTATGTTCGTAATATTTGGCTTTATTTTCAGGTGAAACGGGATTGGGCAAATCCACGTTGATAAACTCATTATTTCTGACGGAAGTTTATGATAAGGATAAACATCCAGGGCCATCACTACGCGTTAAAAAGACAGTGGGCGTGGAAACAAGCGTGGTTCTCCTCAAAGAAAATGGCGTCAATCTTACTCTCACTATTGTCGACACACCCGGCTTTGGAGACGCAGTCGACAATAGCAATTGGTACGTCTTGAGTTTCATTCTTTAACAGCTTATAGAAAACTTTTGTAGAATTTTATTACATTTCAAAGTTGATTGATATTTGGCTAGTGTAAATAAAGTTATCAGACGATATCACAAAACTCGTTATAATCCAACTATAAATGTATCTAGTTTGCTTCTATTACTCGTACGTACATATATGGAAAAAATAACATAACCTAATTTTTTGCTACTATTTCTGTAAAACCAGTTCGCTAAATGTCCCAATTTTTGTCGAGACGTACAAAACTCGTTCTTAGAGGCTGATTTTTTATACGATTGCTGCGAATAATGAACTTTAGATTTTCATAATGCGCAACCTTGTTTTAAGACGTCTCTAAAGAAGTGAAACTATAGCCATTTTTTTTCTAAACTATGTTTGACTACAATATTGTTTATGATTTTGTGTTATATAAGCGATGTATAATTTATTCTGTTTGTATACACTAATGAAATTATGCGATATATTTCATGACGTATAAAACAATTGTTTAATTGTGAGTCTTTTATAAAGTTTATCTTATTAAATGCTAATCCGCCCTTACTCTGATCCGACCTCAATGTCACCCCGCTCCATCATTACCATTCGCGCCTCACATTGCACCGTTATATTTACGTTTTGATTCAAATTCGGAACGGTGTATCTCTGTGGAGATACCAGCATATAGAAATTATGGAACGCAAATTGTAAGAAATTATAAATTGTACATATTATACCGCCGTGCCTTGTAGTGCTTTAGCATTAAAAAGCAAGCGGAGTATACATTTATATAAATACACACGTAGAATCATCATTATGAATTTAATCATTTAAATGCCGAAACATGTTCCCAATCGAGACACATATAAGCATATGAATTGGGAATGAATTATTTATTTGAGAAAATATTTAGCGGTGCAGGTTTCTGTGAGTAATATGTTTTTTTTTAAATTTAGCATTTCAATGTAAACGTCATTTCAGCTGGCAACCGATAATCGATTTCGTTGAATCGAAATATGAGGAATTCTTAAACGCGGAGTCACGGGTGACTCGCAAGGCGGCGCCGCCCGACACCCGGGTGCACTGCTGCCTGTACTTCATAGCGCCCAGCGGACACGGCCTCAAGCCCCTCGATGTAGAGTTTATGCAACGACTCGGCGATAAAGTCAACATCATACCCGTTATCGCTAAAGCCGATACTATGACGCCCGAGGAATGCAAGGATTTCAAGGAGCAGGTAATTAGTCGTGTGATGTGACGTCAGATGTATTTCCCCCTTTTGTTTTTTTCATTTTGTATCGTATGTTGGTTTTCCTTGCATTGTTTGTGTGTGGATTCATGGAGATGAGTAAATATTCTGTTGTGTAAAACACTATCTTTAATACACATAAAATTTACTACATAATATATTTATGCACTATGTGCAATATGACTCTACAAGTTGGTTTATGCCATGAAAATGTGTTTCTTTATTAAATTTCCACTGGATACATGCAAATAAATTAAAAGCTATATATTTTTCCCTAACAAGACATTATATCGTTAGCATTCATTATATCGAACATAGTAGGATTAGCATAAATGATATAAATGGTATAGATACATTAGTATAAATGATTAAAGATGCTAACGCACATTTATATTTTATAGATATTAAAAGAGATCGCACAACACAAGATCAAGATTTACGACTTCCCGGAGAGCACGGGGGAGGAGGGTGAGGGCGCGGAGGGCACGCGGGCGTTGCGCGCGCGAGTGCCCTTCGCCGTGGTGGGCGCCAACACCGTCATAGAGCAGGACGGCCGCCGTATCCGCGGGAGGAAGTACCCCTGGGGCATCGCTGAAGGTGAACTTTCATAATATTATATTCTCAATTGATTTTTGATTATAGTGGTCTATCTCAGCGGTCCCTATTTTGGTTGACCATGAAACCCTAATTGGTCATATTTTTTTTACTATATAGATAATAACTAAACTGATTGTGTTGTAGTTAGAATATTTTCTTGTTTGACTTGAAGTAACAAATCATTAACGAAAAATATTAATACTTATAATAATATTTATTAGCATATAATACACTAACCTTATTTGGGTGGACTCTTTAAATCCATCCGATCTCATAGTTTTGTTCAGTTTTTCTTTTTTTTCGCAACATTTTTTTTGATTCTGAAATTGTACACGTACGAATCCATCTCAAATAAAATAAAAATTACAACGAAACATAAAAATAACTCAAAAACTGGCACGGACGTATGTCTATGGGTGTTAGACTTACTCAAGTAAAAAATAAATAAAATAATACTTATTATACCAAAAATATAAACTATTTAATGTGATTAATGTTTTTTTCTGCATATTACATATAAAGAATTATAAAAGCACTAAAATTAGACTTCATGTTTGACAACGTTTTATTCAACTCTCGGACGGAACTCAGCACCCACTGCGACCCTTCCACTGAACCCTCAGGTTCCGCGGACCACCATTTGGGATCCCCTGGTCTATCTAATGACCTAATATAATATTAAAAAATCTATTCATTTTTCAATTTCAAACCAATTTTTAATTACAGCGGCCATTTTAATCATTAGACATAATAATATCAATAAATCAATCACGAAGTGTAATAGTGAGGGAATTTATGGATTTAAGTGGAATTCGCTATAGCTTATATTCAAAGCTTAGCTAGTTTTTATTACTGTTGTATCTAATAGCGAGCGAGTAAAATTGGTTAATAAAAATTATAGTTTAAAAAACTAAAAACTAAAAAAAAATTGTTTAAAAAACTAAAAAAAAAAAACAGCTTTAATTATGTACGGAACAAAAAGGAAAAAAAAAATTTTAGTCTAACAATAAAGTGATTAACGAGAAAATTAATGTTATCGTGAAAAAAGCGTGGGATGTTTTGTACAATATTTTTATACTAACTCTACTTTTAGAAATCGTTCCAATGGAATATTTACAACTGATATCGCGAGAGATATATAGATACGTGTGAAGCTAATAAAAGCGTGTTAATAAAATAAATTAGACAAGATTATTATAATAATTAATTGGAGAAAACTATATCAAATATAAATTATCTCTAGTAGTAGTAGTAGCCCAATCAACCAAAAAATATTCGTTATTAATTTTGGTTGATGCCCGTTTTAATTCATCTCATATAATTGTATTAAGATGTTTCTATAAATAATGAAGCGAAGCTGCAATCGTCTAATATGTATTATTATTACAGATATTTATCATTGACTAGCGACTCACTCTTGCTTTGCTCGGGTTCGTCCATAGGTGATTCTTTAAATTGGCATATTTTTTTATTTATGAACCGATTGAAATAAAAGAATACTAAATGTTAAGTGAAGCTTACGACAATACATTAGTGAAAACCGCTCCCAAGTTAGCGCGCACAAACGCATAGACCAACAGACAGAAATTCTAAAAATCATTGTTTTGGGTTCTATTGCTTTAACAAAGACCCTTCCATGTACAGACAGCGATCAGTTACAATTTTATTATATGTATAGATTAAAAGATATAATATTTGTAAATAAAACATAACGGTTATTTTCCTCGATAAATAATATCATATCTATACTCTACACAAATCTCTAATCAATAGTTATTAATTACTTATATCTTTTTGTGAAAATTGAATAACGAAATAAATATTAAAATGGTTGAGTGTCGAAAAACAAAATGAATTAGTTATTTTCCAAAAGGGAATTTAAATTCACATTGTTTAATGCATGCAGTAACCAGTAGAGATTGGTACTCAATTGCTCACGTTACTCGCATATTAATCAACCAATTTATCGTATTCATTCCCATCATACCTATACATTATTAAACCTTTAATCATTCTTGTCAATGTTCTAATTGTTCTGTTTTGATTGAATCTGGAATTGTTTATATATTTTGATATAAAAATTGTGATTTTATTTATAGCAAGCAACAATATTAATAGCTTAAATTATAATTCTTGAGATAGATATTGATATACATACATAAGTTGATTAATCATAATACTTATGGTCTAAGAGCCGGATACACTACGACCTTCACCGATTTATTAACCAGATGAAACATATTTTTTATAAAGTTTTGATAATAGATAAATACGCCTAAAATAGCTTAGCTATCAAAATCTTGACGAGAATTTTTGACAAATTGATTAATTAAAATTTTATTTAATTTTTTTATTTTTCACCGTTCTGTTAACTAGCCGAATTTTGTTCTAACCGATAGATATAAATCTAAAGAATATGCCTAGGTTGCCTTGCCTATTCATTTCTTGATAAAACTACCTGGCAAACAGGTATAAACAAGTAAGTTACTATAGGTAACTTCACGGATACTTAGTATAAGGCTACCTAGGTATATTGTTTGTATCATTTACTATCGGTTAGAACAAAATTCGGTTGGTTAAAAGAACGGTCAACAATAAAAAATAAAAAATTGATTAATTAATTTAGGAATAGCCTGGTCGGGATTTCGACAGGCAAGCTGAAAATGAAACTTTATATAAAATATGTTTCATCTGGTTAACAGATCGGTGAAGGTCGTGGTGCATCCGGCTCTCCAGCTATTATGGCTATTATGCGATATCCATAGGTCTACCTGTATAATAAATTTCATTCAAATTTGTTTTAACATTTCAGCCTGAAGTAACAAACGTATACTATATACATACATTATACAAACTTTCAAATGCACACACACACACACACACACACACACACACACATACATACTTTCGTAATTATAGTAGTAGAGATTAACAAGTTTACGTTTTATTTATTCTGATGATCGATATAACAATTACTAATCCAAAACAATTAACATTTTCAGTGGAAAACCTAGAGCACTGCGACTTCCTAGCCCTCCGCAACATGGTGATCCGCACCCACCTGCAGGACCTGAAGGACGTGACCAGCTCCGTCCACTACGAGAACTACCGCTGCCGCAAGCTCGCCGGCCTCTCCCACGACGGCAAACCGCACAGGATTAATTCTAACAAGTATGTTCCTAAATGTTTATGTTGTTTTTTTTTTAATATTGTTTTTGTTGTTTTATATTGACGGGTATTTGATGATTTTGTTGTTGTTTTGTTTTGTTTTGGTGTTTTGTTTGTTAATTTGGAAATAAATATACTGATGTTGTTGTGTTAATTAATTATTGACATAATTGTTTTGTTTGATTATTTATTTGCGTTTAGTCTTTTTTCTTTAATCTATTTTTTTATGACTAAGATACATGTTAGGTACTATATCGTCAAATACCCCGTCAAGTATCATACAATATAAAATCTATCCTACAACTTCTCATTATAATTATAAAACCTTCAGTTTGTTAATTTAACATTACATTTAACATTTTCTGCCAGTTCATTAACAGAATAGATGATTGATTTTAACATTCGAAGGCATGGACTAACAACCTGAGTAGACAGGGTTGGTACGGTACAGTCAACTTTGATGTATTTATAAGACTGACGTCACCGTTAAAAGGTGACCAGACTTCTTATTTATATATTGAAATTTTACTTTTCTCTAACAAACTAATCTGAACAAAAACTTAAAACAATGTTCTTCAATGTATACATTCATTGCTGCATGTCTGGTCATCTTCGGTTCGGTGTTAATTGTTTTTAAGATTATTTACATTTTGAGCTATCCGTATTTGATTTTTCTCACCTTCTTAGCGCTATAGTTGCATACTAAATTCTTTACGATTCGAATGTTTTGTGCTTGGGCATGCAGAAATGATGTATCCACTTATCGTCATGGATTATTTTAAATACATTATCATACTCACGTGTTTATTTACATTATGAATATACTTGTTGGCGCCTCATTTGAATTTTTAAAATATCCATGACTAAACGTCATTAATCATAATAACTATGCGATTCATGCGCTTTCGCAGTGGCATTAATAACAATTTATCGTTCATTATTTATATTATGCACAGTGTGATACTTCGCGTGCCTCGCAGTTACCGGTATTATTGTTCGGACGGAACAATTGGTCCAAACTGTCGTACTTACATTGATTACGAACCAACAAATCGTCGCTTGTAAGGTCGATTACACTCGCGTTGGGTTTGGCCCGCTATGGAACATTACTTTCACATTTATATATTACTTGCGACACGTTTACGTTTTAACGTTTGGCTTAGAGACGGCATATTTTCATGCACTAAAAGTAATCAGCTATCATCATACCAAATTTCATCAAAATCTGTCCAGTGGTTTTTTCGTGATGCGGTCACAGACAGACAGACACAAAAAATCTAAAAACTATAAATTCGGCCTCTGTATCGATAATAATGTCTATTTTAATAAGATTTTCCATAAAATATTTAAGGTACAGATTCGGCTTAGTTAGAATTTTATTATATGTATAGATTTCCAATATTTTTAATTGCATATGTTTTACGGCTATTTATAAGTTTGATTAAGTATTGTGAAATTAAAATAACTACATATACATAAATATATTTCATTTGAATAATAGAAATCGTATAAAAATTATACATATTAATTTGTATGTAAACCTTCAGCAAAACGGCTGTTTCAGTTTTTATATTAATAACTTTTATATTAAGTTTGATCAAGTATTGTGAAATTGAATAAACACAGCACTTCACAATTGCATAAATGTTTAATAATATGTTTGAATAATAGGAAATATATAAAATACAATAGATATTTGCATGCAAACCTTCGATAAAATGTCTGTTTCACTTTTTATATTAGTTACTTGTGTAGTATTCATGAATAGTAAAATATTATTTATTCCTCCAAGCAAATAAATGCCCTTTTTACATGTAAGAATGAGAAATTAGTTTAATACATGAAAGAAAACTATTTATATTGTTATTTATTTTCATTAAGTTCCGTCCGAACAATATACTTTAAGGTGGCTCGATTGCGCGTCCACGCATACACGTGTGTGTAGTACGTAGTTCTATAGTCTATTCAACTGTGCTTGAGACGAAGTATAAATCTAGATCTAGTGATTTTTAAACTTTTTATTAGTTAATTATAATTACAATAAAATCATTAAAATAATAACTAAAAGTAACAACACAAACCTTAGCAAAGCACTAAATTTAATAGCTACACACAAATTTAATGAAATAACTAGGGAGATTATAAACTCTTCTTGTCTGAATAAGATGTCTGAATAAAAAGAGCGGTTAAAAAAATCATATTTTAATATCAAAATTTGATTTATCTGTTACTGTGCGTATTGAAATGCGTCCCTACTTTGTTCTCCACCGAACTTTTTGGCTTTGAAAGCATATTTTTATTGAATTTAAACTATTATTTTAATAACTACTATTTATACTGTTTATTAGTACTTTTAATAACGATTATTTTTGCCCTTATCAAGCGTAACATATAAAAGAACCTATTTCGGTTTGTTTACATTTTGTCTCAACGCAATTTGAATAGACTATAGTATTAATGCCACCGCGGCTCGTGAGCACGCGCGCTAACTGCATTGTGTTGGTATCCAGTTTCTGCCCGCAAGGACTGATGAACAGTTTCATGACCGTGTGGTAAGTGCCGCAGTACACATCTTTGTGTGCATATCATATTTCATACCAGCACGGGATTTTACCTCAGACTAAAGAATTGTATAGACAGAGTCCGCCAAAATAAATATCAAAGGCAAAACAACAGCGTGATTTGCTGTTTATGCTACTATTTTCTATTTTTTCATACAAATCGTTTACTTTCTTTGAACAATAAGGGAAATTTAATATATGTATTAGTTAATATTTGGGAATGAAATATGAGTAAGAACAATACTATATCCTTTTGTATTTTTAAGCGTTAGTTCTTTTATCCTTGAAAGGGAGATAGCATAACATTTTTTATTATAATAAAGTCCTTTAGCTATTTTTATTTATTAACATTTATTTACTTATCATTTAGTATTTGTTATTGTCATTTGTATAGGGTACTATTTTAAAATACTATTTGTTTGGCTTCATGTTTAGTACTATGACACTGTCTTTATTATTCCTTAGTCTGTGGGTTTTACATTGTCAGTCTCGAAGTAGCACTTGTTTATCTACCTTTTGTTATACTTTCCTTTCGTTTTGTAGTTTGGTATGGTGATGCACTTAGATTTTTATTAGGGTTTATGTAGCACTGTGTGTGTTTATATTGATACTGCTGCTTTGGAGTTCTTTTGTCATTATATGTAATTTTTCTCAATTTTATGATCATATATATATATACCTTTAACTTTGAATTACCAATCTTGATAATGTTTTGGAAAATGCATAACCAAATTACATTTATTAATTGTTGATTCTAATATATTTTTTAAAAGACCTCTTATTACAATTCTCCACATAAGCATATTTAATTGAATCCAGTGTGTAAAGTTGTTTTCTCCTTAACTTAAAATTATAATATTGCATGAATTTTGTTTTTATTAAAAAATAATGAATGTCGTTTGAATAAAATATTTATTCAATTATTAGAGAGGCAAAGCAAGTTGAAAAATAATGTGGCTTTTTTATTAACATTACGTTTGTTCTCAGGAATCCTTTGGCTCAGATGGAAGAGGAGAAGAGGGAACATGATCTTAAGATGAAGAAAATGGAGAGTGAAATGGAACAGGTATGTTTAAATAATTAATGCTAAACATTAAAAGATCTTATAAAACCTTATGATTCTATGGTGGTTTAACTATATGGATATGGTAATTTAAGAGAATTGTATTATTATATTAGAGACTCACCCTCGCTTCGCTCGGTTTCGTCTCTAGGTACGTTTTAACGGTTAGTGATTCCCATACAAAATAAATAGTTCAGAACCTTTTGATTTTCTAGCTGTTTTTTTTATTTTCGCAATTTTTTTTAATATTTAAACCACTCCTGACATACCCCCCCAACAAAACAAAAAAAGAATTATTCAAATCGGTCCAGCCGTTTTTGAGTTTTAGCGAGACTAACTAACAGCAATTGATTTATATATATATATATATATATATATATATATATATATATATATATATAGATTAAAAAATAATAATTGTTATAATATTTTTCTTGTTCGTAATATTTGAAACATAAATTATTATTATTTATATGTGTTTTAAATTCTGTAAGGACTTATAGACTGCTTAACCACCATAGCATCGTATGCATATTTATTGCTAACAAGCTTTTTGTGTCGCAGGATACATTACTTACGTTCGATGCGTAATTGTTTATTCAAGGAAATGGTTCTGTTTTGGACAAGAATGTACTGTGGTTCCTTTTCCGTGTACGGGCTAACAATGTGGGACAAGCAAAGTAATTAATGCAAGAATTTTTGTGCTATATATTTTTTAAAGTGTGCTAGTGAGTGAATAATTCAGCAACGTAGACAAGAAATTATGCAAATTTCTGAGTAATACGAAATGTCGAATCATTGACCTCTTTATATGTTTGTTTTACTCTAATTTTAAGGCTTTTTAAAGCGATTTAATTTACGTTATAATCGTTAAATACGTTTTTAGAATTTTGTTAATTTTATTGTACTTATTTATAAGAGGAGGTAATTTAAATATTACCATATTTAATATTAAATTAAGATTTTTATTAATTATGTATATACATAGGATATGATGGAGTTGTTGTGGGTTGTATTATAACGTGTTTTCCCGTGAATGAGATAATATCCCGTGGTAAAAAGTAGTCTGTGTCACTCCAGCCCTCCAACTATCTCCACACAAATCAAAAATCACGCTATTTCTTCACTCTGTTTCGACGTGAAAGAATGACAAAAAAGCAAACATATTTTCACTTTATAATGTTAAGTCTAAGGCAATGGTAGCGCAGTAGTAACGTGTTCACTTGGGAAACCGAGTGAAGCGGGTTCAAGTCCCGGGTCTCGCACCTCTGATATTTTGCATGTGCGAATCATTTCTAACATGATTACCACTTGCTTTATGGTGAAGGAAAACATAGTGAGGAAATCTGCATGTCTGAGTGAACCTAGCAAGTTTTCGAAAGACATGCTCAGTCCGCCAACCCGCACTTGGCCAGCGTGGTGGGCTATGGCCTGATCCACCTCGTATTGAAGGCAGGCCCGTGCTCAGCAGTTAATGTTAAGTATGGACTGAGTGATATATACATATGCCAATTATCCCCAGGTGTTCGAATCTAAAGTGCGTGAGAAGCGTGCAAAGCTGAAGGAGTCGGAGGCGGAGCTGGCGCGCCGGCACGAGGCGACGCGGCGCGCGCTGGAGGCGCAGGCGCGCGAGCTGGAGGAGCGCCAGCGCGCGCTGCACGCCGAGCAGGCGGCCTGGGAGCGCGAGACCGGCCTCTCGCTAGACGACCTGCGCCGCCGCTCGCTCGAGGCTAATAGCAAGGAGTTAGTGTTGTTGCTTTTTTTTTTTCAATTAGTTTGTTATCCTATATAATGACGGCAGTGGTAGCACAGTAAGGCGCTTAGGAAGAGTGAAGTGGGTTCAAATCCCGGATCCCGCAATTCTGGTATATTCATGTGCGAATCATTTTCAACATGATTGTTTGAATGTGAATGAAAATATCGTGAATAAATCTAAATTTCTAAGAGAACCTAGCAAGTTTTCGAAAGACGTGTGAAGTTATTCAACCCGTACTTGGCTAGTGTGGTGGACTATGTATGTGTGTGTACAGTGGTACGTTAAAAAGGGCTGATTACGTGATGAATAGCTAAAATAAGGAATGAATTCATAAGATTGAAAGTAGCGCCAGTGATAAAATGTTGAAAGGAAATCGTCTGAGTTAGTATGGACATGTGATGAGGAAGGATGAAACGCATGTGACGAGAAGAGTGATGGAAATGAATGAAGATAGATAAATTATGTGAGACAGGAAAGTAGGAAGGAAGCAGTCAATGATGGGGTAACGAGTAATAGGGTAGAGTGGAAGCGGAAGACGTTCTCCGCCGATACTAAGTAATTTCGGAAATTGACAGGGAGATATATAAGAATAGTGCTACATAGTATATCTTAATTACAGGCTACCTTAGTATGCAAATAATAATTGATGAAAGATTTTTTATATAATAGTTGTATGAAGTTACATACAAATATTACACTGTAAAAATTCAGGTGATAGCTTTTGATCTTAACACAAAACATAGTAAATGCAAGGGTTTGGACAAATAATACCAATTTTTATTGCGAACTTGTGGACTAGTTTATAAGCTGTAGTGGCATCTCATGGCAACTAACAGTTATTATCCAAAACCCGATAGCCGTCTCCCGACTTTCATACAAATGTAAGTATGGCAGTCGGGAGCGCCTCATCCGTTTTAAAAAAAAAAAAATCATATTTATATCTTTATCATTTTCCAGGACGGTCGACGGGAAGGATAAAAAGGATAAGAAAAAGAAAGGTTTGTTTTAATCGCGTTCATTCGCGTCGGCTTCGCACCCACCGTTACTGTTGCGTGACTAACACCGGAGACTACATGCTTCTCTCAGACGGCGCCATTGCTCCGCCTTATACACTATTAACGATCTGTACATATCGTCACTTCAGATTGTTAAGGTTTTCTTATCTATATATATTTATGATCTAATATGTATTTTTGATGTTTTCAAATTAAGCAATTTTTGTGGTGGTAGTTGTGGTGTCATCTTTCTATCTATTATCGTATTTTTGTGTTTTATTCAAAATGTCATATTGGATGAATACTTTTTTTTTGGTTATCGAACACTTGTACTCGAAAGTGTAACGGGATGTCGCGTGACATGCCGGATGACGCACAGACCGACGTGACGCAAGTGTCGCATTATATACATACTCGGCATACAAATTAAATATAAAGCCTTAACATTCTAAGCTGATGGTATAGAAATCTGAGTAAGCGGATTTCGTATAAACTTCGAATATACGGAAATGTATTTATTCGAATGTTATCGCAATCGGTATTTATAATATGAGATTTACATTGTAAATTGATTATTATATGTCATTATTTGTGAATAATTAACTGTATCATAAAACTGAAGGGAGCATGTACAATGCTTCATCACAATGGCTAAAGCAACCATCGGCTACGTTATCCGTACTGTGTACTCGTTTTAATGAATTTTTATTTATACTTTCAAGGTATTTACTCTGCATATCGTAATGTATTGAAGAAACGTACTTTATAATCGTACTACGTAACTGGCCATACAGTCACTTGAGATTTCACGAGATTTTAACTTATTTTTAGTGCCATTCCATTTTAATGTCGACGTCACTAAACTTCGGACATTTTGTAACGTGTTTGTGTAATTGTATTTGTTTAAAATTAACACGTGGGATACGGTTTCACGACTGATTTTCTTAATATCTAAAACGTAATATGTATATAAATTGTAATCTGTCTGACTTATTAACGGGTGTTCTTCTATAGTTATGTGTGGACTTCTGAAAATTGATGGGATGAAATATTTTCAATGACTTTTTTATTATTTATACCGATTATAACAGTTTTTGTTTCAATTTTTCAACCCATCATTTAAAAAATGTAACTGAGATTTTTTTTTATCGAGATCGTAAGGTGAATGTTTGATTTATTACAAATTTCAGATTGGTCATTTAAGAATGTTACGTCCGGAATTTCGTTATAAAGTGAGTGGAAGATCAACTTATATGTATTTAATTTTCTATTAATATAGACCAATATTCTGTAATCGCTCTGAAACAACGACTATAAAAGACTTATAATAATTATATCAAACATTCGGTACCAAATTTATACATTGTGTTATTTTACTATCTGTATTTATTGTTAATATAAGAATTCCATGACAAAGCATTTATTTATAAGTGGGGCCTAATTTTATATGACTTTTGGACATTTGACGCATTTTATATGATTTTTTTTTATTATTTGCAACGTTGAAATCATTTTTGATGAAATTAATTTCATCTCTGTAAACATTTACACACAATAAAACTCGTAGCGTTGATCAAATAGTGGATTTTAATATTTAGTCTAAACATTTTTGTAAAATAACTACTTTGTGATATTTTAATATCGTGATACCTGGAGTTGATGTGAACGCGAATCACAAGAGCTAAAAAGCACAATTTTAATCAATTTATTCCAGCTTATGACTCATATCGTCCACGATGTTGCCAAAGTAGCTTGTAATTACAATCTGCTTGAACAAGGTTTCGTGTTAACTCTAACGATACATAGATCTTTGCAATTTAGTATGCGAAGGAATCCCGCTCAAAATCTGTGTGAAGTTATTGTAGGCACTGAGTGTAATTGTTAGATATCAAGTTATATGCTCTATTACAAAGATATGTTGAACGGTTCATATAAAATACTACACCATGTATAATGACGCCAAAACACAAAAATAATGCCAAAATTATAACAAAATTAAACGCATACAACTCGATATCTAAGCATTTGCGTAACGATAGCATAATTTTTAATAATGCTAGTGTCATTTTGTTGAAATTTTGAATAGATGTTACGCATTTGTAGTTATATGAGATTTTAGGAACACCATTCTAAATTTAAACGAAGATTAGATATTTTTTACTTCTTTATAAAATAATTGTATTACGAGTTCGGCTTTATCGGTGCGTTCTGAAAACTGATCGAAGTGTGAAAGCTCGCCGTTTGATACTTATTTCGTGTAATTGTGCTTATGCGGTCTGGGCGATTGCGAATGATCACCGCAATCGTAAATCATTATCGATTTTGAGATTAGTACTCAATTTTTATTATAATATTCTAGTATTAGTGATGTTAGCGAGAGAGAAAAGTAAATTAGATAAATAATAATTAGTAAATACCAATAATAATCGAATTATAATTAGATTTTTCCATTATCGTTCGTAATCGTCCATTTCGATTGCTTAGTGATATTGATATGCTCATAGTTTCGAGTGTGAGTTAGCCTTAGCCCTAGCTAGGTGTTAGATTCTTTATACCTAAGGAGAAGGGAACTCGCTCGCCGACATGATTTTGACGCTGGTTTTTATATTCATTGTTTATTCGTAGTTCGTAATGAAACTAATCGGACTCCTATCCTGTTATGAATACATAAATTTATTACGTTATTTCGTATAACTTTAAAATAGTGTACTCAATGCCTTGCTTCATGTAAATATTTTCGTTTAGTCATTACCGTTATAATATACTATATTATCGAGTGATTACTAATCGAGTACTCGTTATTTATGAATGCATAATCTTTATTTAATCGACATGCCATGGTTAAATTTGTATTATTTCCTTACACCGCAGTATTGACTTCCGATCTAAAATTAGGTATGTAGGTATAAGTATATGCTTAATTTTGTATTTTGTGTAGGGTCACGACCCATTACCATACGATCATTTGCTTATTACCAAGGATGTGTGATGTTGGAGGGCAAAGTCGAGACGATGTAATATATTGTACCTTTGAATAAATATAAATAAATACGTAATATATAGGAAATATTTGTTTTTATTGACTTCAACTTCCCCGTTAATGTATCTATTATGAATGAATTAATTTAGATGAACCAGCCAGTGCTATGTAAAATTACAAGTGGAGCAATGATATTCATAGTTGTATAGAATAATATAAAAAGTTTAATAAGAATAAAATAAAAAGTACTTTTACATAAATCAATTTATTGAAAATATATCACTATAACACCATGTATAAACAAAAAACTCGAAGTTGCTAGGTAACCGTCAGACACGACGTCCACACAGGAAAGTGTGATTAGTACAAATTTCAGTAAATGGCGCTTAGTGTTTCGATTTGTCATCGATGTTAATGTGAGTTAAAGTGGTAAAGTACTACAAGGATCATTTGGCACTTAAATTAGGGTTTTTCTTTTATAAAAAAAACCTCTTAACCTCTCTAACACCACATCATGTTTTAAGATATTTTTATTGAAATAAAAGCACGAAATATCCACAACAAAAATAATCAACTTCTCTCAAAAGTGACGCTTTATAATATTACGGTGTTAGTTCTGATTTCCGCCACATGCCAAATGATCCTTGTAGCACTGTACTTGCTTAGATGAGGGCAACCGCACTTGAATTCGCCGCGAGAGGGCAATAGTGTAGAATGAAGTCTCTAGAAATGTCAAACGACACCGAATGTGCACTGTTTGCGAGCTTTTCATCGAGGATTTTCACTACTTATTCATGGTAAAAATTGTGCCATTCCTGATTAATTATGGCTGACACTGTATGGCTTAATAAATCTTATTCCTTTAAAAGAAGAGTTAAGAAAAAGTCAATATTTTATTTATTTGAGTATGATTAATTATTTATAATCCTGATAGAACTGTTTTCGCGCTAACAATTATTATTATTATTATATATTTATTAGCCTGACGCACTAGAAAATACTATTTCAATGACAACAATAGGACCTTACTCGCCAGTGGCGCCAACTGGTGCCACCAGAAACGATAGCTCTCATGATCATAGTAAATAACAAACTTTGAAACTATATTAGTGATCACAATATTTTGCGGGGATGATGTAGGTAATAGTTACTGTTTTTATTTTTAATTTAATAAATTCATCAGGAAGCCTTCATTTTCCAATTCCTCTTTTTAATAATAAAAAGTCCTCTCATTCTTAAAAAATGAAAATTAGAACTTTGATATTTGTTCCATACAAAATATGTTAAGTTCCTTTTAGTAGCTTGTAAGGAAAATTTTGGATTGGTCATAAGTACCTACGAATGTTCTCATAAAATAAGTTTCTTATGTCTACAGTGCTCAAACAAAATAGCCCGAAGTTATGGTGGTAATTTTTTTTTGTGTGGGACGTTGAAGTGTTATGTCAACTAAACCCTCTATTATATATTCATATTATGCCGTCCAGAATAAAAAAAATACATAAAAATTAATTAAGCTGAGGTATTTAAATAAAACTCTTAAATCGTTTCGTACGAATTCCTTTTATTTGTTTTGTATTCGATCATGATCACGCCACAGAACATCATCTGGATATAAGGTTTGATACCTTGCAATTTATCGAACGACGTTCACAAAGACTTTCAGACATACAATAACCTACACTCATAACCTGTCACATTGATACAATCCACAAATCCACTTACAACCTCAAAATATCCCGTTACGTAAACAACATGACTACAACTATTTATTATAATAAATCTTTGGCAGCACTATGGAAAATATACTTCTAATTTATTTTAATCAAAATGCAACTTTGAATATAATATTATAACAATCACAACAGTTTCTTGACGATACTATTTTAGTTATTCGCTCTTAACAAAGTTAGTTTTATTCGATTATATGTACGTTAACTAATACTTAATCGATTCTATATCTTAGTCAATTATAAATATTTACATCATTACTTTTCGGGGGTTTACTCCTTCAGGCTTACAATCAATTTCACATTCGAGTCGTAAGAGAAGAATAAAAATATACTTTTCACATAGTAATATTTCATCTAATCATTAAGTTTATTTAGAAGCGATCAGATAAATCTAAATATAAACGTAATTTTATTGATTTATTTTACTTAATGTATTACAATTTTTTGTTATAAGTTATAACAATAGTAGGTTATAGGCGAACAAAAATAATATAGGTAGTTTACGAAGTTCTCTACGCTACGCGATTGAAATTTATTAATAGCTGGTAATTTAATAGGCAACCGTCTTTTATCTCCAACCCTGTTCCGAACGAACTACGCTTTGACTAAATATAAAACTATGTAATATTAATAATTACTATTATTGGTGTTCTCGTTTTGTCCTATTAAAATTTCTACGTTTAAAACTTTGAAATCATGAGGACGTTGTACTAATTCTCAAAAGTATTTTTTAATATCACAAATCTCTGTATCTCTAGTTTCTATTCTATTCAGTAAAATAATATTATCGTAAATCCGATGGAAGTTGAATACTTTTGACGATCATAGTCCAATGTCATTGTAGTGTCAAGATATAATTGATAGATTAAATTCCTACATATATCGAAGATAAGTTAAAAGCTTCGAAGCATTAAGAAAAAACTTTCTTAATAGGAGTAAATGTAATTTCTAACATTAAGAAATGTTCGACGTAATATGTAAAAATATCTTACATAGTATTCAATAGAAGATGATAATGTGCGGTTAATTATTATTAATTTATTGCCTTTTGCGATTAGCATCGTCGATATATATACTACAATTAGAGGCACAACGGCAGCTATTGCATATATATGGCTTTTATAATTATATGATAATGATATTTAGTATATATGTATTATAAATCACTTGGTTTCCCTATAGGAAATTTTAACATTATACTCTATGTGAATATTGAAACAAAAATAGCGTGAAAAACATATACTGCTTAAAGCTATTAATTTTATCCCTATAAAAAAAATTGGTAAATAACTTTTTCAACATAAATATATTAATTTATATTAAATAGTGGCTATTTATAGATGTATTAGGTAGTTTAAAAAGACTATACTTGTGTATTTGCGTTCGTTTATCTGCGACGAGGTAAAAATACGAAGGTAATCATAATTTTTAGTATTTTGAATTAAATAAATATACCAATAGGTTTTATATTGAAACTTATAGAAGAAATAGTAAATTTTAAAGTTTGACCAACATATTTTTTTAGTTTGGTAATCAACATGTAATCGAAGACGCGTTATGTCTTACCTACATTTATACTAATAAGTATATAATTAATAATTAAAACATACAAATACGAAAGTCTTAGCATAAACGTTGATATCATTCAAAATTATCATAATTTTCTTATACTCTAGAATTATTTACGTCGCCAATGAAAATATTTTATGAAGGATTTTGTGAAAATGTTCCGTCTACATTATACATACTATATAATATTTATGTTTATGGTTGTGAGGTGTATAATCTAATTTTTGAATATAACGTTACGTGGCCACAAGTTCGATTCACAACTCTTATATAAAGCTTTATCAAGCTCTTTAAAAAATCGAATATTGTTAAATCGTAACAATAAAAAGCCTTAATTAATTATTCGTCGCTAAATTTTAACGGACTGTTTATATATAATTAAATTAATGTCTATGTTAAAATAACGAAAATGAACATGTGAATAATATACAATTACATTATAACTTACACAATATATTACAAAACAATTTACATTTACATTGTGAAAAGTAACTACAAAATATAATGGTGTAAATACTTAAGGATTTTAGCTCGGAAGAGGTGTGAAACAAAGAGTGTTATATAGACCGTACATAGGGAGTGTCGAGCACAAACCAGTGACAAATTTTATACATTAAACCAACATCAAAGCTATTTGAACATAATATATAGGTGCTAGCTTTCTATTTACACTAACAATAATTTGATTCCATCCGTTTTAAGAGGTAGATGTATGTAATGCACACAGGTACTTTGCTGTTCGTTATATTTAGGCACACAATACACATCGAATAAAAGAAGAACCTATTTATCAAATTGTAAAAATAATTGTAATTCAGTGGAAACAAAAGAAAATATCAAAATATAATATTTATTACAAAAAATAATAATACACGACACTACTTAATTATAATACCTACTGTACACATCATATTTTATTCAAAAATAATAATTATAAATATAGTTATTGCAAACCTATACTGTAATTGTCATATGTAAAGTACCTAACATAATATAGACACACTGGTGCAATTCATTTAGGCACGATCGATAGTAACCTAACATTATTCGTATAACACAATAAATACTTAAACACTAAATAACGATTCGTCGATTCTGCCAATACAGAAACGGTTTTATCTACAACGGTTGATATGTTTATTATTGCCGTAACAATTATTTGCTATAAATTGCAGCTATAAATGGGCGTCATGTCATGCCTAGCGATGTTGCGTAGCAGTTCGTAGCAGCCGCAGTCACACAGAAGCATGCAAAGACGAGTGCAAAGTCTGGAGTCCGTGGACTTATCGCAGGCGTATACCTTTTTTTTTATTAGATAATTGCCGTAAGTCAAATAAACATGTTTATTAAATTCCTTTTATGTAAAAACGCACTTTCATTTTTGTAGAACATGCCTAAGACCATGTCTACGCGATCTATCGATGTAGAGTGTAAAGTAGTTGTTGTAGCGTTTTGACTAGTATTTATTTGATTTACGACAAAACTGTTTGTGCTTCAATTCCGAGTCTATATAACACTGAGCGTTTCACGGCGACGTGGGTGCTGCAGTCAGCCACCAGAGTCAAATTCCCCCATCTTAATACCAAACATCCTCCCGTCAGAAAGATGAAGTACGACATTCAATACGATTATCACGTACACACATGCAACACACATCTATATATTTTTTCTTTCACAATCATGCAATGACTGACCGGCGCGTCCCTGCCAACGAGCACTGGATATCGAGACCGTGACTATATACATAAATTGTTGAAAGACATTTATTAATATGCGATAACATTGAATGCACAAGTCAAATGTATAGTATGATAGTAGAATGTTCATGTATGTAAACACTTAACACATAAATGCAAAAATAATACAAGGAAGCAAACGTGCATAATTTAGCCAAAATTATGTTGCGACAGGAACAGCGAGAGTGCAAGGTGCATAGATTGCTAATAAACAATATACTTTGGGAAACAATTATATACATACATATATTTATAATAAATATGAGAAGACATATACAGGAAATATTACAAGCTACAGGGGGAACATAAAAATATACTCCTTAGTGTGGATGCTTACGTATTCTTTGTAACAATGTGTAACAATTATAAAGTGTAACAAGTTTCGTATCTATTATTGTACGATTTCACTCTTTCTTTACTTATTAATCACTATATGTTACAACGAGGAAAAATTCGTAATGTGAGTGTACCAACGGTTTGTAGCGATGTTACTTATCCTTAACTATGTAGTACAGAAAAAGTAGCGTGAAAAGTATGGATTGTGACGTAGTAACAAATTATTCTATTATTGAACCATTACATAATTATCAGTTTAATAGGTACGTTTGATCCACAGCCAAATGCTTCGTGCTCGCACGATTGCGTTCATTGTTGTATGAAACCTTATATTAAATAATAGTTCGCTTGTGTGTCGCAAGTGGTCTGCTAAAACTTCTCAGTTTTATCGTACTGTCCATCTCAAATTAAAAGGAAGCCGTAATCCATCAAATAATCGCTGTTGCGAATTATTTAATACATTAACAGCCTTTTCAGTCGGTTATGGCGCCACATATAATAAATTTAAAGATGTATTTGGTAAATAAAACTAAAAATATAATCACAATTGTTGTCTCTGTATTTGTATAAATCCGTATTCCTACTATATTCGTGCTTTGTTGCCGGTACTTCGATTATACTACACTATACCTATAATATCAGATTTTATTCATAAAATAATAATAATTGTTATAAAAATATACACCTATGTATGTGGCGCCCACGTCAAGTACTAAAATATTAGGTGTATATCTTAAATTTGTAATCTACTTTGCTAAAGCATTAATGTAGTGATGTTACTTAATTGTTAATTTTATTGCGTTTCGTTTCTACGTAGTCAGTGTATTTCAAAAGCACCAACTAACTTTAACTTTATCGATCATTTATCAAAGATAGACACCTGCAATTCTAGTTCTTGTCATGCCGACGGCGGCGACGAGTTGCTTTAAGACGTTTTTCTTAAAACAAGAGGAAGCTGACCCTGGTCCGGCGCGCGTCGCCTTTGCCGCGCCGGCCCATGCCGTACTGTCACATGGCCGTGTCGGACGTACTCCCTCCCGGCTTTGCGTCCCCGGTGCCTCCGCCCGCCGCCTCGTCATCTCGCGAACTGCCGCGTCCTGCACCCGCAGCCGATAGGCCCGTGAAGTCCAATTTGTACTGCATTATATTGAACGAGTTAAAATATAATCATCTAATGCAAATTCAGGCTTTAAGGCTCTATAATAAAACGCTGAAATTTAATTTAAGTCAACAATGATGGGAAAATCTAACTTGTATTTTTATTGTTTAAAGTTGAAAAGCTCCTATGGTTTAATAACCAATATTGATTCAATTATTATGGGAACAATTTATTTTGATTGTATTTAATATATACTTTTAGACACCTTTTTATAAAAAACTTTATTTGTATTTTCTAAATTGATCAATAAAAAATCTAGTTTTATGTTAAAAGGGAACGTACGCGTTTTATTAAAGAGACAGTAGCCAAGTACCGATGCCTACGACACCGCTACGGCACCCATTGAAATTGAACAATAAACACCATGCACGCTTATGTTTTTCCATAAACAACTATTTTGTAACCGTTTCTGAAATGCATATTCAATGGTAGCACCAGTTAAGGCGCTGATATTACTAGCGGTTAACTCGATAAAAGAGATAGCATATGACTTAAAGTTATAAAATGTCTTAATGACACTTTATGTACTTTAAGTCTTGATGATTAGTCACACAGATTCTAAGCTATTATTGGCAACATCACATAAACAACATCCAGATATTAACTATCATATACACCATCAAACAGTTCTACGCTAAACTCCAATAAATACCACGACGTAAATGTGTTCATAAGACGGTATTACATTGAGTTGTTATCGGTATTGCAGAGATTAAAAGCTCTGTTAAACGCCAAAGCCAGCAACTTCAATCCACACAATTACCTACATTATCCATTTAATACACTATTTTCACTCTTAAATGTGGATGCTTTTCGTAAGTTTGGCTTCCAATGCATAGGAACTCTCTCGGGCATACAGAGGGAGTACTGAAATTATCAAAATAAAAAGAAACTTAAAAGGGACCATAAATAAAATTCTCATTTTTATCGTCTGTTGAGTTTGTCTCGTTGGGTCTGTAAGTCGAAAACTTGAAACGTTGGAAATTGGATATTTGCCCCTCAAAAAATTTGGAAAATACCTACCAAGGATTCGTCAAGGTCGGTCTAGCTTTCTAGCATACTTTTGCTCGTGATTATAACCAGAAAATTACAAGAAACATCTTCTAAAAATAATCTGATAAACTATACAAAATTCTCAAAAAGAATTACACAATGCATGCTTAAGTGACTACATACACAGGTACACACAGAGTTACATGAATATTGGTGTTTTTGATAGTGCAAGACTGAGACAGACCGAATCGCCCCCTGTATTTGTTGAGGTTTTGTTTATCGCTTTGTCCAACGGTATAAGACCCTGAGTGATGAAAACCACCCAGAGTAAGGCGATAAGAAAACAGAAATAAAAAAACAATATAACATACAATTAAATAAAATGGGACTGTAATAAAAATTTAAGATTTCTATTTCTATGTCAATCTAATAACTAATTGCTAAGAAGATTTATTCTTGTTAATGATAGTGTTAAAATATGCGACAACAATTATTTAAAAGAGATATAAAAGATAAAAATACATTGTAATTAAAGGACACGCGTTCATTGAGGACAAGAACAAATCTTTGGTCGGTAATTACAATTTTGACCCCCGCAAGTCTAACATGAACGAATATAATCTTTAAAGTACTTAACGGGTGCAACACTCTGGTGCCTTTTTATCACTCCCACACTCTTCTCCCACGGCAAAGGTACCTAAGGAACATTACGTTCCGATGCACTAAATTCTTTATATTGCCTAGAAAATTTTCTATACTTTCAAAATGTGCCATGTGTTGCTCGAAAAGGTAATTTTATTCACACAATTACAGATAGTTGCATATATCACCTTATTTGCGCAGTCGAAGCACGTAGTGACGACTTTACTTATTACATTCATAAGGTGCTTTGTTTCTTGAATTACGTTATCCACTTTGCTGAAAGTAGCCGCTCGCCCGACGGTAGGTTCCTTCACTGTGAACTGAAGCTGTTGAACATAGGTCGGTACTTTGTCTAAATGCTCTAATAGTTCCTTTTTTATCGTTCCAGCAGGCACCTTTATGTAAAAATTGCAAAAATGTAATTGAAAATTCTAATTCTTTTTTTTTTCTATTTTATTGCTACAAGATTGTAGTTTACCTGATAAGAAAATTGGCGAACGATTTTATATAACCTATTAGCTTCTTCCGCAAAGTATTCAGCTTGTGTGAAGAGGTCTTGTGTAGTGTTGAGTCGACCTTCACCTTTTGTGAACTGGTACATAGCGAAGGCCATGGAAGACATATTTTTTGCCCTGAAATAAAAAAAGAAAAACCGTATATTTTTGAAGGGCTCTGTGTCTTAACTACATGTAATATTGTAAAGATTTTTATAATATTATGACATTTAAAATCTGTAGTAAGTATAAAAAATAAACTAACGCTCTTCGAGCGTACCTATTTGTTTTTTTATGTAATATTTTAATTGAAATATGCATTTGACGTAAATAAAATTAAACATTTTAATGAGATATGAAAAAGTACGATGAATAAAATAAGATATAGAGAGTAAATAAAAGAAATTTGATCTAGAGAGTAATAAGCCAAATACCTCTTCACAATGTCATTATTTTCGTCCGCACCTTGCCATTTTTCAGTCTCGGCATCCATCTCAGACGACATCATTTTCATTTCTAACCCTGACTTCGCAATTTTTGCTTGTTCATCAGAATCTAATCGTACTGCTTTTAAAGGCTTGCTTGTTGTACCATGTTTCTGTGTAAAAAATTAATTATATTATGATATGTCCCTACAATGCTAAAATACATAAAATATTAAATACAAAATTTATTAATTTTTGTTCTTAAAATACCGCGTTTCCTGTGGTTATTTTTTACATTGTTTTACATCTCGCAACTCTCTTATTAGTTAATTTATTTTAATTAATTTATGTACATCTGTGATACTTACTCCAGGCCTTGGTAAACTACTATACTGTTGTTTGTCAGGCCGCTCGTCAGTCAAGTCAAGGAGCTCTTTGGCAAGCCGCGCCGCGTCAGCCAACAGCCACGCCCACATATCTACGAATACGTCTAGGTTCTCTCGCGCCGCGGCACTGCTCGGGTGCGCCGCCAGCGTCCGCGCCGCAGTCACCACTTGAGGACCGTATATTCGCAAGTTTATCTCAGCAAACTTTGCGCTTACTTGTAACGTTTCTGACATCGTTATATGCCTAAGTAATTTGCATACCTGTAGATAATCTGATATTTAATATCAACGTATATTTAGATGAACGTAAAATAAAATATAACCTGCCTCAATTATGTGATCTAACTGCTCGTGCAGCTGACTCGCTATATTGTGCAGTCTCTCAGATTCTCTCTCACCACAGGAACTAGCTGAAATGCCCCAAATTAAAAAATAAGTGTTGAAAAGATTATTGGGATGAGTTTAGTTTACAATACCTATCTTAATGAGTTACCTATACGTGCAAGGTCGGAGGCAAGTTTTCTTGCTTCATCAGCAAGCGGCGCCAAATCTCGTGCTTGATCTCTAGCTGCCGCTACGAGTGCTCGTTCGAGCTCTGAAGCTGCACTGGTAGCTCCTGTACAGGCGCTTTCCAGAGCTGCACCAGTACCGCTACCTCCTTGCTCCTCCTGAAAATCACATAATAAATAAGAAAAATAATAAATACAGTGACTATAAAATAAGAATTAATATATAAATGAGAATGAAATATAAACACTTACTAAAGATACGGCGACAGCAACTAGTCTCTCTAGCTCGTACGCTATCCGTTCAGCGAGCGCGAGTATCCTTTGTCTGTGCTCATGTGAGGTATATGCGGAGTCGGTGAAGTCGTGCGTTCTCTCAACGAGGGCCCTTAGCGTGGCAGCGAGCGCTCTTCTTCTAGACCCGTCCGCGCCGCCGCGTGCTCTTGCGGCCCGAACTTGCGTAGACAAACCGCGCAGTGCGCCAAGTGCTGTACCCGCTTCCCACTGTGCAGCCTGGCAATGGGTTCAAGAACATCTTATACGACTGTTCTTAGCTTTAATTTTATTTTTCCCCTATTTCAAATTAAAAATATTACACGATCTAGCAGTATATTTAACTTGTTGTTACAATAATTGATTAAAGCTGTTATAAAGTGTACCCATGGTCCACTGAAACAAAATGTTCTACATCTCATTTCACTTTTAATAATGTAGCAAAGTTTTAGTGTAGCAATATAATTTATGTAATTAACCTGCGTACTGCTGGTAAGTAGCGTGTATATTTGTTGCGTAACAGGCCACAGTATATTACACTATTAATTGGTAAGTGAATTTGATAAGAATATAAAAAATCTATTTATAAGCAGGGCTACATTCTCGTCTATGCGACTCCAGCGTGATATTAGCGATTTACGCTGTGTAAGAAATAAAATTGTTTGATGTCGATATTATGAAATATAATTTGAAGCTTAAAAAGTACGAGTGCAGGTTACATACTGTATATAGTTATCCTTCCTCATACAATATGACATCATGCTTATGTAACTCCTCCAATAATTTTAACTTTTTAACCCTGAGCATGAGAAAGAATATTTTATTACATTTCTAATGCATTAGTTATCTTTAAGAAAGCGTACTTAAAAAGAGCTACAAAATGCAATAAATACAAGTACATATTTTATATGCTTCAAAAAGAAAAGGCACTCGCTACCTACATTTAATTTATGTACCTGCTCGTGACTATCCGAAAAAGGTTGCAACTACAAGAAAAATAAAAATTGTGTTTATGTTCGACAAGTAAGAATGGAAGGGCGCTGAGAAATAAAGAAGAATACAGGGGTTAGGGAGAGGTTTAAAAACTGAGAAATCGTTCATTAACATACTTACGCAAAAGAAATTCCTTCATTTCCTTATGCATTGTTCGTAGACTCGTATATAAAAGAAAATTTAAAATATATAAGAAAGATGTTATAAGAATAAAGGAAGAAGAAATAAGTGGCACATCAACAGTTTTTGCTATAAGATGTTTAAAATAAAATATCAGAATTTCAAAGTAAATGTTTGTTGTCTTTTTATACTCGTGTAATGGAGGGTATCATACGTAGGCCACAAGAATTCAAAGTATTTAAAGACTTATTTAAAATATAAAATGTTTTTCCTTTAATAAAGTTTAAATTGTATATTTTATTATGATTAAAATATGCAATAAAAAATAAATTATACACATACATTCGTATAAAAATTAACCTCCCTTTCATTTAATATGTCGATCATTTGATAAAAGTGTCGACTACAAAACTACCCCCGACAATTTTCATTTATTTAGGTATGCTATCGGCAATTAGGTAATCTAATTAAACTTTTTTCGCGAATTTCTGTGGACAAAAGTCATACGAGCGTTCTTTTATAATTTCGGTTTTGTTGAGGTATGGACTATGGAGCCGTAATAATGAATTATTATTATTTATTTCTTTTCGTTTGAAAACCTCGGCTTTGCCGGTACTCTCAGCTTATTAATATGATTCTCAATATTGATAAAATTATAACATTAGTACTACAAGAAAATAAAATTGCATTTTATTATTTTTATTATGTACTTTTGGTATAAATTAATCATAGTAGGTCAGTTCCAAGGCTGCCCATCGCGATAGCGTGATGATTGTAATCATGTCCGGACTAAAAACGCCTGTCGGAAGCAGAAAATTATTGATCTGTATATTTATTTCACATTTTGTTATATAAAAAGTAACTTTTAACACCATTTCACAGTGGTCAATTTTTTGTTTTTTTTTTGTACGAATACATATATGAACTTTTAAATTTCATGATTGTTATCGAGATAGTAAAAATTCATTTCATTCATTCATAGATTTTATAACAATTTTTACATAAAAAACCTTTATTATTACTAAACTTGTTATTTTGTAGGGTACGGAAGTCAACCATTATTTGCTATTAAAATAAAAAAAGTCGCTTTAACTGTTACATAGATCTACAATTTATAGCAACAGATTACAGTAACGTAGGTGTAGGCACCAAATATGTAAACTCAAGTGGCGCACCGCATGCTTCCCATATTTCCACGTATCTATACTTCCGGCCGTTGTCACGGAAGTATTGTCGCCAATAGAGCTTTGTGTATAAACTATAACGTCATATGTAATCCTTAAATGGTTTATGAATACAATTGAATAAATATTGTTAATCTCTATATTAAAAAAAAATAAAACTAATTCGTTTATTTTTTTGGAAATAAAGTTTAGCATTTTTTTATTTTAATCAATGATTTGAATTTTAATTAAATATTATCCCTCAGTATATATTTTTATTAATGTAATTAACATAAAAAGAAAATTAGCAAGTTTGTTTTTAGCAAAACTATAAATGTGATAGGTATATAACAGGTATATAGACATTTAAAAGTAATCTTAATTCTAACGTACGTCTGCCTATTAGCACTAATACGATACGAGACTACGGTGTAATTAAGGTAACGTGTTCCATAATCTTCGCACACTCATTAGTCATTAGGAATGAGCCACCACACTTTAGTGCGACGTGGCAGTTGAATTATCTATCCTTGTTTGGCTTGGTATTGATTGGAATTCATAATTATGTAGTAAGATGATTAATGAACATTATATTTTACTTATATTATGAAATGTTTTAGGTATTATAATATTATTGATCTGACTTATAAAACTCATATAATGTTTGATCAATCCAGGAATCAATCATGGGACTGGACAATTGGTTAAGTTTATCCCGATTGATTAAGACGTTGAGGTGTCAATTAGAAATAACTAACAGAGAATCACTAAATAAATAAAAAAAAAACCACTTTTTTATATCCTTGAAAGGAATTTAATAAACATCATTTTGGGTGCTTAGAAATTATTGAATCTAAAGGACACATTATACTAAAGTTTCTATCTAAAAATATCAATATTTTACAAAACTTATTCAAGAGCTTTTTTTAAATTTCATGCGTACATTTTGTGGTTCTTTGTTAGAATATTTCAATTTCTCTTTGATATGTACAAAGGAATAAAGCTTTTCCCCGACCTTAAATCACCTTAAATCAGAGCAGAATTTTGGATACAAAATGAACGCAAAATGTAAACAATAACCTACCTGTTTAATTATGAAGATTTTATGTAAATATTTATATAGCTATATAAATACATTTATTCATTGAAATAATATTACATAAACATTTATACGAACTAAGTTCTGAAAAATTATTATAAAAACCTTAAAGCTTTGATTTGTATCAGCTGGCACCGACTTCGAAAATATTTAATTAGGTATCTATAGTAAATGAAAACTACCAATAAGTTATTTTATACTTTTTAGTATTTTTTTGAACTAGGTTTTTATTTTTTATTTTTAAGTTTTTATTTTTCCCTTTTCAGTGTAGATATAGTAGTAGCAAAGTAAAAAGAAAGTATTTTAATAAAATATTCGCTTAAGCCGTTTTAGTCAGTTTGATGGCAATTTTTATATGAAGACTGACTGACAAACTAAAATTCACTTTTATGAACAAAAAAAAAATCTGGCTCTAAAATCCATTTCTTACGTATTGGACTTGTCAAATCAAACAAAATAAGCCCAAACTCAAAGTATCCACCTTCTGGTCTTACCATCAGTTCAGGGCGACGATGCCGAACCACTGCACTATCAACGGAAATCGAAATACAAGCAAAGTTGCAAGGCAATATGACAATTAGAAGTAGATTAAATTTTTATTAGCTATTTTTCCACCTTTAGGTGAGGTAATTTTTTTTTAAAATTAAAATGGGACCAACTTGAAAGTATACACCTTCCAACAAGACAAAAATTATCCAATTCGGTTGATAGATGAGGTATTGAGAGCCTCCTCCTTTTTGAAGAAGTCGGTTCATAAAATAATACTCGTAGTATTGTGAGGTTACATTTAATATAGTTGCTGGTAATGAAAATTGAAACAAAAACTTAGATTAACCTTTATTCTATAAAATATGAAACATAGTTTATTGTCCCTGATAAAATCAATTCTAACTTGAAATGTATTCCTTTGTGTTTTCTCCGAGTTACCTTGTATATAGATACATATACTGCCTTTGAATTTGCTGTGAACCACCAAGAAAGTAGGTACGGCTGGGGTTTACTCTACACATTTGTAGATAAACAAATATGCGTAGGTATGTATAATATATATATTTTGGTCATACGACGTCATATGAATATGATTAAAAAGTATTAAAAATTACATTGGCAAACAGCCAATTTTTTAATGGAAAATGAGCAAAGTAATTAAAATTAATCTACGAGTATACCACCGCGTGTGTTTAATTGAAAGCAATCATGCGTCGTGTAGATTAATTAAATATACATTTTGTACATAATCTACTTCTTGTATAGTATTAATAATTAATATTTTCTATTTCAATTTTAAAGTTAGTCAATCAACTTATTATAACTTAAAGTTGAAATATTATTTTGCTGGCTCATTATAAAGTATTTTGGGGTATTATAAGTAAAAAAAAAAAAAATGTTTTACACATTTACAGATTAAAGATTAACTGTGAATACTATAAATAAGATGAACTCGCTTTGTAATATCAAATTTGAAACTGAAGTTTATAATAATTTATAGAGGGAAATGGTGTTATAGTTAAGTTGGCCTAGAAGCTAACGGCGAGCTACACCGGAACTGTAGGTCAGTTGGATTAAAGTGCCCACACGTAATTGAGAGACCGAAGAGAAAGCGCACTTATAATATTTAGGAACTGTTTATGCTTATACAATAAACTTTAACTCATATTTTATTTAATAGTTTCGCCCACAGCTTCCTCTGCGTTTTATGACGAAAAAAACCTATGTTACTCTCTTTCTCCTACACGCGAGTTAATACCGGTACCTTCTTGCACCTTCTAACCTTTACTCTGTAATTTTCTTTTTCAGGAATTAAAATCACTTAAGGCAAGTCTTTTTAAATCAATTTAACTGTTCCGAAGATTAGCGGGTACAAACAGACAAATATTTTTTTTAAGCGATACAGGCTTTGATATCATGCTCTCAGTTATATAAAGTATTTCGAAGCTTCAGAAAAATAGGTCAATATTATTTAAAAGTTTATATTATTATAGAGGTATAGGAAGGCCTAGAATATGGTCATCTTGTATAACCCTTTAGAGTTTAGATAGTTAGGATTATTAAGAAAAATATTACGTAATATAATTTTAGTTTTGGATATAACAATGCAGACCTCGTGCGAGTGCTCTTCGTGACCGGGGAGGCCGTCGCGCACCACGTAGTGTATAAGGTCCATCGCTCGCCTCATCTGACAGAACACCGTGTCCCTGTTTTCTCGAGCAGATGCGCTCCCTGGATGCCGCAAGCATGTCTGTGTACAGAGGCAAAATTTTGATCTAATATATTATTTGAATACATGTAGAAATAAATGTAATGTTGTACTGTAATGCGTCAATTTAGAACAAATATATTCAGTACTTTTTATCCTAATTTTATGAAAACAAAGTACTCTTAGTCTTGGTCTTGAAATAAAATATAGCAAAAAGCTCTTTATGTTTTATGTTATAAAATTTAATTACGCTATCTCCTTTGTTAGGAAGTTAATGTACTTACTTAACTTTTTATATCTAGTAACTATATATATATTAGGACCGGGAAATTTGTAACAAAAAAAAATCTACGAATTCTTAGATACTTAAGTTCTGCGATTAGCCCAAAATATCCAGCTACAGGAATAGCTTTATCGGTTGGCAGTACAATATGTAAATGTACATTACGTAACCTGAAGCTGCGTTGAATTCATTCGCATAGTAAAATCGCTTTACTTATTTCTCTTTACGAATAAATACAAAATAAGAAGAAATAAATATAACCTACACTTTTATCGGTGCCTCGTTTAAAGGCAACATAACTCTTTAAAGCATTATTAAGTATTCTGTTACAAAACTACGAGAAACAATTTAATGGCCAGACCACAAATTTTTGGCCGTGATGGATAATTTTACTGAGAAATTAGTCTACATGGAGGACGTGTACACAAGGTGTGAGCAATCACAGGTCTCTACTTCTTCATATCATATTTCTATGACATGTATAGTATAACATCACCGTAAATATATTTGGCGTAGAATTAAAGGCTTAAAGGCAAAAAATTAAAGGCATACTAGGTACTACCAACTTTCCAACTCCTAGTCACGTACATTTACAGTGTACGGGAATTGAACTGGCAATTTCCGCAATCAATCAACATCAAATGTGTTTCTATTGACTCTTAATACTATTAAATAATGTTTATTATTTATACATACGTATTATATTGATGACGCGCTTTTAAGCTCATCTCTACGTAAGTCATTTCTAAGTATAAAGATAACAAAAATTTTGACTTTTCTTTTATATGCATCGCCGTGCTCATTTTCCTTACCGAGTCGGATTTATGTTTGCTTTTGTTCTGAGTCAAGAATAATAAAGAGTTTACATTACAAAGATAAATATAATTTATACGACTGTGGTTAGGTAATATTATTATTGAGGTAATATTAAGTTTGAAGTTAAGTATGTAGTAAGGTTAAGGTAATATTATTATCAATTTATTTTTATTATTTATTTTAATGCAAAATATTATGGGAAGTATTGGGTCATATAGAAGGTAAGTTACAATCATTACTTTTTAAATAAAATTGTACATAAACTTTAAAATAAAGTAACTCTATAAGTAAAAAATAACACTTATTCAATTCGAGGTAAAATATTTTCTTTTAATTTACATATGATATATGTAAATTAAAAGAAAATGTATGGATGTATGGAAAAAAAAATATCATGAAAATTGGTTCACAATTGTTGAAGATATCGCGTAATACACGCAATAAATAAAAAATAAAGCCGTATGGAGTGGAGTACCTCCTCCTCCATTTTTAAAGTCCATATTTTTTTCATTACGTGTATAACATGAGCTTTATTTAAAATAAAGCAAGATAAAAAGATATACAAAAATGAACATGTTCTTTATGGATATTATATTATTACTAGCAGAACCCGCCGCTTCGCTCGCGCTAAAACTACAAAAAAAAAAAACTCTAAAAAGGTAGGTTTCATACAAACTTACATCCACTATTTTACCCTCTTATTGGATGAATTTCAAGAAATGATAAAACACGTATTTATTTAATTGTATTGAAGATTATTAATACAAAGTTTCAAGTAATTCGGATCATAAATATTTTTTTGGGTTGTATTATAAGGTGTTTTCCAGTGGGATTGAGATAATTTCCCGCCGTAAGAAGTAGCGTATGCACACTCCAGCCCTCCAACTATCACCACACAAAAAATTATGTCAAGCCGTCACTCTATTTTGACGTGAAAGAAGGACAAACAAACAAGCAAACAAATACACTGTCACATTTATAATATTAGTATGGATTACACATACTTTTGCGTAGAGCAATACAAAAGCGGACAATTTGCTCAAATATTGCAAATCCTAAATTAACCTAATCTAAGCCTAATTGAAGTTTTTTTTAACATATAATTATTAGTATTTTGTGTCTACTGTGAACCCAAAAAGTAATATTTGAGATCTAAGTCTGGTTATACATACGGATATGCCTAATCGTCGTGAAATCTACCAAATCGATTTTATTTTATTAATGTAAAATTAGCGATAAATTATTCTTATGAATTATTTCTGTTCACGACATTTGTTTAGCATTTACAATTAACCTTTATATAACCTTTAATATTAACACATGTATATAGAATGTATTTAATAATAGATATGATAGTTGAGACTAACTTACGATATATAGATTATACCTATATAGTAAGCTGGTTCATTCATGCTATATTTAGAATATTACTGAAACGAAACTCGATTTTGACTATAAAACAGAAGAGTAATAGCGGTCTATAAACCGTGTCACAAACAAAGCGCGGTACGAAATTGGTGCAAAACCTACATAATAGATGGGCAAGTCTACCCTAAGACGGGCCTAATTTTGCTACGGTAGAGAAGTCGGACACTTCAATACGAAATCTATGCTGTCGGCTCCTTTTCATAATAGATTGTGAAGATTAATGAAGTGGTAATTAATCTTAATAAGCTATCATGATTACATATTTTAGTTAAAATTTTATAAAGGATTATCCCTCCTATCTCCCTCTCTCCTTTATCAAAATTTTGGCTTTTTACATATTAAGTATGTAGTGAATTATGTAAAATATATTAAAAAAAAAACAAATTGCATAATTTGTTTTTTTTTATTGCATTTTCAGGTCTTGCAAATTTTACTTTTTAAAGTCAAAGTCATGGAGGAATCTCGTTAAAATATTATCAATTCGGGGTGCACTTTTGAATAATAACTACGACTTACGCTTCTTGGTTAAACAACAAATTAATAATGAAATTACAAACGTCTTCTCATAAGTCTAATATATTTATACCACTAATACCTTAGACGAGGTAAGTAACATAAGTGTTGATCGTTCTAGGACGTTTCTTGCGGCGGCGACTTGCGCTCGTCTTCTTTCGTCGCGAAGATCTGCTCTCCGTTCTGCTGTCAGTCTCGCCAACTCTACCATCCCTCCTCCAAATTCCGTGAAGGCACGTACAAACTCCGCGAAGTTGGACACTGACTCTAGCCGATCTAACGATCGCGCCACCTGCTCGCATAGAGAACTCTCAGTTAAGTTATGAAAGTTTGGCATCTCGTTACACCATAAAACTTTCTCACATTTAACCTATAAACTGATTTGAAGAGATGAAATGCATTCTTACAGAATGTAATGTTAAGTATGTAACAAAAGCAAAATAATGATACGTAGGTATTTAGAAACTTTCATTTTATTATACCTCATGTCGGACCCAAGTGGTTTTGTATGCTTACAAAACAATTTGAAAATCTGAAATTATATCACTAAAGGATTTTTTGGTTAACACATGTTATTCTATTTATTAGGTAATTATAATGCTAGAACTGCACCGCGTCACTACGTACCGAGGACTGGGGAGGGTAACTGACATGTGTCCCTACGTAACATTTGTTTTTCTACCTTATCTTTAGCTAGTAGAAGTTGTCTCACAACGACCATGTCGGCCAAAAGGAGTACCCTGGTGACGGAGGCGAGCAGCGCGCGCGCCGCCGTCACCATGCCGGCGCCGTCAGCACCTGCGCACACACGCTCTATCGCACGACCTGTGGGACAAATGTTTATGTTATGTAATATTCAATCTGCTTCTATACTTACACTTAAACTAAATGTATATGCACTATTATTATAAATATTACATTTATATAGTTAATATTAACGTTTTAGTTAATATATTATCATCTAGTCTCCTAGTCTAGTCATGTCTCCAGATAATGGAGGAGTTAGAGTGGAGACGGCG
Organism: Fabriciana adippe; assembly: GCA_905404265.1. Lineage (NCBI taxonomy): Eukaryota > Metazoa > Arthropoda > Insecta > Lepidoptera > Nymphalidae > Fabriciana > Fabriciana adippe. The sequence continues at coordinate 10,341,538 of FR989985.1, forward strand.
TTTATGTACGCGTAGTTATGACACCCTGCCGTATGATGGGTCGACGATTTGAGAAATGTAGCCGGATAGTTAACATTTATTGAGAAGGCCTACTTTCAGGAGAAATTAATGATACGTTTTGTTTAAGCTGCTATGCAAAAACGTCATCCTGCATAGCCCAGGTGTCAATTGTTCAGAAGTATGCGTTACGTATAAAGTTTACCTAATGGAATGTATTGGTGTAACATAATCTAATTTTTTAACTCTTTAAAGGTCGAAAAATTTACGGTTATAATAACCTAAAGCTCTTGTTCATCGTACTCAGCTTTGCTATACATAATTAATTGTAAGTCTAAATTAACCAATAACTGAGCAAATGTATTGCCCGTTACATTGGTTCTGAAATTTAATTAATGAAATAATATCCTTATAATTTATTGCAGCGTCTTGGCAACAAAGAAGGCAAAATACATTTTCGTTATTAAATTCCTTAGCGAGAATCACGGGTATTCCTAAATTAGGGTAGACTTTATAAATGCTACATATTGGGACAAGTTATATACATATTTGTTTATCATTGAAAAATAATTTTCATGTAATTCTTGTAAGGTTTAACCGAAAACAATAGAATTAAACAGAACACTGTGTTAATAGTTCCTAAACATGTTACTAACAACTCGCATTCTAAACATGTTGTAGTTACGAAGCGACAAAATGAAATTTAACTTGATTTATATTTCGGATTGAATATAAATCATTGACGGACGGAAGTGGATATTACGTCTCGTATGATCGTATCGATGGAAAGGATTGCGATGTTTGTTTCGGGTCAAACACGACCCAATCATAGTCGTGTGTAATTGTCGATTGTAACATGTGATTGTCTGTTGTAATACGTTTAGTTCGTACGTAACAGACCAAATAAACACTATCTACTACGTACCTAATATACCTATGTCTGATGAATTAATGAATATATAAAATCACTAATACTAATACTATTTAGAAAAAGTTTTTACTTAACAAATTGATCATTTTTATTAAAGACAATAAATGTACAACAGGAGATTACTTTAAAGCTTTAATACCTATTAAAAATTTTCCTCTTGAAATTTTAATTGCTGTAAAAATTGTTTACTTATCGCCAAAACGGCAAAATCGTTTCCAGTTGATTGGAGCGGCAATCGTGCTTAAACTAGATTAATAAAGGTTCTCAAAATGTGGTTTCGCGAGATTTATAGGGTATACCGACCCTATGAAATGAGGATGTCGACGCTTGCTACCCGATCCACGTTCGGAATCCCATTTAGCGATGCCTATTGGTTATAATACCGCAATATTTTATTAGATTAGTAGTATATGCTTTTCGAATTAGCTACAGTATATGAAAATTATTCTTACTGTATATATGTGAATTATAACATTAAATAACACCTAATTATTAATACACATTAACTTATTATAGCACTCGTCATAGAAAATAAATAGAATAAAAAAAATAATGTTTTAAAAGAGCTTTTTGAAATGTTCTACTGAATGCTATTTGCAAACAAGTCAAACGAGCACTTGACACTAAGTATATAACTGTTAAACATCACTGGGTGGGTAGCTTTTAGAGTAGTCGGTTTTAAAAACGGCGTGTCATGATTAAGCTACTCTTTAGTGTTTTTGTACGATCGTTTCCTAAGCAGCTTTAATTTAACTTGTCAATCACCCTATTTAAAGCATTTAAGCCGTAAGGGTAAGGATATTGAAAGCTCTTTGTGGTACATTTAATCTTATTTTCGGGAAAAAACGAAAATATAATTTTAAACTTTCTATTCCACATCTTAGCAATGATTGATACGGTTAGCGCCTAAGTAATATTACTACTTTAAGTTTTAAGTTTTAATACTATTTTTCTGACGGACTATTTATATTTAAATTGAAGTTTACTAGTGGAGATATCAATAATTTACTTATGCATACATATTTTTAACTTCATAGTAAAATTTGCATATGCTTATTGTTTATATTACATTATGTAAATATGTATTATATACATTTTTATAGATCAATATTTAAACTCTTAAAAATCAGGCAGAGGTTAAACAGCATGACAACGGGCCATTTCAATGCTAAATGGACTGTGACCTGAATACTGCGCTTGTGATAAATTCGTTGGCTTTAACGAGATTTTCATATTTAGTACTTACCTACCTATCAAATGAATTTGACCAATACATATCCGGTGCAGGTGGGCTATTACTTGTAAAGGGCTTACGCGTGAGTGCCGGGTATTTAGAAGTGTTTGATTGTACCGCAGTCTACGTCACTAGTAGTTGGTGCAGTGCGCTGCAGATAGCCATTAGGTACCGTATAGAATGTTATCATGGCTATGAGACTTTGTGACTACAAAATATATTTATTCTAATGTGGTCATGCTTTCAATAGTGTTAAGTTCGATGTTCATTGTATTGTGCTTAAAATTGGCATGTAACGTAAAATCTTTTGCGGTTGTTTTTCCCAAATTTGCAAAGTAAAAATTGAACCGTATATACTTTTACATAAAACTTAAAATGGGTAAATTCATATAAAAAGTGAACTTAAAGTATTAAGTTTAAACAAAGAATAATTTTATAAAAGTGCGAATTGTTATAACATGACATGTATATTTAAACATATAATAAAACTGTAATAAAGCTGAATCTGTACATTAATTTTTTTTTGGAAAATCTTATTGAAATAAACATTATTATCGATACAGAGAGCGAATCTAAAGTTTTTAGAATTTTTGTCTGTCTGTCTGTCTGTTACCGCATCACGGAAAAACCACTGGAGGGATTTTGATGAAATTTGGTATGATGGTAGTTAATTATCCGGATCAACACATGGGATACTTTTTTAAGCGAGAAAATATCTCATCTCTGAGAAATCTATACTAAACGTTAAAACGTAAATAGGGACGAACCCGAGCGGAACGAGGGTGAGTCGCTAGTTAATAAATATTTTTCTGTATTGTTTATTAATTAAATAATACCTACTGGATATAAATGCATATGATACTTGTTTAAAAGTTAAATATGTAATACATTTTATGTTGATGGTAATATAATCTATACAAGGTAAAAATTTAGAAAAATAAATATTGATGATATAAATTTGTTTATGATTAAACACTGAAGATTAATCCTGAAACTAGCAAATGACCATCCTATTAAGGTCCTCAATCGACAGATTTTATACATTGTGAGGCATTAAGAGTCCGTGACTAGAAATCTAATCAGTATCCTCTATTAAATAGGAGTTTCATTTATGCATGGAAAGTCCCACGTATTCGCTTTACGTTAGCTCATCCGTGAATAGGAACAGGATATTTTCATATTACCCATATTAACGAACAATGTTTATGACATAGAAGAAAATAGCGGCGAAACACATTTCATAACTTGTTTTCACAATATTATCTTGTCAGTCAAAGTATACATATATTTCTGTAGCCTTTTTCACTTGATTCCTCTAAGGATTCGTATATAGGTAGACCTTGAAATGAAATATATTTTTTTTCTTTTTGATACAATACTAAGTAAAGTTTTTATAACTATTGAATTATTTGTTTTGGTATATTTAAAACGTAATATTTATTAGGATGACGAAAATGAGACTTTGAGTTTATTGTATGCAGGTAACAAGTATTAAGAATACAACAATAGGTCTTAGATTTTTCTCTCTAGCACTTGCATAGTTTTTGGGCAGACGTAATTGTTACATAAATAACGGAGTAATGATTGCCAATATGATATGTCACACGTTTTTTGACTAAATGGCATATTCAATTAAAATGTCAAAATTATGATTATTATAAGAATAAAGAGTTCTCTAAAAAGATTACATTTTTTTTAATAAATATGTAAAAACTATTAGAAAGAAAAAACGTTTCTGTTGGTTAGAAATAGTAGCAAAACCAATCTAATATTAAATTTTCTTTTTGGCCGTTTATATACATACATTTTTTGGCCATTTACATACATTTACGCTATCATATTTCCCTTAAGAAAGTTTATTCCTTAACGATAGACTTCATGGCCATTTAGCATTTACTTAATGTTCCATAAAGCGACTTCACGCCGCACCTGGATACCTACTCGTACCTACAAGGTGGCGTCACTTAATGCTAAGCGTAAATCTTGAGAAGAAATTTAGATATTGGCGTACGTAATATAGATAAAAATATAATATAATATATCTGTACATATATATATATATACACACACACATATATATATATATATATATATATATATATATATATATATATATATATATATATATATACATATCTCTAATATATAAAATTCTCGTGTCACAGTTTTCGTTGCCATACTCCTCCGAAACGGCTTGACCGATTTTGATGAAATTTTTTGTGCTTATCCGGTATCTATGAGAATCGGCCAACATCTATTTTTCATCCCCCTAAATGTTAGGGGTAGTCCACCCCTAAATTTTTATTTTTTATTTTTTAGACAAAATTTTTAATTTCTATTTTTTTATGATACAACATACAAAAATACATACAATCCTCAATTTTCACCCTTCTACGATCAACCCTTATTTTTTAATAGCCATTTTAGTAATAGGAAATTATTTATATGGCAAAACAACGTTTGCCGGGTCAGCTAGTATATATATATATATATATATATATATATATATATATATACATTATACATGTATGTATAAGCACTTTCATCAATTATATTAATTTATTTTGCTAAAAATTATATTGTAAGTTGACGGGGTATTAAATAATATACGTTTTGGGTTATATTTAGGTAATAAATTCTAAATAAGTTTAATCTTGTATAATCTATTTGTATAATGTATGCACATTGTACATATGTATATAGATTACAAAGTTTAACAATTTGCTTTTAAGCTTACAAACGTACGATCCCTAAATATTTTAACACACTAACAGTACCTTTTACGGAATAATCAATAAATCTTTCTGTTTCATGCAAAGATATTAAACAACAGGTAGTTTCATTTCACTCGATAACTTCACAATTGAAATTCGAAGTTTCAATTATGCGGGAAAGGCTATATTACAATTACATTTCTTTGTGGCTCAGTCAAGCACGAACAGCGCAATAGGTGGTGGATAATTCAGCAAGATTGAATTCTACTAAAATCTGTAAAAATATGGAGTAGTTGGAATTATTAGAAATATATTTTGGTATAAGTATAATTGTAATTAAAATTCTTAATAGGTATTAATATGCATTGAGGTATATATCTATTTTTTTTTATTTTATCTTCTGGCATTCTCTGTAGAAATATAACAATTTCTTGCTAACAGCGTAAATTGAATTATACAACATAAAGTGAATAAAATATAACAGATAAAATATGATTATCTTTTAAACATATAGTCTGACAACTCAAAGAGAGATGTTGGTAAACGACAATATTTTTTTTAAATGAAACTTTTAAGAGTTCAAAGGATAGAGAGTGAAGTAAAAGCTTTTAGCAGTTTTTCAAAGCGATTTTCACTTTTTAAAGCAAAATGTATTTTGTACCCGTATTTATGTCCGCATATTATTTTTTCATTTGTATTCAAAATGACAATTGGGACTTCTTTTTTTCAAGAACGTATTTTGATAGACGATACGAAATTTACTGTAGATGTTCGTATATTAGTAGTGTGCGTTTAGGTTTATATCTCAAAACCCAGTATAGTGAATGGATTTGGCTACTATTGGATTTTTTGAATTTCTTATACCTACTAAAAACTAAAAAGTTTACGTTTTGAAACTTTCCGTTAATATTTCTTTTTAGGGGTATCCCATAAAAATTATGCTACTCCTAGTATAGTACATTCCTTATACAGCTTTATTTATTTTTTCTTCTGTGAATTACTCAGTTTTTATATAAAATATAGTGACTTACCCTTGCTTCAGTCGGGCGCGTCCTTAGGTACGTTATAGATATGAATAGTTAGGTGAAACACTTATACTTTTGCAGATTTTTCTGTAGGCCTTATTAAGGCCTACAATTTTCTAGTACATTATTTTATATATATCTCTTAAGTTTTAGCCAGCGTTAGCCAAATAAATTTCTAAAGGCGACTTGATAGAACCTTGTTAGTTGATTATATCCCCCTTGTCTCTCTCATTTTCAGTAAATTGTTGTTATAAATTGTTATAATCAAGATCGCAAATTTTTTATTTACTTTTTTATTTGAGCTTTTAAAAGTTCGACTGTATGAATAGTTTTTATGAAGATTCATTGACTGTCGCTGCATTCTGAGATTTTGCAATTTTTATGCCTTACGGCGCTCCACCATATTGTTTTTAAAGGAGTAATATTTAGTACATCTCTTTACTAATTGCCTATAAATTTATTCAGTATCTGATGAAATGAACAAGCAAAACGAATTTTACATTTAAAAATAGCGGCACTTATAAATTTACTGACATTGTAAAGTTTAAGAAGCATCTGTTGCTTTCATTTTTAGGGTTCCGTACCCAAAGGGTAAAACGGGACCCTATTACTAAGACTTAACTGTCCGTCCGTCTGTCCGTCTGTTACCGGGCTGTATCTCATGAACCGTGATAGTTAGACCGTTGAAATTTTCACAGATGATGTATTTCTGTAGCCGCTATAATAACACATACTAAAAACAGAATAAAATAAATATTTAAGAGGGCTCCCATACAACAAACGTGATTTTTATTCTCTTTTTGCTTGATATTAATAACGACAACAGGTAGACACTTAAAATATTCACAGAATATGTAGTTATATATTCACTTTAGAAATAAATAATTAAATTAAAATAAAACAAATATTTAAGGGGCGCTCCCATACAACAGACATGATTTTTTTGCCGTTTTTATAGATAATGGTACGGAACCCTTCGTGCACGAGTCCGACTCGCACTTGGCCGGTTTTATCATATGGAGCCAATAATCGAGATTACCTACTTTCACACTAAGTGTCACCCAGTGAAAAATTCACTTAGTGGAAAGCTTTTGTGTTCATAAAGATTTAATTTTTTGAACTTTATATTATTAAAATATTTTTTAACAAGAAGAGAAAATATTATAACAGGCATCCTTGAGTTTGGTTACATTTGGCGTTGCTCGTAGACACCGGGGCGCCAGTCACGTAAGCGATCGAATGACTCAATTATTGTTATTCGTATTGTTTTTTAATAGAGAAGTATTAGAGAAAATCTTCCACTTTATATAATTATGTACTTTTTACATATAAGCACAATATACACAATATACGTAATTACTAATAATATATTGTTATACAAAGAATCGTCTTCGGACCTTTTTAACGTCCCACGCTGGATACGGGCCTCGTTTCGATGCGAGGATGATCAGGCTTTAATCCACCACCACCAAATGTGGCTCGGGGGATTTCACATGTTTTCCGAAAACTTATGCTCTCAGTTGTTTTTCTTCATCGTGAGGCATGTGAAAATGATTCGCACATGAGTAAATGTAAATTAGGGTGGACTCAATTTTCTGCACTTAAACTCTAAGTTGGTCCGCTGTGCGCCCTGAATCACGGCTAATCTAGCTAGCCCAGCTCCGCCCAGAAGCGCAGAAGTTTCCTGGGAACGTGGGATCTGGGATCACGTGGGTAACTGATTCTTCAGCACTGAAACATCCTCTGCATAGAGGACTTTCAGTCCCGCTGGTTATGCATAGGTGTTTGTTTAAGTATACTCCGGCTCGTGACCCATTTCGAGTTTTGGAGCCATCAGAATCTATGCGTAACTCATTGGCATCTGACTGGTTACATTCCTCTTCTCTCAATTGTATGTACTATTTTCTGTTGAAAATTAATTGGTTGGGGATTCTTTTAGACGGGGCAGATATGACTGGTTGGTACTCTATCGCCCTGATTCGCACATGTGATTTGAAATCGCTTCATTTGGTTTTCTAGTTTTTGGTTTTAGTAATAATAATATTATTACTGACATATATTCTTACTAATATCCTTATACTTCAAAAATAGAGGGGTATAGGTATTCAATATATTTTTGTATGTTAGGACTTTTCTTCGCCTACTGTGAAGCGATTTTAATAATTTCTAATTTTGCCTTTGGCAGTAAAATAATTACTTTGGAATTAAATTAAATTCGGTTTCCCTTTATCAACCGACTGAAGTTGTATAATAAAATGAAACAAACTAAAGAACATATAAAAATAATGTTTATCGAAAATTCCTTTGCTGTTACTGAAAATGAACGATAATCCAAAGGATACACTTTTGCATAAATTAAGGTAGATTATTTGAGGCAAACTAAATTATGGTTTAAAAGTTTAAATGCAGGTTATCCTAAATCTAACCCATGATGCGGGTCTATGTCTACGCACTTCTACGATTATGTTCCTTTTAATTTCGCCCGCCCCGTTTGCCCATTCATCACGTTTTAAGTACTTCTTAAGATATTACGTAATATTCGTCTCTTTAATCCGGAGCTTTAAGAGTAAAATATTGTAATAGTTAAAGATTTCTTTTTTAAGTGAATTACAATTATCTTTGTTGTTTTGTGTAAAGTTATAAGAGTATGTGCTACGTCAATTGAATGTTATGTTTCGCTTATTGTAAATATTGTATGATATATGAAAAGATCAGTAGAAGATACCATTGAAAAAGTACCCTTTGCGAATTCCACTCTTAAATAATATTTTTCCGAGGATTTTTCCGATACAGTAATTTGGGCCTTACGTCCAACATTGTTCTGGAATACAAAGGCAGTTTCATTTTTTAAATAGAATCATTGGTGGGCCGTACAAATCCGGTTAAATATAGATGACCGTTGGGTATAGACTTTTGTCTTGCGGAAAATTTTATAATATTGCAAATTAAAAACATAAATAATTAATGTTTCCTAATATTTAACATACTTTACTTGAAATAATGACACTGTTCATTGTAAATAATAGTATAGTTATCAATATACATATATCTTTTGATCAAACTACATCAATTTCTGTTAAGTCTAAAGAGATGTCAGGGCATTTCATTAACACTAAATCCATCCAAACGTAAAATGTGAGTAAAAATAAGATAGGTATATTATCCTTTTACATAGCATTAAGCTAAAAATAGATGACCGCGACTAGGGCAAGGCCGCTTTAACCCTCCAGGTGAATTTACTGTTATCCTTGTGATTAATCTTTACGAATTCGTAACTCCAGTGTCGGCTTACAGACCCTTAAGTTTGAGCGCTTTACGTGATTAATGTTTGTAATGATTTTCGAGAAATGTGAAATTATTCTTAGTCAAGTGATTAGTTTCTATGTATTTTAACATACTTTTTTTTATCTCTATATGGTAAAGTATTATTGTTAAATAAACAGTAGGTATAAGGAGAAATGTACCTATGAACATAAATACTATAATATACGTATTTCTTTAGTAAGGTAAAAACGGTGCGCTCGTGAATTTTGAGCAGTCTACCTAACGCACCCACATATATTATAATATCAGTTTAAGCGTAGGTACGTGCTTTTTGCATAAACATTAAATAATAAAGGGAAAAACTCCTAAAGTAAAAAATAAATATTTAATGAAAGATTCTGAATAAAAAAAGTATGACACAGACTTGAGAAAGATATTATTTATTTTTACAGTTAACTTACAGAGCAATTTTAAGGAAAGATTAATATGATATCTGAATTATTTCTAATTTGTGCACGAGTAACTATTGTTTTCTTCTAAATTTTAAAATATTTCGGAAAGGGGAACTATTTAAATTAAAAATAAACTAAACATTATCTGAATTACCCAAATATTCAAATAATTCTCACTTCTGAGCTGAATCCTGATACGTAGAGTTATTATATCATCGTCTAGAAATATTTTTGCATTTTGAATTTGTTGGAATTATGAATCTGTAATAAGTTAAAAAAATGAATAGATAAGCTACTAAAATATTACGTTCACAAATCAATGCCTGAGCGTGAATAAGGTTTAATATACTCTCCTCATTCGCCCCATCTGGGACTGACTGTGATATATTTAATACATGTACATATATTCCCTTGGGAAAATATGTGCTTTTAGAAAAATATATTGTAGGTCCGCAGATTTGTAGAACCCATATTTTATATTATAATTATTAAATGCAGTAGAAAATATAAATTTATTATGCAAATGATTCACACGATGTATTCATAAATTATTGTTCCCATTAAGAAAATTCATCTGCACTACGATATGTAAGGAATGGTTCTTTATTAGTTCCAACTTCATCACGTAAAAATACATACATCGCGGTATCTATTATCGTATCTATAAAGGCATAAGCTGAGTGATCAAGAGCGCTTATGACTTTTAGATAGCTTCATAGAAACCTCCAAGTAAATTTGGATGATTATTGAAAGTCATGGATAACTTAGCGCTCACGTCCAGCTAATGACGACCCATTTTGTTTTACGCTTAGATTAATGTGACACTTCGGCTTTAACCCTTTTTTAATTATGAAGTCTTTATTGTACAGTGTCACATTTTTAATTTCCTATTCTAATTTTAAATATTTCTACTATAAAGTTTAGTTTATTATGTACGAACAGCAACACTGTTAATTATACACAATTTTATCTGACATATCGCAGGAAAGAGACACACACAATTATGAACCCTACCCAGTGGCTGAGTAACATAACTTAATTTCGCCGGATAGTTATCAAATTAGGCCAAATCAGTAAGAGTCGTTTGTTTTCATTATACCTTAATGCGACGACATTTAGACATCTTATTTCTTACTATATAATGAATGATATTACTAATTTTTTACTGTTCAACATTTTAGGAATTCAACATTACGGGTCTAAAGGATTTTATCGACTATCCATAACCATATTTAAATAAAACAACTATTTGTAATTATTATTTTATTTCAATTTTTAGTTCTACTGAATTTAATATGTATAAATATTGTTATTTCATTTATGGTAAGAAATAAATCAATATTCTATTCTATTCTAATAACGCATAAATAGCAGGACCAATTTGCATGACATCGACACGGGCCAATAGTTGAAATCGAATCTGCCACGCTTACTATCCTGACTCGCATTTCCTTCACCATGTTCCAGCACATTTCCTCTTAACGATTCCCAAGTGGAACATCTGGTATGTTCCACTTGGGAATCTCGTAAATTGGTCTGATTACGCACCTCAGTAGGACCTCAATTGAAAATCATTTGTGTCCAAAGATTCTCAATGGGATTTAGATCGGAACTTTTTGCTGGCCATTGTAAGATTTCGATATCTGGATGACCTACCAAGCATTCTTGTACAACTTTAGAACTATGAGTGGCAATGGAAACGAACGGTTGGTGAAAAACATCCCTAAGAAGTTCCATATATTGATGTCCATTCATCCGGCCACTCACTTCAACAACTTCCCCTGGACCCATGGAACTCATCCAATCCCAAAAACCCAGACTTATTCTTCCACTTGACCTATTAGGCAAAGTATTAGCTTCTACATAACGTTCCGTGCAGGCATTTTATCAAATTATTGTAGATTTTGAAAATTATTTTAAAAGTTCTTGTGTCAATTAGTCAGAATTGACATCAAGATTTTTGTTTTTAAAATTAGATTGCATCTATGATCCACGCAGTTGTTATTTGGAATAAACTTTGAGTAAATGTCTATTTGAGTGTTAAAGAAGAGTTGTAATACGACCGAATTAAGAATTATTAAATGGAAAACTTATGACCACATTGAAAATGACTAACATATATCTATCCTTTTCAAAGAGTGATAATTCTCTCAGTTGCGTCTTTAATGGGCAGTTAAGTATGTTGCTGTTTGCACGAACGTTTAAAGCCATGTCTTGCGCCTGTGGTCGAATTTACAACCGAATTTGTTTTTCATAGATCTTTGAGCGTTATTATTTTTTTATATTTAATTGATCAAAGCGTTTTGTATATCACAATCATTGTCATAAATCGCTACCCAAATAGAACTTATGATTTTCGATATTTACAATCAAATATAATTCTAGATTTTACTCGTGGCTTCGCTCGCGTCAAAAATATTTCTTTCTATTCTTTCAATGATCTTGAGAAGCGCTATTTATCGGTAAGTTTAGAAATAAAATAAAATTAAATTTGAATGATTATTTCATAACGGAAGTTATAATCAGGATGAAAGTTATTATTTGTCAAAGATGTGGTTTATGTGTGTAATTTCATCCAAAATAGTTCAATAATTTACATGTAATTATGTTGCAAATATCCTTAACTATATTTGCCCACAGCCCACATTTGAAGCCCACGAAGGAGTTAAAGATGAAAAAGAAATATATAAGACATTTACACAGATTCAGAAATTGTAGAAGAATCCATAATCCATTCAATTTGCTGTTATTGGCTTTAGACGCCAGATGATCAGAAGTAGTGTTTGATCGAAGGTAGATTTCTGGCTGATGCTGAAGGCGCAGCTAATTCATCGGTTCTTGCAACCTTCGGCTAAGGCCAAAGCTGACGGTAACCTCATAAAATTGAGTTCAAGATCAAGAAGAAGAAATCACAATTTAGTTTGCCTTGTCGTCTTGAACAGCGAAGACAGATGAGTGAACATATGATGGCACTTAAAACATTTTGTATGACACAAAATAAAAGAATGGATAACGTAAATGGAGTTTATTAACGTCTGCCAGTTATTAATTAATACTTGTCACCACCGCCGAATTTTAAGCTACATATAAATCGTCTTGGAGTTCACACGAGAAGAGCCGTGGCCAAAAACAAGTATCATTATCCATGTCATATATTAGTACTTTTTTGTTAGTTCAGTTTTTATACATATGTTTGTTTATTTTTATTAGATTAGTACACATTAATCATTATTACACATCAATAATTGTCATTAATACAACATTATTTTGTTAATATTTTTATTTATTGTTATTATGTGAAGTATGAACTAAATTGTTTTCACAAGAAATCTTTAAACAACCGTTTATGTAAAATTTCGTAAAAAAGTCAAACATTATACAGCTTATTTTAACTAATGTAGAGTAGAAAAAAGTAGAGTTCTAATTATTGGAAATAGACCTACCTTCAAGAATTGAAATACATTCTACAAAAGGCAAGTGACAAAAGTTTCTGTAAAGTTCTCTGGACTCTGGGCCATGTCGACTTGTTTGTAAGCGATTCATTTAATTGAAATGTTCAGCTGGGACACATTTGTTTAAAACAAATTGTGCTTTGTCGGAGAATATACCCGTCGCATTGCGACAATTCCAAAATGGAATGATAGAAGAAAAATTATACTGAACGCCATGACTTTAAACGTTTTCACTGAAGGTATCAAAAGCAAGAAAGCGCGTAGCGAACGCTTGTGCTTGTATTCATCCCTTTGTGTCGTTGAGCGGACGAGTGTGCAACGAGTGACGTATGAAATTACATTGACGCTTGCAGATGGCGCACTTAATATTGTCCTCAGTTAACTTATTTCAATATATAATAGAATTCTGATGTTCTGTCTATAAAACAAAAAAATGATTTAATAACATTGAATTTATAATAATAATATTACTATATGGACCTTTAAACTGGTGAGGGAACAAAATCGATCGTAAGGGAGTATTCCTAAGGTATATAAATGTAAAATATTATAATAATACTTTGATATCAATAATGTAGTTAAATATTTCTTTTATTAAAATTTAAATATAAATATAGATGCATCAAAACGACGCAAATGAAAACCGCAATCAAAAAATAGCTTATTTTCTCGAATGCTTACATAATAAAGTAATATCGAATATTTATGTAAATGACCTGCGTCGTAAATTTAATACCGTCGTGGTTAATGGTTTGGTTTTCGGTACCATAATTTTCGAAGCATCCAAAATTATGTAGATCTGTATTTCATGTGGAAGTAGAATATATTCGCTTATTTCATAAATTGATTACAAAATGAAATATAATTTTACTGTTGATCTCATACATATACAGTGAGATTAAGCTCTTTACGATATGTAGAGCAAAGTTCCACTTAATTTTAGATAAAACACTTTGAAGAATGATTCACCCTAACGAGCTACATCCAACTTGTAATAAGACCCCGAGGCGCTACATTCGCTACAGATAATACTTAGTACGTATAGAGCACAAACTCATTTTTAAACGGGGCCTCCATCGTAAGTTGAAGATCGTGAACACTAGGAAATATCTGTTGTAAAAAAGCTGAATTTTAATGTTACTTAATATAAAACAAAAATTTTCACATAAAGACTTGCGCAGCAAAGTTGCTAATTAACATATTTTAATGAAAATTATTATAGTTTTAAGAAATAAGGTACTATTTATTATTATATTTATTATTTTAAATGTTTTAATTAAAAATAAAAATACAGTATAAAACTAGTTATATTTCTGTAAGGAAATTATTTCCAAAAATGATTTTCGTAATCATACCAGGCGATGATTTTAATTCTGGAATTAAAAAAAATGTAAAGCACATGATTACCAATAGATTTTATTATATTTCTATTAAACTTTAGGAGGCAGAAATAAAACCTAGCGTAACCAAAGTCACAAACTACATATAATTACGCTATTATTTATAACTAAACATTCATGATGTGAAACATTCATGAAACATTCAAAATTTTGTGGGCATGAGCTAGATTTTTATATAAATGTCTCATTCGCCAATCTACCCATTACCATAAATAAACTCTTAAAAACTTGACGCATGCTAAATAAGAATATATCATGCAAATTTTTGCTTTTATGTTGAGAACAAGAAGATAAAATTTAAATTACATCCCTTTCCCGTTTATCACCTTTACGTGGGTTAAAAAAATAACTTGTGCAATATTTCACTCAGATACGAGAGTGAACATCCATCACAAGTAGTGAGATTCTATTATCGAAATTACACAGCTTATGTGTGAGTTGAATATATATTAACTTACAGTATTATTCTAGCAGGTATTAAATAGAGATGTGCTATGTCTGTCTGAATAACACTTCTTAATTTGAAGGAAAATAAAACGATAGAGATAGGTAACTCGCTAATCATTTGTTTGCTATAAGCGGATAAAGCTGTATACACTATCATCGAAAAAAGAAAATTAATGAATTTTCTTCTGCTTAAGTTAAGGTGCTGTTTTTCAAAAGGTAAAACACAAAAGACAGAATGTAACGTTTTAGTGAATGATATTTTACTAAAACATGTGAAGGGAACAGTGTATTTAGAAAGTACATTTAGCAGAAATTCAAGATATGAAATATTACTGAAGGATCGCTACTACTGCTGCTAATACATAAATGTGGCAGAAGAAAAATGAAAGTATAAAGTGGATATATGTAGATATAAGCTTTCTTACGTTCGCGGAGACACCTCAGCTGATATATAATGAAAGGTTACCGGGATGGCAGGCTTACGAAAGAAAAAGTATGAGTAACAAAAACAGGAAATTTAAAAATAATAGGCGATAAGATATACAGTGGCAAATTAAGTTGAAGAAGAGTGTGCCTAAAAAAACAGTAATTTCCTGTAGATTCCCGATAAGCGTGAATAAAAACCATAAATTAAAACTTTGGAAAAGGCGAAAGAGGCAGACATCGTACTTTATTCTCGTATGCCTAGTATAGTTGGCTAGTCTCAGTCTTGGTTGTTGTGGTGTGCTTGGCAGGCCTGCCGTCGGGGCATCGTGGTTGAGTGCGTAAGCGATTCTCCACTCCATGACGTTCCATTAAGGCGGGGGAGGTTCCGTTTGGTTTTAGTGAGAAGTACTGTCTATTCTAGCCGGTCAGTCCCACTTAACTACCTGTGTGTATGCAGATAGTACGCGTAAATGTTTTTCCCAAGGTAAAAAAAGGCATCTATTTTTTCAAAATAAAGTGTAATAATGTACTTAGGATAAGTACATCATAATCTTTACATCCGCCAAATAGACGTTTATCCCGGTTTGGTCAAAAGGAACATTTTGGAAACTAGGTTACAAATATTATTTATCTAAGTGCTAAATGAAGTAATACACTAATAAGTTTCATCGAAAAATATAACATATAGATACATGCACATTTTATATACCTATATACCAATTGCCTTATATTATATGTAAATGGTTTCTTGGCTCTATTGCCGCCAACACGCTGTGTCATCTCACTGATGTAGCTTTGATATTAAACATATCTCTCTCGAAGATTCAAGTGAAGCGAACAACTGTGTACAATATATGAATACGGTATTTTGATATAACATAAAAATATTTTCAATAAAACATACAGGATTTGGATTCTATTTATATAATATCCGAATCATTGGCAGAGACAGTCGTTTTGATCTATTTTATGCGGTATTTTTTTTAAATATGTATAATACCTAATATTTTTGTAACTCCCGAAGCAAAAAGGAGGGTACTATGAGTTAAACAACTATGTCTGTCTGTGAGTCTGCCTATCTGCGGTATGCAGTCCATACATAAAGCTTTTATAGCGCTGTTAATCTTTACATTGAGCATTAGCTTTTGCCCGTTCCGCAGACAAAATAGCCTATAACACTCTTGACCAAACCCTCAAATATCAGTTAAAATCCCTTTAGTATCGATAATGTTGATTTTCGTCAATAATTGCTGAAATCATTTTTTTTTCAAGAAATTTTAAAACCCCCGTCTCGTATTTAAAACCCGCTTAAAATAGTTCAAACCGATTTGGAGTTTTGTAAAAATATTTTACGTAAAAATGTTTAATCGTTGCTTTAAATTAAATTATAGTCTCTCTATGTCAAATATTCGTGTAAATCTAAGAAAGTATTAGATAATTGTTGTTTGTTTAATGTCCTGGCACCGCATATGTAAGTTCCTTGGTGGTAAATTTGAATCTACAGCTAGACATTTTTACTTATGTACGCCAAAGCATGACATTGGATATAACCACCACTCGCACAAAATGTCACTAAGTTCTCCAGAAATAAATAAAATGAGCTAATAAATCCAACTAAAACGTTAATTGACCTTGTAATGTTTTCAAGAAAATTCTAAGTTAAAAAAGTAAATTCATTATCGTTAAGTTCTGAGTTTTATGTGCTCACTTATTGAAAGTTAGGTCTCATGACTATGAATTTAACGATAACAAATCAAGTTGTTTACTGAAAATCTTACCACACTTAAAGTGGTCGTACATACATATGGCAAGTATTTATATTTAGAATAGATAGATATAAATAAAGGAACATAAAGAGAGTTTTTAACTAGTCAATTATTTTTATTAACATCTTCAATATAAATGAATTTCTGAAAGATATTTAGATTAAAAACGTTTAGAAGAAAAATTGCATCAACATTTAAAGTGCAAATTCTAGATACGAGCCTCAGAAATCTTTTTTCTTTATATTCACTCTATTCCTTTAAAAAATAGTGCCTTTACGTAAATTCACTCGCGCATTAGCAACGCTAATTGCACTCTTTTATTTTATATTCAACGTAATAAGTTTCTCTTTCTAGTGATCATTCCCGGAAATTAAAAATAAAAGCTAATTTGAATAAAGTAATAAGACGCTCGTACATTATTCCGATTTTATTTCATCTTTATTACTTCTTTTTATAACGGCAATGATTCGATCATGTTTGAATATTTTAAACAAGAGAATTGAAATTAAAAACTTATGAAGAAATAATAGCCATGTATATAAAAAATAACATAAATAATCACAGAAGTAAATGGTACATCACTTAGTATAATATACGACTTACCCTCGCTTCGCTCCGGCGATAAAACAACTCGACGCCCAGTCTTTTCCAACTACAACTAAAGTTATTATGATTTCTGACAGAAAACTCATTTTTATCGAAACAAAAAATATATTTCTATTAATAAAAGAATTTTCAGAATCGGAACAGTAGCTTTATAGATTATCCCCTACATACGAACTTAAAAACTCTACTTCTTCATGATATTAGTGCACGACACTCATGTACATTGTACAATTTATGTACATTGTTTTTATATTATACAGTAATATATTCTAATAATAAGCAGTAATCGATACTAATTTATTACTGGGTTGTGGTAGCTCAGTGGTAACGCGCTTGCTTAGGAAACCGAGTGGAGTAGGTTCAAAACTAGGATCTCGTACCTCTGATATTTTCATGTATGAATCATTTCCAACATGATTACCACTTGTCTTACGGTGAAGGAAAACGTCGTGAGAAAACCTGCCTGTCTGTGAGAACTTAGCAAGTTCCCGAAAGACTATATGTGAAATCCGCCAACCCGCACTTGGCCAGCGTAGTGGACTATATGGCTCGATCCTTCTCGTATTGAAGGGAAGCCTGTGCCCAGCCGTGGGACGCTAATTGGGCTGAATACAATACATAAATTATTTAATAAGTCTAATCATATAAAGTTAAATAACGACGAGTTTATTTATCTGAATGTTAGAAGATACAAATCTTAGCCCTTTTTTATTTTAAAAATACCATTTTGCTTACTCAAAATACTCTTAATAGAGACATGATTAAGCAGAGATCTTGTGTACGGTTTAATCTAATTACATATTCACGTGCTTGCGATGTCGCAGACAGTTAATATAAACAGTAAATAAGATACTTCAAGTTTATTTAATTCTCAGAGAGATAATTAATTTTAGGTGTTTTCACTGCGTACTTGTGTAAATTATGTTAATTTAAGTAAAAAGGCTTTGTAAGTCGTGCAAAGCTAATTTAAACCTTGCGTCTTCTCCAGGATTGTCATTATATATTTTTTTTAATACTTCTCAAAAATTCTCTAATTTACTTCATTTATACAAATTTATTGTAAGCACTTAGGCTGTCTTCATTAGGCAGAGATATAATTATGAATATATTATGGGCTTATCACCCTTGTATTGAAGGAGGCTTGTGCCCAGCAGTGGGACGTTAAAAAGGGCTGAATATATACGTATGGATATATTCAGCTATTCTGGGCCTAGAAGTTAGTCAATTTCCGAAAAAATCTTTATGACCTCATTTAAAGTCACTGGACAAGATATACATTTTTAGCTATTTTATATGTCCATTTTAGTGTGGGCGTTGAAGAAGCAGTCGATCAGGATATGGAATTTTATTTTTATCTTAGGCCGCATTACCCTTTGTATGGGTAATAAAAATAATTTATAATAATCACCGTTATTTCGTAGTGTATAACTTTTGAGCCTAAGTTGAGCTATTCTAAGGCATTGTTTGTAACGGTGCCGCCGTTATGTCTTGGCAGAATGCCAACGAGTCATCTTACCTACATTTCGTAGACGGTTACAAAGATCCCTTAGGACATGTTCACAAACGATTTCACAAGATACCATCATTATTATGAAATATATATTTATATATTATAACTAGAAATAAGAAAAACTAGAATTGTGTTATTGCTTTTTCTACAACTAATATTTATTTGTTAGGGATGCACCAGGGCGGAAGTAGATGATATTTATATATGCCAACCAGTACGTATTATTTAAAGTGAATGACTTATACCATTATTTATAATACATTAAAATACCCTTTGATTTGTAAAAAAAAACTCGCTTTGTTTCAACTGCCTTATACGTACTAATATCATAAAGCTGAAGAGTTTGTTTGTTTGTTTGTTTGGTTGAACGCGCTAATCTCAGTAATTACTAATCCGATTTGAAAAAAAAATTAATATTGTTTTTTTGTATATGTGTTTTATTGGTCAATAAAAATTATTATTATGATTATTTAGAAAAAACTAGTAAGATATTATGTAAGTCATTTCTTATTGTGTTAATGACCTATTATGTAACATATGGAAAAGTTCTTTTGGGAACAAATATTTATTTCAATTTTGATTGCTATATAATAATTAAAAAATAAAGAATAATTTATACGTATAGTGGACTTTATAAAGAAAAGTTTTTAAGATTATGGCGATAAGTGTGTACTGGCCCTAACAGTACGCAGTGGTCATGAACTTGTGACAACTGTTACGCAACATAAATGTTTTTGTGTCTAATTCAATTTCCTACGGAAGGCTAGAGATAGTATAAACTGGCCTTGATTAAAATACATTTTGGCGAAGAACATTGAAGTATAGTATTTTATTATAACAAATAACTATATTTATTCGAATAACAATTTATTAAAGGTTCATTTTTTTTCTGTAATTCAAATATAGGTAATATTAGTTTAAAATGCAACCTTTTAAATTAAAATATTAAGGGAAAATATAAAATATTGGTTATACTTATCCACGTACCTATTACTGAATTCAAATGTAACGCTGCTACATTTAAATAATGCATTGAATAAGAAGTATATGCTTAGGACAAATATATTTGTATACGTATAATATGCTATAAGTCGCTTTTACGTGTAGCTGCTAGTCTACTGACCTAGTCGCCTCGCATCTTAATGTAAAGTAGGCTGAAAGGTTAAAGACGTCTTGCAGTTTCATATTTAATCGTTCTAAATGTATTTCTTACGTTATGTATGTTACTTAATGAAATTATAAATACTTAATTAATATAGTACAATGTAATAATTCAATATAGTACTACTTTATTTATAGACGAGACGTATATTAGAAAAAAATATTTGCTATTACCTATGTACTAAATAATATATGATTTTATATCAAATAAGCCAAACTTACTAGAGATTCTTAAGCTCTGACTTTTTCGCACTTTGTTAGCAATTAGAATAAACCCCGCATGCTTTACCTTCATAACAAATAACTTATATCTCCATAAACCTTCAGTTTTTCAGTCGTTTGAAAGAATAATACACAAACTAATAAACAAACAAAAAATGTGTTACAATTTTGAGTATTCATTGTTGAATATATTATATATATTTTAGGACATTTGAAAAAATAAAACAAAATCAATAAACACCTGTTCTATTTATAAACTTTTTTATACTATAAATGGGACAGAGACAGAATAGTCAGCCCGTCTTGAAAGTAACAAAGAAAACTTATTCAGTTAAACTTTGTGCACCATTCTGCCGCTTCCTGTCTTGTAAGGTAAATCGTTACCTTTTCTCAAAACAAAAGAATCGAAGGTCGGATCTTGGGATATGTGTTGACATTTAATGTTACGACGTCATCTCACGTTTACTGTACCTAATATACTAAATGGATCAAACATTCGAAATTACTGCGCTTCCTCCGGCAATATACTATACTTACGACTGTTACGAGTGCCGAGCAATTTTAGTTGCCACAAGCTAGTAATCACAATACTAGGTTACGATTACTTATAACAAAACTGTTAACAAAAGTATTACTTATCTATACATCTATACAGATAATCTATACAGATAATTAAAATTGGAGTGTCTGTTTGTAATATTAAAATAACAACTTTTTACTAAATATATATAGATATATTGCTTTGTCTGTTTCTTCTCCTTTTATGAAATGTTAATATTATTTTCTTTTTATTTTTTAATATACATATTCAACTTTGCATGCACATATTGTAATATTGTTTTTTTTTTTTTTTTTTTGTTTTTTGGTTAAGTTTGTTTAAATAATTATATGATTTCATTTAAATGTTGTGTACAGATGTAATTGGATAACAAATTTAAATTGATATTTTTAGTTTTTTAATACGTAGTTGTGATTTTTTTAATTTGTTTTCTGTTTCTGTTCCAAATAAAAATAAATAAATAAATAAATATCACGGTACATATATCAAAACAACTTTTTTTACAATTTTTGTCTGTCTGTTTGTCTATCTGTCTGTCTGTCTGTCTGTTTGGTCCGTCTAATCTCTGAAATAGCTGGACCGATTTTGACGGGACTTTTACTGGCACATAGCTGATGTAATAAGGAGTAACTTAGGCTACTTTTATTTTAGAAAAAAAATAGGGTCCCACGTAAAAAAATTAAAACCAAATAATTTATTGATTTTGTTTTCAGAAGCAACTTAGGGGCGAACCCGAGCGAAGCGAGGGTGAGTCGTTAGTTAGTTATAACAGTGAGTTGAAGAAACTTGTAAATCATTAATCATCGATATCGAAATTGGTATCTATCTCTCTACACAAAGTTACAGAGCTTAATAATAATGGAGTCTAAAATTTTATTAATATAATTTGTAAAAATTCATATTAATGAAGAAAATAATCATGAAAGTACATTTTCATATTCTATGAATTTTCGCTAACAATATTATGGTCGATACGTGATCGGCACTCACAAGCGCTTACATTGAACGTATTATCCCATTATGAAGTATCCGCATTGGCTATTAATCAACTCGGATCGGATGTCGATTCAAGATGACTGCAAGAATTAATTGCTTTATATTTTTTAAATCTTAACGCATACGTTAACTTTGGTTTTGATTTATATTTTATTAAAGAGTAGGAATTGGGGTTGCTTAGAAAACATATTTCTTGCAAAACATGTAATGTAATATTTTATGTATGATATATTATTATATATTAAAATATCTATTTATATTTTCTTACAAGATTTTTGAAATCGAGTTTAAAGATTCTAATGCAATAAAATTGTAATTGATGCAGCGTACGTGCCACGTATCGAGAGCAGTGCCGGGTCCGACGTCTCCCGGGAAATTATTGACTTTTCTGCCCCAACTAACTACAATAATGCGAGAGATCAGTTCTTTGTTAGCGCATTTTCTTTCAATGTTTCTACTAATTACTTTATAGAATAACTGCTTATTGCACATTAAGTAAGGTCAATAAAATAACACAAAATTGACACAAATTACTATTGTATTAGTACAAATTGAGATAAATCGTTTAAGTAAGATATCCTTAATAACGTGGCTTCTAATAAACATAACTTAAAATAGGTGAACGTTGTAAGTGACATGACTGCGCACTACGCTCGTAGTGAGTGAGGTATGAGTTAAACCAATTTATGAATTTCCTGAAAGAACGTTTATGCGAGGTGTAAATGACAGGGGAAATGCCTCATTTATTCATAATGTTTATGATATTTTATAAAGCTATTGGCAAACTCAAGTTTTTTTATTTAAAATTACGTTTTGTTTTCTAAACTATATTGAAAAAATAAACTGTTGTCACAGATGACATCTATACATATGATAAAAGTGTAACTATCGCTGTCTGTTCATGGAAGATATTTGCGAAAAAAATATTATTGGGGGTCTTCATTGAAGCAATAGAATCGAAAACAATGATTTTTAGTTTTTTTTTGTCTATTTGTCTGTGCGTTTGTGCGCGCTAATCTCAGAAACGACTATACCGATTTGAGTGCGGTTTTCACTTATGTATTGTGATGAGTTTCACTTAACATTTATTATTTGTTTTATTTCAATCGGTTCATAAATAAAAAAGTTATGTCGACTTAAAGAATCACCTATATAATGAAATAAAAATCTAGGTACCTATTGAACAATAAATTGAGAAATAACCCTACACTAGGATAAGGAAACACAAATACATAATGCATAAAGGATATATATGTAAATGCAAATACATGCCGCGACTGACATCATAACCGCCACGTTTTCTGGAATATAGACAGGTAGGTACTGATATACACTAGGAACTCACTTTACATTTTATGAATGTATGTGTATTTGTATGCTATTCAGTTATTCACCCCTTAGTCTTAGGTAGTAATAAATAGGCAGATAATAGTTATTATTATTAGACTTAAATCAAACTAAACTCTTTATAAACAAACAGAAAGCATGATCTGACTTACGTTTGAAATCATTGTCGTTAAAATTAATCATATATTTTATGGAATAAAAGAATTTTAAATTCAATTCTACTTTTAAATAAAATACACCTAACACTGTATTGCGAAATATTACGGTGGGATTTAAACTAGATGGATGAAATGAAAAGTACTGCGCATCTTACAATTAATTAAAATTTTTTACATGAAAATATTTTTTATTTTAAAAATTCCTCACTCAGCCGTCAGATAAATGAAGATGGAAACTATACTTTATGCCGTCCATCGTAATTTTACAAAATGCTTTCTTGATATATATTTTTATAATTCTTTTTACACGATTTTATTTCAAAATTTTAAATAATCAAACTTTAATATAATAAAAAATTAAAGAGTGCGTGTATCAATACACGTGTACACCTACACGCACTAGAAGTGAAATTTCTGTAGGTTATCGATACTTTTTATGAAATTCAATTTATGTTTTAAATATTATTAGGATAAGAGATTATTATTTTTTGAAATATTAATATAATAGTTTAAATATTTGACCATTCACTTCCGTAACAACCGTTTCCATTACAAAAGTCGTAACGCTAATACTTTTTTCTCTCTCATGTCGCGTCTAAAGAAGTTACACTTCAAAAACTTTAAATAATAAAAATATTCTTATTGGGAGAAATTTTCATTTCATTTTTGAAAAAAAAAAAAATGTTTTTTAACCGTACGTAACATTCGTGTAAACTGGAGAAATTAAGTCAGTCAGTTTTTGTGCCTTCAAGACACTCGAGGCTTACAGCAATGTAAATTGCACTAATAGTTACGTAGTACTTACAGTATAGAAATTATATACCTCCCCCCCCCACCCCTCCCCCCACGTGCGTTCACCTTGTCGTGGTGAGGGGACTCAGTAACGCCCGGCAATCCAGCCGGACACGAAGCCAAGAAACAGGGAGGTGGCGCACTTCGGTGGGCGGTGGGAGGTGGCCCACTTCGGTGGGCGGTGGGAGGTGGCCCACTTCGGTGGGCGGTGTACCATGCGAGTTGCTCCTTGGACTTTTCTGACAGCAGAGTGGACTGTGGGGTAACCTCACGGTTATTGTGGTCTGCTTCGGCAGACCTGCCGTCGGGGCGTCGTAGTTGAGTGCGTAAGCGATGCTGCGACGCCCTATTAAGACGGGGGAGGTTCTGTTGGGTTTTAATGGGTAGTACTGGCTTTTCTAGCCGGTGAGTCCCACATAATCACCTGTATGTCTGCAGGTGGTATGCATAATTGCATTTCCCAACATAAACAAAAAAAAAAAAATAGAAAATTATACCTGCTTATAGTTGCTCTTTTCTTTGCTGTTGGTCAGAAATCATATCGTAGTATATTAACCATTTAGGCCACAAACGTTAAGGTAGACTTACTAAATCAATTCAACGTTTTTCAGGTTTTTTAGGTCAAATTTTTCAGGTGCTTATAATCCCAATTCCGATTGCAAGGAGTCACGACATCACATCA
This sequence comes from Fabriciana adippe, assembly GCA_905404265.1. NCBI lineage: Eukaryota > Metazoa > Arthropoda > Insecta > Lepidoptera > Nymphalidae > Fabriciana > Fabriciana adippe. The sequence continues at coordinate 10,366,679 of FR989985.1, forward strand.
ATTGTTACCGCAGAATGGCTCCTTTGTGTCCTTTACTTTGTTACCAGACACTGATTAATGCTTTAATACGGGGATGATTAGATAACAATAACGAGAACAAAAGAAATTAAGGGAAAAGGCAAACTGAAGTCGTTAGTACATCGTGCTGCAATACACCAAAACCTGACCCTTCGACCATCAACTTCGGCAGGCAACGCCTGTAATCCTTTAATCGAACAAATATTCGACCATTGTAAATTTTTCCGACACAGCTGTAATTTTTAGACGAAATCCAATCGGTCAATGACAAGTTACAATTTCGATTCCAGCCCGAGAGCAGTTTCCGGAAAATTTTCAAATGGACAACAAATTGCTAGTGCATCCGATGAATTTCCCCTGACAAGCTCTCTATTTCCGGAAAATGAAGCGTTTACGTTTCTCCTAATAAATTACTTTTGATCAATGCGTTTATTATTATGTTGACCAGAAAAAGTTTATACACAAAACGACGAATGCTATTGAAAACAGACTATACATAATATTATTATCAGTCAACCAAAATACTTTTTCGTGTGTGGCATAAAGTCCATATGCATCTAATGCATCAAACAAATAGAAGGAAATTCAACGTCATAAGAAAATAGGCTATGTCCACTATTGTGTCACTATACCAAATAATTTATTAATTACTTTTTTCACAAAATGTACTACATATCCCTGATATAGGATGCAGTGTTACGTTGTATCTTAGCTCGTAGTATTCTGAGCCAACGGCGGCGACGACGGGGCGTCGACGAGATAAAATACCGTCAGCCGTTATTATTCGCTTACCGTCTAAGATTCATATTATAATTATATATATATATATATACATATATATATATATATATATATATATATATATATATATATATAGTTTAAAACAAGTATAAAAATAGAAATAATCGTATTTAATTAGAACATGTTACAGCAGTTCATTTGACATTTCTCACATGCCACTTCTCACTTCACACTTCGCTACGTCAGTACGAAGCAGATGGTCCATAATAAATAGATCACATTCTGAAATATAACTTTAAATATTTTAAGTGTCTTATCGTAACCGATGAAATGAAACATTTTGGAACATGTTCAAACATAATAATATGATAAAACTTTCTTATTACCTTTCAGCGGGAGCGTGACTCAACATAAACATGACTTCACGCAAGTTTGTATCCGTTCTCATCTTTTATGTGACAGGTTAACTACTTGCTAGGGCTGTTTTCTTAACATGTCAATCAAATAATTTTATCAATAAAATTTATTCTGTACTGTTTTATTTGGATATTTATTTTTGATATTACCTGACGAAGTGATCGTAATTTTTATTACATAAAAATTATCCTATTACTTATTTAGTACTTTGGACAGATATTTTGTTTATTTGAAAATTTAAAAAAAAAGTTTCTCTGACATGTGGCAAAATTATTTACATAGATGTACATGAAAAGGGCTACGACGCTGTATCAAATAGTAAGAACGTAAAATGGATAGCTATATTAAGAGTTATAAGGAACAAGTGTTTCCTATAAAAGTTTGAGTAGTCTTATGTTTCCTATCGAAATAAAACAAAAAAAAATATGTTGGGACATTAACACACAGCACCATCTAGTTTCATGGTAAGCTACGAGGCTTGTGTTATGGATACCAGATAGTTGATACACTACATATATATAACTTTAAATACATACATATTATAAATATAAACACCCATGACTGGAATACAGACATTCGTGCTAATCACACAAGTGAATGCCCCCAGCGGGACTCGAACCCGCGACCGCTGGCACAACAAGTAGGGTCACTACACACTGAGCCAAGCGCGTCGTCAAATATCGAAGCGTAAACACAACCTCATATACATATAAGACAATTTTAGGAGATGACTTGAAAAATGATTTCAACAGTACTTTATTTGTGTTCACGTGCGTTTCATTCTGCCTAGACCCACTGATTCGTGGCTATGTGCTGTCTGTCTGACAGTGTTAGATTTACAAAATTAATTGAAATGTAGGTACAGTATCGAAAAATAAATATGAAAAGCTTAAGCAAACTCATGAGAAATCAATAGTATAATTTACGTAGACTAAGTTTTTTACATTGACTCAAGTCAATACGTAATCAGAACTACTCAGCGCATAGTTTGTGCACGAGCAGTGTAGAATAGATTTGTTCTGAAACATTAGTGTTTATTTTCTAGGTAGCAAGTATCGGTGAGGAATACTATCGATTGCATAAATATTAAAATACTAGGTTGAAACGGTGCCATTAGGAAAACTTTAACGTTATTTGTAATTTATTTTTAGTTTTTATAGAACTGCAGTTTAAAGCTTCAGATAAATCTTTGGTATTTAGAAGTTAGCAATTAAATCTTACTTATTAATGGTATATACTATATTTTGGCATATATCATCTATAGTGATACTTTAGCGCTCATTCAATTTGTAGCGTGAAGCCCCTGAGGGCCGTAATCCGTGGCTTAGGTATGTTGCGCCCTGCTTTTCATAGTTCCAGTCACATGACGGTATTGTTTCTCTATCTGATATTACAATAGTAGTAATAATAAAATTAATAATATTTTTTTATCTCGATAAAAAACATATTGCGAGCTAAAACAATATGAAGTGCTTTAGAGCCTTTATAAATATTAATGCTGCAGAAATATGCCATTTTTAGTTTGATGTAATTAAAAAAATATTTTATTGAACTTTGTGAATATTATAATTTCATTTTGCACATGAGTTTGTGATGATATTCAGTAATGCTTTTGGGTTAGCACTTTTAATTAGGCTTAGATAATTCCAAATACAATACATATGTACATATAATATACTAGCGGCTCGTTTTGCCTCTAGAAAAACAAATATAAATCTATTCCACGGGAACCGTACATTTTTCCGAGATAAAAATTAGCATATGTGCTATTCCAGACTATAATCTATCTCGGTGCCAAATTTCATCAAGATCTGTTCAGCCATTCTTGCGTGATCGAGTAACGAACATCCATCCAAACATCCAAACATTTAAACTTTTACATTTATAATATTAGTAAGATTTTTAGTAGTGTATATTAAAAAAGTGTATATAAAGAAAGTTTTATGTAATGTGTTATGTACATTGTACTTTTTTTCTTAAACTACTTTAATTCAAAATGTAATAGATCCTTGTTATACTCGTATATCCTCATTTCAACAACTCTCACTAACGTAGCGTTCCCATTTTATGGAGGGCTCAGTCTCTAGTGCCATACTTACTTTTTAATTTCTGTAATAAAACACAGGAAAGTTTCAGCGGTGCGAAATTTGATCTTTAGAGAGATAAGAAGTCTCATTTCCGCTCTAAATTATATAGTTTGCGTCAGGATGATTCATGTTCTATTCGAATTATATAATAGATGAATATTTGAATCTACTATCACACTATCGTAGAGGTTTAAGGGCAATTAATTCGGGTTTTGTCTACTTTGTACTACAATGCAGGTTCAGTCTGGGCAAGAGGCAAATGCAAAATTAAAATTATGTAGCCATGAAATAATATTTCCGGACGGTTTTGCAATATATCAAGACTTATTAATCATTTCCGCGAAGTATAGATAAAAGATGAAGAAAGTTCATATTAAAAAACCCATAACATGTTTTACATTGATTAAAAGAAATTACATAATAGAAATAGATAAAGTATTTCTAGTGTAGTAGAAAACATCACATTCACATCCGTTCAGTCTGACTGACTAATCGGTGCAAGTCGACACGAGACTCGTTATATCAGTCTGATACATTGTCATTCAGCCTTTTGATTGAACCATTGTGAAAGAGACAATATATATCTAGTTAGTAATATGTATAGATAGTAGCTTGAAGGGCGTTTGATTTTCGTGCTTCTGACAATTTGATGGTTAAGTTCGGTGAACTTGATAAATAAGTTTTCGTGATATTCTTGATTTAGTAATAATTTCCAGTACTTCATATTATGTCGAAATATAAAAGAAAAACATAAAAAGTGCATGACTATATATTATAAATTAAAGTCCTCTGTCGTGCTGGGTTTGTGTTTGTTCGAGCTAATGTTAAAAACTGATTTTCATGCACTGTACGGATTTTCATGCGCTTTTCATTAATAGAAAGAGGGATTATATAGGAAGATTATAATCGATAATTTAAGAATATTTTGAGAAAATAAACTATTGGTATGATGATATTTGTAAAGCGAGTCTAAAAAAATCGTCCCTTAGTAATATGTTTGTATAAAATTATAAACTTATGTAGTTTCTTTGTTTGAAATAAAATATTTACGTGCATTCTACGAGTCGATGCAAGAATAAAGCCATCGTTAACAATTTATACGAGTATGATACCTGACTCGCCGATTGATATTGGATTCAAGTAAATATTTAAAGAGATAATGATACTTGAATTCATTTATTTTTACTTTAAACAGGCAGTGAATATTTTAAATAAAACTATCTATTCGGAACTTTTCGCGGATTTATTTTGATTTTTGGTTTCCGACGATTTAGATTTTTTAAATATGAAAATGGCAACACTAAATTTAGATTGCTAATTAATGAAGTTTTCTAAGGAATTGTAATAATTATAATAATAACACCTAAAATTAAATAAATAATTAATCACATATTCAATAATTATGAAACTTATTAAAATTATAAAAAATATTTAAAATTAAAATTAACATATGTTGTAAGGGTTCTTGGTGCCATTTTTCAATTTTGTCTGTAACAACTATATAATGCCTTTGAGATATTTAAAATTTTAATCTCTCCCGTCACCATGATTGCTGTGATGGATTCGAAACGTCTGGAATCAAAAATCAAAATAAATCCGCGAAAAAATCCGAGAAGATAGTTTTATTTAAAATGTCAAATATTCGCGTAAATCAAAGAAAGTATTAGGCAGTGAATATTTTAAAGACTTCTTTAGCCAAATGATATAATAAATTTTTAATATTGCTTATTTTGGGGACTCCATATTTGTCAACCGAGGTCACAGTTGAAATTGGCACAGACATTTTCACGGAAGAGTATAAATGAATTTGCATAATCATGCAAGAGCTATTTTACACACTATATCCATTTGGAATTATTTTATTACATACTAGCAGAACCCGCGGCTTCGCCCGCGATCAAACTACGACAAAAATAAACTTTTTCGCAATACATATTTTATTACTTTGAAAAATAAGTTCGTGTAAGTTTTATTACACTCACACACACTCACACACAGTCACACACTCAGTCTAATCCCGTTACATAGCTTAGGTTACTTTTTCATTATAGTTGTGCCAAACATCAGAAGGAGGATATAGATAACAGGATACTCTCTAGCTAGGTTCTCTCTCTCGCGCTCTAGGTCTGTTATAAGTGTCACTGCTGTGGCCAGCCGAGAAGTTATACATAAATTTCCTTTAGATTCGGAATAATTTCCGTTTTCTACTTTATATCCATATATTTAATATCAAGTTTCAAGTAATTTTGATCATAAATATTTTTTTCCTCATATAAACTGCAGAGCCCCCCTTTACCCTTTTAAGCGATGAATTTCAAAAAAAATGATATTTGTATTGTTTTAGTTTTCATTTAAAAGGTAAATACCACTTTACGTGCAATAACTATAGAGTTTCATACAAACTTTCACCCCCCATTTTACCCCCTTAACGGTTGAATTTCAAAAAATTCTATAATACGTATTTATTTAATTATATTTAAAAGCATTATTACCAACTTTTAAGTAATTCTGATCATAAATAATTTTTTGCCTATATAAACTTTATCATCCCCTTTTACCCTTCCAAGGGATGAATTTTGAAAGAAATCTAATACATATATTTCTTATTTTTCATTTTAAAGCTAAATACCACTTTCCGTGCAGTTCGCGTTAAGAATGACAAAGTTTCATACAATCTTTTATCCCCTATTTTACCCCCTTAGGAGATGAATTTAGAAAAATCCTTTCTTAGCGGATACCTACATTGTATAAGGAATATGTCCTCCAAATTTCACATTTCTACGACCAGCGGTTTAGGCTGTACGTTGATCGATCAGTCAGTCAGGACAAAGCATTTTATGTATATATAGATTATGTGAACTAATAACTCGTTAAATGCATTGCATTGCATTGCATTTATTTATTCTTAATAGGATTGTAATAACTTTATATCAAAAAATTTTTTTTTTGATATTGTCTGTAATGCACACTTCGAGGTAAGTTTTGCCATACGTTACATAAACTGTACATTTTAAGAAGGTAATATTTTGTAACGAAAGGGATTCTAATATTTTAGTAGGAAGGGTCGGGATGAAGGCCTTATTTGCGAGATGAGCCTTTGGCCATAATCCACAGGGCTGGGCTCGAGTCCGCACTCAAGAAGCACATTATCGCGGTATTATGCTGATGCGTGTCTGAGATCACAGCTTTCACGGCACGAATTCAATAGCAACAGTGTATAGACATAAAAATATTTAGATTTAATGACAGATAGAATTTATGTGTACTTATCTAAAGATAAAAAACCTATAAATAACATTAACATTTTCATTTACAATAGTGTTTTCTTATAAAACAAGTTCCAAAATAATCAGAATTTGCTTTAGAATTATAAAATAAATCAAAATGATATGGAAAGTATAAAGCATTTTTATACGAGATACTCGTATCTGGGGGCACGGCAGTGCTCCCGCCAAGTCGAGCAAAAAAGGGCACGGCAGTACCATCCTTTTCTTGAAGCAATTCAGGGCATTTTCCAGCCCCCTGTAACTTCGTTATGGATAAAGCTAGAAATCTGAATTTGTAGTGACTAATAGAACTTAATATAACTAGTTATTTTTTCAAATTTCAAAATCCAATTTAATTGAACCTGTAGTTTAAGAATTATTACAGGTCAAAATTCTTTAATATCGTCACTCACTCACCGATCATCAAAATTCTAATGTATTTCTAGCAGGCATGCGAGCTTCAAATTTTGATCACAATTAGTGTTTAGTCTATAACGCAAGGAAAAACTCAAACATCCCACAATTTCAGTCTCGTTTTCGAGATATACAACAAACTGCATAAGTAACTTTGTAATCCTATACAAATAGATTGAGATATATGCGATTACAAAGTTTTTTTTGCAGTTCATACATATAATCAAAAGATAAATAAATAAATTGCCACCCCTCGTCTAAAACTTTGAAATACGTATAATTATAGTTTGTTTATCAGTTCAATCAAGAAATTTACAAATAGTAAATTTCAAGCAGCTCAGACCATTTTTTTTTCATTTTTATACTAATGTTTCCATCCTGTTTTTCCCGTTTGGGGTTTCCAAAAACAATGCACATATGTATGTTTGGATATTCGTATGCATTGATGTTATAATTGACGCTTAAGCGTGAGAAAGAAACTACGCCCAAGCGTAAGAAAAAAAGTCAAGGGTTTCTGGTAGAGATCTCTTATTTGGTATGGTTTTCTGTTATTTTTTTGCGGTACACAAACAAACAGTAAAGGTAACTGACAGTTAAGCTAACCGACAGTTATGCTAACCGACATTTAAGCAAACCGATAGTTATGCTAACCGACAGTTAAGCTAAACGACAGTTAAGCTAACCGACATTTTAGCTAACCGTCAGTTTAGCTAACTAATAGTTATGATAACCGACCGTTAAGCTAACTGACTGTTAAGCTAACAGACAGATAAGATAATAGACAATTAAGATAACCGACAGTTAAGCTAACCGACTGTTTAGCCAACCGATAGTTAAGCTAACTGACAAAACTGACAAAAATTCTAAAAACTATAGATTCGGCCTCTGTATCAATAATAATAAACCTTATTAACAAAAGTTACGTTTCTTTACAGTAAGCGCAAAATAAGCTAATTACAAATTATAAGTTGCTTACTTCGGTTTGTTACTATAGTATATAATATAGTGATTATTTCAATAACATTTTCCAAAAAATATTTAATGTACAGACAGATTCGACTCAGTTAGAATTTTATTATATGTATAGATTTTGTAATTAATATATGGCAAGTATTTTTCAATGAATATAAGAAGATTTTAATGTAAACATAAGCGACTACATACAACCGAAATTGTAGTACAAAAGTATGTAACAGGGTCGTTGGTGATATGCGAATTGCGGATTGTCTCATTTCGTCAATACAAAGGAAGCGTTTTGAATTGTCTCACACATTTAAGCTGCCGTTTATAGATTATAACTTCAGTCAGTCCCATAAAATGAAATGGGAGTAAGAGTAATAAAATCTCGATAACCGTTTAAAATTTAATTATTGGATCTAAATCTTTATGGATAAGAAAATAAATAAATCTGAAAATTATCATAAAACCAAACATTCGCAAAATGAAGAAAGGAATAATAGGTGAATTACTTTTTTATATGAAAAGAATGGCTGGACAAATGGTTTGATTTAAAATTTTATTTAAAATCATTAAATTTTTAATAATGACAGTATTTCCACGGAGGTCTACGTAACGTAATCATAGAAGTGTATGCACGTCGAGCACGTATTGCACTGTAGTTCGCACACAATGAACAGACAAGTGCCCACTTGTCCGTCAGGTAAAGTAAACGCTGTAACGGCACGATATATTTGATATCCACTGAATATGCCGTTCATTGTGATAGTGCATTAACATTTTCAAATTTTCTTTAGGACCTGATACTTACTTTTAAGCTTATGTTATCTATATTTCAAATACTGCTATGATAAGACATTGCGGGTTACTTAAAAAATGTAAAGCTAACTTTGAATATGAGTAGCATTTAGTCATGGTGCCAACTGTTACTAATCTCTGGATTAAATTGGCCAAAGAATAATTATCGTTCGATCCGCCCTTAAGAAAGGACGGCGCTAGGATAATATATTAGGACCTTGAACAATTTCTCGCAGGTCAATAAAATAATATTATCTTACGTCTTACAACTTTAATCATTAAATTACACGTTATTGAACCCAAGAACTCATGTCATGAAAAAAAAATTGCCACAAAAAGGTTTTTTTAGATTCGTGTCTTTTTAGTTTGTTCTTTTACTTCAAATATCACTTTCACTTGGCAAAACTTCTGGCAGACACGACTACAAATCGTTTTTTCCTAATGAACGATTAGCATGCAACTTGATATAATAACAAAAACTTTTTTATTTCATAACAAAATACAAAAATTTTTTAACTCTCTGTCAGATATATTCAGGTTAAATATATTGTTTTATAACTATCATAAAAGTATATCTTGCTTTTTCAATGTACGTTTTTTTTGTAATATGTAAAAATTAAATTTAATTATACATACACTACAAAACTTCAGCTTTAAAAATTAAGGTCAAACTAAAAATTATATTATAATATGAAGCATGAATTGCTCACGATGAAAGCCGGAAATAATATAGCTTTATAGCCTCAAGCGTATTTATTTTCAGCCTACAGAACATATTTGTTGCATTGTTACGAACATGTCCTGGTTTTAAACTACGCAGTGATAAAAATTTCTCACGAGAACAAGTAAATAGAATGCCCGTACAGAATTGTTGTTTCTGACCTTATTTTAGATTTACTTAGCTATTATGCTATCCAGTGCCTTTAATGATACTTTCTCCGGTACATAATTGGTGATTTGTTTAAGATTTAGAATTGTTTATATACAAAATGCTTTATAAAGTGTGTCTAATCGAGGCTACTGACAAAACGCCTGCCTCTTAAAAAGCTGCGCAAAGCGTAAGTCTAAGTACCCATAAATAATGAAATTACGTCGGCTCGTTAACTTTTTTTTACATTCTTTTAAGCTTCAATGTTTGCATTATATACTAACTACTCGAAATTAATATGTAAAATTCCTAACGTAGTAATCTTGATTGCTTTAAACTGTCATAAGTTAAAAAAACAGCCTCTCTTTGTGTTAGCGTAACCATGATTATAACTAGTTTAAAATAGTGATTTATAATGTATAAAAGCGATAAATTAAGAGCTAGAACTCTGTTCTGTCGTCGAAGTCTTTGTTAACTTAACGAGGGCAGCAAATGAATGATGAGTGAAAACAAAGTAAACACCGTTAAAAATGGAATTTAATGAGTAGGTAATGCTAAATACAGTTTTTCTTCAGTTCAATATTTTTAATAGATAGTACGTATGTATATCGATATATTAAAAAAATAGTAAATGTTTAATACCAGTGAAAGATCAATCCTGAATTGTTTAATAAAAATCATGATCATTGGAGCACTTAAAACGAATGAGTGGCGAAAAAATAATCAATAAGTAAACAGTGATGAAGTAAACAGTGAGAGTGCCTTTTAAAATCAAACCTTAATCCAAAAATACTTTTAAAAGGTTATATAAAAAGTCTGAGTATATCCCGAAGAGCGTGAACGAAAAGAGCGATTGCATTGGAAGAAGCCAAAAAGACAGGTAGACGTCGATATCAACAAGCTGTTAAGCTTGGCATTCATTTCTGTTTAGCTATCCCGCAAAGCCTTGTACATGTACATATGTCATAGTAAACTATTGTAGTAAAATTGTGTTTCTGTTCTTTTATAATGTTCAAATGTTATAATTATTTATAAGTATTTTGTTTGTGACATCTTAAGTAATTGAGGCTTTAATTAGATCATTTAGGATTTTTTTCCACTTTTCCTCAAAGTGACGGAGACAAAGAGAATGAAGAGACTTATCACTAATCTCTCCATTTTGTTTGTCGTTGCTACCGTTAGCGGTAAATATTAATATATTTAATACAAGTAGTATTGTAAACAGTATTAAAACATCTATAATCTTAGTACTTACAAGTATGTTATAACATATTTGTATCGGGTCGTGTCCATGTTTTTATGGATAGCGCAGTATTATATTGGTGAAAAATTTTTAGAACTTCTTCAGTCGTTTTTTTCGCTATTCTATGCAGACCAAGAGACAAAATCCTCTTCATAATAATCAGCATCGATATACATATAACGTATTTATATTATTAAAATCTTACTGTTATTAAACTTAATTTTTTATTATTGAATTTGAAGTCTACATTGCTTAAACATTATATCTTTGCAAACTGGGAAGATAAATTTTAAACATTCATTTCTATTGAAGTTGAATTTGCTATCAGATGCACGCGTCGTTGGTCACATCGCCTGCGGAATCGAAAATGTCTGTCGCAGTCGATCCTTAAAGTAGAATCTAAAGGGGAAAGCTTACCAATGTTAAATAAAGTTATTACGTAGACAAAAGAATCTTTCAATTTATAGAACTTTTCTTATTAAGAAATGAGGCTTAAAACAAGTGGTTTAAAAATAAAACAACCAGCCCCGACTACTTTTTTAATTTGGAATTTTATAAACTAATTGTAGCTTAAGTAAGGGGTTCAGTTCCTATACTTCAGGATACCACACATTGTATGGGATGACTACCTAGTCAACCCATACAATGTGTGTAGGAATACCTATTCCATATAATGACGGAATTGTTATACACATTGTAAAACATCATTCCATTTCTGTAAAAAAAACACTCAAAGGTTCTTTCTACACGATATACTTCAGAAACAAAAATTATCAGGGGCTAAATCTGTTGTAGGCAATTTTTCTCTAAGATTAATATTTATCACAATGTAAAAACATTAAGAAACTTAATTTTATACATTTGACTTTGTAATGATGAATTGAAATGAAGTTTAAAAGTATTTTAATTTTACATAATCAGCATAACAAAATACATGGCTATTTAAAAAATCCAGATCAGTTGGTTGTACGGGATTTTCAGAACTAGCCCCAATTTTGCAAAGTCTAAACAAAACTTTGCAAAAAGAAAGTTTTGGAAAGTTGCAAGAAAGTTCTTTCCAGAAAAAACTAATAAATTGCCAATTTTTTCAATCCCTCATTTTGTTATATTTCAAAAAGCTTTTTTAAAGTTTAGCCATGTCGTTATAGAAAGATCCTGTCACAGAAATTAGTTTTGGTTATTATCTACACTAATATAATAAAGCAAAAGAGATCGTTTGTTTTTTGTTAGGACGCGTTATTCTCTAGAACTACCAGTCAAATGTATGTAAATAAATTTGATTAACAACATGTTACGACTCAAATAAGCGGAGGCACGGGTAAATACTTGTTTGAAATAATAGCTGAAACAAAATTAAAATAGTAGATGCCATGGACTTTGGTATAGCATAATTTGATATCATGAAAAAATATGATAAATCGAAGGCAGTGGCAGCCCGGTGGTAGTGCGCTCGTTTGGGGAACCAAGTGAAGCAGGTTCAGATCCCGGATCTCGCACGTCTAATATTTTCATGAGGGGATCATTATCAACATGATTGCTACTTGCCTTTTGGTGAGAGAAAACATTGCGAGAACCTAGCAAGTTTTCGGAAGACAGCGTGAAACGTTAAAAAGTTCAATTCGAATAGCATTATTATTAAAAAGTATATCTATTTATCACATTATTCGTCCAAAGCTATTACATATTAGTATAAATAAACAGCACATGGAAGACGTGACCTACTCTACTTAACTCGCAAAGTTTAGGTTCAATCACCATATTTTATATTTCAAGCCTTAATTGCTTATGTAACTGTGGTAACGAAAAACGAGTTGCTAGTCACAAATTTACAAAATAACAAACAATAACCAAATTAAACTTCTAGCACAATATGTTTCATGAAAACCATTTTATATTATAGGTTTCGCAAACAAATGTAGTAGTGACACATATGCAAAATATTTTATGCGTTTTATTTCTTATAACAATAACTTGTTTTACTTGTGTGGACTTAACTTTTTGCATCGTTAGTCTGGACGCGACAAAGATCTATTGCGATATTTAAAACGTTCAAAAAATCAACACGACTTGCATTATTAAAAAGTAGTTTCATACTATAAGCACCACTGTGCTTTCATAAATTGATGTAACATACATAATGTCACCGAGTCTGAGAACAAAAGATAATTTACAGCCAATTTCACAAATACGTTTGTGCTTTAAATTATAAAGTTCATAATTATTCTCGAACTACAGTCACGTCACAAATATTTTCAATAGTCGCAATGTTCTTGAATAAATTGAGTAGTCAAATTTAGGGGAAATGCTTTCATAGTCTACGTGTAAAGGGCAACCCGCTAAAGTTGAACTAAAGCTACCGCCTCCCACCTGCGAGCTATTTTGACGGAAGTCGGAATTTACGTCTCAGCCCTATTTATAGGTAACGTTGAATGTTTTGCGTATTGTACCTTTTCACTTTATGTATGATTCACGTAATATGAATAGAATATCTATTCGATATTTTTAACACAATTCAAGTAAAACTTTGATTAAGTTTTTATTGAGATCAAATCGAATAAACAAAATGTAGGAGGTGCATTAAGCTTATGAGGGAGCGGCAGCCGCGAAGGCCGACATTGATACCTGTAATTTATTAGATTTGCCCCAAAGGCGGATAATCTATTTACTTGAGGTTCACTAAACACACCTAGTCTACTTTGTTTGACGTAGTTAAAGATAAATGTAGACATTTCTTTATTTCTATTTCTTTATTTATACAAGGTCAAGTTATTGCGTATTAAATACAAATAAAAGGTTTTCTTCTAGAACATTTGAATTTTATTTTTATACAATAAGTAAAGAACTAAGTTTCTGTAGATTTTAATATAAAAGAGATTCGTTGTGTATTAATATGGATATACAATAGGTTATTCTTTGACTATATAAATAGATATTAGATACTTTCAATTTGAACAAAACTTACTAACGCCGTACTAGAAGCAGTATCTATAAGATACCATTTTAATATAAGAAGAAAATGAAGTATTTTTGTAACATTTCCAAAATTCATTGATACATGTCTCAATTAGTAACCGAATAAAACGATTATCCCATAAGAACTCTTTACGCAAAGTCACTTCAATTCCTTCCTACGATAGAAAATTGGTTCGAACTACCCAACAAACACTTGCGTTAATAACATTAGTAAAAATGGTTGGTATATCCAATTAGATTTGACTTGAAAAATAAAGCCTTAAAAAGAATTATAAAAAAAATGTAAAAACAATAATGAGTGTTACCTACCCAAAAATAATAATATGGTTAAATAAGTTTCTAATATTAGAACAGGAAATATTAGTGATTATTAGCTACCGCTGTAACTTATATTATCACTTGTAATATCTTGGTAATTATAATATCGAGTATTAAGTATATTTATTTTAATCAGAAAGGTGTTATAGTAAATGTTTCGCAGAACGACTAATGAAGTTCCATAGACGTCAGTTTCAGAAAAATGTAAAACCCGTTAGTTCTTTATATTTCTGATTTCCGACGAGTAAAAACTGATTTTTATGGAATTTGTTTGATGTTAGGTACTGAACTGGAAGTAACGGTTACTATACTTACTCGGTGTGAATTTACTATACTAACAAACTGATCTCGTTTCTTTTAGCCGCCACTAAAAGCTCTAAAAACGTTTATCTCCCTGTTTTCAAACAAAAAGTAGTCTATGTTATTTTCGATCGATTCTGATTAGGTGTCTATAGTAAATGAAAATCCCCGTTCAGTTATTTTTTACTTTTTAGTGTCTGGAAGTCGGCTTTTGTTTTTATAAAGTTTTTATCTTCTATCATTTATCTTGCAGGAACATTTTTCATTAGGGGATTAAAAATAGGCTTTTCGTCAAAATATAATTAAGCGCTATGCATACGGTAATAAAAAGTATCGCATATCATATAACAATGAAATTATTAAAACTTAATGGACAGATTAAGTTTCAATTGCACTATTTTAGACGACAGTACAATTTGTAAAGATTTAATAGGTTTTTTTTGGTATACAAATAGTTCAATTAAACAAAAATAGCAAAGTTATATTTTATACCTAGTTATAATATATGTTGTAACAAAACAACACCACTTTTTTATTCTTAAACATTATCTTCTTAATACTTACACGACACCCATTACTTACTGCATGTTTATCTCTGCAGCTTTACGACCTAATCTTTTAGTAGTCAACGTACACACTTCTAAGATAGAAACTTTCACGAAATCGGCTTGGAGTCATATAACTAATTTATTACACGTAAAATGACCTCATAAAATCTGTATAAAAAGAAAGATTTATTTGAACAAAAATTTGATGGTTATCATGGTTTTGCGTGCGTTTCATTACATTATGAAACCTGATATAGACCTGTGATAAATACTAAAACTGTGCTTACAATAATTAAAAATTAAATTTTAAACCACATTTTTAATGGTATTTTAAGTAAGATCGTGGTTGTATTATTATTATTTAAAACAAAGAAGAAAACATATCAAGACGAGGATACACAAGTTTATAGCTAGCAGCTTATTGTCATTTTTCAAGATTAAGTGCTAATAAAAGGATTGCTATAGAATGGAAAATCAAAAAAAAAAAAAAACGATTAAAGATTCTTTTTATTTTTCTGCAAATAATAAAAATATTGACCACGGAAATAAATATTTGTAATACGTTCATTACACTCTTTCTTTTGAGGGATAAAAAACTTATGAACTGATAGGTACATACATATGTATATTTAATAGAATAACAATAATTCGTATTTAAAATAAAATGTGCCATAAAATTATTGTATTGATTAGGGAATATATGTATTATATTTATAACATTTTGTAGGATGAATATTATTTAACTTAAAACATACTTTTTGTAGTTTTTTTATACATTTCTACTATCTCGTACTCTATTATACATTTTTGGACGTCGCGAATATTTTAGCATATCTCCGATCAGGTTAGTTTTATGAGCCACTGAGCATGGGATAGGTTTTATATTCAAATGAGGCAATTACAAAGAAACCTATTTAGAGATTTAAGCAGTTTTTTTTTTGATAAAGGCTATCTCAGAAAATACTGAAAGATAGTAATCAGCAAAATCCATCCATTATAATGTACCATATAAATTAATAAATAAAATGCAACTAAGTGTCTATTTTATCTTTACGAAATGCAATTAATGCTGCTTGCATAAAACTGACAAAGATTTTCTTATCATGTGACAAGTATTGATCAAATTTGTAAAACGCCATTCCGATGAGACAAGGGCAGCTTTTGTGTAGGGCTTTTGTTTGACCACGCCGCGCAGGGCCGTTGCCGTTCGCCCGGTCAGATCCGGTAATAACATTAGAATATTATATAAACCAGGTAGTTCACGTTTAAAATGTTTACAATATTTGTAAACATTTTATATTATTATATTTATATATATTATTTAACCCTTCACCACATTATTTACTCGTAAGCTAGAAATTTATCACAAAATATTTAAAAATAATCCAATGAAACAGACTGTTTTGTATAAAGCTGTAACACATATTGAAAGCATTTAAATTTAATGAGCTTTTTATAAGGAATCGAGTTTATATTTGATAAAAAGCTGAATAGTCTTCTTAGGCAGTCAGAAGCTTTCGAGAGGGAGCGGCCGCTGTATACAAATATAGCCGTTTTCTTCAAGTGTTTCAAGGGCGTCTTTTTAAATCTCTGTATTTCCTTTTTTCACCTCCCTAAACCAGGTCAGGTGGATTTATTATAATTGTGACTTTTTTTTTAATTTAACCATTTGTGTAATTGAAAGGATTACGTGTTAAAAATTAATAATTTTTGGCTTACTGATTAAATAATATAATATTGGATATTATTAGAAGTAAAAGTTTAAAAACTTGGTCAATATTTTAAAACGTTTATCGTTGGAAAAGAAAATCATTAACTGCTTACACATATCTGTTGCCATTTTACTAAAATAACTTTATAATATTATACATTATTGTTTCACAGCAATTTATGTAAATATTTATAATATTATAATTGTTCAGTCAAAGGCTCTATGATACAAATGAAGTATTGATTTACTGAAGTCTCCTAAATTTTAGACAAATTATTATATATGTTTTATGGCGAACAAAACATTTGTACTGATTTTTAACAATTGCATGGCAATTTTGAGTTTTTTATTGTTTTGTAAAATTATTGTCAGGCTTTTTCTTCTGTTGAGGTATTGTTTTCCGAATGGAGTCACGAGCCTTTACAATACCTATTATACGTACACTATTGCTATGTTTCAATGAATAATATTGTAAGTACATTTATATTAATAACGTCCATTCCTCGCATGTTATAAATTCGTTGTTTTTATTTTATAAGCGTTGAATGTAATAATTTAAAATAAAAATGGCGTTTATTTGTTTTTATCCGTTGAGAATCGCGTACACGCCGGCGTGTCAGTTAACAATTAATTTCTTAGAAATTATCCAGGACGTGATAATATACTAATTCTTATGTAATCATAAGGGTTTATTATACCTTTATATAAATATACGTACGTCTATAACCATGGAAATGGTGGAATAACAGAAGGTACATTTCTTGATCGACTATTTAGCGCGCTACATTTTATCAAGATTTTGATCAACGACCGGATTTTTATGACGTTTGAGCCACATAAAATATAAAAATAAAACAATTCCATAGTGCTTAAAAGTTTAGTGATTTAACTTTAAGGAATAAATGATTCTTAAGATTATTCAAATAATACACATTTAAGTTAATATTAAGCTACTTTACGTACGCGTATGTTTATTGTCTTTATTAAAGCAAATTACTACTGAGTAACTACTTTTTTTCGGATTTAGTCATGGTTTTATTTTTTTGTTATGATTTTGTATTAATGTATTCCATTATTATATAAACTCTCATTTTGCAGTATCCTTTGGTTTTCTAACCACTCTTTTTAATTCAATCTTAGTAATATTTTTATAATAGTAATAATCATGTTACAATGATTAATTTTGATATTTAACTTCACCCTGGCCATTTTACATAACACGTTAACAGTTAAGACACACAAAAATTAAGTTAATTGGGGAACCTATGTAAATAAGAACCTTAGAATTTCAGTCTTTCACTTTGCTCTTTATTTTCTGTTTTATTAAACATAAGTATAAAAAATAAATTGCAAGTCAAATGATTAAAAGTAATATATAATTAAAATAATATTAATTCTGTATGCTAATATATGCATATTCAACCTAATTTTTAGTAATTTTATTTCAGTTCTCTAAACTACATTATATAACTGTAATTTTTATGTGAAAAATACGTAATTTCTCATTGGAAAGAAATATGTTGTTAGAGTTTTATTTTATTTCTAATCACTAAAGCACTAATGCAGACTTAATAGTAATTACAAATGTTTAAAATGCTACACGCACCTTTCAAGTTGCACACGCGAGCCGACGGGAATTTCTGTCAGTGCAATTAGACTACTTAGAACGCTGCGGGGTTACTAACTTTAGTTACCTGACATTTAATTTTTTAATTCAATTATTTATATACTTAAATAAGTTAAGTGAAGGCTAATATTAATAAATTGAGGTAGATGTATCTTCTAAAGTGTTAGAACGCGAGTTCACTAATAATCGAGTCTGTTATTACAGGCATTGTGTAAGCTATTATTATTAGCTTAGAGATACCACAGATCATATAATACTATACTAGGTGATACTAATAGCCATTATAGTATTTATTATATACATTGTACATATATATATATATATATATATATATATATATATATATATATATATATATATATATATATATATTTTTATTATTAACTGCCTCGGTTGTATGGTGGCTAGCATATACGGCTGCACATCCGGAGGTCCTGGGTTTGAGTCCCGGGTCGGACCAAGTTTAGTTATTGAGTCTTTTTGTTTAGTAAGCCTCAGTAACAACCCGGAGTTGGGAAGTTGGCGGTGTTTTACCCCCGTGCTTTGGCGAGCACGTAAAGCCGTCGGCTCTGCTTCTTAACTCTCACTGGTCGTGTCGTGTAATCGTCCCACCGGAGTATGAGAGTGACAGGGATAGAGAGTGCACTTGCGTCTGCGCGTAAACTTGTGCACTATAGTATCTCCTGCACAGTTGGCTAGTCTTAATGAGATTGGCGGCCGTAGCCGAAAAACGGTCAGGCGGACTTATAATTTTTTGTATTTTTACTAGTTTCTGTCCGTGGCTTTTTTCGCGTAAACTCTTCTTTATCTTCAATGTTTTCGGCAGTGCTATCAAGTAATAAATTCAGAAGGAAAATAACACTAAAAGTTAACTCTTATCCTTATTATTAGGATGATATTATCTATCTTATGGTCTATCTGTGCGAATTTTTATCCAAATTAGTTTGATGATGCATGCGTGAAGAATATAATCAATAAATATTAACTACGTTTAATCTTTTTACTCGACTCTATCATTATCTCTACATTTGTAAAAAAAAAGATTAATCCCAACAAAAAATTCACAATTTGTACTGAAACTTCGTCTTAAATATTTTCTTATGAAACAAGTAAAAACATTTACGAAGTTATTTTATGGACATTTATTTTTTCTTTTTCAATTTAAGATAGCGTCTTATACAACTGTACTTATTATCAGTGGTTATTGTTTCTTTAACTTTTACGTTTATATTAAGTTAATTTACCTAATATTATATATAAAATTTTGCTTTTTGGATATATTGTACAATTTCTTAATATATTTTATCATAGTATTGAGGTAAACGTTTCGACATAATGTATTTTATATATTAACTAGTGACTTACACTCGCTTCGCTTGAGCGCGTTTGGCACGTACATAATCATATAGCGTTGCTACAGTTTAATAGATCTTTTAAAGAGAAATATTTCCGTAATATATTGTTTTCATATAACTTTATTGGTTTACGAGGCGTACGCCAATAAAGTTCCCAATCGGCATGATTTTTTCCGACATCTTTAACAATCATCATCATATTTCAGCCAATTATACAAATCCTGAAATGAATATACTTTAATATACTATACTATACGGAACAATATACTTAGCTCAATAATATATATTATTAATTTTTAACTTAAATTGTTCAAGGGGCAAGCTCAAAATAGAGTGTGGAAATTTATTATGTATGCCTTGCCCCATAAAAGATTTATTCACTTTTTGAAGACGAAAGTTTCGCGTTATTAGTTTATTCTTATTTCTACTTAGTATTTATTTTGTATAGATTGTAAGAATTTTGTAAGATTTCAAAAAAGTATTAATTGATACCGTGATATTATAAAACTGAAGATAAAAGTCCGAAAAACTTTATATTTAGTTGAAAATTTGACAGTTTTAAAAATTCATAGCTCCGTAACCAGGTCAAAACCAAAGTAAAGATATTTAGGGCTGTTTGAGGATAAAATGAAGTATCATCTATAAAATTTTCAACAGATTTCGATTTGATAGAAAAAAAAATATGGGTATCTAAAAACAGCGATTTTTGAGAAATCGATCGGCTTCACGTAGCTGTATTTCGTAGTGATAGCAGTAGTTAAAGGAAACTAGGGTGGAAATCTACAGAGTATACTTTAACAAAAAAATTAAGTTCTTGATCATCCCTCTACTCCAAAAATTGTAGATTTTAGAGTACTTTGAAAATTGCAAAAAAATTACTCAAACAGTGGCTCAGTTAGAAGCCTACAGCTAAGCCGCATTTAATACCAATTAGAATTCATTTAATTAATAATGACTTTTAGTATTTTAGTGGAAAAAATAGTCTTTCATGCTGATTAATTATTGTTATTTGTAGCTAGCCATTTTTATCACAATAAATACTATAAGAGTTTATTTTGAAATAATATCCATTTCATTAATTTACTTTTTTTGCAATTAATTTTACTGTTATTGCACCGGATACGGGAGACATTTTATTCGTTTTAATAATTATAATAAATTAGTTGTCGCCTGCGACTCTACTCGAGTGTTATGTGGATAAACATTATAATCAGACAATCGGTCTTACTATTGCCCATTAAAGTGAAATAATACATTTTTTAAGAATTGTATAATACATCTTTTTTCAATTCAATTTTTGTTTTGCTTTCATGTTGGTAATAAGGGTAAAGGGCTATATATTTATATAGGTATATTTTCCTACTTCATAAAATACTATTATTTTTTTAATCAATGTTTTTTTTCTCTATGGTAGCTGAAAGATAACTTTACTATTCTAAGAAGCTTTGAATTGGATAACATATTCATTTTGATATCTTGGTGAATTTTCTCTTGCGGAGTATTTTTTAAGTCTTGATTATAAGAGTTAAACATTTTTTTATATTATTAATTGCCTGTAATTATAATAATAATTTGGGAATTATATTAGCATCTAATTACTATTTCAGGTTTAGTCAAATATATCGTTAATGCGTTTTAGAAAATTTGAATTTTAATGGAAATTATACAGAACTGTTTCGACAAAGTGATAAAACGAACGCGAACTATTCCTAAGTCGATTTGCATGTCAATTTATGTATAATCCTCGCTAAAGTTATTGTTATTTTAAACGGACTTAAATATAAAATACCTTTTCTATATTATGCCAAAGTTTGCAAGTGTATGAGTGCTGACATTGTACCTTTTTGTGGTCCTTTAAGGACACATGTTACGTTCAATATTATCTCTGAGACGATTCTGCTGAAATTTTTGTGATACGAATTTAAAAATTTTCATTTTATTTAATAAAATTTTCTTTTTAAAATCTATTTAATGCTATTTCAATCATCATCTCATTTCAATAATTTGTATTGTATACCTTATTTAAAAGCACTTTACGTGGTTTATTATTATACCGCAAATTAAAATTAAGAATCTACGTTATAGAATTAGTAAAAACTATTTGTCTAGTTTACAACTAACTACATTAGAATTGTTTTTGTGTTTATAACACAGAATTGTATAATAATTTCACGAATGGAGGAAATCTCCACTATTTGCATAACAAGCACTGTAGCTATTCCAAAACAAAACCTAAGTAAACATAATTGCATAGATTTATTCCATACTAGCGACATACCCTCTCCTCGACACCCCTTGGGTGCGTCTATAAAATAGTTATTGCGAGTGCGCCTTAGGAGATACTCTTGCTTGATATTGCCGATTAAATCTAATATGTTTAGCGCGCGTTAGCCACGTCAATTTTTAAGGATGACTCGGACCAGTTATTACTTTTTGCGTGAAACGTGCACATACAAACAGACATACAGACAAATAGCCAAACAATTTAATAACTACTGCTTCGGGGTCTATATTCTTCGGGGTCTATAATCTGTACACAATATGTTACAGTCCTTGTTTTTAAAAAATATTTCATGTACAGATTTCGCTAAGTTACTGCTTTATTATATGTATAAATACTTTCACCACGACTACGGTCTGGTGCATCCCTAGGAGTCTTTTGCCTTACATTTTCACATACTTCTTTATTTCAAACCGTTTTGGTAGCCCATGTTGATAACGCAACTCAACGGTTAGATATTTCGACTTCAATTAGTTCTTAAGGTTTCTGATAGTAAATACATTTTTATCGAAATAAAATATAGTCTATAGCACTAAGCGGTTATGTAGGTTCCTGTTAGTGAGTAAATTCTTAGAATTGAATTAGTAGTTCCGAAAATTATCGCCTATATCCCAACATATAAACTTTTATAATATTAGTGTACATGACGTGCTCAACAATGAGCAACACGCAAGTGTACAGTACCTGCAGCCCGAGCTTCTTTGCACGCGAGCACCATGCTATGGCGTACGTCAGGGTTGTCATCTGCGATGGTCTCGCCCACGGCCACGAAACGTTCGACGGCGCAACAGACGGCGGCGCCTACTCGCTGCACCGCCGCGCTGCCCGCCGCCGCCTCACCCCTTGTCGCCACGAGACTGCTAATCTACCGAATAATGCGTAATATTAATTAAACAACTAATAAAGAAACTATACAAGGAAGAAAAGAACACAATATTTTAACATCTTATGTCATCGAAATCATTCACATTAAGAAAAAATAAGTTCAGAAGTTAGTCCGGTCAATATAGACATTTAAAATAACAAAAATTCCCGGAAAGCCAAATATTTGTGGAGAGCTAGCATTTACCATCACAAATAAAGTTTTAAAAATCCCCATCGATCCTATGTGTGCTACAAAAGTTATTCGGGGTCAAAGGTCAAAATTTGAGGTTTTTTGGATTTCCCTCGAAAACGGTAAGTAAAACCAAAAAAAAACTCAAACTAAAGTTGTAGACCTTAAAATTCTCTACAAAATGGTTTTCATAATTTTTTTCCTAAGAGTTACCATTCATGAGATATCTCGATTCTAAGAGTCACATTATACATGATATGCTCACATTTCCACGCCACCTGTGAGGTAGTGTACTCGGTGCGTTTTTTTTACCGTGGTAAAAATAGTATTGAGGAGTTTTTCTGGAGCAGTAAAGTTTTAATCGGTTCCAGAGTATTATCTATCAATTTCCAACCCCAGTCTTCTGGGTTCAGTTGATTGCCTAGCCATGCTTGAACTTGATAGTATACTCGATACAAGTGTTGAATAGCAGATGCCGATGTTGGAGGAAGACTTGATAGTTGTACTTGTTTCTTGTTTCGCGTATTTTTTACAAAAGTTAAGTATCGGTATTTATCAATGCAAGTTATTTTTTTTGGAGCTCCATAAACCGCAAGAAGAAAGCAAATTCCTTCCGTAATTATTGTTTGAGGTGTGGAATCAATTTCTGTAAATACTTTAGCGCAATCAGTCAAATCTTTATATGTACATATCATGTATAATTTGACTCTTAGAATCACGATATCTTACGAATGGTAACTCTTAGGAAAAAAAATATAAAAACCATTTTTGTAGGGAATTTTAAGATCTACAACTTTGGTTTGAGGTTTTTTTTTGGTAAAAGTTACCGTTTTCGAGAAAAATCCAAAAAATCCCAAATTTTGACCTTTGACCCCGAATAACTTTTGTAACACACATAGGATCGAAGGGGATTTTTAAAACTTTATTTATAATGGTAAATGCTAGCTCTCCACCAATATTTGGCTTTCCGGGAATTTTTGTTATTTGACCACTATTTTTATGTCTAAATTGACCGGACTAAAGTAATCGTTTTAGAAGTCGTACATGATGAGTATATACTTAATAGGATATACAAGTTTTTTATACAAGACTAGTGACTTGACTAGTACATAGGAATGCTCGGGTGCGTTCCTATGTATGTTTTAAATAGATAGGAATAGTTATTGCGATTGTACCTTTGGAGAAAGACTTACGCGATTGCAGATTTTTCTGTAGGCCTTATTAGGACCTACAATTTTCTAGTACATTGTTTTGATGTATTTCTTAAGGTTTAGCCAGCGTTAGACATGTAAATTTCTAAGAACGACTCGATAGAACTAGATATTGTGTTTTTCCGTGGGATTTAAAGATTTTCCTGTAGTAAAAGGTATCCTAAATGTTGATTCGAGTAATAAGTTATTTAGCAAAAAATTTAGTTAAAATCGGTTAAGTACTTATTGCGTGAAATGCGCACATCGATTTCGTTAAGTTACTGTTTTATTATGTATAGATTTGGTTGAAAATGTTAATGTACGGTGTCACCTTGCATTGTCTACTCAGTCGTAAAAGGGTTACATTTAGCCTATGGTTATACTATATTTACTAATTGTAAGTCAAAAGTTACGAGTTTCATTATCACGCAGGGTGCGAATTTGCGATGTGGATTATGTCCCGATCTGGTTAAACTCAATTCCTGTATTAGAGTTGTATTACAGTGACACGAAAACAAATTCTAGCATTGAATGCAATAAGAAATAGGGAATTATATATCTTATATAACAATGTTGACCATAATTTGCTAGACTGTGCAATATAGGGTATATTACAGAAGTATGCTTGTTGTATGTCAAAATATATCGCGACTGAGACAAGGTCATCGAAATTCTTATTTCCATAAAATTTTGAAAGGTAACGTTGCGTAATAAAGTAAAACATAATATCATATTTTTATCTCATTTATATTCAAAAGTATTTGTATCAATTCAATTTTCAAAGTGTAGAGCAAAGTATTAGATTTACCAAGAGCGAGATCGTGGGCGTTACGTTTAATAAAAAATATGTACTTTTAGTTTCAGATATTATCGGAAAATGAAGACAATATTG
This sequence comes from Fabriciana adippe, assembly GCA_905404265.1. NCBI lineage: Eukaryota > Metazoa > Arthropoda > Insecta > Lepidoptera > Nymphalidae > Fabriciana > Fabriciana adippe. The sequence goes on from FR989985.1 coordinate 10,391,737, forward strand.
AAATTCTAATTTTGAATTAAAACCAATCTATTTTTAATACAAAGTGTATTTTTTTTTAAATCTAACAATATGAGCATCATTTTTGTATAGAAAATAAGGTGTATAAGCAATATTTTATAGAAAATGCAGAAAGCTGACGTACTACCATTATTGGAACTTTTGTAAAATATTGGATTATTTTCTTTTTATTATAAACTTATTCTATTTATTATAAATATGCTCACCTTTTCTACAGTAGCATTCATTATATTTTACGGTATATTTTTATGTTATATGGGTTATCTACAGGGTTTTATTTTAACATATTTTGTTTTTTAAGCAGGTTAAACTTTCTATCGTACATACAGTTTAAACAAAGGAATATTCTGATAGGATATGATAATGTCTATTTCTTTTCTTTAACTATTATCCATAAAAATAATTATTATAAACTAGCGACTCACCCTCGCTTCGCTCGGGTTCATTCCTAGGTACGTTTATCGTTTAGTGATTCCCATACAAAATAAATAGTTCAGAACTTTAGATTTTCCAGCTGTTTTTTTTGTTTTCGCTAAAAAAAATTATATTTAAACCACCCCTGACAAAACAAAAAAAGAATTACTCAAATTGGTCCAGCCGGTTTTGAGTTTTAGCGAGACTAACGAACAGCAATTGATTTTTATATATATATAGATTATAATTTAAGTTGACAACAATACTGGAATGTATTGTGTAATTTACTCTACAAATATTATCATGACCTTATTAGAGCTGAATCGGTTAAATTTTGCTGAGGTTTTAATATAATTTATTAGTTTTTTTCACAATAGTATTGATGATGACGATTATAGGTTCTTATATTTTAATAACTAACCAGATTATTAGGTACATTGACGAAAAGACAGATTGAGCCAGACACGAGTACTGACTGTAGCTTGGAGAAAATGGATTTTATTATTCTTTTATTCAGACTCATTCAGAATTATATAATTTTAGATTTGTATTTTAATTTTAAGTACATTTATAAGAAGTCATATATATGTATAAAGGTAAAAAGGTAGATATACTATTTATTATATTTTTCAATATTAATATACCTACATAGAATAATTTAAAAACTTTCAGTTTTTTTGAGTGTAAACTTATAATAAAATTTATGTTATGGTTTCAATAAATGTAGCACTCTTAATACACATTTACTGATGAACAGCAAAGCTAAATCCACGCAATGTTGTTTACTTTTTGAGGCATATATTTTGAGGCATCGTTGAAAATTGGAATAACCAACGTTAACGACGTTTCAAGAGTCATTTTTTACATTTATTCTGGTAATGTATCTAACAAAAAAATATTCAAGTACTTCGCAACATTTTTTACTACCTAAAGGGAATTCGATTTCTGCCCATATTCTCTCATTTAGTATATGGCAATATGTTATTTATTAGGGTTATTGTGTATTGTTATACATGTAATGTATATAATATATTTAAATATGAGTAGCACCAGCTAAGACTAAGTGCATTCGTTTAAAATATATCTTCGTTTATCTATTTTAAAAGACTTTATGCTGATCATAATGATTAATTTAATAGCCTGCTGTTTGTCGGAGTTTGTTACATACCTATTTAGGTATAGTAAAATTGCTTATTGACAACATATTGATAAGGTGTCTGTAAAAAAAATATAAGAAAGTAGTTTCGAAAAAATATAGCTAAGAAACCCTAAGTTGGATGGGACGACTCCAGTCGTAGCGACGAGGTATCGTAAAGACTGTAGAGAGAGCTTCGTTCAAGGTCGTTCTTACACGCAAGCTTATTTTTCGGCTACTTGTTGCTTTGCAATTTATGACTTCATGAGATGGTCGTGCTCAATATTCTTTGTGGATTAAACAGGAAAAGCGCGCGAGGTGGCCGATTCGACACGTATCACGTACCTGGGGCTCGCGGCACACATAGTCGTCGTCATCGGATAGAGCGTCCATGTCGGCGGCGGGTGCGAGGACACAGAGCGCGCCCCCGGCGGCGCGCGGACGCGGGCGCGCGCACGTGCTCCGTGGCGCTGGCTTGTCTCAGCGACACCGCGCCGCTCCGCCCGAGTCTGCCGCGGCACTGACGGCCTGGGACCATCGATCCGCTCAGCCCGCCGCCCCGCACGCACCCGCCCTCTAGCAGACCACGTGCTTATCCGCCCTTCGTTTTATACTAACTAAACGTAACACTACTATTTAACGTAATTTTGTAATTTTAGTCGCCCAGGTATGATGCGGTACGGTAATCATCTACAATAAGATGCCTAAACATAGGGTTTCCTTTAGTAATGGATCAAGTTATTTCTTTAAAATTGGCGCTTTTCTATATAATCTCTACTGCGACGGCGCAGAATTGTGTGCAACAGATGTCGTCTAGGCGGGAAAATCTGACATCATCTGACGTAAAACACAGTCGGCAACGTTGCGAACTGACGATTGTAGGCCGAAAATAGAGTTACGACTAGAGATATTGCGTAAAAACCGAGAATATCGTCAGCAAAGCGAAGTTACGTCAGTGGGTTACTCTAGTACAGCTGTATTTTGATAGAACGTCATGGACAATAGATCTCACAGAGTTCAACGAAGTGTTCTTCGTGGAACCTAGAAATGCATGGGTGGCATACCTGCTTGATGAGTGGGAGTAGCGTTTTCTCGATGGAGAGCGTTTTAATCTGAGGAAGATGAATGTCGACGTCGGGCAGGCCGGCGGCCGCCATGGCTGGCGCGGGCGCGACTGCGCGGGCGCGCATCCGTCATTGGCCGGCCTCGTCACGTGGCGCCGCCGCCGCCCGCAGCCCGCCCGCCGTAAACGTGAGATTGCGTGTTTACGCGTACTCTTGTGGGAATATAAAAACTACTGCTTTACGTGTTTTATTTTGTTTTGATTTGAGACGCCAATTATAAACAAACGTTATAGACATGAAACTTTTAACCTATTTCAGTTTTACAGTTATTTTTTACTTTTGTTTTATTAAAGCGCCAATTAACTTTTATTAACTTGACTATAAAAAGAAATATTATATGAATGGTATAAATAAAAATACACATTTAAATATTCAATCAAGTTTCTTTATTTCTTGGTAAATGAACATATTTCTTACAAGGTAATCATTGGCACATTATCACACAATTTGTCAATGATTTATACTAATATTTTTTGCTATAAAAACAACAAATTCTTTCAAAACTAAGTGTCATTGATAAACATTTTTAAAAAATTAAATAATTACCTATATGATATTTTTAAGAAGACAAAAAAATAAATATATAGTATGACTCAAATTTTATTTAAGTAAACATTACTATGTTAATAGATCTAAAATAACCTAAGAGATCTAAATATTGTGATAGTTTCCAGAAATTTTAATATAATAGCGATTTATAAATTTTATAATTTTTTTAATACTTTAATTTATTTTATTTATATATAAAATATAATAATATGTAGAGCTTTGGTACTTGTTACTGTTATAAACTAACAACAAAATACATGCATAATGCATAATATGTAGATATTCTAATGTTAATTTAATTAGGTGGTAATAACCTTATGCATAAACAATTTACTTTTTATTTTTAATTAATAATTTGACTTAAATAAACAAGTTATGCCTGGTTACTCGCGATTAGATCTACTAAATATAACTTACAATAAAATTAATTAATTAAACATATCACACGCAGCAAAATCATTACAAAACTATTCCATACTTAGGGCTTATTACATACATATATAATTTAAAATTGACTAAAGTTTAAACTTATACATATAATCTCTCCAAATCGTCTGTTATGCCTAATATTGGTAGGACTAATTATAATAAACGCCCATACTGATTTGCGGGCGCCGTTTGTTATAGAGAGCCTCTTTAGAACTGTTGCTATCTTGTGAGCTATCTGACATCCAAGGGCTGCGACCAGACGAGTTGCGTACTTTTCGTTTACGAAGACTCTCTGTGGGACCTAAGGTAGGTCGCAGTAATTGTTTAAACCTAAAAGGGCCATCTGTGTAATCATCATCGGAGCTAAAGACCGGTGTTGCAAGAATCTCTGGTGAATTGCGAAGAATCTTTCGAAGATCTGATTCAGGGTCGTATGCTGGACTGTAGACTGGCCGCGGTGGAATTTCGGTTTTTTGTGTTTGTCTTACTAACTCTATTATTTTATTACTGCAATTAAAAAGTATAATTAATTATTAAAATAAATGAAAGGTATGTTTAGTGTTTTTATTAGGTGTGGTGAATGATATAATGTACGAGTAGGTTGTTGAAATGCAGAGTAAATGTTATGAAAATAATTTATTATGATCATTTATAGTTATAGCATGGGTAACGTACACTTATCGATGCACCTACAGGAATTAGTTAAAATGAAAATGTTTATTTAGAATATCTAAAACTACACAATGAGAAAAAAAGTAATATCTAATGAGTACATAAGTTAACTCTAACAATAACAGTAAAATGTAAATGAATAGAACATAAATTATTGTATAAAAAAATATATAATTACTTCCAACAATATACGTAATGGGAAAGGAAGGGGAAATAAAAATATCACCATACCCCTTTTTTAGTAGTCCACTTCGTTTTGCATGCGACAGTATTATAAATATTAATTATTCTTATGGCCAATAAGTCAAAATATTATTTTCTAAATCATACCTGACTAGACCACTACATTGTCTACTGCACGGTAGATTTTGACGATTACGGTTGTTTTGTAGAGGCTTGTCTTCGCTGTTATTATCTTGATCTCTGAAAAATTATAAATTATTTTTGTAAATATACTAAAATAGAATATAATCACTGCAAAAATATTATATTATATTGAATTGAAGAAAAGGACCAATTTGCAATGTTTTGTATCTCATAGGTTTAGATACAGATGTAGTATTTATACTTATGTACATATTTGTTATGAATTGAAAAATTACAATATAAAACTCTCCCATGTTTTATGTATAACTAAACTTTTCTGAGTAATTCGATATATTTATACAAACCTCATATTATTTTTCATACATATATCCTTTATTTGAAATATTTGATCCCATGGCATAGTATCGCTTTCATAAAATTCTGGCGATGGACTGGTCGTGTCCAGAGGCAAGCATAAGTTAAACATAAAATATTGAATATCAATAAGAAATCATTTCTACAAATCTACTTTTAACACTCGTGGTACAATAGTATCGTGGCTTAGGTACATGACGTTTTCTAATATTCCGTAATATCGAGAAATTAATAGTACTAAAGTGGATATATACATTATTATGTTTAAATTCTATTAGTAAAATAATAAGCAAAAATTTCTTATGTACCTTGAAAGCCTGCTAGCGTCTTGTTCTGCTTGAGATGGTTCGCCCCTTATGATGGAGGGTACTAGACTGAATCCAGGCGGAGGTTGGTATTCCTCAGGAGGTTTTTTCACATCCTTCAACCGAATTCCTGGTTTATTCCGACGTAGATTCTTATGTACCTCTTGGTTCTTAACGTGAATCTAATAACATGCCATTAATTTATGTTAGTTATATAGGTTGATTGTATTTAAAAAAAAAAAACATTTTACAGATAAAATCTGATGAATAAATGTTTTTATTATAAATAATATATTTCTTTCATATAATTACTTGTATCGCCAGATGTACGCTATGATGTTAATACGTGAACAAATATTTATAAAACAAATTCGAAACTAAATTGCCGAGAGTTGATGAAATAAATAATTAATTAGATGTGAATATTCAGTTATTAGTTCTCTTCACAAATAATCGTAGTTTTCTAAATGTTTTGTTTAAAAGTAATTAATTACTTACTTAAACATAATTTATTTAAATACAGGCAGTTTTGAATCGTTAATTTGTATACTTATATTTGCAACAGTTAATGTAATCTATGCTGAGAGCTCCTCCTGATAAATATTGATCACGGCAAATCTCAATAAAAAAGTGCGGAATAGATGTAATAGTGCACAAGCGTGTGCGTAGATACAAGTGCACTCTTTCTTCCTTTCATTCTCAAAGTCTGGTAGGACGACAATTTGACACAACAGATGGTGATGTCACAAATGGTGAGACAATAGGCTCAATGCCGACATGACCGAGACTTTACGTGCTCTCCAAGGCACGGGAGTGAAGCAGCACCAACATCTCAACTTCGGGCTATAACTAAGAATTTCTTAACAGAAAAACCCAGTAACAATCCTTGGCCTGAATAGAGACTTGAATCCAGGATATCCTAATTTGCCATAGAGCAAGACATTATATATATACATATTATAATTGTTTCAATACCTGATCAGCAAAGTTTTGTAGTTGCGCTGCACGCTCTTGCACGGAGTAGTGTTGCATGTTCTGCTGGTGAGTAGGCGGCGCGGGCGGCGAGTGTTGCGGCGGCGGCGGCGCGCGGCCTTTCGCCATCTTTCGCCTCGCTGTGTAACCACGGTAGTCTGTAATAGTGCTTGTATCATATTTGTCTTTGTTTATGCACTAGAGTTTACCTGCGGCTCCGGCCGCGTAGTTCAATTTTGTATAACTATATATTTATAAATAATGGACCACTAATGTATAAGCTATGATACTGTAAAGTTTCATCAAAGTCCATTCTGTAGATTTAGCGTGAAAGGGTAACAAACATATATCCATTACACACACACACACACATATATATGTATATATATATATATGTAATGGATATATATATATATATATATATATATATATATATATATATATATATATATACACACACACACATATATATATATCTTTTAGTATTATTACTAAATAGAGGCCTTTTTAACGTCTCACTTCTGGGCACATGCCTCCTCTTACATCGAGGAGGATCAGGCCGTGGGCCGTAGTCTGCACTAGATTCTCTCAGACATGCAGGTTTCCTCTCTCTTTATTCATATCGAATCGCATTTATTTCTCCTAACCTTCTTTAATTTTGCTACTAATATCTAAGTAAAACTCAAATTGTTAAAACAGTATTCAATGTATGTAGTACACCTGTTACAATATTATTAGAAGTATTATTTAAATAATTCTTTCTTAGATTTATCAAAATAAATCAGCGAAAAAACACGAAAAGATTTAAAGTGTGACTTAAAATTTATTTATCTTAGATCGCCGTAAATTATTTTTGAAGAAGTTAAAAATTGAGAGTACACACACGCATAAATACATATACCTACCTACACATAATCTTTCGTGATTATAATAGTAGACATTTATTAGATGTACTAACGACTCACCCTCGCTCCGCTCCACTTCGTACCTGGATACGTTTTTAGGTGAGTATAGATTTCTCAGAGATGAGATATTTTCCCGCAGTAAAAAGTATCCCATATGTTCACCAGGAGAACTAGCTATCATCATAATAAATTTCATCAAAATCTGTCCAGTGGTTTTCTAGTGATGCGTACTCAGATGACAGACAGATCATCTGTATCCATAACAATGATTATTTCAATAAGATTTTCCAAAAAAACATTTAAAGTACAGATTTGACTCAGAATTTTATTACATGTATAGATTACGTAATATTTATATAACATGCTAGTGCTGTCTGCCATCAAATTTCGGTAATATTTATTTAAAATAAACCAATAAACTTATTTATAACACCTCGAGGACCGCGAGCACACCGGTGTGCTAGATAACAATTGAATTCTCGGAAATTCGCACGGATTTCTTAGAATTTGTCCGGGAGGGAATAATATGGAATAAACTAATTTATAATATTGATATAACCACAGATCATACATAAGAGACTTACGACTTTGAATTATAGCAGCTGCGGAATTAACATTCTCCTTATTGCTTAAATTTGTATCTTTGCTATCTTCTACGCTTCCCCGTCTTATTACCTTAGCCATATTATTGTTTTTTATGGGAACACCTATAATTTAAGTTACAAGTTAGGTTACAAACAGTAATAGAATTTTATTATGAATTTTAATATCCCTACAATAAATACTCAAGAAAGATTTCTTCCTAACAAAAGGTCAAAACTATAATATGAGTTTCTTGTTTCTTCACTTTCCCTCTGTATCTTCCATAATAATATAAATATATAAGTATCTTATTATATATGCTCAGGTGGTAGTAAAATATGTTATGAAACGAGTATGTATATTTTAATATAATAAATAAGTTGATATAAATCGTACCTGCTCTTTGTTGTTTCCTTTGGTTTTCCTTTTCCATTTGACCTTTTTGGAATTCTCTAGCTAATTGTTTTTGACGTTCCTGAAGTCGTTTTCTTGTTAACCAGCCCCGAACATGTCGTTGCAATGTTAAAACGGAGATAGCCATTTGCGCTTTTAACCTCAAGCAGTATTTTCGAGCTAGCCAACCTCGCACGCGTGCTTGAACTAAAACGATTTTTCTTATCTGAAATAAAGTTGCAATAAAAATATTATAAGTACGGCAGTTTTTTGATAAAAACTGTAAAAACCACTTTAACCTTTTTTAAAATAGAGTAGTCAAATTTCACTCTCTCACTATCAATAAAGTTAAGTTTTCACTTAATAGGAACCAATTACATATGCACAGGATAAAAATATAAAAGTTTAACCGTAAATATTGTGGTAATATTTCACAAAAATATTTCCGTAGCTAAAATGGGCCTGAGGGTTCAGAAAACGGAAAACATAGAGTATTGTGAACTCCAGGTTTCATTCTCTCTTTCTCTCTCATTCATTTATTTTTCTAAATATTTACAACGTTATAAGAGATATATTATATACGAGCTTCGGTTAATGTAAGATTTATTAAGTACTGATTTTAATTAATAATTTATTTATAAATATAGTTACCTGTTCCTCATAAATTCTTGAAAGTACTTCGACGTGATAATATTTGAGAAATACTTTTGATTTGCCAAGTGCCCATCCGTCCATTTTCAATCGCAATAACAGAAGACGACAGGAGTCACGATTAGGCTTTATTTCTTCGTCGTAAGCGAATGCTAAGAAACTATACCTAAAATATAAATAGAAACGTAATAGCTTTAAATAATTTAGATTAAATATCAAAAACTTATTTATTATTAGTAAAGGGTACCTTTTTATAAATTCATCAAATGCGAGGCGATGCGAAAATCCATTTTGCCTTATTCTGATAGTTTCTAGGACCCCAGTATATCGTAACTGTTTCAAAATTTTTGCTGAATCAAAATGTTTCGGTGAGCGAGAATCATTTGGTTTTAGACACCTTACAAACTGCGGTGTACCGCTAACCATCTTTTGAAGTAACTCCATTAAAGAATAACGGAAATATGTTGAAACAGTTTGTTGAGCTCGTGATTGTGATGCAAGACCCCTGCTATTGAATCGATCCTATAAACAAGTCCGGGTTTTTTGTAAAGATATAGTAAGAGATAAGTATCAAAGAAAAAAAGTAAAAATGTGCCATACCCGAAAATCGCCTGATATCGGACTTTCCAAACTCCTAACTTCCATTTCTCCATGTAAAGCAGAGAACAAGTTGCCGGTTTTTGTAATTGGACATTGGAATAAAAATCTTATTATGTCATGTTGACTTTGCCTCATTAACTGAATTACTTCCGGAGGTAAAAAGTTGCGATTTTTTTCCAAGAAACCATCCGCTTGATAAACAACTCGACCAGCAAAGTGGTGAATAGCAAAACACACTGCATCTGACTTGGGCCGAACATAATATTTACTCTTGATATTTCTATGAAATTTCTCTAAAAAAGTTAAACATATTTTATAATTAATTTCCATTTAATTGATATTATGCTAAAAGAGGATTTTATTTTTTTAAGTTCATTATATTTTATTAAATATACAATATATAAACATAAAAATTATAGGCGTATGCTCTTACCAATGAGACTCCTATCTGAAGAACGTGGAAATCGACTTTCTTCATCAAGTAATGCTAATAAACCCATTGGTCTTGACAATAGCATGTCCAGTACAGGTCTATTATCAGAAAACTCTACAAGATCAACAGGTATCCCCTCAGCCATATATTCCTGTTGTTCCCACGTAAATATATGTTGGTTGAAGTAATACTGAATTTGTTCGTTTGCAATATTTATGCAAAGTTGTTCAAATGAGTTTCTTGCAAAGTTTTCAAATCCAAAGATATCTAATATTCCAATAGATAGCTGGTCACTGTAAAGAAGATAATTATTATTATTTAGGATATGTCTTAATAGATATGCCCGTGAATATATAAAACATAAAACTTTTACTACATCATTAACTTAATCTCCTTCCGAATTTCGCATTTTCTTTATTTTACATAATCTAAATAGCACCATTTAATACTGACTTATGAGGTTTATTTTGACTGAGCAATGCGTTGATTCGTTCAACAATTCTATCAAATGCTCTTGCATATATTCCTCTTGCGGTTGCATCTCTGGCTACAGCAGCTTCTGCCGGAGAACTGTATCGGGCAATTGTTTCACCTTTAGTAACTACACTGCTACTTGTTAAGCATTCTCGAAGATCACTTGTTTCTACACCCAATAAGCAGGAAGCTGGAAATGTAAATTATTTTTTTTTCTTCAAGCTTAATGAGAATTTAGAACTACATCAAAAATATCATATAGCATTAATAGTAACAGCATGTTACTTAGACTATATAAATATCTTTTAATTTTGTCCTATTCTTAAAATAATATAATAAATGATAACTATCATTTACCTCGATGTAATGGCGCTGTGTCTATTATTGTAGCCCTATTATCAGTATTGTGATCACCAGCAGTTTCCGCGAATTCTATATCACCAAGATGTAAAATGGCAGTCAACATTCTGTATATAATCTGTACCTCTTCTTCTTGAAAACCCACTACCTGGAGTTCACATACAACATACATTTTAATTTATTTTCAAACGTTTGAAATGCACAATGTTTGTACTTTATTATTGTATATATTTTTTACCTTAAATGCTTGATTAAGCTGTCTCCATCGATGCACGTTATGTTCTCGATGAGCTATTGATAATGGTTGTAAATACCGATGCCTAGATTTTAACTGTTCATCTAGATAATATTTTCTCCAACGACCTTCACTCTCAAGTCCATCATAAAGATAATAAAAGACGTGGAAATTACTTTCTCCCCTAATATAAAAAAAGATATACATATAAATATTAGAAATAATAATGTATTTTTTATATTAAATGAGTTAATTTTTACTCTGTATTATTTTATTGCATTATGACACTTACAATGCTTGATGAACAACTCTGGATTGCTCTAAAAGATAAACAGATATTCGAGCACCGGAAATTCTACCCACTCTCATTATTGACAAATCTAAATATTTTCCAAATCGAGAACTGTTCGCATTTATTCCAGTTCGTGCATTCCCAAATGCTTCCATTATAGGATTAACTTGTAGGATTTTATCTTCTAAGTTTCCATGTTGAGTCTAAAAAAATAATTTATTGAATTATATTTAAGATGGTGAAGCTTGTTCACTAGGGAATTTAAAAAACATGATAAAACATACTTTGGATAAATATACAAGTTGTTTCAAAAGAAGATTAGCAGATTCTGTTTTCCCGGCTCCACTTTCACCTGATATAACGATAGCTTGATTTTGTTTTTGGTGCATTAACGCTTGGTGAGCAGCGTCAGCTACTGCATAGATATGAGGAGGATTATCGGACCGACAGCGACCTTGGTATGATTGTTGAGTCTGTAAAGGAGAGAGTTTTTTTTGTACTAAATGTAACTAACAGACTGGTTTAGGTAAAATCAGTGATACACTAGTATATAGGTATAGATGTGACTCATTAAGGTTTCGTAATCTAACAAATCTAGCACACTGCCAACTCATCCATACCAGTCGACTAACAAAGTCGACTAACAAAGGTGTCTAAACAAGGCAATCGTGTAGATTGAAACGCGGATATGCTGCGAGACCGAATATTATTACGATTACAAACAAGATAGAAAGTCTTTCGTCTAATAGTTTACTTTTGACAACTTATGATATAATAATACATACCCTTGTTGTGTAAATTCCTATATCAGTAAAAGGATTGACTGCCACTAAAATATCTCCGATATAAGTGTAGATTTGATTTTGATTATATCTCTTTTGCAGTTGCTCAACGATTGCGTCTTCTGTTAAAGTTTCAAGAGTAGCTAAATCGTCCGTATACATTTTTTCGGGTTTTGCTTTTCGGTGAGATTTCAATTTTCCTCTTTTAGTAGTAGCCTCTGGTGCACGACAACTACGACCTTCAGCTCTCTGTCTTTTTATTTCAGCGCGAAGCTCTTTTCGGATCTTAAATAGAAAAAGTAAGTAACAGTTATTTTTTAATTTTTATGTATCTAGCTTAGATGTAATACTATAATATGTTAATAACATTAACAAGTATAAACTTACTTTGTCTTCAAAATTATTTACAGCTAATAATAAAGGGTGTTCTAGAAGCTCTCTTGCGAATGGTCTTTGGTTCATATCTTTTACTAAGCATTCTGAAATAAAATCTGCTAATTGCGGCGAAAAAATCTCAGGATGCGCTAATGATGGTGGTGGATTTCTAGGTATTTGGAATAAAGCTCGCATTGGATGCAGTCCAGATAAGGGTGGTTCACCTTCTGCCAATTCTATGGCTGTAATTCCAACTGACCACACATCACATCTGCAATCGTATGACTGATCTAGTTGTTGCTCACAAGCAATAACCTTAAATAAATTATAAATAATTAAAACATAATATGAGAATTGTTCTACTTTTAAATATTATGTTATGTAATAATATAATGAAATGAAATATAATTCAATGAGTTTCATTTTTCATGCATTCCGAGCCTCATGGACTTACATACTTACATTTTATTTTAAAAAATCTAAAAATTTACATCAGTCTAGTCAACAAGTTGAAAAACGTGTTAATTCTTGCTACTGTGAATTAAAATACGTGCGACACCTTGTTGGATTCGTTATGATGTCTAGAAAAATGGGCGAAAATTTCAAACCCGTACATAAACAATTGCAAAAGTTATAAACAAGTAAAGATTTAATAAAGGGGTCTAGTTTTTACCCGATTGCATAACACAAAGGAGGGTAATGTGTTTATCAGTCTTTGTATGTATGTATGTATGTATGTATGTATGTATGTATGTATGTATGTATGTATGTATGTATGTATGTATGTATGTATGATTGTTCTTATGTGGCATTCTAGAGACCAAACGCGTAGCCCGATTTTGATTATTCATACGATGTTAGATTTGTCTTGAAAACGCAAGTTTCATAGGCTATATAAAAATAGTAAAAATTAAAATGGCGGATTTCAGGCGAAAAGTGTATCTTTAAAAAAGTTTCTTCCAAACCAATAGTAGCAGTAGTGACGCAAATATCCTTTTTTTTTATACATTTACATATACTACCTGTGCAGGTGGTCATGTGGGACTCATCGGCTATAAAAGCCAGTTCTACCCAGTAAAACCCAACAAAACCTCCCTCGTCTTAATGGGGCACCCCGACGGCAGATCTGCTGAAACAGACTAGAACAACCATGAAGTTGCTCCCACGGTCCACTCTGCCGTCAGAGAAGTAGCAGGAGCAAACCAAATGGTACAGCGCCCACCAAAGTGGGCCACCTCAGAATCTGTTTTTAAAATTTCTTTAGCACCAATAGTTTTTGTGTAATTTGCAAACAACTAGACCCCTTTTTTTGAATCTTCAATTGTTTATAACTTTTGTAATTGTTACGTGCAGATTTGAAATTTTTGCACATTTTACGAGACATCATTATGAATCCAACAAGGTATCGCACGTATTTTAATTCGCAGTAGCAATAATTAACACGTTTTTCAATTTGTTGACTAGTCTAATTTAAATGCTTTTAAAAGTAGGTATATTTTAATAAAGTAAGTATATTTTAATTTGATTTAATAATTAAACATTTACCTCTGGAGCCATCCAGTATGGAGTACCGACTGATGTATTCCTTCTAGCAATAGTAGCGGCCAGATGAGAAGACACTCCAAAATCAACAAGCTTTACTTCAGCATTTTCAGTTAACAGAATATTATGACCTTTAACATCACGATGCATGCATCGATGGGAGTGAAGGTGAGTCAAAGCTCGAACAGTTCCTCGTAGTACGTAAGCCAGTTGAGGTTCTGTTAAATTATTTCCTCTAGCTCGCATACTTGCACCCAAATCTGTCACTGATCCTCCCGTGCAAAGCTGTAAAATTTTATATTAAAGACGACAATAAATATTAACTTATAGTGGATATCGAAAGATATATGTACCTCCATGACAAACCATATTTGGTCATCTTCAGCAGATACTCCTCGTTTTAAAAAGAGTCCGAAAAATTCAGGAATATTAGGATGGCTCGATAAATCCCGGAACACGAGGAATTCTTCTTCAATTTCTTCTATATTTTCTGCAATATTTTCTAAAATCTGAAATGTATGTTTACGAAATGCTTATTAATCAAAATATTTATTTTTGTGCAAAATATTGTAATACATATTTTTTTTAATAAATAATATTACGAGTTTTTTTTTATAATTTACATATTGAGTAAATGTTTGTTTGTTTTACATATAGATAATTGAATAATAATAATTACTTCTTGTCTATTTATAGACAGTGTAATCTACATTAATTATTACATATGTTATGAATACATCAGATTGTTTATTAAGTTACAAAATTACGAGTTTAATAACAGCCATTATACAATTAGTGAATCTATTAGCTCAATCATTCAACATGACTATCATGTTTATTCACACTCCAAACATTTTAACAGCTATGACCACCGACATAAAAGGTGGCATTCATCATAGTACATTGTGTGGCCTTGACATCAATACTGGCTTTTGAGATAAAATCTATACAACCTATTACAAACTATACACTAACAATACCTTCCATAAACAGACTAATAGAGGTGGCATTAATTTAGGCTGACATGAAATGTATATACAATATACATATATACATATATAAATGTATATACAGTATAGCCTTCATGAATATATTAAAATGTGGGCTTCACATTTCAAAATGTTTTATAGTAAACGTTGCTTGATAACATAATGCCTACATTTTCTTATTTTATAATTTTGTAACTTGCGTGAAACTATGTAGTTTCGTAGTTATTTTATTACGTACCTAAAGAAAACGTTACATTTTTACCCATTTTATAAGCTACAATCTTAAGCATGCATGGTGTTTATGCATTATATTTTTTTATTACTGTTATGAACAGACAATAAAACTCAATAATGAATATGCACAAGTAAGTTAATAAGTTACTCACCTTAATAGCGACGCGTTTGCCGGTCTTCTTATCTTTAGCACAATAGACTTCGCCATAGGTTCCTTCTCCTATTAGTTCCTGCAGGTTAAATCTGTCCCGGGGGTCAGCCGCCCGGTCAAGCTCCACATGCTGTGAGAGCCCCCGATACGCCATGTCGCTGCGCATGGTTCACATTGATTACATCTGTAACATACAATATAAGGTTACATCATTTAGTTATGCCATTTTTGTTAAATTTAAAAATTGTTAAATAATTATATTTATTATATTTAATATCATTAATTTATAATTTCTTTCAAATCGATTTCGATTACGGCGGTCAATTTTACTTAACCTAGTTAAGTATAACATAGTAGGTATGTACGAGTACCTACTACCTATAGTGCACAAGTCAGTGTGCAAACAAAAGCGCTCTTTATTCCGCTAACTCTGACAATCCGGCGAGGTTTGTCTTTCTTTCACATAGTATTAGAACTTCAGATCGACTTCTTGACTTCAATTTTTCGCGTAAAAATAGTAAACTATAGGTATGTAATAATTTAGGGGCGAGACAGTAACATAGGAAACTTTTAATTCTTGTGTATAAATGCGAAATGAGGACGAACAAACTGAAACGACTTAATATTTTTGTTAAATTAAACATTAAAATAATCAACTATTCTGGTTTAAAGCATTTGAAATAATTGACGTGAGCTTAAACGCATGTTGCAGTAAAGCTTTTAACAGCTAATAGAATTTATTGCAGCTATGAATACGTTAGCGGCTTCCTCACAATATGGAAAATAATTAAAACTATCTTGCGACTTGATGTTCACAATCTTTGACATATTAGTGTTATCTTATATTTAACTAGCGAATTACCCTCGCTCCGTTCGGGTTCGTCCCTAGATACGTTTTAAGGTTTATTTTTGATTTTTTAACAGAATTTTTAACAGAATTGATTTTCATAATTGTGTTTTTAAAATAGGTTATATTTTAAATTCTCAAGGTCTCAAATAAAAAAAAAATAACCACCCCCAGGGTCAAATAATTTTATTCTTAAGTGATATGTTATTAAAGTCGATTTACATTTTAAGTTAAAAGTAATCTTGAAACATTAGTTTTTCTTGTCATTTAGTGTATTTGTTGACTTCAACTGATCATAACCCTTTCACGGACGGCATCTCTTTAATCTGACGTTTAGAATAACACAGTACATTTTCATACAAAACGACTTGACGTGTCTATCCGAACTGCTTATTTTTGTTAGATGATTTAAAGACTTTATGACTGTAACGTTTAATAACGTCATCGTTTACATACGTTTTGTCAGAACTAGCACAGTTAAAATGTTATTTTTATACAACAATATTATTTATTGTATATTTCATGACTACGTTACAATATATTATAGAAAATAATTTTAAATATAATAAACTAAACACTTGTGATGTTTGTGTTTAGACAAATTACGACGAACCGGCGCATCCTTGTAGTGACACAGCCTGACTAAATGTAGGGAGTAATTTAAAAACATATTTTTGTAACGGTTACTAACTTATTCTTTATCACAGTAAAGTTTGGAGTATTTGATACGTTGTGACACAAGGTTCAAATAATAGAATTTTTGTATCAAAGTTAATCGGAAATGAACGTTTCGCCGTATATGGCGTTTTGTTTTTGAACATACCATGAGTACGTTCTGCCATACCAGTCATACATTTCGACGTACAATCGCGTACTATCCGTGAAAGGGATAATATTGATATAACATCAACACTTTGATAACACTACAATTGATATCAACAGTCAGCCAGTCAGTTTTAGTATGATTTGCGCACAGACATAAAACAACATATTTGTACAAACTTTCTTAGAATAGTAATAAATAATCACTTAGATATAACATCACTGCACATGGTGATCATTAAAAGTTAAATAATAATGTTTTTTTTTTTAATATGATAAACGTGACAGTATTTTGGAGCTGTGGAGTGTGGTATAGTTCCTGTGGGACATATTCTACTTAAAAATATATTATTTCTTCAACTGCTTTAGTGTATGATGTTAAGAATAAGAAAATACATGTTTAAGTTTTTTTACATACCTACTGTTCATATCTATGGTATTCCATCGTGTTCACTGCTGGTATAAAATATGTAAATTATAAGTCTGTAGCGCAAATTAACGTATACATATACCTGGAGCCATTATTTAATTTTCTGCCAGAGAAACGTGCTCGTATTATATTTTTCAAATATAAAATAGCATTTTAGCTCACAAATGTATACAACACTATGTCCTAAATTTGTGATTTTATTTATAAAAATCTTTATTAGTATCAGATACCACACGTATATAATTTAAATGCATAAATCTTAAACACATTTAATTAATCCACGCATAATAAGTAACTAAATAGTTAGTAAATAGTAAATTACATGCAATTCCGTTTTACGACCGGTACTTATTATAAATTAATGTGTGCTATAAGAGATTTTAATTTAATGTAAATCTCATCTATTACCGTATTCCTTTTACAATATTTTTCATACTTTATATTAATTTTCTACATTTTTTTTAATATTAGAGCACACTTTCTAATAATATGCGCAAACTGTACTCAAGTTCTGATATTAAGATGGAAGTTAAAGGTAAAGCAAAGCAAAAAAAAAATATATATATAAATAAATATATAAAATCCAAAACAAAAAAAATAATCATAATCTCATCTAAGCTACATATCACTTAACTAGCGACTCTCCCTCGCTTCGCTTCGGGTTCGTCCCTAGATAAAAACAAATTATCCCACGGGAACCGTACATTTTCCAGGATGATATATATCCTATAGCCTTCCTCAGTTAATGATCTATCTAGAGCAAAAAGAATTTTTCAAATCGGATTAGTAGTTCCAGATATTAGCTTGTTCAACCAAACAAACAAACAAACTCTTCAGCTTTATAATATTAGTATAGATGTATTGACTTCGGGAAGTATTATAATTAATTAATGTAGTCAACATTTGACTCAAACAACTTTGTGCTAAACAATTGCTATATCTCCATCCTAATACCAGTACTGTAATATAAAAATTAATATAAAATATGAAAAATATTGTAAATACTAAATACTTTTATACCTACGTAAAACTAATTAACTTTTCTCCACTAGGCATAATATGGATAAACTATTATATAAAAACGCTTAAGATACCGTTACATGATAGCACTGGAATGTTTAGTATGCCTTCGTAGTAATATAAATACTTTAATGATGAACCGTTAATAATAATATAATGAAGCTTAGAAAGAATAAAAAAAAGTTTTTTTTTCGACTAAAAGTATTTCTTCTAATTTCATAATTTATATGTTAAGTTTTGTACTAATAAGCATTTCTTAAGGTTCAATGCTAGATTATAGATATACTTTAAAGATGTTGTGAACAACATTATTGTCATGTTCTCTTTTAGTGATAAGCTGGAGACGTTAAAAAGCCACATAGAAACGTATAAATATTTATTGGTTTCTATGTGGCTTTTGTCGCTTTTGATGAGATCCTATTATAGTTTTTAAACAGGGTATACGAGGAGAAACATCTATAGGTAGTTATGGAAAACATTATACTAACATTTGAATCGACAACTTCCGACAAAATATGGCACAAGTCACACGTTTTCGACTACATATACCTAACATTGAATTACATAAAAACGCGTCTACAGTTTAAATCGTATATGACCTTACTTACTCAGATAATTAAATATATGCGATATGCTAATGCTATGGCATTTTTTTTTCTTGAATTATAATTTTTAACATAAACATTTAACTATAAAATAACTTCACAACTATATCGTAAAGAATTTCAATTACTTGGCTAATATATGTTAATGACTTTTCACTTTATGTATTATTTTAATTATTTTTATATAAAAAGCAAAAGATATAAGTCGTAAATAATTTTACTATAGTCTTCTATAAAATTTTATTTTGTGTAATTTTAAAAATCAATACTTACTTGTATTTTGTTTACATATTTGACAGAACATAGAGCTAATAAGCGAGATCTACACACATTTAATTTGTAGTATAGACAATTAATAGATATGATGTGTTTCTGACAAGTATTTATTATTATAAGCTTAAAACTAAATAAAATATACGAAATACAATCTTTATATTACAATGAAACTTTTCAATATTATTTTTACACAAATTCAAACAATATTACATAGTGTAGCCAAGCGCGATGTTTCATTGTCCAATAGATTGTATTCAGCCCCTTTAAACGTCCCACTGCTGGGCACGGGCCTCCCTTCAATACGAGGGAGACTAGACCATAGTCCACCACGCTTGCCAAGTGCGGGTTGGCGGAATTTACGTCATGTCCTCACGATGTTTTCCTTCATCGTAAGGCAAGTGGTAATCATGTTAGAAAGATTCGCACATGAAAATATCAGAGGTGCGAGACCCGGGATTTGAACCCGCTTCACTCGGATTCCCAAGCGAGCGCGCTACCACTGGGCTACCACTGCCTTGTCCAATAGATTATGTAGATAAAATATACATATGATATTTATTTTCCAGCTTAAGGAATTCTTTTTCTAATTTATTTTCTAACGAATTTATTTTATAATAGCTAGCTAATATTGGTCACCGCCATTGAAATTCTGTCGGAGGAAGCTGCCATTTTACATTATTTCTATAAATTATGGATGGAGGCCTGAAATTTCTGGAAACACGTGATAAAATAGGGCATGTCTGAACATTACGCTTTCGTTAGGGGCAGGGGGTGTTGTGATTTATGATAGTAGCTATTTTGAATACAAAGCCGAAAATAAATTACTACAACAGAAAGTAATAACTGCAGGCTCAATATTGTGAGAATTTGGCTACGCAAAAGGTTATGATTTTTATTAGAACAATGTAATATAGAGCCACCGATCAAGTACAACTCACCATGAAACACTAGAAGAAAAAAAATTATCCTTTTTCGTAAAAGAGAGGAAAAGTATAATGACCGATATATAATGAATAAATAATACTACATTAAATATTATTGTTTTATTTATTCATTACGTAATTAACGAAGAAAGAAACTTGAAAGATACATTGAACCCAGTTCAAGCCTTACCCTAAAATAGGTATATAAAATCATTCTGACATACATTACAAACGCTGAAATTGAGAGCAAGTGAACGTATAGCAAGTATGAGAATGTGGTATTGGTAATATTACTATGATGATATAATACTGGCTCTTTTATTGACATTTTTACACAAGTGTCAAATTGGTGTCACCTTTGTCAAGCCATATTGTATGGCGTAACAGTAACATGAATCGCACTATTTGCGTTTTTGTACACTGTTATTACGAGTACATACGTATAATGTATGAACATATTTATCTAATGATTTGACTAAGTCATAAAATTGATTTTGTAATCATATTTTTAAAAATAGAAAGTAAAAAGACGTATAATTTGGTAACAGTCATTTTTGCTAGATTTATTCTTCAAGCATACCTACTATTAATATGTATTGTATTGTATTTTAAAAGTTTTGATTTTTTTTAAATGTGTCGAAAAATAACAAAATAAGTCATTTTACATGCTCTACAGTGGTACCTAGTAGCTATTTCCTTTGTCTCCATCGTTCACTTACGAAATAGAACGTTGGGAACGGTGTGTAGGTACCAATTTACACCATCATTTCACAATTCGAAATAGTTTTTTTTAAAGGTCTTACCGTAAAAGTAAAAAAAGTTTATATATAAATGTAAGCAAGATCACTAAAAACTATTCATACTGTCATAGTATCAATAGTTTTAGTCGAATTCAGTAACTAGTACAACACGCAACTCAGATCCTAATTAGCCATAACTACTAAATTAACAAATCTTAACAATTTCTATTAGCACAAGTTACTTATTTGTTTTTAGCACGTGGATAGCTAAACATATTAATTATGAGATTAATCTCAATTACTGCATAATACAAAATAATGGCGGCATTAAAATATTTTCATGCGAAAGACACGCGGACGGATGGATGGACGACGCGGCGACACTTTCACTGTTTATGTCACGAAACTATAACAACACCTACAAATTAGTCAGATTGCTTCTTAACATGACATGAGCTCAGTTTTACGATCTTCAACGGTTTTAGTATCTATTATAACATTTACATAATATATAATACTTTTTAGTTATTCGATCTTTACGTGATTTTATGTAAATATAGCTATGAAATGTCAATCTTTTCTTGTCTATTTAATTTGATGGCATTGAATAAAAAAATATTGAAAATGTTTTTATTTTTGGAATTTGAAGGAATTAAGGGCCATGATAAAAAATCCAACATTTTTTTATTTGAATGGTTATGGTGAATACCATTTGCCCAACATGATATATTGAAAACTTAACTATATACTAGGCATTTAACGGTGCGACATTAAATTATTAAAACTCGTAAACTATTTCTTTAAGAGTAAACACAGGAAAATAAAAAATCCATTGAAGATATATTTTTAAAAGCTAAAATACATAACATTAGCTACTAGTGATACACTCTCGCTTCGCTTCGGGTTCGTGCGTGGTCAAAAACAAATCTATCCCACGGGAACCGTACATTTTTCCGGGATGATATATAGTCTATAGTCTTCCTCAGTTAACGGGCTATCTAATGCAAAAAGAATTTTTAAAATCGGATTAATAGTTCCTAGATTAGCGCGTTCAACCAAACAAACAAACAAACTTCAGCTTTATAATATTAGTATAGATACCTATAAGATATCTTTGAAATTAGTATTTTATTTAAATGTTATCATCATAAGGTTATAAAATTCAGAAAAATATTTTATGTATGTAGCTATTTTAGTAGACAATTAAATATAGTTTCACTTATACTTAAATCATTTTTAATTATATTCAGTTTTCAATTATAAATACTAAATCACTTTTATATGGACTTTATGTTATTTTTTTTGAAAAAGTTTAATTTTTCCATTATCTACGATAATATATTGTTTTAATCATTTCGTAAATTACTAATGAAAGTCGTATATACAAAAATTAATCGTAAATAAAAGAAAGTTCATTTTGTTTAATTTGTAAGTCATGCATTTAAAGAATTTTTATTTGTCACAAAAAAATGATTGTTGAGGAATTACTTAAACGTTTTTTATTCAGGTACAGTATATAAGGAAGGAAAACCATGTCTATTGTGAAACGCAGTATAGCTCTAGGGTTCCACACAATATATCCAAAAGAGATAAAATGGAATCCAAATTCTTTTATGTCAGAATAATAATACTATTTTGATTTCGATAGTCAAAGAATTTAACTAGCAAGTTATCATTTATTTAAACCTGTTAATTTTAACGTTAAAAAACAACATGAAAACCAATGAATTCGTGTTTAAATTTATAATAAACAATCACTAACAAATGTGTTATGTTAACATAAATATTTAATATAGTTAATAATTAATATCTAATACGCACATTATTTGAAAATCTAAAATTGTGCAAAATTGAATTAGAATTATAGTTAAGCTCAGCAAAAGTCGGTCACTTTGCTTCGACCTCCAACAAATTCAGGAACTGGTTTCGTTTATTCAAGCATAAACACAGTTGCGTTTGTTTCCTCGATATTAATGGCAAATACCTATGTAAACAAGTGCATAGTGATATGAATTTTGCAACTATATATCGCGGTGTTGGTGTCACGTTACGTGTGTACAGCGTTACAACCGACAACCTACCACTGACGCTATTGTTCCCTCACATAATAACAACACAATATTCTCAATCTCAGTGTATCTAGATCGTTTTAATTACAAGTGCTACATGCAATTAATTTGAAGGAATTCAGAATGCCTTTCATAGATATCTATCATAGCTTAAGGGGTCAATGTATTTCACATGGACGTAATTTTATGTTAATCATGCGAGTCCCACGCCCTGCCACAATCTGTCTATTGTATATCATGTCAATGTTTTTGTTCATAAGAGATAATATTGAGTTCTCATATTGAATTTACGGTAAGTCGTAATTATAAATAGATGAGTTTTTTCCGTATAATGTACGGTGGTACCGTAAAGTACTACTTTGATAAGTGTTTATAAATAAGTAAATATGTGTTGGGTTATAAACACACAACACCATCTAGTTCCATGGTAAGCTACGAGGCTTGTGTTATGGATACTAGATAGTTGATACACTACACATATATAACTTTAAATACATAAATATTATAAATATCAACACCCATGACTGAAGTACAAACAAATGCCCAAACAGAAATGAATGCCCCCAGCGGGACTCGAACCCGCGGCTGCTGGCACAGCAAGTATGGTCACTACAAACTGAGCCAAACGTGTCGTAACCCGTGTTTAAATTATGCTTTAGCTATTAATCGCTATTTTAATTTATACAAGTAGTATAGGAAGACGTTCATTAAAAATTGTGTTGGACTATAATTTACACGTTGATCGTCGATTTAGTTGGTAACATATTCGAGTCCCTTATCGGACCAAGTACCTTTAACTTTAAGGTTTTGTCTGGCCCGGAATTGAGAAGTTGGCGGTGATTCGCCCCTGTACCTCGGAGAACATGTTAAGCCGTCGGTCTTGCGCCTGATCTCTTCCCGTTCGTGTCGTATAGTTGCGAAAGGCTATAGAGCGTGCACTTGTGACTGCGCAATGTATTTTTAAGTATACCTCTGAAAGAATATACTGTACAATATACATAAGGTTCGTAATTACGGGTTCACCGTATTCGCTTGCTGAAGATATTTTCCATGGCTTTTTATTCCTCTAATTCTATTTAAAGTTTGATACAAGTTTCAAATTTTATATATTTTTATATATTTTATATTAAGATAGGAAGGTTGTTCCTCAATAGATAAGCTATAAAAACAAAAAGAATTTTCCAAATAGAACTAAGAGTTTCACAGATGAGCGCTACAAAACAAACAAAAAAAAAAACAACTTGTTCAGCTTTATATATTAATATTGACCTAAAACAGTATAGGTTTGGTCTCAGTATATACCACTCAGTGATGACATGAGTATTACTTGACTCGTTAGTAATAAATAATATTGCTGATAATTTAGATGACTTGCGCAGTGATTTGCACAAATATTTAATTTTAGTCTGTCAAGTTGTTGAACGTATGCTTTAATGAGCGCTGCTATTACGGTTATAGTTAATAGCATAGGTGTGATGTATCATTTTCATAATGTATGTAATATGATGGTTGAGTAAAAGCTTTATGTGATACTAGCAACTCACCCTCGTTCCTCTCGGGTTCGTCCCTAGTTACGTTTTAAAGTTAAGTATAGTTTTTTCAGAGATGAGATATTTTCCCGCAGTAAAAAGTATCCTATATGTTGACCCGGATAACCAGCTCAGCATACTAAATTTCATCAAAATCTGTCCAGGAGTTTTCCCGTGATGCGGTCACAGACAGGCAGACAAAGATTCTAAAAACTTTAGATTCGTACGGATTTTCTTTGACATCTTTAAATTGTATTAGCTATATTATCTTTTACTGTAAAACGCACAGCTTTTCTCTAAGCTATAACTTAATATGATAGAAGGAAAAAAGTGCCATCGTATTTACTGTCATGTTATTATTAAGTACTCTTAAAAGGAAATAACTAGATTTTAATTGAATTCTTTAATACTTTAAGCATGTATGATGATTTAAGGAGTCCAACAAAGTTAACTAAACCGTATAAAATATTTGATTTATCGGTAAGTATAGAAATGTTGCTGTTGATGGCGTTTTTCTTTTTTTCAGTGAAAGTATTTTCTTAACAAGTTTAACTACTGTTAAAATAAGGTGCGCTACATAAATTTAACCGGTTTACAGATTTTGGTGTTATATAAAAACAATATTTGAATTTTCTTAAATTTTTAAATGTGAAATCAAAGACAGACTTTTTATTAATATAATGTATGCATTAATACTTAAGATTATCTATACTCTATACTCTTTACTAATATATAAAGTTGAAGACTGGAAAGTGTGTTTGTTTGAATTTTGTATCTAGAACTACCAATCCGATTCTATAATTCTTTTCGCTTTATTCAGCTCATTTATTAGGAAAAGTTATAGACCCTTTGGAGCGGAGGAATCACACATAAAATATGCGAGCAGAGCCTATAATATAATAAACGCTATTATAGGTAGATGAGATGTTTTAAATGTATATAACACTTAAGTAGTTGAACGTTAATCTAATAAGTTAGGCTTAAGTACTTTATTTAAAGAAATGAACGTTCTTACATATTCATAAGAAAGTTGTGACGTATTTATAAACACTACAAGTTTTATGAAGCCTTGTAACTGCACGATCCCTTAACCTTACTGCGGCTGTAATGTTTGATCAGGGTCAACGTACCAATCGTCTTACCTTGTGTGACTGGATATCTTTATAGTTATTCCTATCTATATACATCTGCATGTATTAAAGTACGAAATAATGGCAACAAGTTTTAAATAAAAATTTTAAAAGTATTGAGCCACATCCTCAATTACATTGGGATGGAGCAAATGAAAAAAAAAAAAAAACAAGGGATTTATTTCCACAGCTAGGAGCAAGACTACTTTAAAAAAAAAGTGAAACAATTAAGGAATTGTTTTGCTTTTGTCAAAAATCTTAACTAAATCGCATAAATTATTTTTTTCATTTTTAAATTAGCTTTTATATTAATTTAAATCATATTGACCTAAAAGTCCTAAGTATAAAACGTTCTTTGCTAAAACATTATTAAAATATAATTCAACACCAATAACAGATGCAGATTTTAGCTTTCTAATACTATAAATTGCTACTTTGTCTTGTCCTGTTGATGTTTATACTATTCATATTCCATTTTGTTGGATTAAATTCAAATTAGATGCATAGTAATCATTGTAGAAGAAATTTTAAAATTAAATTATATATAAGCTATTACACGCGTCTCCGTACGTTTATTAGCAATAATTTTATAAAATGTTTTTTTATGAGAACATTTTTTAATAAAATTAATAATATTCTATAAATATGTTAGGGCATTAACACAGCACCATCTAGTTCCATTGTAAGCTTCGAGGCTTGTGTCATGGATGCCAGATAGTTGATACTCTACACATATATAACTTTAATATGACTGGAGTACAAATATTCGTATTCACCATACAAATGAATGCTCCCAGCGGGACTCGAACCCGCGACCGCTGGCGTAGGATCACTGCAAACTGAGCCAAACGTGTCGTCGAATTCTATACATACATACATATGCAATGCCGTCTATAGATCACATAATTTGACTCTACATATAATTTGTTCGAATCGGAAGTGCTTAAATATTGTAATTTGTAATAAATTGCACAGTATTTTGATCATACACTGAATGAATGTACACTGAATGTTACCTACATATTACTCACTAAAAGCATACGACAAAACCGAAAACATTGTTGGATGGGGATACAAAGTGCGTATAAAAATAACCAATAATATGAAAATTTAAAAAATAATCAATAATATTATTATTACGTAGCTTATATAACAATATATGTACATCTCACACATGGTACGTACTCATCGTAATCCTAAACACTTATAATGCATTTAAAAATGTTAGTATTTTTACGTTTGTTTAATATTTCTTTTGTTTTAAAAATTAAACTAGCTTTTACCTAGATCGCTATTCAAATTGCACCTGTATTATCATTCGAAATAATGCATTTAAAAACTCACATTAAAAATGGTTAGCTTATTATTGTCAATGACTTGTGGGACTGGCACTGTATGTCGTAACACAGGTAGGTACTGTATTTATCTTGAGAACACAACCTAAAATATTTATAGCTATTGTTTATTCTCTGAAGTATATTTGTGAGAAATAAAAGATTGTTAAAATTTCCCAGTGCTAAAGTAAAATCACTTGAAACCTATACATATATTATTCTATCCGTACGTTAATTGCCTCATTGGTCTAGTACGGTTGTAGATCTGGAGGTCCTGGGTTTGGTTCTCCGGTAGCCAGTGAACACAAAATATCGCATCTTTTGATTATTGACGCCTACCTTGTATAGAATATACAAGTAGGAACAGGAGTAAAACTTAAATAAAGCAACGCCTACAAAACTTGTTTGCATTTTAAGATGCTCACATCCACATGCAACTGAAACCGCAACCTTGAAACACTCGTGCCGTGTAGAGCGAACGTTTATATAAACTAGAGAATATCGTATTATAAAGCTAATTTATATTATTATACATATTATAGATAGTACCTGGCGACCGAGCTTCGTTCGGTGTTCTTTTTCATTATATCGTACTTTTTAGATAAAAAGCACTAAAAACTTGAATAAATACAAAAAAAAAAAGTAAAACTTTGTATTCGATCGAAATTCGATCTCAGACACATCTATTGATTTGTTAATCTTGCACCTTGGTCGCTTGACCACAATGCTTATGTCTGAGTGTAAGAAATTATCGAGCATATTCTGTGAAAAATAATGCAAAAGAAAACTGCATGAAAACTCGAAAACACGCGTTTTCCCAGACATGAGACTTATCTAGATCGATTTTTTGCCCCTGAAAGCCCCCACATACCAAATTTCAGCGAAATCGTTAGATCCGTTTCCGAGATCGCTGGTATAAATAAATAAACAAAGATATAAATATACAAGAATTGCTCGTTTAAATACATTAGATTAAATCATCATAACACTGAAAAAATTCGGGTATCATCCGATTACTTCTTGTATGTAATGGTTTCCACAAAAACTCTGTAAAGGTTTGAATTTCAAAATATCCTTGTTAAATAGTTATCATAATATGAAACCACTATAGAAAAAGATTGTTAATATTTCTGCCTTTTGCCTATTCAGGACAAATAACATTGTAATACGTTATTGTAATTTTAATTCTTCACTTCTATAGTCTAGATTCTAGAACGTCCTTCTGGCGGTTTCAAAGATTAACACGTTCAAACAAACAAAAACTAACAGTGTCTTCATATCAGCTTTACATATTAGTACGGATAAAGATAATTTTGTGTGCGTCCATATATTTATCTGGTTGTAACGTATAACCTGTGCGTTTCAATATTATATATCTAATTGTGATAAACCTTATTAGTGAATCGTTATTCGCATGATTGTAAAGGTATATGATATGGTATAGTATCATCACGAACTGGTACATTTCCACCAAAGTTACGCGCAAGATGTATCAGATATGAAATTAATTACAATATGTATGTATGTATTTATACAGTATGTGTGTACGTATGTATGTTATGTTATTACACCAGAATGGAGCGCAGATTGAAAATAAATCAATAATATATTTTTAAATATAAAGTTTCAATCAAGTCGGTAAAAAGTCACTAAAGTTCATTTTACAGTAAATCAACTTCACAGCGAGATAAATCTATTATTAATGGTCAAAGTGAAATACAAACTAGACCAACAGAACGATGCCATTGACAAAATTGGCAGTCTTCAAAATAATGGCAGCGTCAGTCGAGGCATCGTTAACGCCATACCGAGAAAGTACTACTTTCTTTTTCATGATAAAAAACCTAATACCATTTAATTATTGGCGACCATGGTGCAAAGCAGAAAAAATCGATTATATTCCATTTTGATATTTCTTTATAGTCACGTAACTGTTTTGTTTCCCCAAAGAAAGTAAATTATTTCGTTTTAAAAATAAAACGTGACTGTTCCTTTACTTTGGTTTCTTGTTTGGATTTAGATTTTTCTTCAAGTTCTCTTTTCTATATATATGTACTAGCTACTCACCCTCGCTTCGCTCGGGTTCGTCCCTAGTTACGTTTTACTGCTGAACTGAGCTAAACGTTGATAAGTCAGTCTGTGAGTCGCGAGTAGTGAATAAAAATAGTAATTGCGAATGTACCTTAGGTGATAGACGTATAATATTGGGAACTTCCCAACTTTTTAAGACCTACAATTTTCTAGTACATTGTTTTGATGTATCTCTTAAGGTTCAGCCACCGTTAGCCATAGAAATTTCTAAGGACGACTCGATAGAACTAGTCATTGCGTTTTCCCGCGGGAACGAAAAATGTGCCTGTAGTAAAAGGTATCCTAAATGTTGACCCGAGTGATAAGCTATCACTATACAAAATTTAGTTAAAATCGGTTCAGTACTTTTTGTGTGAAACGCGCACATCGATTTGACTAAATTAGTTTTATTATAGGTATAGATAAGAATAGGTATTGCGAGTGTACCTTAAGAGATAGACATACACTGTTGTAGATTTTTCTATTGACCTTTTCAAGACCTACAATTTTTTAGTACATTGTTTTGACGTATGTCTTAAGGTTTAGCCAGCGGAAGGTTTCTAAGGAGGACTCGATAAAATCAGTTATTGCGATTTCTCGTGGGAAAGAAAGATTTTTCTGAAATAAAGAGTATCCTAAATGTTGACCCGGGTAATAATTTATCACTTCACCAATTTCGTTGTAATCGGTTCATTACTTTTTGCGTGAAACGCGTACAGACAAAGAGACATACAGACAAACAGACAAACAGACAAAAAAATTAATAACTATAGTTTTGGGGTCTATATCGTATACATAATACGTTAGTCATTGTTTTTAAAAAATATTTCATGTACAGATTTCGCTAAGTTACTGCTTTATTATAGTATAGATAAAAAAAAAACAAATCTTTAAACGTAAAGATAAAAATATACTTATGTAGTATCTTATTACTTTGTGAGACGACAAAATCGAATTTTAATTTCGTGATTGATTACTAGTAAATTATATAATCTGAAATTTATAGACATTTTAATTATGGAAACGCTTAATTATAAATTAAACAATATTTTCTAATACCTGCAGACTTAAAACCTTATCGATAAAATAATTATTTCTAAAATAACGTTACTTAAAATATTCCAATGTTTTTACAGTTCTTATAAAAAAGAAACAAAGGTAGCAATAGCTCAGGTGACATAATATTGTTTGAATATTTTATTGATCTTTAGGTATTAAAGTTAAAGGTAAAAGGTTAAGGAGTTGCCGGGCGCCGGTTCCTAGGGCCAGGGAAGGTGTCATGACCCCATAACCTGTCAATTGTACCTCCCAAAAAGTTTTTTTTTTTGAAAATATATTTTAACTATTCATTCAAACCTTACATTGAAATGAAATTCGTAAAGCAGAGTTTTCAGTATTGTATTAGAATATGAAAGTAGTACAACCGTAAGGAACCATTCCAAAATTAAAATAGAAAGTACCTAATACATAGTTATTTATCCTTACGCACCTTGTTTTAATAGACTTAATGGAATTAATATTATAACTATATTCATAAAATAAGCTTCAGCTCATTTGTTTTAAGAGACTTTTTTATTTTTGTTTGATTTAAACTTAAAACACGCCAATCTCTGCAATAATTATCAGTCAGCTGTCAGATTTGAGAAATTCTTTTCGGGCTTTATAGACTACTAGCGTTTTCCCGCGGCTCCGCTCGTGTAGTTTAATTATGTCATACGATATCTTTATAAAGTATAGCTTAAGTAGCAAGTTTATAAGTTGCAATACGTGTTACTCTCACGTATAAGCTATATTACTGCACAGTTTCATCAAAATCAGATCAATAGTTTTTGCCTGAAAGAGTAAAAAACATATATATGTACATCCTCACTAACTTTCGCGTTTATAATATTAGTAGGATAAAATACAAAAATATTACGATTCAGAATATAGTTTTGATTCTAACAGATTTATTATCTATGAGAATAATAAACACGTGTAGAGTGTAATTTATTGGTACTGTTTAAGTCACGCATTATAACTACTTACTTATCATAGCGTTTCGCGCTTGATTCAATTGCACTAATGTATCTAACGGTATTATGTCGTCGTTTTTCTGCTAAAAGGCAATGGTGCATACATTATTTTACTAACGAACAGTTCGCGTTATTAACATTAAATAAAATTAGATTTAATTAATTAGATTTAAATAGTTTGTAAAATTTTACTAAAACCTTGTGGACGTCAGTAAAAAAATCCCCTTATTGATGTTTATTAAAAAAAATTACACAGTAGTTAAAAAGATTCATTCATAATAATTTTAAAATATTATCTACTCATTTAAGGTTATAAAGGACATTCTTACATTCTAATGTGAATAATGAATATTCTAATATTATGGAATTATTCAACAAAACAAATCAAATCATATAGGATTGGTAAGCAAAATTCGAAGTCTTTGTTATTCACTGATTGTTTTCTATAAGAAATAAAAATGAAAATATTCCCACGAGTGAGTAGGTTAATGTTCAAAAGTTTAGTAGATATGTCGCTTTTGATGCCAATGTATGTTTTCAAAGTAAGTGGTAGTACGAACGTTATTGTAATTATTTTTAATTGACACTTTATCTCTTATAACTTTTTTCAATCTGTGCTTTTATGGGGTACTTTTTCAATCCAGTGAGGATTTAAAAATAATTTTACACGTAAAAGGATATCTGTTTACTTTCGGAGGTCTAGACCAACCGATCACACTTTTAGTTGAAGCTTTCATATCTATCATCTTGCTCCAACAAACCATATAAGCACATGTGCACACGGCACAATCTATTTTTTTTTTCAGATGAACTTAATATGAAAATTCCGTTAAGAAATCACGATTTTATTTATTTTTCACGATTTTAGAAATTAGAATTTAGAAAACCCACAGGATTTCTTAGTTAGGTAATTTCCTTTTTAAAAGACTTTTTGAATGACTCAACAGTCACGTATAAAATATTTTCACGAAACCAAATATAGATAGAGAGATCTTCTATCACGGAACTTTAAAGTAGGTACGCGATGTTACCTCACTTTTTTGAAAAGTTCCTATTTCGTTTAAATGTATATAGAGATTCAGTAAAGTTGTTGTAATACTATCCTATAAGGCTAAACAAATAAATATTGGAAATAGTAATATTACTTCTTATTAGTAGCCACTTATCACAGTCTACTAATCCACACAATTGTCGAACGAAGGTGTCTAGACAGGACAATACTGCGGGGCGTCCTAGGCGAGACGCACCCGACTGCCTTACTTAATTTTAGATGAAAGTTGGGAAATGGCTTTCGGGTTAACAGTTAGGGATTAGGTGTAACCTGCCATGAAAATTAATATATTTTGACAACTCTTGCATTTGATAGCATTTCCGTTAAAATCAATGGGCGATCGCCTATTGTATGAATGATGATGGATGGAGGATGATTTATACTATGCTATTAATGCTGCTATATAATTATATAATTTCTGCATATCACTCATACGATTATCCTAAAGCGAAAGGATCAATCGGTTATACGTGCATTATATAAGACAATTATGAATTCTTTCTCAATTTTAAATGTCTGTTTTAAGATGACCCCAAAGTTGCATAATGTCGTATCAGATAACCTTTCTTTTATTCAACTTTATTAAAAAATGTATCTTTTTTTTTCATAGCTTCCAAAAAGCTTTTTTTACTAATTAAATCAATAGATTTAAATTATATTAATAATAATAAACAAACAAACCTCACATTTGCCCTATGCGAGATTGAACTCGCAAATCGAATTCAAGAGAAAAACTAGCATGAGTGAAGTGATAGTCCATCACTAGTCGTCTTGACAAGCGGGCTATCTAATATATCAATATTGGATTTATTAGGCGTTGCTATAAATAATGTTATGGAGAAGCCAAAGAAAATGTTCGCATTAGGGTAAGCAGCTCGTATCGATTAAATAATCGATATAAATACATTAGCTTCCGCATACAAATTTTGGTACATGCATATGCACAATGTACATATACCAACATTTTTAAGCAGAAACGAGGTATGTATACCTATTAGTAAAATAAGCATGAAATGTGTTATACACGGATTACGGTAACATACGGAAGAGAAGATTCGTTATAATAAAAATTATTACCTTGTTCCAATGAAATCGATATGCATAATTTGTTCGATTTTATAAACTGCTATTGAAGCGCAATTCCCGTTGGCACAATAGTGGTTATTATGATGATATTTAAATCTGTACGCAACTGTACAATGCTATTACAATAGGTCTACAAATGGTAATATGGGTAATTACATTTTAACAATGATCAATTTTTATTACAGGAATAACAATGGAAAGATTTTTTTTTTAAATCTGGGGATTAATGCATTTTCTACGTAAAATTAATATTCATATGGTTAAATTTAGTTACTTCGAATAGAATAGAATAGAAAAAAAATATATATAACAATAATTAAATAAAAATATAAAATTGCATTAAATATTGCTATAGTATAATATGATGTAGGTATAAAAAGGGATAGAAAATTTAATTTTTAACGTTATCGTATAATTTTTTTAAGTAAAGTATAAAAAGATAACTATGAATAAACTACGACAGAGAGAATGAAATTATTCCCATTTAAAAGCATTATTTAAATAAACCTACCGAATTGTCTTATATTTTATAACACTTTAAAATTTAAGTTTTTGTTAGTTCTGACAGTTCTGTTTGCAGACCTTTTCAGGGAAGTAATCCTAATCACTTATCTATTTTCAATTACTAAGTACCTACACTTACTAATGAAACGTATTTCCATTATGCTTACATTATTTATACCTACTCAATCTCCTGTCAATTCAGGGATGAAGACCTTCAAATGTAATACGATAAGGTTATTTTTAGTCACCTGTAGCACTAAAACGGTTTCTTTATCACGCACTTTCAAAGGATTCGTATATTCATTCAGACTGTTGTACAAAAAAACGTGTCACCGTATGAGAGTTAATCCCTGGCCGTCACCTTGCGACATGTGACACTTGAAGGCTAGACCGTGACTGAGCTATTGTTTTTACGTTAACAAGATATTATTTCGTTTAGCCTTGTTCAAGATCACGTTGTAATTGTTCATCATGGAGTTTGGACTAAAGAGTAGTTGAGTTGCCTCGTTGGTCTATTCTCCAGATCGAATAGTAGAGTCTTGGGTTTGCGTCCCAATTTGGGTCAATGTGTAGTTATGGGGTTTTTCTGTTGACCTAAAGAGTATTTCAAATGAAATAGCAATTAAAAGTAAAATTTTCAGACTTCTAATATGAACCTATAGTGTTTAATAAAAAATAATAACTAAAAAATTAATAGGTAAAGAAAAATAGTTATTCAGTGTTCAGTCATAAACATACTAAGACGTTGCGATGAACAGTCGTATGTATTATTGATTTAAATTTCTGAAATAGAATAATTTATCATACAAATCGTTGTATCATCCTACTTCTTTAGCAATTTGTTGTCACTACAACGATTTGCTCAATACTAACGAGGCGTTACGTATAAGAAGCTCAATAATTAAAATTATTGATGTGAATAAAAATCAAAGCAGGCAAATGTTCGGTCGTAAACATTGATGAATTATTTATAAGTCAACGAGTTTGCTGTATGTCTGTTTTGAGCATCTTTCACTTCTTTCGACTTCGTCAAATAATAAATATGTATATATTATACGTTTTTTAATTTATTTAATAGACAGGTGTATTCAGCTTTGTTAAAGTACCTAAAATTCTTATATATTTTACTTAACACATTAAATTTCACTGATGCGTAATTATTTGCTTTTCTCTCATATTAATCCATAAGCTTATTACTTACAGTATTTTGATTCGATAGCTTAAAATTTAGTGTCATATATTTAAAAATAGAACTTTAGAGTAACTGTCGAAATATGTATATGCTATTATACCTATTTTAATAGAAAGATGTTCTTAAAAATCCTTTCT
This sequence comes from Fabriciana adippe, assembly GCA_905404265.1. NCBI lineage: Eukaryota > Metazoa > Arthropoda > Insecta > Lepidoptera > Nymphalidae > Fabriciana > Fabriciana adippe. The sequence goes on from FR989985.1 coordinate 10,426,814, forward strand.
ATATGATCATACTATTCTATTATACTATCTTAATGTAAGGCATTTCCATAAGTAGAAAATTATTTACCCTCATATTATATACTGTTACTATTATATTATAGTATACAATATCATGAATTTGTTGAACGTCCTCGTTGGTATATTGACCATTTATCAGTTACAGGACTCGTGTCAAATTCTCAGACAGCCTGATCTTGGGAAGTTGACATGTTTGAGACATAATCCCGTGTCTCGCAGCACGTAAAGCCATTAATCCTACACCTGATCTCACCTGTAATGTCAAATTGTCCTTCCATCAGATTTTGAGAGTGGAACACACACACTGTTAAATTTACACATACACTTTTACACAATAACAATGATGATGATGTACTCAAAGAGATTGGCCACCGAAAGATTATATAACTGTTATTCCAATATGTATAAAAATGAAACTATCAATAAAATTTATAGCCTATAGGGATACTTTCTCTTGTTTGTTATACAATTATAGCATCGCTTCAAGTTGCGCCTATTCTAATGTACTCAGCTTGTTTCACATTTAATTTTTAGTTCTGAAAAATATTTATTTTATTATATAAAAAAAAAACTTCTATTTCTTGTAGCAATATAGTACTACTGTTTATTCTTGCTTAAATAATTTGTTTCTTTAATTGTGCGAGAATTAAGTATATTTTAGTGACCACATGGCTTTATTTTGTAGGGTTGTGTATAAAAACAAATAATATAAATGAATAAATTGTATTAATTTGAATTGTTATAATAAAATTTTTGTTCAAGTAACTTTAGTCAACACTATCAAGAAATATGAAGAAATGCGAGATAAGAAAATACAGTAAAGGTTTTGTTAAGAAAAAGTTACAACGTGGTGCCACTGGGTAGTGTCGAATTGATTTTAATTCTATAATTATAAACCTAACATGAAGTATAAGGAATAGAAAATGTTGTAGTTACATTTTTGTGTTTAATCAATATACGATATAATTGAAGTAATTTTGTATGCAATGCGATGTAATTTATAAAGTAGCTAGTTGACCGTCATTGCAGCGAGACATGTTTGAATGGAATCACTTCGATCGTTCACAAAATAATTTTGAGGAACATCTACTCGGGGCTCATAGTATGGTGGAAAGCAGCCAAAAGATTAATAAGTATTTTTGTTTTTCTAACATTGCTGTAGGGAGGGTTCTGATAACATAGTAATCCTTCTGGCCGATTTTCATCATGGTGGCTAATCTTATTAAGACCAACTATCTGTGGAGTAGATTTTAGTGTGAACTAACATATGTACAAACAAAAGTGCACTCTATAGTCCTCTATTTTCGTAGACCAATAAAAATGTTAAATCCCATATTGTACTAATAAGTTTAAGATAGTTTAAGATTTTTTTTTACAAAAAAAATCTTTCATGATATGTAAACGTACAATCGGATCTCAAAAGCAACGATATTTATATAAATCTACAGTAGGTAATACAATATGTATGTATGTATGTATGTATAGTTTGATGAGCGTCGGATCTCAAGCTTTCGACTAGCAACACTATTTTTCTTATGTTAGATCGTGGTTTTGCGTTCTTTTTGTTGAAACAAGATAATACAAAAAGATGAAACTAAAGCCTATTGTTGGTAATTAAAATAATTAATAATATTATTAGAAAAGTCTACTTAGAATTAAATCTTGTAGCAAAATCACTCACAATGTACAAAGTCTCCATTGTTGAGTTCCAATTCACACAGCTATGGGGAAAATGCGTCAATGACAATTTGCATTACCCGATTGTATACGACTATACTGTATGTACTTATCTGTATATTGTTTTGTATGGAACATTCAGAGCATGTACACCACTCAACCATACTTTGTTTCAAAACATACATAGGTACATTCATTTCAGTACTTCGTCTTATCACTGATGGATGGATGCTTTTTTATTACGATCAGATTTATAATTTTAAACACATAAATGTACGTATATCATACTGTTACTATTAACATAATAATATGATAATGTTATTAACGAATCAAGTATATTTAAATAAACTTATCTAGGTGAGTAGGATTAACTAGATTATCTAGGATCCTTTTATTAATTGAATGAGACTAATAACATTAAAAAGGTCTCGCTATCGATGTCAACATGCCCGCCATTAGGGCTTGCACTCGATTGCCTGAACTAGTTTCCAACAAAAGGGGTTATAGGTCGCTTCCGTGAATTAGAAACCATGATAGGTCTGAAATGTTCGCGTCTCATCGATCCACCGTTGCGATGTATTTATAAGATATTTTTTACTGAAGAAACAGTAATATGTTATTTTTTCGATACTTTAATTATCATGAATCTTGTTTTTAAAGATATATTTATAATTATGAATCATGGTCAGAGCTTAATATAGAGATATATAAAGTGTAGCGCTCAAGCTGTTTCTTTAAGACCGCCACTGTGGCCAACCGTCTGATCTCATGCACTCCAAAGCTTAGCGTCCCCGTGTGCAGAGTCTGCTGACAACGATAATAATGTAATATTATTATTTCAAGTTCGCCGTACTTAAATTAGTAAGCAAACTTGATTTTGTAAGCATTTCCAGCCATATTACAGCAATTATTTTTAAATCATTTCAATATAAAATTTAAAGTCTCTAACATATTATTTTAAATTATATTAAACGCAACAAAATAAAAGCAAAATTTTTCAATGTCTATCTAAAAAAATTACCTTTAACTTTGTTACTCAATTTAATAACATTAATAAATGTGATTAGGAACGTGAAAATATAAAACCAAGTAAAATGTGAAAATACATACACATACTATGCGTATATAAATCATAATCTGTATTTTACCATAACCCGACAAAAAGCGCATTTAAAATGATACAGAACACTCTAGTCTCTTTTAAATATTGTACACAATGGTATATCATCCTAACCTAAAATTGTCCTTCAAACCATGTAGATCTGATCCGTAGCCGTACGAAACCAGGTTGTAAGTAGCGGCCTTTAAATGTATTCAAGCAATTGTAATAATTTAATCATAATGCTCTTCACTACAGTCCAATAGTCCAGCTACTCTCAAGTGACATTTGGATAGACGGTTTGTCAGACGAACAAGAGGGTAGACGGACAGGAATTCTTTTACTGTGAGATTTTTTTAGATTCTGCTACATCTTAAATATACCCACCATATTATATACTCGTACATTTGTTTAAAGGTAAGATCTTTGAGTACTTACTAATCTATCGCTAAACCCTCTTATCAAGTCCAAGTGTACACTTATACGTTCAAAAGCATACTAGACTTAAACAGGGCATACATTTAAAATACTATCATTAATTTCAATTAAATATTATAAGATTGACATGATTTTTTTTAGTCTTGTTTTTATACAAAACATAATATAAGAAACATTTTCGTATTAAACTTGATTATATAAGTATAAACTGATTTACCTATTAAAGCTTATTGTATAACAGGTTGTCTATTAAAGAACCTCTGCATCCACTACTAGAGAGTTGCAACCAGTTACACAATGATGCTTAAAGTTTACAAAATTAATTTCGCTACAAAAGTTCTTAAAGTGCTATAATTTAGCTTTAGGCAGACAGGACCTTTGCAACATCAGAACTGAATAATTGAAAGTTGGATTTATATTCTATTGTCGTCGGGACTACATTTGTTTAATAAAAGCTTAATATCTCGATCGAATAGCTACAAGTAAATGGATTAGATATATTTGAAGTTTTAACGTTACAATGATCAAGTAAATATCTAATCTAATCTAATATATTTAAAAGAGCAATTCTTGTTCTCTCAATTATTATATTAATATTATATCTTTATTTATTTATTTATTTATTTATACCAGCGATCTCGGAAACGGCTCTAACGATTTCACTGAAATTTGGAAAAAATCGATCTAGATTAGTCTCATGTTTGGAAAAACGCGTGTTTTCGAGTTTTCATGCAGTTTTATTTTGCATTATTCTACGCAGAATATGCTCGATAAATTCTTACACTCGGTCATAAGCATCGTGGTCAAGCGACCAAGGTGCAGGATTAAAAATCATAGGTGTGTCGGATACGAAGTTTTTTTGGTTTAAAAATATGATATAACAAAAAAAAACTCCGAGCGAAGCTCGGTCGCCAGGTACTATACACATAATTTATGTAGGTATGTATGCACAAAAAATCTAAATACAACCGTTTAAAATCAGAAACCAGAGGTGAGTATGTGTAATCTTATATAACGATTCTTAAATAACGATTAAGATTAATTTTGAAATTAAAATGCTAATCTTTATTTCTTAATTTAAAACGAGTGATTAATTTTTTTAAATGTTTATTAGCAATTATTTAATTAATACAAACGCTATGGCCGTCTATATAATGTAGATTGTAGATAATGTCAGTTATGTTAGATATAGGTATATTATGCAAACTAGAGTAGGTATTAAAAAGAAAGAAAAAAAGAAAGATTTTTTTTTTAAATACAAAATATAATTCCCAGTATAAAATAATATCATAATTGTGTAATAATTACATCACTGTGATAAAAAAGAATTTCAGTAAAAAAAATATTCAAATCAAAAATAGATTACCTGTAGATCTGTTTCACGTGTGGATTTGTAGTACGTGGCATGTGAGAACCAACATTAACCTTAATTTCATTGAAAGACTTTTATTCGTGTACCGTTTTTAGGGTTCCGTACCCAAAGGCTAAAACGGGACTCTATTACTAAGACTTCGCTCTCCGTCCGTCCGTCTGTATGTCTGTCTGTCTGTCTGTCTGTCTGTCCGTATGTTACCACGCTGTACCTCATGAACCGTGACAGTTAGACAGTTGACATTTTCACAGATGATGTGTTTCTGTTGCCGCTATAACAACAAATACTAAAATATTTAAGGGGGCTCTTATACAACAAACGTGACGTTTTTGCTCGATATTGATAACGGCAACAGGTAGACGCTTGAAATATTTACAAAATATTTAGTTATATATTCACTTTAAAAATAAATAATTAAGTTAAAATAAAACAAATATTTAAGGGGGGCTCCCATACAACAGACTTGATATTTTGCCGTTTTTATAGATAATGGTGCGGAACCCTTTGTGCGCGAGCCCGACTCGCACTTGACTGGTTTTTTATTTTACGAGTGTTATTTTGTATCATTTGTTGTCAAGTAGAAACTTGGAAAAAAATAAATGAAGAATCGCTCAAGTGCGAGATGTTTTGAAGTGTCAGTTTGTTCTAGAATTGCTGTTTTTACGAAAAAGCAAATAGATGGAGAAAGACATCGTTCAGGACCTAGGTCATATTTGCTTAGGTAAGTCTAAGCTCACATCTAACACCCTGACTATACCTATAGTAGTTGTTATGCACTCACAAAGTATGAACTACATCTACGAAAAAACTAACAAATACTTTCACATTTATAATCTTATCTAGTAAGGATTAAAGTTTTTGTTAAACTCATAATTTACACTTAAATGATTATATAACTCTAATTAATGCATAAGGTGTATATTTCTATTCGCAATTCGAAATAATAATTATATCACATATATTTAAAACTTGAATTAATTTAAATATAAAATAAAATTCTTCTTCCTTAATTAAATAGATGACGATAAAAAAGAAACATTTTGTTTTAAACCAGGTGCTCACCTATTTAGTAAATCTCAATAAAATACCTCTTAGCACACAAAAGTAATGTCAATTATTTCAATAATTTTAACCAAAGAAGAATTACTTAACTAACGTTGGTAATCTATCTAATTAATGTAATATATTTAAACGAGCAATTCTTGTATATTTATATCTTTATTTATTTATTTATACCAGCGATCTCGGAAACGGCTCTAACGATTTCGCTGAAATTTGGTATGTCGGGATTTTCGGGGGCGAAAAATCGATCTAGATTAGTCTCATGTCTGGGAAAACGCGTGTTTTCGAGTTTTCATGCGGTTTTCTTTTGCATTATTCTACGCAGAATATGCTCGATAATTTCTTACACAGAGACATAAGCATCGTGGTCAAGCGACCAAGGTGCAAGATTAACAATCATAGGTGTGTCCAAATTCGAACCTCGATCGGATACAAAGTTAATTTTTTTTTGTATTTATTCAAGTTTTTAGTTTTTTTTATCTAAAAAATACGATGTAACAAAAAAAGAACTCCGAGGGAAGCTTGGTCGCCTAGATACTATTGATAATATGTCACATCTTTTTGGCGAGATATAAATATCAGATGCGATACGCATCATAATAGACACCTTTTGTAGTGCGTGATGTATTCTGCTCTACTAAAGTATGAGCACAAATCCCTCAACTTCGTTAAGTCGGCGTTAATTGTTAGTAATTTACTATTCAAATTACCATCTATTTATATGGTTATTACTTTAAACACTACAATTTGTTGCGTTATTTTATAGTCCAATTTAGTGCCGCATGATGTTCCCAGATATAATTTCATAATTTTGATTTTACTTCCAAAAGGAGATTAGTTATGCAAAGATAAACGATTGTCTCGGTATAGAGAAATCTTTTGAATATTGAGGTCGATATCGTGCTATTGTATAGGCGCATCAGCATCGGCCTCTCGCTCTGATTGACAACTGCCGTAACGTATCGGTATCGGCCGCGGTGGGCCACTTCACGCGACCGAGACAAATGCGTTCATTAAAATCATCAAGGTTTTAATTTGAATCGAAATAAATCGTTTTCTACAAAGGGCTCACGCAAATTTTAACATAACATTAAGTTTTATGTTAATTAACATTTAAACTATTACCAAGAATTTAGTCGAAACTAACAAATAAAATCTCTACACTGTAGAGCGTGTAGAGTCGTTGACTTCATATTTTAATGAATGTTATGTTATTTTGAATAGCATTCTAGAAATTTATTTCGCAGTTCAGTACCTGTCATTGTTCTCTGTAAATACTAAATAAAACGAGTAATTTAAAACAAAGACTAAGGAGATGTGCTTCCTAGACGATTAATTTGTATCTTCGCGGTTTGTCGTCTCATGTTCATCACGGATATATTTTCCGGCGTTTAGTTATGGCTTTATGCTCACAGAGCTCGCTTCAGTGATGCCGCACTTTGACAATTAGATCCGCAACAATCTTGCGCACCCGCGAAGCGACTGCATTTTCTGCAACGCTGCTTTCCACTTCATAATTATGGTCTAAGATCCGAGTACACCACGATCTTCACCGATCTGTTAACCAGATGAAATATATTTTTTATAAAGTTTCAATATTGAATTCAATATAATTGAATAAATTAATTAAATTTTTTTTTGTCGTTCTGTTAACCAAACGAATTTTCTTCTAACCGATAGTAAATAATATAAAGAATATGCCTAGGCAGCCTTGCCTACTCATTTCTCGAATACACTACCTGGCAAGCGGGTATAAACAGGTAAGTTACTGTATGTAACTTCACGGATAATATAAGACTACCTAGGCATATTCTTTGTATTATTTAGTATCAGTTAGAACAAAATTCGTCTGGTTAAAAGAACGATGAAAACTAAAAATAAAATATTTTTTAAATAATAAATTTAAAAATATCCTGATCAGGATTTCGATAGGCAAACTATTTTAGGCGTATTTATGTATTACTGAAACTTTATAAAAAATATGTTTCATTTGGTTAACAGATCGGTGAAGGTCGTGATGTATTCGGCTCTCCGGCTATTAAAAATATTTGTAAAAGGAATTAAAAATAAATTCACGTTTATATTTTGAACAATGAAACTGTAGTTTCGTAATTTTATTGCTTTTTAGGATTCTTGTTATAGGAGGTTTGAGACGGGACTCTATTACTGGGCCGACGCTGTAGTCCACAGCACGACAACTTATAAAGTCCTTAAGTTTTATGTCAATAAAATGTATGTAAAAGAGCTATATTTTTACAAACGTATTACGAAATAGCTACTTGAAACTTTCACTAATTATATATTTACTGTTTACCTAATAAACTAACAGATAATAAAATACAAAACAGAAATGAGTGCAAATTAAAACGATACGTTCTTACGATACACGTATGCGTGAAATTGAGTGTGATTATAATTAACATTTGAATGTGATTATAATTAATATTATAATCACACAATTTCACGTCAATAATCACACAATTATGATACTCTAATGAAGAATTGATGATGTCGTTTCTAGGGGATCTTTTATAGGTAAACACGTAATACAAAACAAATTAGAATTAGTTTTATATTAAACAAGAGTTATTCAGTTAAAATATACTTGCTATCCAATGATATTTAACATGTTGATATAGGAAAGTACATACGTGCCAATAAAATATTAAACAAGTTGTGTGAGTTGTTGTGAGTTTTATAGAAAACTAGCGATTCACCCTCGCTTCGCTCGGGATCGTCCCTAGTTACCGCAGCGCACCCCAAATAATGACTATTATAAGCAAGGCAGTGGTAGCCCAGTGGTTACGCGCTCGCTTGGGAAACCGAGTGAAGCGGGTTCAAATCCCGGGTCTCGCACCTCGAATATTTTCATGTGCGAATCTTTTTTAACATGACTACCACTTGCCTTACAGTGAAGGAAACATCGTGAGGAAACCTGCATGTCTGAGACATTATTCAAAATAAAATATGGCCCATTTTACTCGCTGATAATGTAGCTTTTTATAGATTAAAGATTTTTTTAAATTGGTCAGTAGTTTTTTAGTTTATCCATTACAAACAAATGTACGAAAAAAAAAATTTTTTTTCTCTTTATAATATTAGTTACAGATTATAGTGAGAAATTGCAATATAATATTGTCGTAAAACAATCCATTAAGTAACGTGAACAATATAAATGAAAATTGGATGTTTATTGAATTGTAACTATGTGATGATCGAAATGATAATCATCTTAGCGCCGCGCCTTCAACGCGTAGCTTACACTCAGATGCGATTGCTTTATTTAGAACACGTTTAATATGTTATCACTTATAATATTTATATTTGAATAATATAATTTTGTTATTTTTTGTTGGATTACGATCGTATTCCTTATAAGATGAGTTATTAAACGTTAAATTATTCCTGGCAGTAAAATTTCCTTGAAATAGATCCGGAAAAATAGTGGCTATACAAAAATTATTTATATTAAAAGAATATAGACCGTATAAATAATAAATTATAATTGTATTTTTTTTGTTTTTGTACTTAATACATTATTAATATTTATTCTTATGATTTTCTAATAAATTGCGAGCAAACATGAATATAAATACATCGATGCAGTTCAATGCGGCAAATAACGGCAATAATCTGTTTACGCAATCAGTACGTGCTGCGAAAATGTGCTGTAAATTAACTTATTACTTAAACATTCCACCAAGGTCAATATTACATTATATCAAAACTGCATTGTTGTTCAACCGGTTTTGTGAAAACGTCTGGCCGAAGTGTGTGCGTCATGGTGTAGGTTCTCACCAAAATATTTAAATGAGATACGTATATAGGAGGTCATCGTGTGTTTTTGCTTAATTTGAATGAACAAAATTTTATAAAAATATAATATAATTATATACTTCCTAATATTTTAAATGTCAAAATGTATTTGCCTTTTTTGGCGTTGATGACTCTTTTTTGTGTCCCCGTATACACTTCAATGGAACGATTTGATTTTTTGCATCGTTAGTTATCGTCCAGTTAGTTTTCATTGCAATAGTTTTTGAAATATTGACATTTAGTCTATGGCCAATAGTTACTTAGGAACGCGCTTAATAAAAGCGAGGGCGAGTCACATTAAGTATTATGCAATTATAGATATTTTTAAAACATGTGGAATCATATTTTTAAAGAAATGAGAAAATATGGTACTTTTGTTACGAATATGGTTTGATATATATACTATATGATTTGATATATGTACTTGTTTTTGATATCTACACTAATATTATGAAGAGGTAAAGTTTGTAAGGTTGTATGTTGGGGGTAATCTCTGAACTAATGATCCGATTCTGAAATTTCTTTCACTAATAGAAAGCTATATTAACGCCGAGTACTATAAAATACTTTTTATGTATATTTTAATACGTGAAGCAAAAACTTTGTACCCCTTTTTACGAAAATTGCGCGGTTGGAGGAGTATGAAATTTCCCACACTTCCAGTTTATATAGAGAAGGAGTGCAGAATGCTAACATTTTTTTTTAATTATGCATAACAAATACATTAAATCAATAAAAAAAACATAACACACGCTACCATGTATTTGACACACACACGCATATATACTCTTTTGTTTATTGTTAAAGTCTGTAGTCAAATTGAGAATACATAGATTAATATTGTAATATACGCAAGACAATAAATATATAACTTAGTGGATTATGGTTGATTTTCAACCACGCGGCGATCACTAGTTATGATAAAAATGTGTTTACTGTCAGAAATCATAATTACTTTAATTGAAGTCGAAAAAAATGCCCGTGTAGTTACTTTATCGGCCATTGTTAAGCACCTAGGGACGCGAAGCGAGGGCAATTCCCTAGAATGATATATTTAGCTAACTTAATTCGTTTCCTACTGCAATAACAAAATTAATGTTATCTATCTTTTCTTATACGAAAACGTAATGTAGCAAGTTTTAGTCAAGGGATTATTTATAGAATCCATTAATTCATATCTAAAGTTCCAGTTTGAGCTTTTAATATCAAAACGAGGGGCTTAAAACTTGTTTAATAGGAACTTAAAATTGCAGATCTAAATCGGATAAAGCTTTATATAAGTAGACCTACGAATAAAGTTGAAGGTCGGTTTGTTTTATTATATTTTGTTATGGCTGCCTTTTTTGAACTAATATAATATCAAATCCTACTAAAAATGCGAAATACTGACATTTACAAAGGCTCTTCTTAAGAAAAACAAAAATATTTATAGATATGTAGGTAATAAGTACATAGAACATCATATTTTGAAGTACCTTGGTCAAAGATAAAGAATATTTTGCCAGAATTTTTATAAAAAACATATAAAAGTAATTACGTAGTACATTATAAAAATAGTTATTGTTTAAAGTAGACAGAAAGTGCATAGTAATATCTAACTCAGTTTACCACTTTTGCTTTTCTTTAAAAATAATTTGTGTTTTCCAAATATGGCAAATGGGTAAATAGTGACTAAACGTAAGTATAACGTGCAGTATATTGTTATAGCAATTTGTTATAGCTTATTTTCCTAATTTTGTAGAAAATAGAACGCCATGTATAAAACCCTGTAAAAGCATCAGGTTCTATTATTTACTGCTTCAAATTTCTGTTCTCTTAAATAAAATTGAAAAACAATCTAATATTATTGAATTTTCTATTTAGTAATATTTATGTACAACACAATATAACATTTAATGTTACTATGTTATACAGTTATTAAATATAGGTATGAAACTCTAAAACTGTGTAGAAAGCTTTTGCCAAACAACTACATTCAAAATATTAAACAGTTTTTTACCAATCAAAGATCATTCTAAACAATTACCCGCTTCTTTCAAAGTAGTATCGTGAGAGAATATTGCCCATTAAAATTTATATCACAATAAGAAAAAAGTACTCACCGACGGTACTAAGGTCGATTGTGTCTCGCCTTCCAACAGTTTATATTGATAATATTTATTGGTTATCACGAAAATAAATACACCATTCACTATGTACAGGATTATACGAACGAGAATCGTATTTATGAAGTCGGCATTCTCGCTCGGAGCACTGAGCGAGCGCGCGACAGCACGGTCACAGACATGTGAAATCAGCTGTGGCTGCGGCTAACGGAACGTTGCACCCCCCTTCCCCACCACGCCAGCCTGCCGCATAGCAGATAAGATAATTATACTGTTTATTTACGGATAAACCTACAAAACACCAAATCTATGGGAAACTGGCTTTTAAATCGATATACTCGTGGAATGTTGTATCTAAAAAGTTGGCATTACAACACTCTATTTTGTCAATAAGATAAAGTTCTCAGAAACATTGAGACAAAACATAATCGTGATTCTGTTTCGAAATTATATTATCGTAGTACATGAAAATACTCATTGATATAAATGGATATCTTTAGTGGTACAGTGATGAGTTTTATCGATAATGTACTTACGCTTGTTTAATGATAATACGTATTGGAATTTTAAATGGCTTAGGAATTTGAGAATTATTTAGCCACCTACAAAAAAAAAGATAGTTTGCAATATGTTTTTTTTTTGCGTACGTTACATTATTTCTTACATGACAATGTATACGAAATAACAACTATTATTATATGAAAAACAAGCGATTTATAATATTACATTCAAGACGCTCCATGTGTTAGCATTTTTTTCTAATATTTTTTTTTAAGAAAAAGGGGCAAACGAGCAAACGATCCACTTGATAGTGGCTATCGCCGCTCATGGATATCTGCAACAAAAGAGCAGTTACGAATGTTTTGCAAGCCTTTAAGGGACCTGAAGACACTGCTTTTGAAGACCCCCATAGATAATAAAAGCCTATGTTAAACCAAGTCATATTTTATATGTGTAGGTACTAAATTTTGATCCAAATCTGATCAGCCGTTTTAGGGTGTTTGAGTAACAAACATATACACACATACAATATAAATATATTAAAATTAGAAAAAGTTATTATTGAATGCACTAAGATAAATTCTAGCCACCTTGTTTGAAATGATAATTGTTAGCTCATTAACAAACAAAAGAGAAGCAAAAGAGAATTTGAAACATTTACTATTGTTTACTTCTACTTCTGTTAGCTTTTGTATAGCATATAAAAACTTCTTACGTAATACGTGCTAAAAAGAAATTAAAAATAATTACTTTTATATAAATGTAATACAGATTCATTGACCTAAATATTGTTTAGGTGAAACAGAAAATTAATTAATTAGTATTATACTTTTTAAATGTTTCCGGGTGGTGATATTTTATATTTAAGCGACTCGGACGATAGTAAAAGTTGAAAAACTTTAAAAGGTTGAATATTATTGTATCAGGCATAAAAAATTCAAACAGCATGAGTCACATAGTCTTGTCTTATTTAGCTGTAAGATAACTTATGTAGATATAAACTCGATTCATCGATAACGTAGATATATAAGGATTATATTTCTTCGCTTCATTCTTCAGATATAATATAACCAGGTAGTCCTTTTAACCTACAAGGTAGCTTTCGCACACATTTAAGAGATTTTTAAAAAAAGTCGATACATATATCGATTTTTAAATCAATTCATTACTCGTCAATGTCTACATCCCTACTACTCAGTGCCGTCATTCTTTTTTCGTGCGAGGTAGCAAGCACACGTACACTCTTCGGGTAAAAAATTACAAAGAAAAGTGAAAATGTTCAAGAAGATATTAACTAATACAAACGGGAATTCAAAAAACTTAAGGAACAATAATTGTTTAAACGTCGTCGGATTCAAATTAAATCATCATTAGAATCCCTTTGGTATGTACATATTATCTATTTACGATTACCCACATTTTGTCGTCATATTTTATTAAACAGTGGTTGCAGAATTGCAATGGTAATCATTACCATATTATTCATAGCTTTGTAACGAATATTTTATGCTTTTAAGTAATCAGTATAATAAAGGAACTATAGGTATGGAATTCTTCACAGCCAGAGATCCACATTATCTCTTCTGTTAAGTAGCAATATTGGATCTGATAAACGTGTTAAAAGTATTTTAAAAATATTTAAATTAAAACCCAGCTTTCCACTGTTTCATAGTAGATGGGATCCACAATTTATCTGATTGGTATCGTTATAAGGAATATAAGGAGAGAAAAATTACGAATAAATTTGTAATTTTCTTAGTTTTATATACAGCCCAACGCGTACAAAGCCTTTTATTGACAAAATACGAAAATATGATATATTATATATATTGGAATTAATATACTAATCAAAAATATTATAAAGACGTAGGTAGTCGGTCGAGATTAACCAACACTAATTTTGCAGTATTTTCGAGATAATTTATCTCGATTCTGCATATATTCTGCAATATGACTTGAAGATATGATATGTTTGTTCCACAACATGACCGTCCTCCTAATATACTTAACCTCTTAATAACTGTAAGGCGTCCATAATTAGGCGGATAAAGCAGGTATTAATAGAGTGGTGTGGACGTGACGTCATCTAGCACACCAGCACGCGACGTTCCGTGATGTCCACACTTGCTGGACGAGGCGTCTCTGTTGATACTATAAGGAAGACGACCAGTCGTTTATGTATTAAAACGTACTTTGAAATTATTCGCGAAATTCTATAATCACTCGATTACTATAGATGAAAATAGTTTTGTTTGTGTAATTTTGTTTAATGAACAATTAAACTATATGGGAAATGTTTATTTTAGGGTATAAATTCTGATATTATATATTCTTAAATATTAGATATACATTTATAATCCTATTTTAAAGCCCGGCGGCTAACTGAAAGTTATCACGAGGGCCACATAGAATGATATAACCTTAAAACAAAATTTCTATTAAGATAATAATAAATAATGGGTGTCTCAATAAGAAGGCACTATTTAAACTTTGCGTCATTTCGTTAATCGTTTCGTGCATGTGACAACTTTGAAATTTGACAGCTGTTACCTAGATTATTAAAAATAAACCAGAAATAATTCCTGAGCTCAAGGTCGATAGCCCACGCGCCATCGGTGAGATACAGCTACATCTTTGTCAAAAAGTCATCGAAAACTTCGTGTTTTTATTTTTAAATGAAATAGTGCACTCTTATTGAGCACCTTATATAAGTATATTTCAATTACCTGGACGACGGCCGTATAGAATTGAAAATTATCAAATATATAATTTATACCTTATATGGTAATACGTTCATTTTGAATATTTTCGCCTGGCGGTTAACCGTGCGTTAACACGATGGCCGTATAAAATTGAAAATTATCAAATATATAATTTATACCTTATATGGTAATATGTTCATTTTGAACATTTTCGCCTGGCGGTTAACCGTGCGTTAACACGATGGCCGTATAAAATTGAAAATTATCAAATATATAATTTATACCTTATATGGTAATATGTTCATTTTGAACATTTCGCCTGGCGGTTAACCGTGCGTTAACACGATGGCCGTATGAAATTGAAAATTATCAAATATATAATTTGTACCTTATATGGTAATATGTTCATTTTGAACATTTTCGCCTGGCGGTTAACCGTGCGTTAACACGATGGCCGTATAAAATTGAAAATTATAAAATATATAATTTATACCTTATATTGTAATGTTTATTTCGAACGTTTTTGCCTGGCGGTTAACCGTGAGTTAACACGACGGCTTTATTAATTTTATAACATGTTCAAAAAGTAATAACGACACATTATTATTTTGCAATAACCCACATAAGTTTTAACCTGGCGGTTAATTGTATGTTAAACACAAAGGTACCTAACCATCGTAATTTTCATTACTGAGCGACGTATTCTAGATCAAAACATTAATGAGGCTAAAATTAATGACAATTCAAAATTCCGATCAGGACACTTTTATGCCTAGCGCAGAAATTCGTTTTTCAAAAATGGTGGTCCCAATGTTGGTACAGTATTCGATACAGAAGTTCTCATAGCACTATGAAAGGAGACTGAAAATGATCCATTTGTTGAGGAAATTCACAGTACTTTGGCGCAAATTTTAGCCTATTCTTAAATATAATAAAAGAGGTTAAACATAATCTATTAAAAGATTAGGTACCTTTATTTTTACCTACTTATATATTTAAATTTACCTTCTGTTAGCACAAAAATTAAATAATGAGGCAATTTCTAATACCTCTCTAATCTCATTGACGATTGTCAAGAAGCTGATCAACAGTAGTACTTGTAAATGATAAAATTAAACGATAATTAAGTTAAAAAGTTACGATCAATATGGAATGCTGACGTTTTTCACTAATAAACTTAGCAACGTATACGTGGCCTGTCAGGAAAACTGGAACAGACCCCCGTGTTATCAGCAAAACAGCAGGAGAGGTGCAAAGGCCCGAGCAGAGGCCCTCTGAACCGCCAGATGCCAGCTCGGCAAATGTTCAGCGCTGCGCGCTCAAACAAACCGCGGCCGTCTGCATCTCGCCAGTAAGTCTGTACTTCACGCTAACAGCCTCTCTCACCATTGCTTACTTAATATTACAAACGTAATATAACTTTGTAATTTAGGTAGAATTTTCCCATATTGCTAGAATTTTAATTCTAAAAAAAAAAAAATTTATTAATTTAATTTTAATTCTTTCGTTGTTTACAACAACGCTAGTAACACAAGTTGATATACCTACCTTCAAATTTGTTATCTATTTTTGAGAAAGCAAACATGAGTACAGTAAATAACACTATGTGCAGTATTCAAATTGAAGACGAATTCAATTTGAGAAGAAGAGAATTCAATTTGATCACATATGAATTTAGTAATATACCCTACGGCCTTTCAGTAGCCCATAGAACATTTACTAAAGTGTTGAACTCATTCATCAGGCTCTGTGTTCTTTGTATTAGAAATAACTATAATGAAAGCCAAAACGTTTCTTTAAAACTGTTACATTTTTAAGATTTTGCACTTTGAAAATTTTGTCACTTTGAAAATTTTGATTCATGTTTGGCTCATTAATCAACCATTTCTTTGCGAACCGAAAAATGTCATAAAACCATGAATATTTTTTAACAAAAAATATTATACATTTGCAAAAATATTTAATCAGGAAATTTCATCAATTGAAGTAATATGCAATTGAAATTTGATGCACGTTATGCCGCTAAAGGTGTCTGGATCTATATTAAAATATAAGTATTATATATTATATAAAGATAATCGTTTTACAAAAGGTATAAAATTCTGTTTATTGTGAAACAAAGTTAAAACTTTGTCCCTCGTTAGAAGATCTAAGCTCGTGAAGTCACAATATATTAAAAATCAAAAAAGAAATATTTGGCTTAAAAACACGAAAGAAAATTTTAAAGCTGGAAATAATCTGAAAAAAAAAGTGAATTGTCTAATTTAGCTCTTAATTGAATATTAATACAATTAAGAAAATCTAAAATTAATTTGTTTACTTCTATGGTTAGGGCCAAATAACAGAGCTATATTTTAATAGAAAAAAGATCCGTACTCTTTAGTTATTGATGCTTTCACAATAAACTAGAATACTAAATACTTTTATGCTTTTCTTTTTTTTCCAATTATTCTAAAGTATCTTCGAAATATTATATATGAAAATTCTTTTTTGTCATTTTAGGCTTGGCATCCGTTCATAACGAAGGTGAATAAGTCTGAATTAATATGGAAACCTTTTATTGTGAAAAATCTTGTTACAGAAAGGTCTTTATTCTGGTTGCCGCGGTACCCACAACATGCGTTTACATGTTTACATTGTGCGGCATATATGTATAACTAGCGACTCATCCTCGCTTCGCTTCGGGTTCGTCCCTAGACAAAAATAAATTTATCCCAAGGGAACCGTACATTTTTCCGGGATGATATAACCTATAGCCTTCCTCAATTAACGGGCTACCTAATGCAAAAAGAATTTTTCAAATCGGATTAGTAGTTCCTGAGATTAGCGCGTTCAACCAAACAAACAAACAAACTCTTCAGCTTTATAATATTAGTATTGATATATCTTTTAAACTTTTCACATTATTATATTATATAGTTAATATAATATAGTTGGTAATACATTTTAAATTTACTCCCTTGATACTGGTTGATTTGATGGATATAAATACAAAACTTCTCTAAACATCTACCTGGTTATATTATATCTGAAGAATGAAGCGAAGAAATATAATATATGATCAAACGAACTTCTCAAGTGAAGTTCGATCATTATTATATGAGTCGCTTCATTCGAAGATATAAGGACCCCCCCAACCCGTTCCCGAACTTAGTTTTGTATTTATTGGTGGTATGAATCTCTAAAAGAATGACGGCACTGAGTAGTAGGGATGTAGACATTGACGAGTAATGAATTGATTTAAAAATCGATATATGTATCGACTTTTTTAAAAAATCTCTTAAATGTGTGCGAAAGCTACCTTGTAGGTTAAAAGGACTACCTGGTTATATTATATCTTCGAATGAAGCGACTCATATAATAATGATCGAACTTCACTTGAGAAGTTCGTTTGATCATATATTTTTATACTCTTAAATGTTTAAATTTTAAATGTACTTTAAATGTAACTACTTCATTTATAGATGTGGTTATTTTTCTTACTTTTATATAGGACTATTCTGTTTTATAAGTATAATGTATATAAATATATTTATTAAAAATAATTGTGTAAATCAGTTCACAATAATTAGGGAAAATATCGCATAACATACATAAAATAAAAAATGATTTGAGTATACCTCCTTTTCGAAATCGGTCAAAAATATATATTACTAGTGAATTGTCCTCGCTCCACTAAGGCTTTTAGTTTAACTACCTTGCATTGGTTTTTGATACAGATTTTTTAATTGTACTAATATCCCACGGCATCGATTAGAAGAACCGAGATCAAAAGCAGTTTATATCATTGTCATCTCTTATTAACTGTTTCAACAAAAAAGCCGACGAACACACTGACATATTTGTAGTATTAGTTAAGATGGTAAATATTAAATAATAATGATAAGCATATAAAAAATATATGTTATTTTAGTTAATATTTAAATTTGAAATTAGTAAATAATATTATATATAATATTAAAACAGTATAGTTACTTTTCCTAATAACTCTGACTCTTTCTGACGTACTCATGTGTCATATAATTATTGTGTAACTATTTATTACTAGCGACTCACCCTCGCTTCGCTCGGGTTCGTTACTCTAGGTATATTATATATAGTTTATCGTTTAAATAGAAGAAATATAGAAAAAATATAATATATGTATACAACTTGCCTATTTGAATCGGATATTATTCAATTTTTCATTGGTTTTAATTTTTTTTCGTGGGACCCTATTTTTTTGTCTAAAATAAAAGTAGCCTAAGTTAATCCTTATTATATCAGCTATCTGCCAGTGGAAGTCCCGTCAAAATCGGCCCAGCCATTTCAGAGATTAGCCGGAACAAACAGACAGACGGACAGACAGACAAAAATTGTAAAAAATGTTGTTTTGGTCTATGTACCGTGTATACATCCATATGCATTTAGTAAAAAGCGGTTATTTTAATATTACAAACAGACATTCCAATTTTATTTATCTGTATAGATGATGAAAAAAGACCAACCAACCAACAAGAAACAGCAGCGCAATGTTAATTATATACATTATTCTCAGACTTTTTATAATAAAAGAAATACATGAGTATAATGTCGATAAATTATAAGAAAAGGTAACCTAGAATTTGTCTCATTTAAGAATGGTGACTAATTTGACATATGACGTCACAAGCTGGCGTACCTATACTTAATGGTTATAACTATGCTTTTGTTTTATTTAAGTCGTATATCCTACATTCCACAGTTACCTTGAAAACTAAATAGCAAATCGATGAAAAATCAAACAATTCACTATATCAAATCGATTTCAACGTTTAAATCAAATAATTGATTTAATTATCGATTATTATATGCGACCCATGTACTTGTAGTTAGTCAAAAAAAATGAAGTTATATTAGAAAGTGATGAGTTCGGCGTATATTGTTATTTTTATTATTACAGTTGTTTGCGTGCCATTTGGTAAATATTGAAGTTAAGAGTGGACTGTGAATTATTTACCGCTATTTTTTGATGAATCGAATATGTTACTTTCTTTAACCAAATCTCATCAGTCTAATTAGTTAGAAGATTTTCATCAATTTATAATGACCGAACAAAATATTTAAACAGAAAATATTTCTTGAATCATATTATTGTGTGTACTACTTATTATTGGACTCTACATTAATTATAGAGCTTCCTTATTTATTAAATAACTATACTATAAACACTTAAAGCGACACTATTTATACTAATATTATAAAGAGACAAAGTTTGTTACTTTGTTCGTTCCTTCGTTCGTTTGTTTGTTTGTTTGTTTGAACGCGCTATTTTCAGGAACTAATAATCCGATTTGAAAAATTCTTTTTACATTAGATAGCCCGTTAATTGAGGAAGGCTATATATCATCATGCTACTACTCATGGGAGCGGAGTAGTAATCATAAATGTCAACAAATTGGGCAGACTTCCATACATTATTGTAAAACTGACGTTTATATCGAAAGTTTGAACGCGGGCGATGCCGCGGGTAGGTACTGCAGGCTTAACATAAAGAGTCTTCCATTTATTTAACAATTAGTTCATAACAATGTAAAAATAACTGCACTTTAAGGTATAAATATTGAAACTTTAAAGGCATATTACACTTTTAAAGTTGAAAATAAAAGATATTTTGTATCGCAGTCCGTTGATGCCTCTGCTAGTCACCTTGACCTTTACACAAGATATTCGACGAGTCGACCTTAGTCCGTCAACTTTCAATTGTAAATAGGCACACAATAGCAATATTCAATTTTTAATGGCAAATTAAAATAGTTGGATAGTGTTTAAGATTTTTCAGGGTTAAGAAACTCAGTGTCCGTTTTGTTTTATTTTTAATTTTACTATACATAAGTATTTCACACTACTTAGTTCATGTATTTTTACAAAGTAAAGTAGTTGCGCCCACACACTGCTTAGTAACTACTTCGACGATCTTGTGGCTAGCATGTTTATCTGCTTGAGTTTCGGATCGATGTGTTCTTCTTATAAGAAATTATGTATAGTAAGGACGAGGTACTTCTCAGAAATTGGGACATAGCCGGTGTTACACCTCCACTTGAATTGCACGTATTAGTAAAACTGTCTTTTCAACGAACTGGATTCCACCAGCCAAAAAAAAGTAAGAAATAGAGAGTACACATGTGTAGCCTGTGTAGTCACTTATGCATTTATAATATCTTTTGCATAGTTGACTAGCTAAAGCTAAGCTAGTCTAAGTGATAATGGTCGCCATGATCGCAATTCAGTCAATATGACTTTAGTAGCAAACTACAATTAGGTATTTGCGAATGTTATTGTTACTATCCTTTATTAATACATAATATATAAATTAAAAGCAATGAATTAAGATTAATGTATTGCTATCGGCAAAAATGATTTACGTTACTTTTATTCTATCTAAGCATTATTTGTATTGTATTACCTACTTCCACAAGAAACACAGTGAGCTGCGGCCCACGTGGGTGGGCTGTGTAGTATGCGGGTTGCTTTTGGTACTTATTTGATAGCAGAGAGGACCGTTGGTTGTTGTGGTCTGTATCAGCAGACCAGCCGTCGGGGCATTGTGGTTGAGTGCGTAAGAGATTCTGCGACGCCCCATAAGGACAGGGGAGGATCTGTTGGGTCTTATTGGGTAGTAACTACTGGCTTTTCTAGCTTAGTAAGTCCCACATTACCACCTGTATATATATAGGTAGTATGCGTAAATGCATTTCCCAACGTTAAAACAAGGTATCTAGAGTAACTAATTAATAAAATGATATACATAACTCGCTTACTACTTATTTTCTGTTGATGGAAAAGTATTAGATATATAGACCTTTGCGGACGTGTATATAACATGGGATCGAATCTTTATGGAATTACGATCTGCCACCGTATATATTTTTTTCAAACTTGTGACGTATAATAGAAATGCGATATATGGAAGAAGGCACTTAAACAAACAAAAAATATCAACCACTGGGTGGGCATCATACAAAAAATATCACATTTTCGAGATATTTAAACTATAAGAACTATGATATAATACATACATATATACATACATACATATATAATGTATGTATTACGTGATTACAAATATGACTTTAATTTGTATTAAAATAACAATTCTCAGATTGATTTAAGTAGATATTTATTATAAGAAAGTAAAACTAGGTGCACGAAAAAATAACTTCATTGAATACTATTGCTTTAATGAACGATTTTAATGAATAATGTCGCAATAAAACGCACACAATGTAATAACTTATAAATCTTTTAACATACATATAATTATAACTCATTTAGCAATATGTATTTCCAGCTATTTTGGAAACATGACACTTTAGGGCAACATATTGCTATTTTTTTACAAGCTTTTATTTAAATGTTGGGACATTAACACACAGCACCATCTAGTTCCATGGTAAGCTATGAGGCTTGTGTTATGGATACCAGATAATTAATACACTACACATAAATATCTTTAAATACATACATATTATAAATATAAACACCCATGACTGGAGTACAAACATTCGTGATCATCACACAAATGAACACTCCCAGCGGAACTCGAACCCGCGATCACTGGCACAGCAAGTAGGGTTACTACAAACTGAGCCAAACGAGTCGTCAAATGCAATGTTTGTTAGTTGATTTTTTGTATGGGTCAAACCTTGCAACCTAAATTAGAACAACTTCCTCTTATCCTACAGAATTAAAATTTTACATGTTAGTTCAGTTCCGATGATAATGACTTTTTATAATAATGACCTGATTTATTATCTAGGATTGGCTCCTAACGAAGCAACTTCTCAACGGTCAACAGTATTAAATTTTATACGTGCGTTCAATAATTGTAGCCCGTTCTACCATAACTTACTTGTTGCATCCAGGACTGGCTCCCAATTAGACATCACCTAGGCGGTTAACAGCTTACGTACGAAATTTTATATATGTTTTTAATAGAACAAGCTATTTTATAGCTCATTTTAAAGTGTATAGTGGCCTGACTGCTGCATCTAGGTTATGAGAGATACGAGTATCTTCGGCAGGCAACGGCACAGATACGAAATTTTGTATACGCATGGATTTCTGATTCAGTTGGCTTTAATAGTGCATTTGCACCATGACCTCTAAAAATTAGATAAATAAATTGATATTAAAAAACGTTTTGAAAAAGAAGATTTTATTTTCATGCGCGAAAAGATGAAAAAAACCTATATAAGCCTGTTTCTAATAACGTTTTTTTATAATTATTTATGTTTGTTTAAATGTCACACATATGTACGTACTATAAAGCAGTTTCTATTCAAACATAACAGTTTCATCGTGCACTGCTATTTAGAAAAAAATTAAAATGGTGTTGGGTAACCGTGTAACTGCCCGTTTCCACAGAAAAATTGTTAATAATATTTTCATCATACATGCTGCATTACGCTACAAAAGTTTAATATTAAATCTACATGGAAAAAGTAACATAAATATCAGAGAACACTGTGTAGCTATAGCTTTATTATATATAATAAAGAAAAGTAAAAGTTATAATGACGGCATAGAGTGACTGATAGACGGCTATATAAGGGCCTCTCGTCCATGTTTGGAACACAGCCATTTTCTAGCAGACTAGGCATGTACAAAAATTTGTTAGATTTTCTTAGGCAACATATACCATTATCCAAAATTGGGCTTTTTAAAATATATCTTTTAAATCACCTACATTTACTATAGACCTTTAATATAAAAAAATAGCGGATAGTCTTGAAGTTGCTAAGATACTTGTATTTAAATATTTATCGATTTCTACTACCTACCGTAGGCATTGATACAACGCACGAATGAATCATACAATTTCTGACGAGATCTTCTAAACTTTTATTTTTCTTGAATCAACAATTATAGATTGATTATCGGGCTTTAGAAATGATTATGATTGTTTTCATAGACAATTAAATCAATTAAAAATTAATCGTACCAATATTTATTAACACAAAAAAAAAACAAAAATAATTGAATTATTATTTATATAAGTTATAAATTAAATTTTATTCGTCTGATAGGTATCTGAATAACGTATACATAACACAGGACAACAAAATCGACTTATTTTTTTGTTGCCTGAAGTTTTTCTACCGTTGTTTACTAATTTTGGTGCGCTGATTTCAAATCTACCATCAGATTTTTCGTAGCAGCTCTAGTTTTTTGAGATACAGGTACCGTCTTAAATTAAAATAAGTAGTCGACAATTTTAATCAGCATCAGTCAACTAAACTAGTTTCTGTATAATATTCATTATGACTTCCTCAAGAAGGACATCTTTAAATATTCTCAATTATTTTTCTGTTATTTGTGACGAATATATGTACAGAAATTGCACTTAAAGGTGTCCGACTTCGTGAAAAAAAGCAATTTTGACTTCTTCGGGTTTCCATTGCCAACAAACGCCAAGCTCTGAATACGTATTTTGGTGTGTAAAAGCTGTGTTGAGCCTTTGCATTTATGAGTTAACAAAAAAAGAACCACTTTCAACTACAAAGCTGCAGTAACCTGGCGTGAATCATCAAATCATCATGACCACTGTTATTTCTGATGTTTCGAAAATCATACCAATGAACGGTAAAGATTGTTCTAAATGGATTTATCCCAGCTTACAATCTGCTATAAGACTGGTCCTAAATATTAGTGATACATTAGTCCCACAGCAACCATACATCCTCGGAACATCCAGAATAGTGCAACCAACAAACCAATAATGACGACAATAGTGGCGACAGTGACCTTAACGACCTCGGTTATCCTTGACCACTAAGCTAACACGATCTAAATGACTTAATAAGGAACCTTCAACTGTCTAAGCCTGCATTAGAAATTCTAGTTTCCCGATTGAAAGAAAAAATCTGTTGACGAAAGAAACGCAATAATCGTATTACCGTAACAGGGAAAACAGTTTTATTTCTTTATTGAAGAAAACAATTTAGTAGTTATTTAATGCTCTACTAGTATCCAGAGATCGTACAATATTTGCATATAAAACTGGCGTTAACAAAAATGTTAAAAAGAGGAACGCGCTTTCACCAGGATACTAGTACTATGGAGGAGAGATATCAGGATTACTAGAACGTAAATATGATGACTGATTATTCTTGGAACATTCAGAATAATACGCCTAACATACCTCATGCGATAAAATCATATAAAAGACAATTTTATTCAGACTAAGTATATTTAATAATTTTTTATATCTGAAACTATGTGCATTTCAGTATAAAATTGCGTCACCTCATATCTGTAAAACTAGAGCTGCTACATGAAAACGGTTTAGTTTTTTGAAATTAGCGTAGAAAAACTATTCAGATTCATGTACAAAACTTCATGCAACATATATGCTGTTGTCCTGTGTATAATCAATGTGTTTGGTTTGAATTAAAAATCAAATAGATTATTTAAAGAGATTATGCAATAGAGTAATTATATATAACAACTTTAAACTGAATGATCATGAATAATTAAGTGTACAAACGAGGACGATGACATCGCGTGCATATTTTCCTTCGAAACTATTAAAGAAAGAATTTGCTTAATATTATTTTTTTATAAATATTAATTATCTTAAAATAATATAAAAAATTATAACGTGACACTAAAAATACGTAGGTATAACATATTGATATCTATCTAATATATTTAAACGAGCAATTCTTGCATTCTTAAGCACCGTGGTTTAGCGGCCAATGCGCAAGATTGACAAACACAGGTGTCCTGGTTCGAATTCCGGTCGGATACAAAGTTTTTACTTTTGTTTTTTTTTTTTTGTATTTATTCAAATTTTTCATTTTTTTATCTAAAAATACGATATATCGAAAAAGAACTCCGAGCGAAGCTTGATCGCCCAGGTACTTTGTTTTTAAGAGCGTTATTATTTTCAGGAAATTTTATTCTATTGTAGTAAGTACGTTTACTTATATAATAAGGTATTTAAATAAAGCACTATAAGTAGGGAAGTAGAATTCCATGGAAGTATATAATACCTTTAATTTTAAACCACTTTATATTGAAAACTAAGCAGTGTCATTTGTCATGCACGCCTTACCGGCCAATACAGGGCGTGAGCGAATTTCACTATGATTGCTATACTTTACTTTTAACCAATGCTATGTAGAAATTATTTACAATATAAAGATACACACGATCGCTAAGTAATATAAGCAACATGTAGACATGTAGCTAATAAAAATATATGCAAGGATGAGTCACATGCGTCCTAAGGGCTCTGTACTAAACTCCGTTATATTTGTGTTTCTATTTAAATGATAACTTTCTATTTCGTAATATTTTTAATATACATAATACATATATTACACAGAATGGCCACCTACCAAAGATAATTCGGCTCTCTGTGCCCACATCGAAAAGTGTACTTTAACAATCATTCTAATATATATATATATATATATATATATATATGTATTTTCATGGAAAAAATATTATCATCGGTTTTATGACATATAGTCAGTACATAATTCAGGAACTGAGCAGGAGGAAAAATATTGCTCTGTGCCCAACTGAGATACTAAGCCTGGCATAAAACGAACACAGTATCCTGCCGTTCGACGGCCGATAGTACAATTGCAATAATTCTTTTCATTTGCCCTCATTCCAGAAAATTATCATCCACTAATTTAAATATAAATGAAATATAGGTACTTTCCAACTGATGTGGTGACTTGCAATTTTGTTTAGAGTAAGTAATGAGCAGTTCAGATTAATTCCTTCTATAATGCTGCTCCTACCATCACCACGAACTTTTATCCGGCATAATAATAATAAGCACTTTATTCCGAACTAGGTTTATCTAACCTTACAGAGTGTGTTCTACTTTTATAATAGGATGTCTCGCGGTTCGGTGTGCTTCGTGGCATATGCCTCCTTTAACGTCTTCCATTGAATTCGGTCACGCGCCACCCTCTTTCAATGGTATCCATCTGTCAGTTTTATGTCATCCTTCCATCTGTCTTATTGGCGTCCTCATTTGCGTTTTCCGCGTCTTGGATACCAGTAAAAAAAATGTGGCTCCACTTCTCCTGAGGATCTCGCATCATGTGGTCGGTCCGTCTCCATTTTCGTTGATCTATTCGTGTACTTTTATCAGACAATTTAGTTTTTTCTCTTATTATACTACTTTTGTCTTTTTTCCATATTGCTGTGAAGCTTCTCTCCATGGCTCTCTGACAACGTTCTATCTTTTTAGTCCAGTCATATTAGGGGTTTCACCTCGGAATGAGAGATAATAAGCTGTAAATTTATACACCTTTGTTTTGGTGTTCTTAAAGTTGTCTCAAAAGTCTCATAAAATCTCGTATCTGCGTCGTAAGTTATGCAAGGTCAAAGGTCACAAAAATCATTTTTTCGCGATTATCTCGGTTTCTACAGCTCCAGTAATGTTAATATTTATTATAAAAATTGCAGAGCATAAAATTTGCGACAAGTTTTGTTTAAAAAAAATTTTCATATGCTCAACCGTTTCTGAGATAAAGGGCAGAGAGCCCGCAGCACTCGGCCATACTCACTATAATGCTAGGTCAACCGTGAATCTCAGTGAATAATACCTCGTATAAAGTTATTAAATCATTTAAATATCATTAACAATAAATAATTTGTATTATTTATTAGTTAATACATTATATTTAATAACATTTTCCATATATCTAATATATTCATTTAATAATACTTACCTACATACTTTGTGTAAATAAAAACTCATTAGATGAAGTAGGTACTTATCGTATATCCTTATTTTATATTAATGGAGTAAAAAAGTTGATTTTAAGTAGAAATAAAATGAGTAAATATATTTAATTTTATCTTTATTCAGTAACTATATATTTCTTACATTTTGAATTGAAATGAAGTGAAAATCTATACATATAATTTGAGTCGAATCTTTACATTAAATATTTTGTGGAAAATCTTATTGAAATAGTTTTTACTATCGATACAGACACCAGACCGAATCTATAGTTTTTAGAATTTTTCTCTGTCTGTCTGTTACCGGATCACGGAAAATCCACTTTTTTTTTGGATTTTGATGAAATTTGGTATAATGATAGCTGGTTATCTGGGTCAACATATAGGATACTTTTTACTGCGGGAAAATAATTCACCTATGAGAAATCTATACTACACTTCTTCTTTTTAAATAAAACTATCTCTTCTCATTTTTCGCGGATTTATTTTGATTTTTGGTTCCCGACGTTTCGAATGCTTTACAGCAATCATGGTCATGGGAGAGACATTTTAACCTTAGAGTAAGAGACTTTTTTTCCTTCTTTTTTTTCATCGTCGTCATCTTCCGGGCATGTGAAAATGTCTGGTTCAATGTCATCGTCTTCACTGTCCTGAATAGTTGTTTCCAGACCTTCCAGAATTTCCGGGTCAATTGCACTCCCTTCTACAGAGTCGCTTGTGAAGAAACAGCATCGAAACAAGCTTGTGCATTACACTGGCAATAAGCTAAAGTACATTGCAACCCCGATTTTCTACACCCACAGTGTACACCACATCCATTCTTACAATTACAAAATAGTGTATTAAGTAATTCCTCAGGAGCTGGTGATACTCGTAATATTGTTGTTATTTGTTTTTGGGTCCAGGAGTTCGTTTTGCAGTACCCAACCCCATTCCTGGGTTCCTTAATTGTGTCCAAACCGTAACAATGAGTATTGCTGAGTGCTGCGTTCTCTCTGCTCTCTATCTCGAAAACGGTTGGGCGTATGAACATTTTTTTAACAAAATTTACTGAAAATTTTATGTTCTACAATTTTTATAAAAAATGTTAATATCATTGGAGCTATAGAAACCGAGATAATCGAAAAAACTGATTTTTGTGACCTTTGACCTTGAATAACTTACGGCGCAGACACGGGACTTTATGAGACTTTTGAGACAAGTGTTAGAACACCAAATTGAAGCTGTATACGAGTTTACAGCTTATTATCTCTCATTTCGAGATTGACCCCTTATTTTTGCTTATTTGACTGGACTATTTCTCTGTTATGTTTGGTGACGGCCCAAGTTTCATATCCGGTAGCTACCATTAAATAATGACGCAAAATGTCAACAATGTCGTCTACTTCTTTATGTCATTTGATGTCAAATTTCGATTTTCATTTAAAAACATCAATTTCTTTATGAATTATGTCGCTCGACATGATTTTTTTGTTACACACTTATTTTAATAACTTAATACCGCGAATAATAAACACAAATTATAATATATTTTTTAATATAAGCAACTTTAATTTAATACAAGCAAAGCTGGGCGTTTTATGGCCAAAAATGGGAATTACTAATTAACAAAATATGTAATACCCTCAAATCGAATAGAATGAACCTAAAACCTAAGGTTTTTTTATTGCCTTTGTAGAGTTCCTCTATCCACCTCTTAGCTCCAACAACAGGTCACTTACTTAGTATTAATTGTTTTATCGTCATCTAATTTATACAATTAAACATACTCACACAATTTTTAATCAATACGACAAAAAGTAGTAGATTAAAATCGAATTTCAAGATTTAATTGCATAGTTAGTTTAAAGAATATATATATATATATATATATATATATATATATATATATATATATATATATATATATATATATATATATAAGATAATAAAAGCCAGTTAAGAATAATAACGCCCTCTTCAAGACAATATTGAAAATATGTTTATACTGAATATTTCAACTATATCAGAATTTTTCGAAGTACCATTTAAAAGCAAAAAGTCCTCCATGGACATAATGTTCATGAATTCTGAAGCAATTAACTCAGCAACGATTGACCTAAATAAGAAAGTAATTTCAAAACTTCAACCTTATTATTAACAAACAATTTTATGACGTACGGTCAAACAGACAGACAGACAGTTGAAATATTAACTGGTTTCCTTTTTAGCTACAGAACCATAAAAATAATTTTCGATATAAAAATCTTGTTTTCTATACACATTCCTATAAATATTCACGCTTTAGGCCTTGAGTACGAGTATTACGAGTTATAATATTTAATGATTTACCATGACTAATTTTGATTATTTATTTGTGTGGCAATGATAAAATAAGATGCCAATATAACATCTCAAACATTAGCAAAATATAAAATAATTAACGAAAATGTCCGATATTTAAGAATTTAACAGATACTTACGTGACAAGTTTTGCATCCCATAAAATACTTTAGAGAACAAAGAGCAGATTTTATTGTTACTTTCACTGTCGCATGTCGTACGAATAAATCTCGAGAGTCTGGCTAGTAATACTAAGTACCCTCTCATGAGGACACAATGCGGATGTCTTCCAGTACCGGAGTGGCACTCAATTGACAAGTTTTCTCGTAAAGAAAGATTTTATTTTTATAGATCATATAAATGTATTTTCATTCTAGCCTAAGTTTATTGTACAAAAGTTAAGGAAATGAAAAGTCTATGGATTCCTGGTGGAAAGCGAGGAAAAAGAATCGGACAGAGCAGTGTTCGTGTCTCCGGCGCATTTTCGTCGGAAAATGTACGTAAATGTGATATTATTATGTAGTTATTATGTGAGTCGATGCACTTCTCTTTTCAGCAAGTTTTCTTAATCTTTCGAAAGCAAAGTACAAAGCGAGAAGTATATTCTCCAGTTTCTTGCAGAATGAACAAGGGCATGAAGATATGTATCTATCAGTAATAAAAACTTTATGCAAACGCAAAGCAACATCAACTAACATGTAACATATGGACATGCAATTTTTCCTAACGTCTATAAATGATGGTTTTTGTTGCTTCAATATCAAATCTTAAAATTAGTTAAACCAAAAAATATAATCCAGATGTCAAAATTTTTTAAAGCTTGGCAATTGTCTTTATATCGCTTATGTATCTCATAAAAACCATTTGAATTTAATTAGATTTAACCTTTTGTAATACTCATACTTATTACTTACCACAAATGGTACCGACGCCTGTTATGTCTTGTAATTTATAAATTATATATGTATCGTATAACATTGCTTTAAAAATGTGAAAGGAGTTGAATTAATTGAAATATAAATTGTTGAAAAAATACCTAATCACAAAGCATTTATATAACTATACTATCGAATTACTCTCGCTTCGCACGGGTGCGTCTCTACGTACGTTATAAATAGATAAAAGTAGTTATTCGGAGTCCTAACGAAGATTTTATTTTAAATATATTTGCCGGTACAACACATTCGCCACCTATAGTATGCAATAAGTTGACAAAATTGTATCGCAGTCGGATGAATGGTATGAAATACAAACAAACACACAAACTGTGATTTTTATACATAATGTATCTAGTCCTAACAGTTATGAACATTACCATTAGATGTCACTATAGATTAATTTTTAATAATTACAGCAGTAGCTTACAAAAGATATTATTATTTTTTTACTATATAATTTGTAATATTGTATATTACAAATTATATTTATAACTAGCGACTCACCCTCACTTCGCTCGGGTTCGTCCCTAGGTACTTTTTAATTTTTTTGAGCGAAACCCTACTTCTTTTCCTAAAATAAAAGTAACCTAAGATACTCCTTATAATATAAGATATCTGCCAGTGAAAGTCTCGTTAAAATTGGTCTAGCCGTTTCGGAGATTAGCCAGAACAAACAGACAGAGACAAAAATTTTAAAATTTGTGTTTTTCTTATAAGTCCCATATATAATTCCATAAGCATTTAGTACTAAGCTGACTACTATGTTGACATTACAAACAGACACTTCAATTTTATTTATCTGAATAGATTGTAATATTGCACTAGAAAAAAAAAACTTTTTCTTTTTACGCAGAAATCAATTTCTTAAGTTAGGTCGTAGTTCATATTCATCAAAAGGTAGCTTAATAATCAATTGTACTGTGATATTTTATTTTTTTGCTACCGCTATATTTTTATTTTTTTACAGGTAGCTCCATTAGTAAAATGACTGTGATATACGGATAGATGGACATGGCGAAGTTATAAGGGTTCCGTAGAAAGCCATTTGGTTAAGGAACCCTACAAAATCGTTTCACTGGTCCATACAAAAGGTTGCATTGTCCTATTGTTGAAAACCCCAACAATTTTACTTAGCTCAACCTGCAATTCGAACCCAGAAACTGTAGCCGTACCGATGTACATTATACACGCTAGAAATAGATCAACGAGTAATAATAAGAGAATTGTATTTTTATACATACTACATATTATATATATTAAAATCATATATCATCCATAACAATCCTATTTACTTGCAGTGTATAAATTAGATATTTATGAACAACGTCTTGTCTTGAATCTAATTTTTTCTTCCCGTTTTTGCACTTGGATTACGATAGCATCTCAAAACTAAATGCATATCATAAAAAGTCATATGATGATACGAGAAATACTCTGGGTTTTGATAATACGAAAATTTGTTGGCTCCTCGACCCAGGACCTGGAAAACATAAAATGTAATATATATTTTTCTACCAATCAATTGTAAAGAGTGAAGCGTCTTATATTATACTGAGTCGAGTTGTCCTTCGTCCAAAAATTACAATGATTTATTAGACAAATATATAATCTATAATACCAGTGGCAGGGTTAAAAATTAACATATCTTATAAGTTAATGCAATAAAATCTCCGTTTTCATGGGAAAATACAAAATTTAGTTCGGGTGCAGGTCGCTCATCGATATCTATTTCTTTGTATTCATTGTATAAAACAAAATTGCCTCTGTCTGTTTCTCCGCTTACTCCTTTTAAAACACGCAACTGATTTTGAGGCAGTTTTCATCAATAGAAAGATTAATAAATGAGGAAAGTTTGTGACGCACCTGAGCTAAACGTAGTGTTAATAGGTATAAAGTCCAAGTAAGGAGCCATAAAAGTTTAAATTTACCATAAAGTATTAGATTCTCGAGTAATGTCTGTACTCTGGCTTACTCAGATATATATACATATAATCGTCATTACAAAATAAAAATATTGGTCGAAATAATCATCACATCAAAATCGACATAATCTTTTTCTTATCCCACTAGGGATTGTTAAAAAAATTATTGTGGAATACTATCTAGATGCTAGATTATAGCAGAGGTGTATTTTAAAATTTGTCATCCAGGGCCTACATTCCTTATGTTGTTAGGGCCTTGTACCAACAAAGAAAAAAACGAAACTAAAGAAGACCATTTATAAAAATAAAGGTCATATTAATTATTAATTATTTAAATCTAACTTTGTACTAATGCGTTTACAAAATCCTCAATCACATAATAAAAACATATCAGCCAATTAATCGACTTTAGAAAAAGCTTGCGCCGCCCCTCGAAGCTTGCCGCGCTGGGTTAAGAGCTATTAAGGAGTCTGCCCACTACCCCGTCTCATACCATGACCGTGTTAGGAGCGTGTCAGGCAAAAAAATATTCTTTGTATTGAAATGTATGAGACTCTGCCCACTAGACCGTTCCGTCACCGACCGGCACCGTCGCGTGCCGTGCACGGAGCGTCAACAATTGTCGGCAAGAATATTTTGCCGGTGCCGGTACGCTCCGTGCCTGACACGCGACGTTGTTGAACCGGTGAGCATACGGGTTATAAACGCGTACGATGACCGTTATAACCGCGTATGATGACCGTTCTAAGCCCGTTACGTATTGCCGCTTGTCTTGTAGAGATGGGCGATGATCGTTATTAAAGCTAGGTTAGCACCGATATTTCTCAGGATTAGGTAATATTAATATATTCGTCTGGCAATATTATAATATTGTAACTAATACTTCAATATTAGTGATATTTATCTAGAAACAACAGGTAATACTAAAATGGGAACCATACGGATATGACACGCGGATGATACGCGGTTGATACGCGGATGATACGCGGTTGATACGCGGTTGATACGCCGATGATACGCGGATGATACGCGCACTATAACCGTTATGTACGGGCATGATACGCTGTTGATTCGGTCTAGTGGGCATAGTAGTCCGTGCCGTGCTCGTTTCCGTGCCTGATACGTTCATAGCACGGTCATGGTATGAGACGGTGTAGTGGGCAGAGACCCTTAGTGTAAATACACCCGTACTGTCTAATAATTAATTACCGCCTTGAACCTTAATATTATTGCTCTTAGACACAAAAATATAATTATTGAACCACGTTTTAGTCTTTTTGGAAAGTATAAAAAAAATTGAATTTGAATTGAATTTGAAACTTTTCCATCGTGTAGATTCGACAAAAATTGTATGTGATAGACAAATAAAAAGAGGATAAAGACTTTAAGAGTTGCCTCTTTGCCTTTAAACCTGACTTTAAACGGAATTTCAAAATTACCAACGAATTCGGAGCGTACTTCTATTTTTCAATAGAATACGCAATAAGCCCTATGTCATATAACGCCCAGATACATATAAGGCAAATAGATAAAAGTATTAATTTATCGTAATAAGACTTACCGATGACTTAAACAATAGATAAAAAGTTACATATTTATGTTTTTTTTAAATTTTATAACTAAATTATACACGCTGATCTCTATATTCACAGACTTATACATATTTCATTATCGTAACATATAATGCAGTCCCTAGAAAATGGTCCACATTTACACGATTTATAGGGGACTCTATACTTCATTGTAATAGTACCTAAATCTTTATAGAGTAAAAAAAGTAATACCTTTTGTTTACATTGTACTTTGTAGTAGGGCCGCAAAATATCTTAAAATACAATTGGAATACAAGAAATTATAAACAATATACATAAACAATATACAAAAAATATACCAAAAAATTAAAGTACATAGTATTTACATATATTTGACATGGTTTCAATTTAGTATTATGTTGCCTAACAATTATAATTGAATACTACATTAAATGTTATATATTATATGTAACAGGTATATGCAGGCATATTATATATTTGGTTATTTGACTTCAAATATTACGTGTTTTTTTTTATTTTAGGAATTATAATCTATATCATAATCATAATCAAAGGG
The DNA here is from genome assembly GCA_905404265.1 of Fabriciana adippe. Classification (NCBI taxonomy): domain Eukaryota; kingdom Metazoa; phylum Arthropoda; class Insecta; order Lepidoptera; family Nymphalidae; genus Fabriciana; species Fabriciana adippe. The sequence goes on from FR989985.1 coordinate 10,461,627, forward strand.
TATAGCCGGATAAGTATAGCGGACCGGCCCCCAGTGGCAAACTATATCGAAACTTATGTGTCAATAAGGGCTTGATGTAGAAAAGCGATTCATATGAGTTTCACTGTTGTACTCCGCTTTGACCTTGAGATATGAAGAAAAATGAGCGTAACTATAAGTTTCGTTCAAAAGGGCATATCTCGAAAACCTTAAAAGCTAGACACTTAAACGCTAGACACTTAAAAGCTAGACACTTAAACTAACGCGAGATTTTAGGTAATCTCTGATGATTATTTCGGTGTTCCTTGAGACTTACAATCACAGCAAAAATATATCTTATAGTATTTGATATACACTAATACTCATAAAAAAATGGTTTGAAAAAATTGATGCAACATTTCGAAAATAAACTTAAAAAAAAATAGAAACCGACTCCCAGGCACTGAAACCCCTGTTTTAGTTATTTTTTACTTTTCAGTGCCTGGAAGTCGGTTTCTATTTTTTTTTTAAGTTTTTATTTTTCCATTTTTAGTGTAGACGTAATAAGCAAGTAATTTGTAAAAAGAAAGATTTTTAATAAATAAAAACGTATTCGATTAAGCCATTTATTTAAAAACCGCTTGAACGATTTCGATAAAATTTTTATGAGACCACCGGGGAAGAATACCCTTTAAAACAAAAAAAGAATTTTCCAAATCGGTTCAGCCGTCTTCGAGTAATCCGTGAACATACATAAAAAAAAAGATTCCGATGAATTGAGAACCTCCTCCTTTTTGGAAGTCGGTTAATAAAATAAAAGTCGACGCGCACTAAATATATCAAAGAATAAGAACGTAACAAAGACACATATTATGCTTATATTAACAATTTATTAATTATAATCATTACAAAAAATAAAGAAAAAACTATCCATTTATTTTATAATATATTTTTAGTACATTTTTTTTATAAAAATGAATATTAAACAAATTTAATCATCATCACTGTTATTAATGGCAGTTGTAATATTTTGAGTCTCAAATATACTCGTATTTGTTATTACCTCAGCAGGACGTACAATTCTGGATACATAACACCCATATGATAGTTTATAAATAAAAGGTGCTACATGAGAACAGCATCTCCCTGTGCGGTTGCCATTAGGAAGTGACAGTATGCGCAGTACCAACGGATATACATATAATCACGTCATAAATACACTTTGTTACCTATATGCTTTGATTTTACTTCTGCTTTAAGTATATTTGGTGCTCATTTTACTTATTGATTTGAAGATTTGATCATCCTGTAAAGTGAAACTTAAGTCCATCTTCACTTCGCACGGAAAATCTAATATTTCAAGTGGCGTCAAGCTCCTAAGCCTTATTTTTCTTCTATATTATAACAACCTTGTCTTATATATTACTAGCAGAACCCGCAGCTTTACTCGCGCTGAAACTACAAAAAAAACTCTAAAAAGGTAGGTTTCATACAAACTTTCATCTCCTATTTTATTCAGTTATGAGATGAATTTCGAAAAATGCTAAAAACATATTTATTTAATTGTATTGAAGAGCATTAATACCAAGTTTCAAGTAATTCTAATCATGAATAATTTTTTGGGTTGTATTATAACTTGTTTTCCCGTGAGAATGAGATAATCTCCCACAGTAAAAAGCCTGTGTCACTCTCTAGTCCTCCAACTTTATCCACACAAACACACAAACAAACACATTTTCACATTTTTAATATTAGGATAGATGTTATTGCTGCGATCGTCGTAATGGCAACCGCACAGTGAGATGCTGTTCTCATGTAGCAAGTAGTTTTTATTTATAAACTATTATATGGGTGGTATGTATCCAGAATTGTACGTCCTGCTGAGGTAATAACAAATACGAGTAGGTATATTTGAGACTCAAAATATTACAACTGCCATTAATAACAGCGATGATGATTAAATTTGTTTAATATTCATTTTTATAAAAAATGTACTAAAAATATATTATAAAATAAATGGATAGTTTTTTCTTTATTTTTTGTAATGATTATAATTAATAAATCTATACATATTATAAAATTCTAACTAAGCCGAATCTGTACATTAATTTTTTTTTGGAAAATCTTATTGAAATAGACATAATAATCGATGCAGAGGCCGAATCTATAGTTTTTAGAATTTTTGTCTGTCTGTCTGTCTGTCTGTCTGTCTGTCTGTCTGTCTGTTACCGCATCACAGAAAAACCACTGGAGGGATTTTGATGAAATTTGGTATGATGATAGCTGGTTATCCGGGTCAACATATAGGATACTTTTTCCCGCGAGAAAATATCTCATTTCTGAAAAAAATACAAAAACTGGTAGGAACAAAACCACGACGATACTATTTGTAAACAGTTTAGCAAGGTAACTTACAAAATATGGTAAATACTATAAAAATAGCTTATCTTGAAAATCAAATTATCAAAAGCGCTATTTTATCCATTAAAATAGTTATTTTAATTAATATTTATTTGTGTGTTATTTAGATATTCGACAATAGATGTCGCCATGTGTTTTTAAAATACATAGTTTTAATCCCAAAAAAAATTAATGTACAGATATGACCTTTTTTCGATTTTATTAGAATTACTACTAAATCACCCGCGGCTCCGCCCGTGTTTAAATTATCAGTAAAGCAAACTTTTTCGCTTCATAAATTAGTAACTATACATACAATAAAATTGTAACTAAGCCGAACCCCTAAATTCAATATTTTTTCGGAAAATCTTATTGAAATATTCATTATTAGCGATATAGAGCCCGAATCTATCGTTTTTAGAATTTTCTCTGTCTATCTGTATGTGACCGCATCACAGAAAAACTACTAGAGGGATTTTTATGAAATTTGGTATGGTAATAGCGGGTTATCCGAGTCAACACATAGGATTCTTTTTACCGCAGGAAAATATCTCATTTCTGAGAAAAAATACAAAAACTGGTTAAAGTAAAAGCACGATGATGCTATTAATATTTTAGCAAGGTAACTTACTTATATATTATGTTAAAACTACTAAAAAAAACTTATCTTAAAAGAAATATTAACAGCGCTATTTTATTCATTAAAATAGTTATTTTAATGAAAATTTATTTATGTGTTATTTAGCTATTTGACAATAGATGTCGCCATGTGTTTTTAAAATACGTAGTTTTATCCAAAAAAAAATGTACAGATATAACCTTTCTATGACTTTACTATAATTACTACTAAATTACCCGCGGCCCCGCCCGTGCTTAAATTTTTAATAAAACAAACTTTTTGGCTTTATAAATTAGTAACATATTAGTAATATTTTGTTGGCCGAAACAATTTTTAAATGAGAATATTTGTAAATTTTTATTGTTTAGTAAATAATGTTAATGTTTTTTAATCTTTTAATGTAAAAATTGGGCAAATGTAAATCCAACTCGCGCATTTTAGGTTTCGTATAGCAAAATGCTATGTTGTTTTTCTTACTTACGTGTTTTGTATGGTTAACACTAAAATAAATACGAATAATATTTACGTTTCCACAATACCTACTCATTTTTTGCACCGTAAAAATAAGTTTAATTTATATTATTTTATAACATTTTATGGAAAACAAGTCTATGGCTGTTAAACTGCCAAAGCGGGTAACTAAAAATATTTCATATCTCAAAAACTATGAAAAAGTATTTTAGAAACTGTTATACCTCAACTTTTTCACTTTTTCTTGACACCTTTTCTTGGAAGGTAAAGGCTAAAAGGACACAATAAAATGCTTACGACTTTAATCATATTAGCAGAGCCATATGAAATAAAAAAATGTATTTGCTTAGAATTATTTACTTATTACACTTTCTTTTGAAAATCGTTTTGGAAAACATTACTAACTAGCGCTAATTAAGAAAAGTTATCATTATGTAATTTAAATAATCAGCTATATATTAAATTAATCTATAGCTGTCTATTAGTAAAAAATGATTAAAATTAATTCCGTAGTTTGAGAGTTTATCGTGAAAAACTAAAAAAACAAACAAAACAGAAGTATAGACATACATAAATGTTATTGCTAAAACAAAAAGTTCAATTTAACGGAGGAACCTTTGTGGCATTGACAATCACTGCCATTATTTACCAATCATGCGGTGCGCAATGAAAGTGGTTTATGTAAGAGTATACTAATGTGTAAAACCTAAGAATTTGGCTTTGGTCATATGAACGCGGGCGGAGCCGCGGGAAATGCTAGTTGTTAATATAAGCATAATATGTGTCTTTGTTACGTTCTTATTCTTTGATATATTTAGTGCGCGTCGACTTTTATTTTATTTCGAAATGTTGCATCAATTTTTTTCAAACGAATTTTTTATGAGTATTAGTGTATATCAAATACTATAAGATATATTTTTTCTGTGATTGTAAGTCTCAAGGAACACTGAAATAATCATAATTTTATTTTTATATACTTTTTAAAAAAGGGTTGTAATTATTTTAAAAATCTAAAAAAATATATATAACATGCTCTCAAAGATTACCTAAAACCTCGCGTTAGTTTTAAGTGTCTAGCTTTTAAGGTTTTCGAGATATGCCCTTTTGAACGAAACTCATAGTTACGCTTATTTTTCTTCATATCTCAAGGTCAAAGCGGAGTACAACAGTGAAACTCATATGAATCGCTTTTCTACATCAAGCCCTTATTGACACATAAGTTTCGATATAATTTGCCACTGGGGGCCGGTCCGCTATCCGTCTATAGGTACCCTTTATAGGAAAAAGTCGAATAGTTTCGATTACTTATCTCCACACTTGATATTTGTATTGGCCTAAAGTTAATCTGATCTGATGATTAGAAATTAATGATATAAATCATAATTAAAAAAAAATGATTAAGATTAAACATAATCAAATTTTGATAGTTTGATTAAAAGGCCTATTACATTTTGACTGTGATTTTTTAATTTAATGCCCATCTTTGACGTTCTTATCCAGAGATACTGAAACTCTTCGACAATTTTGACTTATTGTATGGTGGAGAATAATTATTAATATAGTTCATAGCGGCCTCACTTTTCGCAAATTTTCATTATTAATTGAAATAAAGCCAAAATTCTGAAGCAAGTTTAAATAAAATGCGCGACGACACTTATTTAAGCTCGTGCATTGAAATTCTATACTAAACAAACGAAATGAAAAATATATAATAATATCTCGTATATAGTGGTTGAGTTTAAAGCGGCCTCCTCAATCCTCAAAAATTCTTTTTCAAAATCTTAAAAACTACTAAAAACATTCAGAATTAGCTGTAAATATATCCTTACAACATTAATATACCAAAATATACGTCAGTTCAAAAGAAACGTAATTACATACTTTTTTTTAATAATTTATTATAAGACTTTACATAGAAGTAATTACAACTGCAAAAAATGCTAGAAACAGCGATGCGTCGGCCGCTCAAGCGCAATAATATAGAACTCAGTACATTTTGTGATAGGCCTCTTAACTATTAACTATGTCTAAATAAAATCTGTATAAATATTATAAATGTGAAAGTCTGTGACTCTGTGAGTATGGATGTTTGTTACTCTTTCACGGCAGAACGGCTGAACGGATCTGAATGGAATTTGCCACAGAGATAGATTATAGTCTGGAATAACACTTTTATCCCAGAAAAATGTACGGTTCCTGTGGGATAGATTTGATTAAACATTACATAAGGTCTCTACTATTTATTTCAAAAAGAGCTTTTTATTTGATAACTTAGTGATGTTATAATCGATATCAAATATTGACAGAAAATACTCATTATTATTAGTCCGGGATCCCTGGTCCATTTTTACAATTAATTAGTATCAAGCTAATTTTCCGTGAGTAGCTTCATTTTGATGAGACACCCAACTTTTTCTCTTACAAAAATTCTCGATTGTGGTAGCTAACAAACGGACCGGGCTAACGTACCACACAATTTGTAGGACAACGTGGCTGTTAAATTATATAAATATTAACTAATCAACAGTAAAAAAATCAGCCGGTTAGTAATCATTTTTAATGACCTCGTTATCGATACATATTGGAAGGAGGAGACTCTTTGATCAAACCATACATTTTGTAGGACAAATATTTTTTTGAATAATGTTAATAATTATCTTAAGATTTAAGAAAAAAACCCACAGTTAGTAATAAATTTTTGAAAATCGTCAAATCGACATATTTTATCCCTGGTATTCCTGTTAGCTACCACAATCGAGAATTTTTGTAAGAGAAAAAATGGAGCGTCTCATAAAAATGAAGCTACTCATGAAAAATAATCAATTGTAAAAATAGACCAGGAATCCCGGACTATACCTATACATTTTATGAAACAAAACAATAGATATTCGGATCCATTAATTCCCATTATCTAACATTACGTACCTCGTTATCACATTGCATCTATAAGTTGCAACACTTACTTATTGTATTTTCAAGGTTGTTAAAATTTAATAACATACAATATTTTTTTTCTGATAATATAAAATCCGCAGTTCATAACACACTTTCAAATTATCAGACTATGACAAAAAAAAATCTATCTTTTAACATGAAAAAATGAGTACCAAGAATGGAATAGTTCCTTCATTTACATTTTTTATTTATTATCAACTATCTACCTTATATTCGTATTCAGTATGAATACAACATAAAGCAGGATAAAGATTATAAGAGTTCCCTCTTTGCTTTAAACGGAATGGAATGGAGGAGTACACCAATGAATTCGAGTAAACTTCTACTATTACAAAAGAACACACAATATGCCCTACGACATATAACAACCAGATACAAAGCAAATAGATAAACATATAATTTATCATAATAAGACTTAACGATGATTTAAAACAAGAGATAAAAAGTTCCATGTATGTGAATTAATATAATTAATACAAGTCTATTTTTATAGATTAAATCATACATTTCAATAATACAACAATCATACATTCATACTTATTTTTGTTTCATTTTAATTCTAAACGTATAACAACAATAATATGTAGAATGTATAATACCTCTCCAACAGTGCAACGAAAAATACCAGTGGGAATATGTGGTAAAGTTTCGAATTGAGGTACTGCGCTGTCACATGGTAAATTGTGACCGTATTTTCGACACTGCAACATAAAGTAAATACCTACCTTTAAAAGTTATCCTGTTAGTTATTCGTTATTTTTTTTTATTTTCCGACAATTGCACTAATAAGAGGCCTCGCTAAAAAATTCTAAAATATACGAGTACCTACAATAATTAACATATTGCTACTATCTGGGAGGCCAGTTGCTGGTTTAATTATGTATTGATAGGAAAAAGTGTTTGTTATCTTTATTGCTCTATTAAACTTTAGTATATACGTTATAAAAAGAATAGATAGTGGAGAATCATGTTATTCTGCTTCGCTGTGAGTAAGTGGCATATCGTGAAGTCATAACTTTATAATATATGCTAACATTATAAAGAGGTGAAGTTTATAAGTTTTAAGTAGGGTGTTATCTCCAAAAATAATGATTCGATTCTGAAAATTCTTTCACTAAGAGAAAGTTAGGTTTTTTGTTCTGATAAAAATGTTTTACTGTCAGGTATCATAATAACTTCATACATCAACATCAATAAGTAAGTAATGGCCGTTGAGTTAATTTATCGACTAATGAGGCACCTAGGGATATACATGAGTTGCTAATTTATATTTAGAATCTTACGTCATACGTCGTGGGAGCAGAAGGATTGCATTCACAAGGGTATGCGCGACATACTTCACAAATTTTTACTTTATTTTCATTTTCTTTTTTCACAGGACTGAAGTTATCACATTTATCATCTCTTTCCTTCTTATCACCGCCTGAGCCACCTGATTGACTTGCATCTGTATTATAGAAGTTCTTCCTATAATGGAGGAAAAACTTGAAATTGTTATTAACAGCAAAATTTAGTTTTAATTTATTTGGTAACATGTCATTATTTATAATTATTGAAAATAGTGTACATGTACTCGACTAACCACCAAATTACATCTAAACTTATGTCAAAATAACACATGCCATATGACATATCACATTAATAACCTCCTTCCGATAAAATCATGCTATAAGATAAAATAATACTTTACCTACCTTGGTGTTTTCAATTTGTTAAAAACGAATAATTCCTAAGCGGTGTTTTGGCCATTCCAAAAAATCCAAAAAACGAACTGAAAAATATTAACTAACAACAAAAGTAATAATACAACAAAGAGATTGTGTCCTTATTTTAATATGTTAGGTACATATTTTAATCTATACATATAATAAAATTCTGAGTCCAATCTGTACATTAATTATTTTTTCGAAAATCTTATTGAAATAGTGACTATTATTGATATAGAGGTGGAATCTATAATATGGTACGCGCCGCTAATTCAGTCGAAGACATCAAGCGTAGGATCCAGAGATGTGTAACTCACTCGTGAGGCGCCTCATTTGAGGCACTCGTGATCGCAAATTGAAAGAGTTACTCGAATTTCAACTTTGAACCACCTCACTCGTTCACGCGTCCTCACTTAAAAATCGACATTGACATTTTGTCATTTATTATTGACATTAAATTGAGGCGAGTACTCGCGACTCGCGAGTGAGTATTGAGTGATTGAGTTAGCTTAGTCAGCGAATGAAGTAAGTACTCGTGAGTCGACGCGTATATTTGCCTCGCTTGCCGCTGCCTCGGGCAATCGGCTGAGTTCGGCTCGGGCTCGGCTCGTGAGGTGAATACGCCGACGTACGATGCCTCGCCTCAAATGAGGCGTACCTCATGAGTACCTCACGAGGTAAAATGAGGTGCTCCCTCATCCTCATATAAAAATGATGAGTTACCCATCACTAGTAGGATCTCTGTGGTGTTTGTCTACGCAGGTGCCAGGCAGGCAGGAAAAGTATGCCGACGAATATATTTGACGTTTGGGCGGGATGTATGATTTTCTGTTGTGTTTATAAATTTTATTAATTACTGACAATATAACGATTAAAATATTTAGAATTATTGTCCGTCCGTCCATTTGTTTGAGAACGCATCACGAGAAAACCACTGAACAGATTAAGATGATTTTTTTTAAATAGATAAAAATAGTAATTATGAGTGTACCTTAAAAGACATACATATGCTATTACGGACTTTTCTGTAGGCCTTTTTAAGACCTATAATTAAGGTTAAGCCAACGTTAGCCATCTAAGCCTGAAACCGCACAGGCAGGCGGCTTGCTTAGCGCCTAGAGCCTAGTGAGTCACCCAGCTAGTAGCTTAGTAAAACGAACGTTTTAAAATGTTCGCGACCGGCCGCACTGCGCTCTTGGCCTACGTCCGCACAGGCAGGCGGCTTGCTTAGCGCCTAGAGCTTAGCGAGTCACCCAGCTAGTAGCTTAGTGAAACGAACGTTTTAAAATGTTCGCGACCGGCCGCACTGCGCTCTTGGCGCTTCTTGCTAAGCGACTAGCTAGGCGCCAAGCGCGCAGTGCGGCCGGTCGCGAACATTCTAAAACGTTCGTTTTACTAAGCTACTAGCTGGGTGACTCGCTAGGCTCTAGGCGCTAAGCAAGCCGCCTGTCTGTGCGGACGTAGCCTTGGCGCTTCTTGCTAAGCGACTAGCTAGGCGCCAAGCGCGCAGTTCGGCCGGTCGCGAACATTTTAAAACGTTCGTTTCACTAAGCTACTAGCTGGGTGACTCGCTAGGCTCTAGGCGCTAAGCAAGCCGCCTGTCTGTGCGGACGTAGCCTAAAGACAACTCGACACCAGTTATTGTTAATAACATGAACCTTTTCCCGTAAAAAAAAAGTTGTCACTATACAAAATTTTGTTATAATCTGTTCAGTACTTTTTGCATGAAACGCACACATATATACTAACACTGTTTGTCGGTATATCTTTTCATACAAACAGCCCAAAATTTCAGTAACTATTGTTGATGTCTGTATTCTGTACACAATACGTAGTGATGTTAGTCTTTTATAACCTCATTGACAATACGTAACAGTCATTTCGCTTTGTTACTATTTTATTATATTATGTAGATATAGATTTTTATCATGAGGACCGTATATGTATAATCTTATATAATATTATAATTAATAATAATGTCCTTATATGTTAATGTAATATCAATTATATTTACGACCTGAAGATAAGTTAAGCCATAATTTGCTAACCTTGTTGATTATCTGCTTTATTAACAAAATATGATAAGTACAGAAGTAGGCCACTGCCCATACCTGTAGTACCTAATTGTAATTTTGCATATGCATGCATGCATATGCATAGTGATCTATCATCACGTTTTGTGCTTTGCGCAACTAACAAGTATGATCGAGGCCATTCTCACCAAGAGAGGATAGAGAAAGAAAATCTACTTGCGTAATTAATAGATTCTAGATTCTATCTATATGTATATCTAGGTTTAAGTGTAAAAGATTTCAGTGTACAAGGCAATGTAAATAATTTAAAAAAACTACATTTTAGATTAGTTGTGAATAATAATTTAAAATAAGAAATGTCAAATGAAATAAGGGATTTTTTTATAAAGTTTTTATTGATATACCTATAATACAAAAAAAAACTTAGCAGAGTTTCATTATTAGTACTGGTAAATCTGTTGCCGCCGTAGCTTTCATAGAATCTTCAGTACTAAAACAACCTGTGTAAAAATTATCCTTTTGGAGTTAGTACTATCATTTTGCTTTCTTTTTGGTTATTTGCAGAAGCCATGCTAGGTAAACTGGAGCCATCGTCGTGGTTTATGGCATTTGAAACAGGTCTAGCTATTAGTGGAGTTTCAAAACAATCGGCTTTGCAAGGTAATGACCACAAACAAGGCGATGGCGGCTTCCAGTGTACACAGCCTGGTCTAGTGCATTCCTCTTTAAGAACAGTTCTTACTGGTTTTCGCGGTCTACCACCTGGACCAAGAGCTATCGTACTACTATCCTTCAAATCTTTATTTTGAAATTGATTAAGAATATTTTCCGTAGTTTGGTCGTTAAATGAATATATTGGACTTATTTTATTATATGAATTGCATGTACATGAACAATTTACTTGACGTACTTTTGGATCTTTGAAAAATTTAGAATAAGCATCGGTTATTTCAGAAGTAATAGATGTTGGTAACTTACAACACTGTCCAGTTCTCTTTGTCGTAATATCTGGGATCATGCCCTTAAGTTCGCAAACTATGAACTTTTTGCCGGAGACCGAACTAGTATCAGGGTCCAAAGAGCTTCCAGATTCACCGGCTTGAGCACGAACATGAGCTACAAATGGAGCAGGATCTGCCAGTCCACGAGCTCTTGCTAACTGACTAGGAGCACATACAGGGTCAGGTAAAACGAGGCAAGCTGGCTCTCCGCCACAGCCGGTACGCCGACAATCATGTTGAAGGCCGTTTCGTTTTATACAGTGACAACTGTAGTACATAACCCCGCCGCGAAGCTCTCGGCTTTTTGTTCTCTTTATTTGGTTTTCTTTTGCTTCTTTTTTTTCTGCGCCGCCATCGTCAGCCCTGGGAGCTGTTTCGGCATATTTTCCTTTCTGTAAATTAAATATGACATTCATAAATATATTTATTCTATATTTGCCCGCCGTGAATGCTTATGATGATATTACCCGAAGCTCTTAAGCTGATGCGACGCTAGTACTACCACTGAGAAATCAGGTCAAAATCACTGAATCGGGCGACGTAGGTCTTGCCAGGTGGCGGACGACGCACACACGGCGGGCAGGAAGGAGGACAGGGCTTCGGACAGCAGGGACCTGCCCGACATAAATATCGGATCGACCCTTGCTGGAAGAACTGGCAATCCTGCAGCCCATTACGCTTAAATGCAGACCGCGGCAAGCACTGCAACTAAATAATGATTTTTAAACTACAAGCCACTTGACCTAAAAAAAAATATAATATATTGCATTGCAATGCATTTATCAATATTAACCAACCGGTGGTCCGCAGTCTTCATATTTATAGCACACCATAGGACCACATGGAGAACACCTGAAATGAAAATTTGTGGAACATTAATATAACGATGTGTGTATTCGTTCGTTAATCGGATAAATAAAAAATATCTTATTCGTCCGACTATTGATGTGTGATTTATTGCGACTGCGACTATTTGTTTGTTTCTATAAAAAAATTGGCATCAAAAATAATAAGTTTTCAGCTCGGTAGGTTATTTTTTTTTGCATATAAGTCCTGCACCTAAAAATCACTTTTTTAAAAACTTTGAACTTAAAAATTATTGGGATCTACAAGTAGAAAGGAGCCTGCCCACTACCCCGTCTCATACCATGACCGTGCTAGGAGGAGGCAAAAATATTCTTTGTATTAAAATGTATGAGACTCTGCCCACTAGACCGTTCCGTCACCGACCGGCACCGTCGCGTGCCGTGCACTGAGCGTCAACAATTGTCGGTGAGAATATTTTGCTGGTGCCGGTACGCTCCGTGCCTGGCACGCGACGTTGCCGAACCGGTGCGCGCAGACGGCAAAACGGGGAGCATACAGGTTATAACCGCGTATGATGACCGTTATAACCGCGTATGATGACCGTTCTAAGCCCCTTACGTGTTGCGCTTATCTTGTAGAGATGAGCGATAATCGTTATTAAAGATGGGTTGGTACCGATAATTCTCAGGATTAGGTAATATTAATATATTCATCTGACAATATTATAATATTGTAACTAATACTTCAATATTAGTGATATTTATCTAGAAAATACAGGTAAAGGAGTCTGCCCACTACACCGTCTCATACCATGACCGTGCTATGAACGTATCAGGCACGGAAACGAGCACGGCACGGACTACTATGCCCACTAGACCGTATCAACAGCGTATCATGCCCGTACATAACGGTTATAGTGACCGTAGCATCCGCGTATCATCCGCGTATCATCCGGGTATCATCCGCGTATCAACCGCGTATCAACCGCGTATCATCCGCGTGTCATATCCGTAATATAAATAATACGATACTGAGTGACATACCTGAGATAAATATCACTAATATTGAAGTATTAGTTACAATATTATAAAATTGCCAGACGAATATATTAATATTACCTAATCCTGAGAAATATCGGTACTAACCCATCTTTAATAACGATTATCGCCCATCTCTACAAGACAAGCGGCAATACGTAACGGTCTTAGAACGGTCATCATACGCGGTTATAACGGTCATCATACGCGTTTATAACCCGTATGCTCACCGGTTCAACAACGTCGCGTGTCAGGCACGGAGCGTACCGGCACCGGCAAAATATTCTCGCCGACAATTGTTGACGCTCCGTGCACGGCACGCAACGGTGCCGGTCGGTGACGGAACGGTCTAGTGGGCAGAGTCTCATACATTTCAATACAAAGAATATTTTTTTGCCTGACACGCTCCTAGCACGGTCATGGTATGAGACGGGGTAGTGGGCAGACTCCTTAATACTAAAACAAGAACCATACGGATATGACACGCGGATGATACGCGGATGATACGCGGTTGATACGCGGATGATACGCGGATGATACACGGATGATACGAGGATGATACGCGGATGATACGCGGATGCTACGGTCTCTATAACTGTTATGTACGGGCATGATACGCTGTTGATTCGGTCTAGTGGGCATAGTAGTCCGTGCCGTGCTAGTGTCCGTGCCTGATACGTTCATAGCACGGTCATGGTATGAGACGGTATAGTGGGCAGAGACCCTAAGTTTTCAATTCGGTAGGTAAAGGTATTTCTTGTTTTTTGCATATACACCTGCACCTTAAAAATCACTTATTTACATTAGAAAACAAAAAAGTGGTAGATCGGTTCGTACAAACAGACAATATATTTTTTATTCATCCGATTATTATCGGACGAATAGTAACAGCCTTAATATAAATTAAGTGCTTATTATTTTGCGTGGATAGGAGAAACTATGTTCAACTTGAACAATGCAAAAACGAAAGCCCATACCATACAGTCAGGGAACAACCAACATTTTAATGATTACAATCTATAGATATTAAGTAATTACTATAACTTACATAATGCAAAATAATATTTGACCCAAGAGCAAATTAAACGAAGCGAGCTTTCTCTTTTTTACTGATTTTTATTTCGTTTTATATTTTACAAAATAATTTCTATATTTTCTTCACTTGTATAATTTAGATATCTTTAAAAGAAATTTACACAATAATTTTTAATATACAAAAGACATGTATATTAGTTGAAATCCTAAAATCTTCTGTTGATTTGTTCTCATTTCGAAAAATAAACATGGAATTTATAATATTTGAATTATTTAAAAGTAAATTTTGATAGAGAATCCAAAAAGTTTTTTATCGAAGGGATTATTTCAGCACATTTTTCTCATTTTACAAATATTTCGTAATTCTTCTGCATGGGGATTTTGACAGTGCTTTATGCAGGCTACTGTAGCTGGCCCACATAAAGGCGCTGGTAACGTTTGACATAACGGAGAATTCTGGCAGCCGCTTCTACGGCAGTCTTATTGCAATCCGTTACGACGAAGGCAGTAGCAATCTGTGTAAAGAAGCGTCTCCGCAGCTCACGACTTTTGCTGATTTTTGAAGGCTCACAAGGCCAATTTTTTTTTGGAATAATAATTAAAATAAATACTAGACAATTTATAAAAACAATTGTTGAATATGCCTAAAAATTTCAATCTCAGATTTCAATAAAAATTGTGAAAATCAAGAAGGTTATGGTTACCTACAGGTTTGAAAATACATTCCGCACCTCTTTTCGAATGTACAAACTAGCAAACCTACAATTCAACATATACATTTGTAATGTTTAGTGGATAAAAATGTGAGTACATGAAAAATTTCTGTATGTTTGCCAATTATATTCTTTTACAGTGAAATCTACTCGACTATGGAATTCTATTCTTTTAAGCATTACATGTGTTAAAAGTTTAAATAAGAAAAGCTTATTAAAAGATTACTATCTATCTCTTTAAGCTTTTCTCCTTAGTCCTTTCCCCTAATATCATCATTATTATTATTGTTATTTTTTTACAATTTTCTTCTCCTAGGTGACTAGCAAGCAAAAACTGGGTGGATTTTTCATAAGTTTCGGTGGTTTAAATAGATATCAGACATGTATTATATAAATAAAATATTGTATTATAAATAAATAATAATGATAAATAAATCTGCGAGTGTAATCCTATTGAAAATCCGAAACTGTAAGAAAGTATTTAAAATTGCGGCTTTTTGAAGAAGTATATTATAAGTAGAGCGGTGGAAGCCTAAGGTTTCCAGGCTGGTTTGTAGAGTATGTGATATAACACCTGTAGTTGATAGGACTATTGGTATTGTGGTTACTGTTTGCACTTTCCTTTGACTCCTAAGCTCTATGGATAAGTTCGTATATTTAGCTATTTTACTAGAATATGTTGGTGCGAAATTGTGTGTATTGGGTATAGTAATATCTATTAAGTATACAGTGTTGTTAGTTTTGTCGAGAAGCAATATATCCGGTCTGTTATAGTGTATGGTTTTTTCGGTAATGATTATACGGTCCCAGTAAAGTTTGTAATTAGGAGATTCTAAAATGGTTTGAGATGTGTACTTATAGTAAGGTGTTTCTTGTGCCTGTGTGATGAGTGAATATTTCTCTGCCCACTACAACGTCTCATACCATGACCGTGCTATGAACGTATCAGGCACGGAAACGAGCACGACACGGACTACTATGCCCACTAGACCGTATCAACAGTGTATCATGCCCGTACATGACGGTTATAGTGACCATAGCATCCGCGTATCAACCGCGTATGAACCGCGTATTAACCGCGTATCAACCGCGTATCAACCGTGTATCATCCGCGTGTCATATCCGTATGGTTCCCGTTTTAGTATTACCTGTGTTTTCGCGCGAGGCAGCCGCTTCAGTAAGAACGAGTGAATATTTTTGCTAATACCAATTTCCTATTTATTTTCTATACCTATACAATTATTCTATCAAGTATACAGTGTTGTTAGTTTTGTCGAGAAGCAATATATCCGGTCTGTTATAGTGTATGGTTTTTTCGGTAATGATTAAGGAGTCTGCCCACTACCCCGTCTCATACCATGACCGTGCTAGGAGCGTGTCAGGCAAAAAAATATTCTTTGTATTGAAATGTATGAGACTCTGGCCACTAGACCGTTCCGTCACCGACCGGCACCGTCGCGTGCCGTGCACGGAGCGTCAACAATTGTCGGCGAGAATATTTTGCCGGTGCCGGTACGCTCCGTGCCTGATACGCGACGTTGTTGAACCGGTGAGCATATGGGTTATAAACGCGTATGATGACCGTTATAACCGCGTATGATGACCGTTCTAATCCCGTTACGTATTGCCGCTTGTCTTGTAGAGATGGGCGATAATCGCTATTAAAGATTGGTTAGTACCGATATTTCTCAGGATTAGGTAATATTAATATATTCGTCTGGCAATATTATAATATTGTAACTAATACTTCAATATTAGTGATATTTATCTAGAAACAACAGGTAATACTAAAACGGGAACCATACGGATATGACACGCGGATAATACGCGGTTGATACGCGGATGATACGCGGTTGATACGCGGATGATACGCGGTTGATACGCGGTTGATACGCGGATGATACGCGGATGCTACGGTCACTATAACCTTTATGTACGGGCATGATACGCTGTTGATACGTTCTAGTGGGCATAGTAGTCCGTGCCGTGCTCGTTTCCGTGCCTGATACGTTCATAGCACGGTTATGGTATGAGACGGTGTAGTGGGCAGAGACCCTAAACGTTAAAATGTAACTAGGGATGAACTCGAACGGAGCGAGGATGAGTCGCTAGTCTTATATTATATATGTATGTAGTTATAAAAATTGTTGTCATAGCCTTAAAACTTCAGGTTTATCTGAATTTCATTAAAAAAAATTGTATACTAAAAATTGATCAGACATTTTTAAACGTCTGATCAATAATTATTATATATTCATCAAAGTCTGTACACGCCTTTATATTTTTATAAAGGTGCAGTAATGTTTGTAAAAGTTTTGCTGGCCGGAAATAAAAATAAAATTACATAGAGGAATATATTATTCACTTTCGTTCTTTTTTTGAGACATACGAACCATTTATAAGGAGAGTAACGAAGAATTGGATCAGTATAATCAAATCATTGGAGTAGACCACTTCTTAAAAACTTAAAAAAAAATTCATACCCTTAACCTTATAATATATCAAGAAATCTCTTTATATCCCATTTATTATTTGAATATATTAATCAACTAGATCAACAATGTAAGTGTTTGGCGAGTAGTTTTATACTAAGGCAAGCAAAGCAAAGTTTATTATATTAATATGAAAATTTCTTTTCAGGTGTGGTCCATGCGGTGGTTGTTGCGGCGGCGGCGGCTGTGGCCCATGCTGTCCCTGCATCACAATCTACACCTGCTGTACGAAGATTTGCTAACATCAAGAGAAGTGTCTTGTGGCATTCAAATGGGGCGCATTAAGCACACCAATCATGTCTTAACTATGTTTTGTGAAAATAAACTTTAAAAAATTTGTTTCATGTTTTATTAACTAGTCTAAACTGCCTTAGATACGGTAAGCAACAAACTGAATATCCGCTGGACTGATTTAAATGAAAGTTGGCATGAAAAACTGTGATTCTGGGAAGGGCTTTACGCATACCACGTCCCACTGCTGGGCACGGACCCCCCTTCATTACGAGGGGGATCAGTGGGATAAAATACAAACAGAACTTCCTTTTTGGAAGTTGGCTAAAATGTAAAAACACAGAGTTCAATAAATGGTATAATATATATAAGGAAAAACATTAGGTATTGTAAATTTTTTTTTTTAAACATTTCTAAATTCTTCTACATACTACATAGGTTTGCCAACATTTCCTCGACGAAACATAAAGGAGTCTGCCCACTATCCCGTCTCATACTATGACCGTGCTAGGAGCGTGTCAGGCAAAAAAATATTCTTTGTATTGAAATGTATGAGACTCTGCCCACTAGACCGTTCCGTCACCGACCGGCACCGTCGCGTGCCGTGCACGGACCGTCAACAATTGTCGGCGAGAATATTTTGCCGGTGCCGGTACGCTCCGTGCCTGACACGCGACGTTGTTGAACCGGTGAGCATACGGGTTATAAACGCGTATGATGACCGTTATAACCGCGTATGATGACCGTCCTAAGACCGTTATGTATTGCCGCTTGTCTTGTAGAGATGGGCGATAATCGTTATTTAAGATGGGTTAGTACCAATATTTCTCAGGATTAGGTAATATTAATATATTCGTCTGGCAATTTTATAATATTGTAACTAATACTTCAATATTAGTGATATTTATCTCAGGTATTTATATATTACGGATATGACACGCGGATGATACGCGGTTGATACGCGGTTGATACGCGGATGATACCCGGATGATACGCGGATGATACGCGGATGATACGCGGTTGATACGCGGATGCTACGGTCACTATAACCGTTATGTACGGGCATGATACGCTGTTGATACGGTCTAGTGGGCATAGTAGTCCGTGCCGTGCTCGTTTCCGTGCCTGATACGTTCATAGCACGGTCATGGTATGAGACGGTGTAGTGGGCAGACTCCTTAAGCTATAAAAAATATATTATAAAATAATGAATCACTTTTCCTGTTTTAATCCTTATATTGTCAGTAATTAATTTATACACACAACAGAAAATACGTCCCGCCCAAACGTCAAATACATAATCGTCGTCATACTTTTCCTGCCTGCCTGGCACCTGCGTAAACGAACACACACGACCACAGAGGTTGTACGAAAACGCTTGATGTCTTCGACTGAACTAGCGGCGCGTAACCATATTATTTTATGGAAAAAACAAGAATAGAAAAAAAAATCATATTTTTTGCACTTCTTGGATTTCTTAACAATTTATTGTCCAAAATAAGTGTCATAGCTTTACTACATTAAATTTTTAATTCTCAGCATTTCGAATTCATAACCGAAAATATGCTTTCTGTGAATGCCGAAGTAACGGGAATAGAGAGCAGAAATGAAATTTTTGACATTATTAACTGATAAGTTTGGAACACTTTACGACAGATGAGCTCGGATACATGATATGGCATCAGTCAAAAGTTAATGTAAAGGCGCGTTTATAATTTTTTGTAATGTAGTAGTTGCAAATATACTTAGTATTTGCGTACTATCTATATTGTTACGCGCCGCTAATTCAGTTGAAGACATCAAGCGTAGAACCTCTGTGGTGTTCGTCTACGCAGGTGCCAGGCAGGCAGGAAAAGTATGACGACGAATATATTTGACGTTTGGGTGGGATGTATGATTTTGTTGTGTTTATAAATTTTATTAATTACTGACAATATAACGATTAAAACAGTAAAAGCGTTTCACTGTTTTACAATATATATAAAAGGCAAAAGTGATTGACTGATGTATCAACGCACAGGCCAAACCCTTAAGGCTAAAAAATTGAAATTTCGCACACGTATTTCTCATAAGACATAGGCATCCACTAAGGAAGGATTTTTCAATATTCAACCCCCAAGCGGGTGAAATAGGGGATAAAAATTTTTATGAAACTTTTTATTCCTTGGACATATTTGCATGAATTGAGTACGGCAAAAATAATCAGTTACGTGTTTCAGCGTTTTCTAAATTTCAACCCCTAAGAGGGTAAAATAGGGGATGAAAGTTTTTAATAAACGCACAGGCCAAACGCTTTGGACTGAAACTTAAAATTTCGCACACATATTTCTCTTATGACGTAGGCATCCACTAAAGAAGGATTTTTCAAAATTCAACCCCCAAGGGGGTGTAGTAAGGGATAAAAGTTTGTATGAAACTTTTTATTTCTTGGTCATATTTGCATGAAATTTCGTATTTTTCGTAGTTTGATCGCGAGCGTAGTCACGAGTTCTGCTAGTATATATGTATGTATATACTTGGCGTCAAAAAAATCGCACATCTTCAAGTCCTTCCTTTGAGCGATCATAAACCGTATATTATGTATGATGACTGTGGGGTCTCACTTGAAAGGTGATGAAACCCTCTATCAGAAAATGAAATTTGACACTCAACCCCGCAAGAAAAAAAGAAAATTTGTCAGGAAAAAGGAAAAATCGTTTATTTACACTAAAATTGCAAAAATTAAAAACACAACAATAACGAAAAATAAAGCTTAAAATTAAATTTAAAACCTAGTGTTGCATCCTCTGGCCCTCCGCTGATCTGTCATGCGATCAGTTGGGCCTCGTGAGCATCACGATGCTTTCTTGAGGGATGTTGTTCCGCTCCTCAATGACTGCATCATGAAGCTCATCGAGAGTGGCAGGAGCAGGATCACGTGACCGCACCCACCTTTTTAACTGATCCAAAAGGTGTTCGATGGGATTTAAGTCAGGACTCCTAGCTGGCCACTTCATAACGGTGATACCAGTAGCGTGCAGGTAGTCTCCAACAATCTGCGCTGTATGGCAGCGGGCGTTGTCGTGCATAAACTGGAAGCCACGTCCAATAAAATCAATATAGGGGACCACACGTGGATCCAGGATCTCCGCTACGTAGCGTCCAGTAGTCAGGGATCCCTGGCCGCGGCCACCTCCAGTCCGGGAAACACATACAAGTTCGGTCCTCCCGTCGATGGGAATGCCGACCCAGAACATGCAGGATCCACCCCCGTAGCCGACGGTTTCTTCGGTGCAGGTTGCTGTGTACCGCTCCCTCTGTCTCTTGTACACCCTCCTGCGCCTATCGTTGGTGTAAAGGCACACCCTTGCCTCGTCAGAAAAGAGAACTTTCCTCCATTGGGCGAACGTCCAATTCTCGTGACCAGTGCGAAATTCTCTTCTGGCATTCCGGTGCTGTACGTTCAATTGGGGGCCGGTAGTGGCTCTACGGGGCAACAAAATTCTCTCTCGTAGTCTTCTTCTGATGGTTGTAACGCTCACCGATGTTCTGCGAGCTGCTCGAAGCTGCTGCTGGAGCTCAACGGCATTGGAAAAACGATTCCGCAAAGAAGTCGTCACAATGTACCGGTCGTCTAAGCCGGAAGTGCAGCGTCGTCTTCCGGGTCCATGCCTCCTGATGTAGCCGCCAGTCTCCTCAAGCCGCTGGAATACTCGTCGCACTCGAAAACGGCTGATATTCAGACGCCGAGCAACTTCAGCCTGTCGTAGCCCAGATTGCAGTAGTGCAATCACTTGAGCTGCTTCTTCTGGCATGATATCCATTTTCCAATGTTTTTTTCTTGCTGTAGCTATTCAGGTGTAACCTCAGTGACGTCTGGATAGCGAATGACCCTTAATTGATCTTTACCCCCTCTTTTATACCTTCCATGGGGGCGCAATTAGTGACCCAGCAAACGCGTATTTCGGGACTTTTCGTTTAAAACTCAAATTTTTTTGCGATGATTATTTTTACAAAAACAAACACTGCCTCATTTTAAAGGTCATTCATTGCGCTTTTAAACGATATTAATCTTGTTAGGATACAATAAATTATTTATGAGCTATATTCGCTCAAAACGAAATTTTCGATATGTGCGATTTTTTTAACGTCGAGGTTATATTTCTTCAACAGTATATAGTACGCAAGCCCAAAATATAGTACAATTCTATATATTATAATGCGCTTAGCAACCTTAATACTACACGAAAGATGGATAAAAATATTTTGAGCGAATTTCGTTTTTGTACAGACAGATCGAAAAGACCATTGTTTTGTTCAGGAATTTTTAACGTCCCAGTGCTGGGCATGGGCCTCCTTTTACTACGACTAGGATCAGGCCATTGTCCAGCATGCTGGCTAAGTGCATATTGGTCGACTTCAAATGTCGTTCAAAAACTTACTAGATTCTCTTAGACATGCAGGTTTCTTCACGATGTTTTTCCTTCACCTTAAGACAAATACTAATCATGTTGGAAATGATTCGTACATGAAAATATCAGAGGTGCGAAACTCGGGATTTGAACCAGGTTCACTCGGTTCCCCAAGCGAGCGCGTTATCACTGTGTTACTTTAAAGACTATGTTTGCGCTTACTAAATTTTTGAACCTTAAAAATCAAACTATTTAAAAAGGGGCATCAACGGCATCGTTTAGTTTAAAAGAAATATTTAATCTTTAAGCATACGACGCATTTCTAAAGATTTAATATTAGATAATATTCATCATGATCAAAAAACGTATATTGTATTTGTTATCCAACACTACATGGGATCGGAAGACATCTTGGCTGAAAAATCTACGTCAATGATTTAGCAAGAATAGGTACCAGTTCTATTTTTAGAGCTACGGTACACAAAGTGGTTTTAATGATCGCAGAACTTCAGAAGAAGATGGCATCTTAAGAAGAACATCTCAAGTAGGAAGTGGACGCGCGTAGTATCTGTACTATGCATTAAACAGATAAGTTGCTGATATATCCAAAGCATTCTTTTCTCTTCCTTCCTTCCTCCTAATAGTAGGCCTTTTCCAAGTCAATGAATACTATAAGTTCTTACGTGCCCGTGGATATTTCTCACGTAGCAAGTTTCTTTATTTCTTGAAATTTTTAGTTTCATGAACAGATTACGAAGCAAAGAGGTACTTTTGTCAAAAATGATAGCTAGTAACTGTAGTATTTTTATGGTATGATAAAGTAATAATCCGTAGTAAATCCTGTATATCTATACATACAGATAAATAAAATTGAAGTGTCTGTTTGTAATGTCAAAATAACAGCTTTATACTAAATGCGTATGGAATATATACGGTATTTATAAGAAAAACACATTTTTTTTAATTTTTGTCTGTCTGTCAGTCTGTTTGTTCCGGTTAATTTCCAAAATGGTTGGACCAATTTTAACGGGACTTTCACTGGCAGATAGCTGATGTTATAAGTAGTAACTTAGGCTACTTTTATTTTAGAAAAAGAATTAAGGTTTCGCTCAAGAAAATTAAAATTTACCTAGGGACGCACCCGAGCGAAGCGAAGGTAAGTCGGCAGTAATAAATATTAATATAATAAACTTAATATATATTTAAATAAAACTATCTTTTCGGATTTTTTCGCGGATTTATTTTGATTTTTGGTGCCCGACGTTTCGTTCAGTCTCTCCCGTGACCATGATTGCTGTAAAGCAATCGAAACGTCGGGAACCAAAACTCGAAATAAATCCGCGAAAAAATCCGAAAAGATAGTTTTATTTAAATGTCAAATATTTGCGTAAATCTAAGAAAGTATTAAGAAAGTATTAACTTAATAGATAGTTAATTCTCTATCTGATCAGCTGCATATTTAATTGATAAGTGCAACAATAAATAAACGGACTTCATAATTTTGCCGATAGTATCGTGAAGTAAAAGTTAACTATGAATCACTTAATATTTTTGGCTGCTTTTTGCTTAGCTGCTGTTGCAGGTGAGTCAATAATTATTCCCTAGTTTTTTTAATCAATTCTTACTTGCCACTTTTTATCCTAGTCTAAGTTTAAGGTTTCCGTGAGACACTTCAACTGTGATTTATAATTTAGTTTTGATAAGTCACCGCAATCAAAATTAGACTTGGAACGGCATAAATAAAATTAAAGTCTCTTACTGCATTTTCAAAATAGTTACCCAAGAACGAAGTTTAATAACCATTAAAAAAATGTTGTCTTTTTCTGAAACCGGGCTTTTACTGATGAATATGCTATTTCGGCGTAAAGGATATTTTTATACCAGAAAAGACACAGGTGTACTACAGGATAAAGCATGGAATAAGAGCGGCATGATTATATGGGACGGAACTTCAACTGTAAAAATGGGACTTTCAAAGTTGCTCGTCGGTTTTTTAACTTATTTCACAAACACTTTAATTATTTTAGTTCTTATAATAGTGGCTGCTCCTTTACAGACTATAATAAAACAGCTAAGTTTTAGTATAGTCAGTGAAGTAGAAGTATTCTAAGATGTACATTAAACTCTCAGAATAACATATTCAACAAATATATAGTATATATCTGAAATAACAGAAAACACGTACGAACAAATATTAGAAATAAATAAAATTTTACAGGTATTTTATTATAAGTGAAATATCATTATTTAATATGTTTTTCAGCTACACCCGGTTCTCAACAGAGAATTCTTGGAGGTCAAGCAGCAAAAATTGAAAATTATCCCTTCGCTGTAGCAATTCTTAACACTCGCAATGGAGTTGATTTCGTGGTAGAGTGTGGCGGTGTGATCCTGAGCGTCCGATCTGTTCTCACAGCTGCTCATTGCTTTTAGTAAGATTCAATTATAAAATAATGTTTATATAAGTGGCTTCTACCTAGGTATTAAAAAACTTTTTCTTGTAATTAAGAAGATGTATACTAAAATATCCTCCAATTCAAAAAAATAAGTTACTTATATAGTATAATAACTATAATAAGTAAAAAGAACATATATTTTTTTTATTTCAGCTTCACCGCACCTCGATCTTGGCGTGTTCGAGTCGGATCTGCTACCATTAACTCTGGTGGAAATACTCGCTCTGTTTCACAACTTATTCATTATCCTCAATATGAACATAACTACAAAGTACACGATGTAGGCGTTATGAGGATCTCTTCTACGTTCACTATTGGTAATAAAGTTCAACTAGGTAGGTTTGCTGGTCCCGACTACAGTGTGGCCGATAACCAAGCCGTTACAACAATTGGATGGGGTTCAACCAGTGTAAGTGTAAATAATAATTTTTACTATACCTACAATCTCAAAATTAAATTTAAAAAATTTAAAATGACTATATATCATCCATATTTCTATATTAGCCATAATATAAAATCTGTAATAAAAAAAAATGCCAGGAACTATACATTTAAAAAGTACAGATTAAGGAGAAACAAAAAAACTAGTAAGATAATTACATTTTGATATATTTCTTTTACAGGGTAGTAATTCTCGTTCCAACCAATTAAGATTTATTAACATCCGTACAGTGAATCAGAACGTCTGTCGTGGTAATTACAACGAAATCGCAATGACAGTTACGGCAAACATGATGTGCGCGGGCATCTTAGGACAGAGAGGTGTAGGCCCTTGCTATGGTGACTATGGTGGTCCTTTGATGCACGGCAGCAGGAATGTAGTAATTGGTATAGCCTCCTGGAGTGCTGGATGCGGCTACCCAAATCATCCAACCGTTTATACCCGAGTACCAAAATACATTAGCTGGATCCAAAGCAATGCTTAAATGAAATTTAAAAAAAACTATATTTTTTCTTTTAAAGTGAACAATAAACAATAACAATACAACACAACTTTGTTTTTATTTAATGATCAAGAAAGTGTCAATCTGTTAGCAAGCGTTTGCTGGTTTGTACAAGGGCGTAAATTAAAGTAAAAGAACATCAAAGGTTGTCCTAGAGACATCAGTGATTTATTGTTTTTTATTAGAAAGTCTATATTTAAAAAAAAACAGCTTCTAACGTTTTATTGTCATTTAAATTTCATTGCTAACCTTGTTTTAAACTTTCATAACAATTTAAATTTTAAAAATATCTAAAGTTCGGCAAAGGTTATTTCTGTAGTTCTTCTCAAAACTGAAGCATTTTGTCCAACTGTGGGTAGAGTTTTTGACAAACAATAAGTTTAATTTCTGAAATACGTGGCTATATTCCACAAACATTTATTTATTTCCACTTATAAAACCGACTAACGTAATTCTCCTGTATGTTATTATTGTTATGTTGTAATTACCAGAGTGTGAGATTTCTATTACGAGTAAAGTTACATTGGGGTAGATTGGAAAGCTTTGGACTCTCTTTAGGACTGTTGATATTTCGAAATATTGATATTATTATTCAGAAACATCGATATTTATTACTAATATTTTTTGAGCGATATATCGAGAGTTTGATATTGAAATATAGATATCGACGGTCAATATTTTTTTTAAATAACTTTTTATTTTTCATTTTTTCTCGTAAATGATTTTTACTATAATACCATCGAAAACTTAATTTACTGTATTTTATTTATACTATATTATGCTTTCACTTTATTCCTAGTTTATTTATTTGCTTATTATCTTAAAATGAAATGCAATTTAGTATAGTATAGAGAGTGAGAAAGATGACGATTATGCCATCTGCTGGGAGAAAACACAAACAAAGTGATGGTAAACAGTATTACTGGATTTAGACTCTCGCTTCGTATCTCGTCTCGTACCTTGTATCGTATTCGCCTCGCAGCTCGCGTAATCCGACTTAAAAACGAGATCTGTTTAGACTCTCGCGGTGCGTTCAGTAGTCTTTAAGTCGGCAACCATGTCGGAAGTCAAAATATTAGCGCACTAGAAGATGGTGGATGATATCTTTTTGATTTTTTTTATGACATTTAGTTTAGGATCCCAAATTATCGGTTTCTTGTGAAATAATTCAAGTAAAGCAACACATTATAACACTACCTGCACGGCTAAACGCTAGTAAACGAGTGAAGTGAGCGCGCGAATGTGAACGCTACGCTCGCGTCGCTCGCGAGGTCCTTTGACTCGCGACCAAAAAACCACTCGCGACGCGAGCGCTGCGAGTGACGAGACGAGGCGCGAGGCGAGTTACAAGCGCACCGTTTACACGCTCGTCGCATAGATCACCTCGCGACTCGTCTCGCTCGAGAGTCTAAATCCAGTATATCAGTTTTGCATTATCAGCGTTTTTAATTAATTATTTTTTGTTAATTAAAATAAGTGTTTGTGATGTCTTCATCAAAAGTATATTGCTGTATTCGTGGCTGCTCAAATATGCAGTATAAAAACAATACGCAGTTGAAATTTTAATGTTTCCCCGAAAGTTCATTGAACACTGCGTGGATAACTATCAAACGTCAAAAATAGATAAACGCAGTAAAAAAACACGTTAAAAAAATAATTTTAATTATTATTTTGTGTTTAATCAATATGATACTACATTTGGCAGGTATTAGACAAGTTCTAAATTTTTTTTTATAATAAGTAAGAGTAGTAAATTTTAGTAAGAGGGATGTAGCACTTGACTGGTGGTAAGAACTAATTAATCTTCTTTGGCGGCTTGAAGTAAGTTTTAATTGAAGCACGCTTTAGGATGCAACTAATCTTGTCAGTGACTCCTCTCATGCATGGCAGAACTGCAGGTACGTGCTCGACTGTGGGTGGTTTCACTCGGTCACTGTGACGCAGGCGCGGCACTTGCAACTTGCTGTCTCGCAGAACTTGCTTGACATGTTGCAGTTCTCCGGCCAGGTGTTGCTCGTCACAGATCCCTTGCGCTCTCTGAAACAAAGATTTTACCACGGTAGCTAACTGTGAAGGATGGTGGTAAGATTCACCATTCAGGTACCTATCAGTATGGGTCTTCTTTCTATACACAGTATGACTCAAGGTGTTATCTGGGTTGCGTTTAACTAATACATCTAAGAAAGCTAAAGTACTGTCAGATTCTAATTCCATTGTAAATTGAATTTTAGGATTTATAGAATTGAGATGTTCTAAGAGTACAGTTATTTTATTAGATGTTAATATTGTGGTAAGTATCATCTACGTACCTTGTAGAAAATAAATCAACGAAATAATCGGAAAAGATAGTTTTATTTTAAATGTCAAATATTCGCGTAAGTCTAAGAAAGATTTTTTTAATGTTGAAAATAATAATAATCAGATTTTTTTATTTCAAGTAATTACAAATTATAAAATAATATTATTTGTACCTACTACGAAATTTTTAAACATCTTTAGCTTTTATTTTTTAATTTCAAGAAGCTTAAATATTACCAGATTTCTACTATTTTCAATATCATATAGTTAATTTATAAAAATAATTTTTAACGCTGATTTGAGCGACAACTGTGCAGGTTTTGACTGATAGCTTATTTTCATCTTCTGTTTCAATTACATTTAAAACACGACTTGATTCAAATAATTTTTGGCCTTTTTTATCGTTTTGACCTCTAATCCGATCATTTTTTATCGGTAAGAAACCAAATTTTATTATTTTTTGCATTATTTAGACATAAGTAATATTATTTGTTACACTGTTTACACAACTATGTTTTTCGTATTTAACACCAGGGCGCTTTACTTTCGACAGAAGTGCTGCCCTCTATAGTTCACGCAAACTCCCTATATCTTTGTGGTATAAAAATAACTATTATCTATGAAACTTATAGACCAGGCCGATGTCTTTGAAAATAGTAAAAAGTGAAAAAAAAAAATAGTAGGATGAAACCCATTGGAAAAGGAAGAGAATATAACAAAAATTATAGGAAAAATAATTTACGGGCGATCTGAGGTTGGGAAGTGGAAGTGGTCCAAGTGGTGGAAGTGGTGGAAGTGGTTAAGGGTAAAAAACGGTTTATCTCGATTTCCGGCAAAACTACAAGTCCTATAGAAAAAAGTTAAATAGCAAAGTTGTAGGTAATATAAATATCTACAATTTTTGTATTTACACTTTTTTCACACAACCTCAAAATTTATGTAATAAATTCAAATAATAAATATTTTTTTATTTTTATCTTTTATAAAAAATATATTTTATTGATGGAATTTGGTGCAAGCTTTATCTTTTTATGTCCCGAACACACTGTAATTTTTTTGATTTAAAATATTTATTTTTTTCACCTTATTTTGACTTAGTATTGAAAAAACACCCTAATTTTCAATCGAGAATTCTCGCGTCAAAATATTTGCTTTTTTATAAAATTCGGTGGGCTTTTAGTACCTACTTTACGTACCTACGTACGTTACCTTATCGTTTCTTTGTCGCTGTCAGCGTTAACCAGTGTTACCAACTCTACCAACTTTTCGGTAGATCTACCAACTTTTACTATCTAACTCCTATCTACTTTACCTTGCAAAAAAAATCTACCACCTTACCAAATTCTTGAAAAACTTTAGTTCTATATTCGCAAAAATGATATCAATGCCTTCAATTTCCAGAGTATGTATTCTTTTAAAGAATAAAATAGTAAAAAAGTCATATTATTATTATATTGTTATATTTTAACTCTAAAAACATTCAAAACCTTGAAGTAGTCCATGAAATATTTCGCAACTCAAACTACTTTCATTATAGAAAAATAAAAAAAAACCCTCAAAGTTATTGTATTGAAGATTTTAAATGAATTGATTCTGATAATAATAATACCACAGATCATAATATATAATCCTATAGAATCTCAAGTGAATTTTCATTTATCACTGCTAGAAATTGTCTTCAGGTTCAAGTATATTTTTACGAATAAAGGAATTAAAAAATTATAATTAAAAAGTATTAAATTACTAAACTTATCACGATTCGTTTTTTAATTTTTATTTTTTTCATAATTGTCTTATTTAAATTAAATAATAATTACTACGAACTATAACCTAATATTTTCATACATTTATAATTTAATTTATTTAATATACTAAATTATAAACTATGTAAATTATTTTTGGACTGACTTACGATTGTTTTTTTTTTTAAATAAAGCCGATATATCGATATATCGATGGTTTTTTTAGATATATCAAACTCCGATATTGATTATATTTATAATTATCGATATATCGAAAATCCTATATTTTAAAAAATATCAACAGTCCTAGCTCTCTTATATCTTACTAGCGGCTCACCCTCACTTCGCTCGGGTTCGCCTCTAGAAAAACAAAAGCAAACGTATCCCACGGGAACCGTACGTTTTTCTGGGATAAAAAGTAGCCTATGTATTATTCCAGACTATAATCTATCTCTGTGCCTTTCATCCAGATCCGTTCAGCCGTTTTGGCGTGAAAGAGTAACAAACATCCATACTCACAAACTTTCACATTTATAATATTTATTATACACAGATGTAGCCGTGAGTATTTGATGCGACGATAAATTTGCATACAATAAGTGTTAAAGTGGTCATCAATTGTCACCTATTGAATTGGACTGTACTTCTTTCTCTCCTTTTTTGGGACCTTTTATATATTTATTAGGGTTCCGTACCTGAATGATGCTAACGGAACCCTATTACTAAGCCTCTGCTGTCCGTCCGTTCGTTCGTCCATATGTCAGATGGCTATATCTCATGAACAATGAATAGGTAGAGTTAAAATTTTCACATAATATGTATTTCTATTGCCGCTATAACAGTAAATAATTAAAATAAAAAAAAATAAAAATACAATATCAAACATTTTTTTTAACGTTCGTAATTAATTATCGAAGCTAATATACTACATAGAGTAAAAGTCATACTAATAAAAAGTACATGTACGATAGTACGGAACCTTCGTATGTGAATTCGATTCGTTCTTGATCTATTTTATATTCCCAATTATCGCACATTTTATTTTACATTTTTTTTAATAAGTACGAGTATTTTAAATTAAGAAACAACGTAGGTACATACATTTTATTCCTCATAATAATGAGCCTTTTTATTTGAAATGTAACATGATTTTAAAGCTGAAGATATTATTATCTAGTACGACTCCAAAAACACATTTATTTGCACGTTCTCCAAATCCAAAATTATTATTTCTACAGATAGATAAAAAAAAGCAGACAAGTGACATTACAAAGATTGTTTCTCTTTTGAAGTTCGGTACTTTTTGAATAACTTGCACTAACAATTTCCTAATGGGATTAGATTAAAAACATTTCTTGTACCTATACGAAGTCTCATTAAAAAAACACTTACTGTTTATTCATGAATATATAGGTATCCTATTATTAATTTACTATTTTCTGTCTTACTGTACTTAGGATGAACAATCAAAATCACGATTAGAATTAATTGGATTATTGCGTTAATCACCTTTAAAACGGGCTTCGCACTCTTCGCGTTCTAGAACGCGTTCTCAAGAGCTTCTTTGTTGATTTATACATATAATAAAATTCTGAGTCGAATCTAATTGAGAAAATAATGTCTAAAAGTCGAGAAAATAATCTCTGAGAATCTATACTAAACCATAAAATGTAACTAGGGACAAACCTGAGCTGAGCGAGGATAAGTCGCTAGTATGAAATATTGCCTAGGACTTGTATAGAGAATTTTATGCTCTACAATTTTTGTAATAACTTCAAGTGTTAATTTGGGCAAAAGAACCTATATACTTAAAAAAAAATCATGTGACCTTTGATTTCTGATATCTTGTGACGCTTATAATAATTAGGATTATGTTCGACTTTTGATATAACTTAAAAAAAGCCAAAATAAGTTAATTAATGATTGTATAACATTCCGAGGGTAAATGCCTATTTGATCAGATTATTACACAGATTGACAAACAGACAGACAATAATTGTTGCACGCAAATCAGTACAAACATTTGATAGAAAAAGGTTTTCATAAAACTAATTAATAAATACGTTAAAGAGTTCCATTGCTCACATTTACAAATTATACTTAAGCTCTTACCTTTAAAAGTAGTTTAAAAACAATTTGTATAAGATTTTCTCATAACAATACTGATTGTTTCTTGCTATTTTTAATCTCCTTGAGCTTATCATGAAGCAAAGTAAATACTATTCATAGAATGGTAGTGTTTAAGCTATGATAATAATTGATTAAACGTAATACATAATTCTGTATCTGATAAGTATATCAATAAATAGGTAATATTTTTTTTGAACTTCGTAATATTGCCGATAGTATTGTGAAGCAATAGTTAGATATGAATAGCTTTATATTTTTGGCTGCCTTTGGCCTAGCTGCTGTTGCAGGTAAGTTAATCTTTATTCATGTAAAAGAAAATTAAAGTTTTTACTGATGGATAGAATATTTTTGTGAAAAGATACGGGTCCCTTTGATCTCAGAAATGAAATAGCTTACTTGCAGGGTAAAGGAAAGGAAAAAAATGACTTAAGTGTATTTGACGGAATTTCGAAAAGGACTAGTCGGCTTAGTCCTAGTAAACTGGCAAATGTAGGCGTAAAACACAACGAAGTTTAATTTATTGTCAGTGAAGTACTTCATACGAGTATGTTTTAAGATAAATTATGTTCGCTTAATGAGGATAGGTAGTAAATAAAGAATAACTATTCTGTATACTTATTCCTTATTTACAATCTATCATGCCTGTGTGGTGAAAACTTTGCTAACCAGTGTAATTAGTAACTGTTGTTTTTAAAGTTGATCTACTAAAATAAGTATATTATGTAAAATACAAATGACAAAAGCGTTAAGCTGTTTGTTTAAAAACGGTTCTCTAATCTCGATAGGTTACAAGTTATTATCCTACTTAATTTTAACAAAAAGCAAATGTACATTTATAAATAGTCAAATTTGTGCTATTTTGAGCTTCAGCTCTTTAAACAATTTGCAAACTAAAATAAAATTTTTAACACATACGTGTAAACTGTAAACAAAAATTAGAAACGTACCTATATTTATATGCACTAGCAGCGACTTACTCTCGCTTCGCTCGGGTTCCCTAGTTACGTTTTAACGTTTAGTATAGATTTTTCAGAGATATTTTCACACAGTAAAAAGTATCGTATATTCATCCGGATAACCAGCTATCATCATACAAAATTTCACCAAAATCTCTCCAGTGGTTTTTCCATGATGCAATCACATACAGACAGACAAACAAAAATTCTAAAAACTATAGATTCGGACTCTCAATGAATAATAATATCTGTTTCAATAAGTTTTTCGAAAAAAAATTTAATGTACAGATTCGGCTTAGTTATAATTTTATTATATGTATAGATTATGACAATGAATGAAATACATATTATTAACAATTTATTTTCATGATACCTTTTAAGAAGTAAATTAATTCATTTTCAGCCTCATCTGGCCCGCAGAGAATTCTCGGAGGTCAATTAACAACCATCGCCAATTACCCTTATGCTGCTGCACTTCTTAACACTCGCAACGGAGTTAATTACGTTCAAGAGTGTGGCGGTGTGATCCTAAGTCGCCGCTCTATTCTCACTGCTGCTAGTTGCTTTTAGTAAGATTCAACTCTTTTCTTTTTATCCTTCTGCTTGCCTCTATGCGTAGATCCGAACATGTATGTGTTTGTTATTCTTTCGCGCTGAAACGCCTGTACGGATTTGGAGGTTTAGTACACAGATAGACCATGACTAGGAGTCAAACATAGGCTACTGTTAGGTACCAATATATGCACGAGCGAAGCGAGAGTAAGTCGCTAGTATCTAATATTTTTTTATTTCAGCTTTACATCACCTCAATCTTGGTACGTTCGAGTCGGATCTTCTTACGCTAACAGCGGTGGCTATACTCACTCTGTCTCTGAGCTTATCCGTCATCCTCAATTTGAGCTCTTCAATCAAAATGATGTAGGAATTATGAGGATCGCATCTACGTTTGCTATCGGCCCTAATGTTCAACTTGGTAGGTTTGCTGGTGAGGATTATAACGTGACAGACAACCAACCTGTTAGAACAATTGGCTGGGGCTCAGTCAATGTAAGTATACATATATAATAATTTACGTATATATATATAAATTTTAATAGTTAAAATATGGATATTACCTATCTGTATAAATATTATAAAAGTGAAAGTTTGTGAGTTATGGATGTTTTTACTCTTTCACGCCAGAATGGCTGAACGGATCTGGATGAAATTTGGCACAGAGATTGATTATAGTCTGGAATAACACATAGGGTAGCTTTTTATGCCGGAAAAATATTCGGTTCCCGAGGGAAAGATTTGCCTTTGTTTTTGTAGAGGCAAACCCGAGCGAAGCGAGGGTGAGCCGCTAGTATTATATATTGTCTTTATCAATAAAATAAATAATGTAGAATATATTTAGTGAAATTGCTATGAACTGTAATTATAAAATTTACGGGTTAAGAAAAAAAGAAAATGCCTACTACTTGGATATTTTCATATAATTACATTTTGATATTTTTCTTTTACAGGGTAGTAGTAACTCTCGTTCTGAACAATTAAGATTTGTTAACATCCGAACAGTAAACCAGGATGTCTGTCGTCGTAATTACAATGTAATTTCAATTACCGTGTATCCAGAAACGATGTGTGCGGGTATCCTTACACAGAATAATATAGGTGCTTGCGATGGTGACATTGGTGGACCTTTAATCCACGGCACTGATGTAGTACTTGGTATAGCCTCCTTTAACGCTGGATGCGGCAATCAAAAATATCCAACCGTTTATTCCCGAGTACCTCATTTCATTAACTGGATCCGGAGCAATGCATAATTGAGTTTTTTTTAAATATTGCTGTTTTTAAATAAAACCAATTATACAACACATTTTTTTTATTCCATATTTTTTATGAATTCCTTACTCATTCAATTTAAGAATTTTAAATTGAATATTTTGCTTTAGTACACCAAACATCAGGGTCTAAAAGACACCACGAACAAGATATATTCCATTTGAAATAATCCTAAAGGCTTTGTTTGTTTTTTTAGATTCATTGGATCTCGGAAACGGTTCTAACGATTTTGCTGAAATTTGGTATGTGGGAGTTTTCGGGGGCGAAAAATCGATCTAGATTAGACTTATGCCTGGGAAAACGCGTGTTTTCGAGTTTTCATGCGGTTTTCTTTCGCATTATTCCACGCAGAATATGGCCGTTAATTTCGCACCCTCAGGCATAAGCATCATGGTTAACCGGCCTTAGTACCGGCCGGGTTCGAATTCCGGTCGGATACAAAGTTTTTACTTTTGTTTTTTTTTGTGTTTATTCAAGTTTTTAGTTTTAAGTTATATAAATTATCATGTAAAAATACGATACAACAAAAAGAACTCCGTTCGCTCGGTCGCCCAAATACCAAAACAGTAACATAACAAAACCCGTACATGAAATATTTATTAAAAACAATCACTGTAACCGTGTAACGTAATACGTATCTATATCTATATTCTGTACACTATACTATAGTGTACAGAATATAGAACCCAAAACAAAATTTATCTCTAAGTGTGTTTGTCTGTTTGTGTGCGGTTTCACGCAAAAAGTACTGATACGATTTTAACCAAATTTTGTGTAGAGGAAATTTATTATTCGGGTCAACATTAGGGATGCTTTTTACTACAGGAAAATCTTTATTCCCACGGGAAAACACAATAATGGGTTCTATCGAAGAATCTGTTTATTTTTAAGAGAAAAAAATAATAATAATTAAAACCTGAAGTTTTATGATTTTAAAACTTTTGCAGGTATATAAAAAACAAAAACCCGAAAAATTCCCCGCACTGTCTAGCTACCCCCTAGAAATAAAGGGACCGTTAAAAAATAGTTTTTTTCCAATTTCCGGCTTACTGTGACATTCTATCGAAAAAGAACAACGAAATACATATATTTTTTTTTGAAATTGAAATGTTTAGCCGTTTCCGATTTTATATTTTATGGTCTCGGGAGGCTTAAAATCACCCCCAACTTTAAGTGGATGTTTATATTTAAAAAAAAATGTCGTTCAATTTTTAGTCATTTTTTTCGTCTTGCACTCTACTTTTTGAAGAAACAAAAACATTGTAAGGTCGGACTGTAACAATACCCTTAAAAATTAAAAACTGGACAAATCGATAATTTTCACTTTGTAAATTACATTTTTTTAAATAATCATTGAAAAAAACGAGTTTTTTGGAAATATCTCGAAAACCTTGAGGTTATTGTAAAAAGTGTCATCTATATAAGTCGTAGATGTTTACTAGACCTACAACTTTTGTTAAAAATATTTTTCGATAGGATGTCACAGCAAGCCAGAAATTGAAAAAAAACTATTTTTCAACATTTAGCATCCTCCTATTTCTCGAGGGTAGCTGGACAGCGGGGGCATTTTACGTATTTTTGTTCCTTATATACCTGCTAATGTTTTAAAAACATAAAACTTCAGGTTTCAATTTTTTATATAGCACATGGCGATCGGACTATTTGTATAGCGCATATTTAAATTAAAGAAAAACTTAATCTGTATAATCCGTATTAATATTATAAATATGAAAGTTTGTGAGTATGTATGGATCTTTGTTACTCTTTCACACCAGAACGGCTGAACAGATCTAGATGAAATTTGACACAGAGATAGATTATAGTCGGGAATAACACATAGGCTACTTTTATCCCGGAAAAACATGTGGTTCTCGTGGGATAGGTTTGTTTTTGTTTTCCTAGAGGCAACCCGAGCGAAGCAAGTGTGAGCCACTAGTAACGAATAAAAACTTAATTTGTTTCGAATTAGGTACTTAAAAAAATAATTTTGTATTAATCCTTCTTTTCTTAAACCTTAAACTTCTTAAAAAAGTATTTTTGCCTTTGGGGGAGGGGGGGGGGGTAATGACACCCATGACCCCCCCCCCCCTCCCCCTGGATCCGAACTTGAGACCGTTGTATAATTGAACTTTAAAGGATTAATCTAACCTAGTAAGAAAGTATTAATATTGCTTAATGCCTATGTCGAAATCAATATAATTATAAAATAGATATATAATATAATTATTTAGTTAGTGCCAGTTTAATCAACTTCACTGATAGAAATGAATCACATCTACGTTTTTAATCTATAGATATAATGAAATAATAAAAAAGCGAAATTTGTACTTGAAATATTTTTTTTAAATTTAAAAATGACAGTAATATATCGTGTAAAATATACATAATATGAACCCCGAAACAATAGTTATTAATTTTTTGTCTGTTTGTGTGTAAATCATAACGTGGACATTTTTCGCAAAAAGTACTGAACCCTAGAAAGGCCTTTTCTGTAAGCCTTTTTAAAACCTACAACTTTCTAATACATTATTTTGATGCATATTCTTTAACTAGCTTTAACCAGCGTTAGCCATGTAAGCATACGAAAACAGTTTTTTTTTGACAAAACACCGTCAAGTTCAGCCATAACCGTCACAAACCTTCCTCATTTATCGCTCTCTATTAGTGACAACCATATCAGAATCCGCTGCGAGGTTTAGAAGAAGTACATAAATGGTAAAACAGACAGAGGTGGCAGTGACCTTGTTTTATGCTATGTATTCACTATTACTCGTAGATGAGCGAATTGGGAACGAACTTAATTTTGCTTTTTACATGAATATGGGAGATTTTACATTACGAAATAGTTAAATATGTAAATAAAAATAATTAACCCTGCTACTACTAATATTTTTGTGTAATAAATCATTGAGATTTCTGTATAAAAGAGAACTTCGTCGATCCAGTTATTGAATTTTTCCGTGGGAATGACTGATTGACCTGTATTAAAAAGTTTCCTAAATGTCATCGATTAATACCTACATTATCACTACACAAAATTTCATTAGAATCCGTTCACGTCTTTTACTAAAAATATATACAAATTTCGAAAGAACTTTAAATTATTCAACCAATAGGTTCGGATTTTTTATCAATTGATGTGCTATAAGATTCATCAAAAGAATAGTTATTAGAGTTGGTTCACTCTCAAAGAAGATATTGCGTAAAGCATATTGAAGAAGGTTAAGTAGGTACCTCTCTCCTGAAGTTGGTAAAAATCCACCGACATCAAATAAACCTCAAAAGCGAACATATCGCTCTTTCACATAAAGTGCATCTGAATTGAGACACTACGTTATTTATATTTAAACAAAAACCTAAACTATTTCCTTAATCCCAATGCCATTAATCCTAAAATTTCTCAAAACAATGTAAAAAAATATAAGCAACTAAAGAGGACAAAATTTATTTAAGTTACTCTCGAAATCAGCAAAACTATTAATTATAATTATTAGTATCACCAAACAGGCATACATGGGCCACAGCACCCCCCACATACAGGAACGCCAGGATAGCTGCAACGCTTCGCCGAGCAAATTCCTAGTCCATTGAAATGTTACATTTTTTTGAGCTTAGCGTGCATTTGTCAGAGGACGCAATTTTATTTTTTAGAAATCAAGGAGGGGTTAGTGTAAAGTTAAATCCAAGTTTGTGGGGTTACAACTCTTGTCCCACGGCCGCCATCTTGGAAAAAGTGGTACAAATGGTTTTTATAGTTTATCTAACAAACTATAGGTCTCACAAAAATTATGTTAAACCATTTTTAGTTGTAAATAAAATTCTCTACAACTTTGGTCAAGTAACTTTTAGTCGTAGAACCAAGAATAACGAAGTTATAAGTGAAAATCGATGAAAATTTGAGAAAAAAAAATCTATTGGTCGTTATAACTTTTTTCTGATCATTTTACAAAAAAAAATCAGACTATTTTTATAGAGAGCTTTTTAAGGAATAATTTTCATTATGAAGTTTTTAAATTTTATCCATTAACTAGAAACTCACCCTCGCCCCGCTCGGGTTCGTCCCTAGTTAATTTTTAACGTAGAGCTCAGACATGAGATATTTTCCCGCAGTAAAAAGTACTCTATATGTTGACCCGGATAACCAGCTATCATCATACCAAATTTCATCAAAAACTGTCCAGTGGCTTTCCAGAGAGACAGACAAAAATTCTAAAAACTATAGATTCGGCCTCTGTATCAATAATAATATCTATTTCAATAAGATTTTCCAAAAAATATTTAATGTACAGATTCGGCTTAGTTACAATTTTATAATATGTATAGATTAAGGTTTTACAGCGCTGCGCTATATGTACATAAATATTAATGATTTGCAATAATTTTCAATCATCTTTTCATTTTTAGGGTTCCGTACCTCAAAAGGTAAAAAAGGAACCCTTATAAGATCACTCTCTTGTCCGTCTGTCCGTGTGTCAGGAACGGGTGGTGGTGGTGTCTCAGGAACGGGTGAACCTAGCAAGTTGAAATTTATACCAGATACTGAGGTCTATAGTCCCTATTAGGTGTATAAAAATCGAGGTCCTGAGTCAATACGATAAAAAGATATGGGCAAATTTAGATTTTCGCGAAAACTTATAATTACCTTAATATTCAACTTTTGTTTATTTTTTGGAATTTTTCCTTTATTTGTGCTGTAAGCCTTGCTTTTTGCAGAATTTCGTGATTCTATATCAACGGAAACTACCATATAAGTTTTCGATCCAAAACCTATAGGGTACTTCCGATTGACCTAGATTTGTCAATTTTGGTTAAAAGCAAGGTCTTACAGCACAAGTAAAGGGAAAATTCTGAAAAATAAAAAGTAGTCTGTCTGTGACCGCATCACGAGGAAACCACTGGACAGATTTTGAGGTATGCTGATAGCTGGTTATCCGAGTCAACATAATACAGGATACTTCTTACAGTGAGAAAATAATCTCTGAAAAATCTATACTAAACCATAAAACGTAACTAGGAACAAACTTGAGCGGAGCGAGGATAAGTCGCTAGTATGAAATACTGCCTAGGACTTGTATAGAGAATTTTATGCTCTACAATTATTGTAATAACTTCAAGTGTTATTTTGGGCAAAAGAACCAAAAAATTAAAAAAAAAATCATGTGACCTTTGATTTCTGATATCTTGTGACGCTTATAATAATTAGGATTATGTTCGACTTTTCATATAACTTAGAAAATGCCAAAATAAGTTATTTAATTATTATATAACATTCCGAGGGTAAATGCCTATTTGATCAGACTATTAGCACGGTAATGTTATACAATATACATACAGTATTGTAACTCGACCCTATCCTTGAAATAATTACCTACAGCCGCGCGGTACGTAACTACGCGACAGGGCTACCCCGCCTACGGTATTTTAATTTCATCTACCTACTTGAGTTTCTATCTAGTTTTGTGATTGTAAATATTATATTTTTTATTTTAAAAATTATTAGTAGATTTAATTAAAAAGTCTCAAATTTATAAGGGTGGTATGTGACCATAAAGAGATTGAAAAATATTTGCGCCTCGAATGAGACGTACGAAAAACTTTATTGTTAAATTTAATAGTATAAAAAATCCGCATTTGCATAAACAGTTTAATTAAAAACACTTTAATTTTTATTTTTAATTTAATTAATTATTTTTTATTTTTAAAACATACGATGTCTCGATACTTTTTTGTTTGTCATTAGCAAAGTTACGGGAGGAATAAAATATTTTTAATTATTTTTGTATCCAATTATAAAATTTACATAACATACCGATCTTATACAATTGTCGTATCCAACTATACGATCTGGCGGCCCTGTACGGTTGTCTACCGAGTGTATACCGAACTCGAGGCGCGTAGGTATAACTCAATTTCCGACCGTTTGTATGAAGATGGAATACTGTATATAATATTACCGTGCTATTAGACAAATTGACAGACAGACAAACAGACAATAATTGTTGCACACAAATCGGTACAAACATTTGATAGAAAAGGATTTTAATATAGTCAAGTAATAAATACGTCAAAGAGTTCCATTGTTCACATTTAGAAATTATTTAAGCTCTTACCTTTAAAAGTAGTTTAAAAATAATTTCTATAATATTTTTTTCTTACTACTATTGACTATTTGTTACTTGCAATTTTTAATTTCCTTGAGCTTATCATGAAGTAAAGAGATACTTTATTCAAACGGTTAGTCATATTATTTATGGAAT
Source organism: Fabriciana adippe (assembly GCA_905404265.1). NCBI lineage: Eukaryota > Metazoa > Arthropoda > Insecta > Lepidoptera > Nymphalidae > Fabriciana > Fabriciana adippe. The sequence continues at coordinate 10,502,086 of FR989985.1, forward strand.
GATATTGTGTAAGCTATAATAATAATTATACGAATTAGAATTCAAGATAATTCTAATATATTGAACTATAATAAATAATTCTATATCTGATCTGTTGTATATTTAATTGATAAGTACATCAATAAATAAGTGAACTTCGTAATATTGCCGATAGTATCGTGAAGCAATAGTTAGATATGAATAGCTTTATATTTTTGGCTGCCTTTGGCCTAGCTGCTGTTGCAGGTGAGTTAATCTTTATTCATATAAAAGAAAATTAAAGTTTTTACTGATGGATAGAATATTTTAATGAAAGTGATACGGGTTCATTTGATCTCAGGAATGAAATAGCTTACTTGCTGCATAAAGGAAAGAAAAAAAACGGCTCAATTGTATTTGACGGAATCAATAAGTCGGCTTATAATTAGTCCTAGTAAATTAGCAAATGTAGGAATAAAACCACAGCTAAGTTTAATTTATAATCAGTGAAGTAATTCATACGAGTATGTTTTAAGATAAATTACATTTGCTTAAACAGGATAGGTTGTAAATTAACAATAAGTATACAGAGTCTGTGTGGCAAAAACCTTGTTAACCAGTGTAATTAGAAACTGTAGTTTTTAAAGTTGCGCTATTAAAATAAGTATATAATAAATAAATAAAAATGTAATGTATAAATGACAAAAGCGTTAAACTGTTTGTTTAAAATGGTACTGTCTCGATAATTTAAGACATGTGTTGCTTATGATGTACAGGTACAAGCTAATAGATATTATTCTAATTAAAAAAAAAACCAAATGTACGTTTATAAATAATTAAATTAAGTTAGTTTCTCGGTCTCATTATTTTTTAGCTTCAGCTCTTTAAACAATTTGCAAACTAAAATAAAAAATTTAACTGCAAACAAAAATTAGAAATATACCTATATATTTTATATAGGTACTAGCGACTCACCATTGCTCCGTCTGTTTTAAGGTTTAGTATAAATACGTAGTACGTTTACCTAGTACGTTTTAACGTTTAGTATAAATTTCTCAGAAATGAGATATTTTCCCGCAGTAAAAAGTATCCTATATACAAGTATATATAACGTCTTTGAGATGTCTAAAACTTTAGTCTCTCCCGTGACCATGATTGCTGTAAAGCATTCGAAACATCGGGAACCAAAAATCAAAATAAAACCGCGAAATAATCCGAAAAGATAGTTTTATTCAAAATGTCAGATATCCGCGTAAATGTAAGAAAGTATTGTAGTAAGTATCCTATATGTTGCCCAGGATAACCACCTATCATCATACCAAATTTCATCAAAATCTGTCCAGTGGTTTTCTCGTGATGCGGACACAGACAGACAGACAAAAATTCGAAAAACTATAGATTCGGCCTCTGTATCAATAATAATGACTAATGGCTATTTCAATAAGATTTTCCAAAAAATACTTAAATATACAGATTCGACTAGGTTAAAATTTTATTGTATGTATAGATAGATTGTGACAATTAATGAAATATTATTAACAATTTATTTTCATGATACCTTTTAAAAAAATTATTCATTTTCAGCTTCATCTGGCCCTCAGAGAATTCTTGGAGGTCAATTAACAACCATCGACAATTATCCTTATGCTGTTGCACTTCTTAACACTCGCAATGCAATTGATTACGTCTTAGAGTGTGGCGGTGTGATCCTAAGTCGTCGCTCTATTCTCACTGCTGCTCATTGCTTTTAGTAAGATTCAATTCTTTTCTTTTTATCTTTATATATTTGCCTCTATGTATAGGTCAAATCATGTTGCTCAACATGTCCTTTCTCCCATTTCCTCCTTCCTCTCGTCCTCTGTATTTTTTTTTTATTTTTTTTATGTTTGTTAACTCAGAACTCCGTCATTTATAATTTAATTTTTTTTATTTGAAAGTGTATACTTCCAGTTTGGTCCCATTTAAATAAGTAAAGTAAAAAAATAGGTAATTATGAATTTAACATACTTCTAATTGTCATATTGATTTGAAATTTTGCAAGTGTTTCTATTTCCGTTGATAGTTCAGTGTATAGGTATCGTCGAACTGATCCGATGGTAAGGCCAGAAGGTTGATAGGTGGACCTCTTCAACGGCTAATAGTAGATACTTTGAGTTTGGACTTATTTAGTTTGATTTGATAAACCCAATACGTTGGGCTTATCAAGCTTTTATTAAAAAGCGAATTTTAGGTCTTCACATAAACATCAAACTAACTTAAACGGCCTAAGTGAATATTTTATTAAAATACTTTCTTTTTACTTTGCTACTACTATGTAAACTAAAAAGCCAAAAATAAAAACTAAAAAAAACCGACTTCAAAAAAACACAAAAAAGTAAAAAATAAATAATTTGTAGTTTTCATTTACTATAGATACCTTAAATATTAAAAGCATTTATTACAACTATTTTCGAAGTCGGTGCCAGCCGATACAAATCAAAGCACACCGACTTCGAAAATGTCAGATTAGATATCTATAGTAAATGAAAACTACCAATCAGTTATTTTTTAATTTTTAGCGATTTTTTTTGAAGCTTGTTAAAGTTTTTATTTTTCCATTTTTAGTGTAGACATAGTAGTAGCAAAGAAGAATGTATTTTAAAAATTCAATAGGTAAAAAACAATCATCCTCTATTTTCTACACTTACGAGGGGGCGTTTTTAAATTGGCGGAATGGGGTAAGGAGTGAAAATAAAAGTACGAATTTATTTTTCCTTTTCGATATATTATTAGCCTTCGTATACCTTCGAAAAAAAATGTCTTTGTCTGAAAAATACGCCGATCTGCATTCTTCACTTCTTCGTCGCTTGAAAATTTCTTCTCACGAAGACTTTTTTAAAGTTTGGGAATAGGTAATAATGGCTGGGAGCTAGGTTAGGACTGTAGGGTGGGTGAGCCAAAATTTCGAAACCCACCTTCTGCAGGGCAGCCATTGCAACACGGTTCTTGTGAACAGGTGCGTTGTCATGCAGAAGGAGGACACCTTTGGTCAATTTTCCTCCTCTTTTTTCTTTGACTGCTTTCTTTAATCGCTCTAGGATTGAAGCATTTTTTTTATAGAAAAAAAAGGGCAAACGAGCAAACGATCCACCTGATGGTAAGTGGCTATCGTCACTCATGGACATCTGCAACACAAGAGGAGTTGTGAATGGGTTGCCGGCCTTTAAGAGACCTATAGACATTACTCTTGAAGAACCCCATGTTATAGCGCTCAGGGAAAACCTCGGGAGAAAGATCATTCCACATCTTGCAAGTGCGAGGTAAAAATGATCGAGACGCACGTACATTTGTGGGATGCCATGCATCTAAAATGTGTGGATGACATCCAACCCGATGGCGAAGGGTGCGATGGTAGAAACGCGACGGTGGTACCATATCAAAAATTTCATCAGAACACTCTCCATTATATAGACGATAGAAGACACACAGAAAGCCAACATCTCTCCGAAGGCTTAAAGGTTCTAAGTCGTCTGTGAGTATGGGATCGTCGACAATACGAACTGCCCGGCGTTGGATAGAGTCAAATGGCAGAAGCTGGTATTGGGGGGCGCCAGTCCAGAGATGAGAACAGTACTCCATGAGAGGGCGAACCTGTGCTTTATAGAGCAAAAGGCAATGCCCCGACGTGAAATTCTGTTTCGCTCTGTTAAGCACACCCATTTCTTTTGAAGCCAAATTGCCTTTTTCTTCCAGATGACATCTAAATTGGACATCGCTCGATATTTCGACTCCTAAGATCCCGATACTCTTACAAATGTTAAGAGAAGTGTTCTGGAACTTTGGCGCTATAGTAAATGGGGTTTTTTTAGTAGTGAATGCACAAACTTGCGTCTTTGAGGGATTACTCTGGACGTTATTTCGTCGACCCTAATCGGAGGCTTGCTCTAGGGAAGCCTCAATTTCCGACACAAGTTGAACTCTGTTCTTCTCTACTTTAGCTCGAGAGATGCTTGCTCGGCCAGTATAATAGGCATCGACTGTACTGTAATCCGCATAGCAATGAGTGTTGTTAGCTAGCAACATATCATTGATATGCAGGATGAACAGTGTAGGCGATAGCATTGAGCCTTGGGGTACGCCAGCGTTGATCTGCACAGTGTTGGAGCATATACCATCGATAAAGACTTTTATGCTGCGTCCAGAAAGAAAGCTAGCGACCCATAGGCAGAGTCTCTCGGGAAGTCCGTATGATGGCAGCTTCGATAGAAGCGCCTTATGCCAGATCCGATCAAAGGCCTTTGCGATATCAAGGCTAAGTGCTAATGCCTCCCCCTTACTCTCAGTAGCAGCTGCCCAACGGTGAGTCAGATACGCTAGAAGATCACCAGTACTACGACCATGCCGGAAGCCGTATTGTCGGTCGTTAATGAGCTGGTTCTCTTCTAGGTATGCAAGGAGCCTGGTGTTGATCACGCGCTCCATCACCTTTGGGAGCATGGAGGTTATCGCAATGGGCCGGTAATTTGATGGGTATGTGCGGTCACCCTTCTTGGGAATAGGATGAACAATGGTAACCTTCCAAGAAGACGGGACTTGGTTAACGGAGTAGAGTAGAGTAAACAGGTGGGTTAAGACCGGTGTCAATTTTGGAGCACACGTTTTGAGCACAATGGCTGGAATACGGTCAGGCCCGCTGGACTTCTTGACGTCTAGGGAGATAAGAGCTCGACGCACTTCACGTTGCGTAAAGCGTACTTCGGACATCATACTATCACACTGCGAGATGGTAGGTGGTGATAGTCCCCCGTCGTCAAGAGTTGAATTCAATGCAAAAAGAGAGCACAAGAGTTCTGCTTTCTCTTTTGCAGAATGTGCCAGCGTGCTATCCGGTTTACACAAGGTTGGTATGGAAGATCGACAGAAGTTTCCTTCCGCAGCTTTGGCGAGAGACCAAAAAGCACGTGATCCAGATGGAAGGCTTAAAAGTCTCTCGCCAATGCCGCGGATATGATCGTCTCTTGCCCTGGCCATTAATGTCTTGCATAATCTAGAAGCAGCATTAAATTTCTTTTTGAGATCGTTTACGTTAGGATCCTTTGCTGTGCGAGCAGCAACTCAGGGCCGATAGGATTCCTGCTTCTCGCTAGAAGCTCTAGCGCAGGATACATTCCATTTCCTGTAGAATCGTGCAATGGTGTCAGCACAATACGAAGGATTATCCGATGAAAAGCAGATGCGCTTCCATGGGTAGGATGCGTAAAATTCTCGCAAACCATCCCAATCTGCTGACTTATAGTGCCATACTCACCGCATCCCACTTGGGCGGTAGTAAGTAGGTATGGACACCTTCGAACGTACCAGGCAATGGTCAGAAGAACCCAGGGGGGCCCCAACGAACACCTGGTAGTTATCTGGGCATGTAGTCAGGAGAAGATCAAGCAGAGAAGGTGCATGGTCTTCGATATCCGGCACTCTGGTGGGTTCAGGTACTAATTGTGAGAAGCCATACGTCAGGGCAAAATTAAGGGTGATTCTCCTTGCGTAGTCTGTGGTTCAAGATCCTAACCAATCAACGTGGTGGGCATTAAAATCCCCGAGGATCACGACCTCCGCGCAGGGATATTGCTGGGGCAGGAAATCTGTCGCTTCTTGGACGTGTCCAAAGAGTCGGTCTATTTCGAAGTTCCCACTATGAGACCTGTAAATACACGCATAGATTCGGGTATGGCCCCCATGTTCCATACGTGACCATAATGTTGACAGGTCCTTGTCTTCAAGGTTGCTCAGACGGTGGCAGCAGATATCCTCCCTGACGAACATACAAACCCCAGCTTTGTGCAGAAAGACATGCTCCGAGCTGTAACCGAGATATTTCAAGTAAGATGTATCGACAGGAGAGGATATCTGCATCTCCGTTAAAAAAAGTAAGGCCGGCTTAGCTGTCTCAAGATGGTGATGGACGGCAGTGAGGTTAGAGTGTAGTCCCCTTATATTGCAGAAGTCCAAATTAAACGTGGAAGGGGTGGCCGCTGTGCAAACGTTTCTTACTTTAGTTGTAACCATGAGAATGTCTAAAAGGGGAAGAAAGAGGAATTCTGAGATTTCGGCGTTCTGAAGACAAATGTAGTATTCAGGTTTGTGTCTATCCTGACCGTCCAGGCTGTGTGTTTTGCTGGCGTGGGGGACGGAAGGGCTCCCGATCCAACCCGACGTTGATCGCCGTGTTCCACACCGGTCTCCCATTCCGGCACTGCGACCAACGTACGGGCTTTTAACCGGGACAAATTTGGGTTCGGGTCCCCTACGAACCAACGGGTGGCCAGCTGTACACCGTTTCATCGGGTCTTCCTGGACCCCACGCCAACACAACACGCCTAAATAGACAGAACCAACTTTACCAAAATACCGGTCGCCGAGATCAACAGAATTCGGGAAAACGGGAGCTGGCTTATATGTCTACGACTGGAACACGTCCGAGGACATTTTGCAGTCGAATAAGACATGATAGTGGTCACGAGCCAGTCGAGAGCAGTGCCCTCTGCCACCACACTGGCATGGGTTACTCGCCTTTTACGAGACGCTTTCCCAGCGGCGGGGGAGGAATGTATTCTAAACCCGTCTTCCCACGGGAAAAATTATAGTATTACCTCCCCACGGGAAAAATTATAGTATTAAAATATAAATTATAGCATAGTATTCTCCGGTTATAAAGACACCTTTATCTTTATAATCGATCAACAGGAACCCTTCTGAATCTCAAAAAACTGTCGATCGGCCGGTCTGGCCGTGGGTCGTCTTCAAGTGAGTTCCTGCCATGCTTAGAGGGTATGCCACTTGTAAACCATGGTTTTACCTGGGCAAGAGTTCCCGTAAACGGATGACATCTCTTCCATTATGGTTTGAACTGATTTTCCTTGCTTGGTAAGGAACTTTATAACAGCGCGGTACTCGATTTTCTCCATATTTCACAATTTGTGACCGATTAACTTGTTGGCTCGACGATAGTTCAAAGAGTAATTACCTAATTACGATAAAACTTAGTACATATTTATACTAATAATGAGTTGCTTAAGTCGTAATAACTCGAGTAAGTACCCTCATTAATGACCCACCTACCCATTCCGTGAACTTAAAAACGAACTCTCGTAGTAGTGGATTTTTTTTTTATTTAAATGGGACCAACTTTATGGTATACCCTATCTAATAAAAAAAGAATAATTGAAATCGGACTACACTATAAAAATTTATGCGTGGTCAAACATAAAAAAATGAATATACGTATAGAATTGAGGACCTCCTCCTTTTTTTGTAGATTAAAAAAAAGTATTTCTCACGGTTGGATCGTAAAATTCATTCAAAAAATTAATTGATCTTATCGTTCTACTGTTATAATAACGAAAATTTTGTATGTGTATGTATGTTTGTTTCTCTTTCGCGCTGAAACGTCTGAAACGTTTGGAGGTTATGGCGATTAGTGCCGTCAAAGAGGTACTTTCTAAACTCTACTTCTCGTTTATGGCTTGACCGAAATGCTTGAAAAAAATATATATGAATCATCAACTCTTAAACAATATTTGAGAAGTATTTTTTTTTTCGTGGTACCAAAATGTCTATTGCTTTTTTTTTTAAAGAAATGGTATATTTTTGACTTAAGTTGCCTACTGTTCCTAAACGGCTGCGAATTTTTGCAACATTTAAAGACTAAAAAATAAATGATCTGTTGTACTTTATACCCAACGTCGCTTATGTAAATCAATTACTATTTTTGTATATTAAAAATTGAAAATGCCAATTTCGAATCTCGAAGCTATAGAGGTGCTCTGCGCGGGCGCGGGTGGCAGTCGCGCGCTGGCGTTCAGAAATCAGACGGGAAGGCTGTGTCACTTTTTCCTCTATCCGCGTTAGCAATCGACTATTTATTTTACGTTGTATTTATGCATGTTTGACAAGTATTTTTATTTGTGTGCGTGCAAAGAATAATCGCTCGCAGGCAGACAGGAGGCTTAGACAAGTGGCACGCTCCATATCGATTCTTCTTCGATAAACGCTAACGCCTTGGCAATTTCCATAACAATTTGGACGTAGTCATGGTTTTGTTTGTGAACCTCATCTTGACATTGTGAAATGCACTAAAATTTAAACGTATACGAGCAACACATAGGATTTTTAGGATTTCTTAATCAAAAATTCACTAATTATAAGGATTATTTCGCCTAGCAGTCTTTTCTACAATAACAATAAATACAATAATATATATTTGTCAGACAATGACAACGGTTACCATGACAACAATTAGTCAATTAGCCAATTACAAATGCGATACGTTGAGTCAAATTTGAAGTCGTAAACATATGTCAGTCCCATACATTGATTACTCTATTCTACTAGCGTTTATGCCACTTGTCTAGGCCCTCAGATAAATGTGTGGTGAAGTACGCGCTTGGAAACTGTAGAATATTTTAACTAGTTTAATGTAAAAATTAAGAATGCAACTGTAACAAAGATTATGTAAAGAAATTAAAGTCTACAGATTTTGAAAAAAAAATCATGTTATATTTTAATTTTATTTTATTAAAAAAATTAAACCGATTTCAAAAAAAAACTAAAACGTTATAAATAACTGAACCCGGTTTGTCTATCACTATATATATGTACCTAATAAGATATTTTCGTAATCAGTGCCAAGCCGACATTGTTTTAAAATATGAATATCTGTTATGATGTTAATAGCTAAACTGAAATAGTTTTTCTAATAGTAGTAATTACTAAAACTATTTCAGTTTTAGTTACACGTTTTAGTCCATATAATAAAAACGACTGAACCGATTTTGATAAAATCCTTACTATTCCCTAAGTTGAAATAAATGTAAGCAAATAAAAAAATAATGATCACGATCCGATTACTAGTATCGGAGAAATGCGTGGGCAAACATACATACATACACCCTATTTTTTTGTATATTTGCTTGGAAGCCCTAATAAATTATCATTTGTAAATATTTTGCAGTTTCAATAATTTAGACAATATTTTAGACTATTAGTAGGATTATAATTAATTATATTATATAGTACGATTATTCTTGCATTGCATCTCGGACTCTGTTCGGATTGTATCGCTTGTAGGCAGTAAACTATGCCGCGCGCTAACTGTGTGGCGTATTCTTTGATCGGTGTTCTGGGTGCATAGTGCGTGGATTGTTCGATGTATTCATGCGACGTGCGCGGGTGCAGCGCGTTAAGCCCCGCCCAGACACACAAGATCATCGGGAACACTAATCGCCTTAAGCACACAGATGACTATGCCTAGGTGTCAAACATAGGCTACTCTTAAGCATCAATGCAGTATGCAGTATGCACGCTCGAGCGAAGCGAGAGTAAGTCGCTAGTACGTAATATTTCTTATGCAATATTTATTATTTTAGCTTCACATCACCTCAATCTTGGCGGGTTCGAGTCGGGTCTTCTTACGCTAACAGCGGTGGCTATACTCACTCTGTCTCTGAGCTTATCACTCATCCTGGATTTCAATTTAACTACAGAGAAAATGATGTAGGAATTATGAGGATCTCATCTACGTTTGCTATCGGCCCTAATGTTCAACTTGGTAGGTTTGCTGGTGAGGATTATAACGTGACAGATAACCAACCTGTTAGAACAATTGGCTGGGGCTCAGTCAATGTAAGTATACATATATTATAATAATTTACGTATATAACAAAATTTTAATAGTTAAAATATAAATATTGTCTATCTGTATATATATTATAAAAGTGAAAGTTTGTGAGAATGGATGTTTGATAGTCTTTCACGCCAGAACGGTTGAACGGATCTGGATGTGGCATAGAGATTGATTATAGTCTAGAATAAATAACACATAGGCTACTTTTTATCTCGGAAAAATATACGGTTCCCGAGGGAAAGATTTGTTTTTGTTCTCCTAGAGGGGTGAGCCGCTAGTATTATAAATTGTAGTTATGAAATAAAATAAATAATGTAAAATATGTTCACTAAAATTGCTATGGACTATAATTATAAAATTTACGGGTTAAGAAAAAACGAAAGTACTTTGATATTTTAATACAATTACATTTTGATATTTTTCTTTTACAGGGTAGTAGTAACTCACGTTCTGAACAATTAAGATTTGTTAACATCCGAACAGTAAACCAGGAAGTTTGTCGTGGAAATTACAATATAATTGCAATGACCGTGTTACCAAATACGATGTGCGCGGGTATCATAGAAGAGAGGAATATAGGACCTTGCTATGGTGACTATGGTGGTCCTTTAATCCACGGCACTGATGTAGTACTTGGTATAGCCTCCTGGGACGCTGGATGCGGCTACAAAAATTATCCAACCGTTTATTCCCGAGTACCTCAGTTCATTAACTGGATTCGGAGCAATGCATAATTGTTTTTTTTTTTTTTTAAATATTACTGTTTTTAAATAAAACCAATAATTATACAACACATTTTTATTCCATATTTTTTATGCGTTTCTTAGATATTCAATTTAATAAATTTAAAATTGAACATTTTCCTTTCCTCACCCAACATTAAGCTCTAAGAGACACCACGAAGAAGTCATATTCTATTTGAAATAATCCTAAAGGCTTTGTTTTTTTAGATGCATTGGACCAAAATATTTTACTTGGATTTTTAAATATAAATAATATTAAGGTAATCTCTAGATTATAAAGCGTAACACAGTTCGAATGTTATCTTCTTATCTATATGTAGATATCATCATTATAGACCGTTGTATGATTAAACTTTAAAGGATTAATATAAACTAGTAAAAAACTACTAATATTGCTTTATGCCTACGTCGAAATCAATATAATTATAAAATAGATACATAATATTATTACTATTTAATTAGTGCCAGTTTAAATCAACTTAGATCGATAGAAATTAATCTATATAATAATAATTTGCTTATCTACGAATAGGTATATTATGTACTAGCAGAACCCCGCGGCTTCGCCCGCGATCAAACTACGAAAAAAATAATCTTTTTCGTAATATATACTTTATTACTTGCAAAAATAAGTTCATGTAAGTTTTATTATTTCTTAAAGATATATGAAATACAAATTTAATTTTAGCGATCGTAACTCAAAATATTCAGTATCTTAAAAGATGTTAAGCGTACAATCTGTAAATAAATTTACTCTTTAGGTATTTAGCAAGCTCCACTACCTGTATTTCTTTCACATTTTCCTACTCCATCTTTGCAAAGTTAGAGAAAGAGAGTACAATGATTCAATCGCATACAATGTTTACGACTTTAGAATCGTATAACACTTAACTGCTAATGTGGGTTTTTAACTAACATACTAACGGGCTTACATCTACGTTATTTTTAAAGACTCGATGCTAAGTACACCTGAAGCTTACAGTCTCCCTCTTTCTCCTTCTTTTTTACGTTACATATATAAAGTGCCATTTTTATTTAGCTGTAGGTTTTTGCCCGCGGCTACGCTCGCGTGGACTGAAAAATTTGCTCAGTTTTAATTTCCATTGAATTTATATGTTAGTCTACACTAAAAAAACCAACCATAAATATACCACATTGATGGATGTTCTATCTAGTTCTGGGTTCTACTAAAATGTCCCTGTGAGAAGCAATCCTCTCTTAAGTCTATACTTGCTGCTTTTAAGGACTGGCCCTAAGATATATATTTTATCATTACAAAGCAAATTTTAAGAAGAAATTACAATAGATTAAATTCATAGGCGTAGTCAGAAGTTATCAGTGGTATTCGAGGTATAATATCTGATTCCCCCCGAGCACATTCAGCAAACACAGTGGCCACTATAATGTTGAATGAATTACTTACAGTCTAATTCCGTTACATAGTTTTTTATTGCAGACTGCTAACCTTCAGAAGGAGTATACAGGGTGGATTTTTGAGACGGGACAGTAAGGGCAGGTACCTTAAATACTATAGTTACAGGAAAACGTTCCTAGGAGACCATCCATAACTTTTTGAGATATTCTGAACTGCATTTACAGATTTTGGAAAAAATGTACAGTCAGCGAGAAAAATGCTAAAATACAAAAAAAAATTATGTCAATCGATCCTATTTCATGTAAGGATCAAAAGACTCTATGGGACCATTTGAGGTATGAGCACTAGAAATGTCAGAAATCGCCAAAATCTTTTCCCATACATTTTGTACGGAAAAGCGTTTAATCAACTCGAAAATTTTTTGTTGCCTAAAAAATAGCCTTTCCCTTAGTTCAAAATGACGTCCGTCATACACAATTGATTGAGTATAAAAGACGCTATGCTAGTCACTGTTTTTGTAATGTTTTACTTTCCCGCAGGAACCCGTCACGTTTATGGGATTTATGAATTTTATAATATACATTATTTGACCGGCACTATAAGATATCAGCATGCCAAATTTTACTAAATTAGGTGCATAAGTTGTTGTGTACTAAGCTTAAAACTTAAACTTATACATGTTACTATAGTTTTTTAACTATCCCACGGGAACTCTTTAATTTTCTGGGATGAAAAGTATCTAAAATGAAACCACCATGAAAAACTTCATTTAAATCGGTCCAACAGTTTCGGAAATTTGCCCGTACAAACAGACAGAGAAACAAAAAATTTGAAAAAATCTGGATTTGTTCTATTTCTCTTCTTACATCCCCTTGACTCGGTTTTTAGTATTTTTTTTCTATGTACAGACATAAGACCTCTACAGTTTTATTATATGCACCTACATGTATAGATAGATATAAGATTTATCAAAATAATAGTTATTAGAATTGATTCACCCTAAGAGAACATATTATGTAAAGTGCACTGAAGAAGGTTAAGTATGTCCCTCCTGAAGTTGGTAAAAATCCACCTGTCGGTGGATGGATGGGATGGAAACCTCAAAAACAAACATATCGCTTAAAATGCATACGAATCGAGAAACTACCTTATTTATATTTTTTTTAAAACTAAGCTGTTTTCTTAATCCCGATGCCATTACTCCTAAAAGTTCTCAAAATAATGTGAAAAATAGAAGCAATTAAACAGCACAAAATTTATTTCAGATTCTCTGGAAATCAACAAAACTATTAATTATTATTATTAGATTCACCAAACAGGCATACATGGGCCACAGCACCCCCCACATACAGGAACGCCAGGATAGCTGCAACGCTTCGCCGAGCAAATTCCTGGCTCCGTACAACAGTAGCACGGACACGGTTTACATCGATTGGGTCTGCAGCATGGGATTGCTATCGAGTCGCACAACCTCTCAGGTTGTCTAACTGGCATTGGAGGCTGCGTAGTGAAATGATTTTTTATGATAATTTATTGCATGCACATCGTTTATTAAAATTACGTTAGAACTCAAAATCTGAATATAGGTTAAAAGAAGGTTGAGGTATCTAGATTAGGGAGAAACTATATTTACTAACTTTACTAATAGCCTAACTACTGAGTCGAATATCATGACATGAAAATTATCTACATTTTTAAATTTGATTATTTCCTACGAGTATGTGCTAAAAAGTTTTATCATAATACGTCCAGGAGTTATTGAATAAAACGTAATTAAACAAACATAAAATCTATCCAAAATATTCCACTACACAAAAATTTTTGAAAAATGTATTCAATGAAAAGAGAAAATTCAATGCATAATGCAATTTTAAATGGTGTATTATATAGCGTTTAAACGGCAAATTTAGTTTTACAATTAAATAGACATACCTTATCGCATGGAGGGCAAGGAGGTAAGCAAGGTAAAATAGGAGGGGCTGGACAAGGGCTTGGACATGGTCGTACAGGAGCCGGACACGGGGAGCATCCGCCGCCAGGACACACTGAACACGGGGTCAAATTGTTGCATGAAGCCTTACAAGGCTTCGTCGAATAAGGGTAAGTGGCACCACAGGGCATACCGCTTGTAATACATGGGTCATAACTGTAATATGGAGCACTCATTTTGCAATTTTTTTACTAATTTAAATATTAATTTTTTATATTGTAATTATTGTGAACAAATAATTTTCCTATTTTTATTTATTCAAATGCTATTTATTATATTTTCTGTCAAATAAGAATTCCAAGATTAAAATGTGATAGAATATGATAAAAAAAATGTAATTGACATTGACGTATTATTTATTACAAATCAGTTAAAATTAAAATTTGGCATCAAAATTTAAATAAAAATTGAAAATAAATATATTAAGTACATACATAAGTGCAAGTTACGTACGGTTAAATTATAATGTGTTCAATGAGTTTTTGCCCGACATGTCCGGCTATTTTGCCTTGTGGAACTGGACCTTGTAGATTCCCTTGTCCTCCACCACCTCCTTGCTGTCAACCTTGTTGTCCTCCACCAGTACCGTGCACTCCATGTCCTCCTTGTAATTGCAAACCAGTATTTAGACCATGCCCAGCCCCTGTTATACCAGATGTGGTACCACCTATAGTTCCTATATTACCACCTTGTAGACCTCGACGACAAACTCCATGTGATCCTTGTCCCCCTCCACCCCCAAAGCCAGTGTGTTGTCCGCCAGTACTGCCTTGTTGTCCTCCGCCAGAGCCTTGTGACCCTCCTCCGGTAAGTATATCCTTAGGATAAGTCATTTAAAATCTTTATTTAGAATCGCCTTATGTTCGAAGAGAACTATTGTAACTTATTTAACTCAAAAAAATCACGTAAAATCTTGTTTGTTATCATTGATTCAAATATAATATGAAAATATAGGTACGCATAATTTTCATATACAAAACGCATTAATTAAGTTGATTGCAAGGATTTTGATCAGGCTCATGGTTATAAGACCTCCACGGATAGTGTGTAAAACGTAATATATACTATAAGATTTGATATATGATATACCAATAAGTAACATTCTTATTTATTCCCTTTAGGTGCGTACTATCTATCAATAAAATAATTATTTATTTTAGGTATGTCCTTGCCCGGAGCCATCACCCTTTTACCAACCAGTGCTACCATGCTGTAATCCTCAATGCCCCCCACCGATTCTTCCTAAACAGCGCCCAATTTGTCCTAGAGCACCACCAGCCCCATACCCATGCCTACCTGTTTCTCGTAGCTGTTGTCCTGATTGTGAACTAGATCCTGTGACTCGAAGAAGACCATTGATAGTGCATGATAGTGTGTATGATAAAAGGCCATCAGGTTTGCCTGTTGAGTGTTTCACAAGGCGAAATCCCAATGTGCGATACTGTAACTGTAATTACGTCAGACAAGTTAGTATTACTAGTTTTTGTAGTCCTCAATTTTATTTCATTAGAAAATTTCATAAAACAGATTAATAAGAAGGGATTAATATCTTATCTACGTAATTTAGAGATTATAAATTATAAGAGCCCTAACTCATCAGTGAATTAATTCATGCCTTTCAAATCAACATAAGTAACTTTGCACCATTTAGAATTAACAATAATTATAAAATGTATACAAATTTTTATAGCAATCAGATGATTGTGGAGCAGTATAAGATACATTACAGCGTCATATTAGCGTCATCAATGTATCACATTTTATATCTGTCTCCTCGTAAGCTACTTACCTACATTAAAATCTAGTTGCAATATGAGTTACAGTAATTAAAACTTTTGCACAAACAAACATTTACATCTTTTTACAATAATTTTATTTCAGGGTTCACAGTCCGGCTGCTGCTATCACGTCGACGTGCCTCTTCGGTAACAAAACTGCTTGCATGTTTATAAACTGTTCAAATCTTGTCATGTACTTATTATCCTGTAACAAAATTGTGGTTTTAATAAAAACATGTGGTCATAGTATACTTTTTATTACATAATGAATTGTTTGACATTACAATTTTTTGTAATCAAATAATCGGTAGGTATTTCATGGCGTCTACTAATTTTACAATTTTTTTTGCACGCGCTTTGATGTCTATTTATTTCACAGACACAAGGTCTTAATGATATTTATATGGTCCCACCCAGACCACATACAGAGAGCTCAAGCTGTAAATATTAAATTTAAATCCATACAATCAATTATATTGAAATAGCTGTAATATTATACAAATTCAAAATATTTTATTCTGCATTAAATTATTAGATTTTTTTACTGAACGTCATGAGTCTCTTACCACTACAGTCTACAGTCAGTACTACAGTCTACATATTACTTCATAATTATATAAGCGACTCACCCTCGCTTCGCTCTGGTTCGTCTCTAGCTCGCTTTCCCATACAAACTTTCATTCCCATTTTCAACTCCTTAAAGAATGATTTTTACCAAATTTTATCTAAATCGGTCCAGTATTTTTTGACTTTATTCATTACAAACATACAAAAATTAACTAAAAAGTAGGCAAGACGGTGTGGGAGGAGGGGCCGGCAATTGCATCAAGCGAAGCGAGGCGCTTGAATTTTATTCTCGCGTCCGTAATTTTTTTGCGATTACTCCTAAGATATTCATTTAAATTATATGGTGTAAAAAAGTAAAATTATGTGCATGAAATGCTTAAAGCCTCTAACTTATTTAAAATTATAAGAATTAATACCGTGTTTGTGTAAATAGCTTTTACATTACCGCATTATAATTGCCAATTTTTTAAAGTATTAAAATGGATATGGTATGTTATCCTATTGCGGACTTTTCTGTAGACCTATATAATACACAATACACAAATAAATACACAATTCCGCTGTACAATATTTTGTTATATCTCAAAGGGTTTAGGCAGCGTTTCGTTGAAAGCTCCCAGACGGCTTATTTTTTTCCGACACCTCCAACAAATATCGTTAAATTTTAGCCAATGTATACAAAAACTTAACAAATTATATACTAAAAACTAAAACCTTCCTCGAGAACCACTCTATTCATTGGTGAAAACAGCATGAAAATCGGTGCAGTAGTTTTTGAGTTTATCACGAACAGATAGACAGACGCGGCGAAGGACTTTGTTTTATAATATGTAGTGAAGTATAATTATGCAGATTGATATCCAATGTCTAATTTAAAAGTAATTTTTATCATGAAAATTTTTGTTACCAATGATTAGTTTTTTATTGACACATTTTATATGTATTTTATATGTTTCATATAATGCAAAAAATATTTAAGAATATATCTTAATAATATTATCAAAAATTATGTAAACACTACGTCATACTTGCAAGGTTTTAAGCAGCACATCTCATAAAAAGTAGAGATACATTTTTCAAAACATAATCAACTAAAATGTTCTTATAAAAATATATAACACACACATAGTATTACAAAGATTTTATTGCAAAAGATGAAAATTCATTTTTAGTTTATTGTTCCCATTTTGTTGGCTTCAATTACATAATTTGCGTGTGGCAGCTGTAAATGTTGATGCAAGGGTTCACAGGGTAGCACCTCTGCGTCGGAGGAATATTATTTTGGCACACGTATGGTCCTGGAGTACAAGGCGAAGGAGGCAAGCAAGGTGCAGGAGCACAATTTGAAGGAGGCGCACATCCGGGCATGTTGACTTATTTTCTTTCTACTTTAAAATAAATTTTGAAAGTTATTGCTAGTTTGTGTTTGGACCAAATGAGCGATGTTTTCTGAACTAGTCATATTTATACATTAAGGAAGCCTATGAGATTGTAGTTAAAATACCAATTATCTAATTGGCTAAGAAATCAATTGAAAAACTAAAATTCTACTTGGCTGCCGTTCGACGTTCAAAACAAGGAAAAATTGTATTTAACTATATAGATTTTTTTCAGTGTAGTTAAAAGCTATGTGTAGTCACAAACAATAGTATAAGCTCTGTTATTTAGTACTGGTAGTAAAGTCATTTAAATGATACAAGGGACTGATGAATGATAGCGAATCAAACCCACGAAATTACTCAAACGAATTTGCTCGAACCCACTGAAAGATAGCACAAGACAGTCATAGAAATCTTTTAGGGGAGGCCTCCCCTAAAAGATTTCTATGACTGTCTTCTGTTTATTGCCTAAGTTCAGTAGGTCATTAGACCAAACATTTTTGTCTCATTAGATATTTTGTGTAAAATATTACTAGTTTGTTTAGTAATTGAGTAATGTTAAATATTACTATTGTATAAAATATTATCGTTTTTTATATTGATGTGTTAATAATGATAGAAGAAAACGCATGAAGGCTTTATTTTACCAATATTCATCATTTCTTTAAAAACATTATGTTCGATTAAGATAGATAAAGAGGTTTTATTTGAAAATATTCCGCTAAAAATATATTGTGATAATGACATTAAATTTTTGTTAATCATTCCATCAATAATACATATACCTATTAATTATTTGGAAAAATTATCTTGCACAACTGTATTAGAATATACAAGCCACAATGTGTAGTCCTGTACTAAATTTACCAAGTTATAAGGAACCACCAGAATGCATTCCGTGCTATCCAGTCCAGGTAAATCAAAATCTACTAATGCCTAACTATCATAAGACACAGTGCAAGTTTATAAAATATATAATAATTAATGACCGAATCGAAAAGGAGGTAGTTATTTCGACTTTAGCTTTAAGCGATATCTTATCTAATTGTAAATCGATTTTCATCGTTTTTGTAGTGGTCCCATTCAATTAAAAAAATACTAACTTAAGAGTGAAATTATTACTTTTAAGTGTTTTTGAAGTTGGCGTACCCTTTTTTATAATTCACGCAACTTGGGTTTCTAAATAAGTTTATATATTTTAGGGGCTGAGATGTCTCCCGTGTGGAACAGATCCGGTTACTTTACGAAGACCCTTGATCGTAGGGGATAGCACATTCGACTATCGTCCGACAAGTTGGCCTGGCATGTTACTAAACAGTCAGGACAAGAAAGTTCGATACCAACTAATTAATTACGAGAGACCGGTAAATATGATGTTAACTTGAATGCCTTCCGTGCTATCCAGTCATTATAGAATATTATATTCATAAAAAATCTATACTAATATTATAAAGCTGAAGAGTTTGTTTGTTTGTTTGGTTGAACGCGCTAATCTCAGGAACAACTGATCCGATTTGAAAAATACTTTTTGCATTAGATAGCCCGTTAACCAAGGAAGGCTATAGGTTATATAGCATCCCGTAAAAATGTACGGGACCCGTGGGATAGATATGTTTTTGTCTAGAGACGAACCCGAAGCGAAGCGAGGGTAAGTCGCTAGTATATTTATAAAAAATATTATCTATTACATTCATAAAAAATATTAAGGCTAAATATTGCATTGTAATATTTGTAACAAAATGGTAAATAATGTTACTTGTTAATTGCAGGTCCAGTCTCACTATCCTTCATGTTCCCCATCATATAATTGAATAATAATATAATTACTACAAGTCTGCATTAGAAAAATATATTGATACATGATATTTTAAGTAAGTTTGCAATTATTTAGTTGTGTTCATATATTTCATATAAATCATAACAGTAATAAATAATTATAAGCATACTACTCTTTGGCATGTAAACACATATCTAAATATATTTAAACTGAATATCTCCAATATAATCTTCCTAAGCCATTATGAAAAACCAATCCGTTTATTGTAAAATCCGATTGTGATAAAACTCTGGCAGGTTATTCTGTATAGATTCGAAGGTTCCCTGGCGCAAAAAAAGAATCCAGGTTTCTTTTATTTTAGGAATGCCTAAGCCATTCAAGCATAGTGACGTACTTGAGCGAAGCGAGGGTAACTCGCTAGTTAATTAAAAAATTCAAACACCACATAATATACAGTTTCTTCACTTCAGGAGGAGGAGTTTAGGAGAAGCTCTACTCAATTCTCAATCACAAACTCAAATCTGTATTTTTTTTGTGAGAGGATATTCCGCGATATCTTCGCTGATTATTGTGAAACGTATAGGTACATTTTTTAAACAGGTTATAATTTACATGTACAAAAGTGGTTCCATAAAAAAAGCAACCCGTAAATGTAGAATAATGACTTTTATATTATATTGAAGTCGGTGTAATTTAAAAAAAAAAATTATCTTATAATTCTGGCAATAATTTTGCCTGTTCTTTTAAAATTTGATTAGGTCGGCTATAAAATTTGATTAAGTACCTGTAGCTACTTCGCAACAGTTCTGCCTTGCCAGCCGATATAAAAAAATTAACACTCTGATATAATTGATATCATTTAGAGTACCTATTTCTTATTAAAATATTAAAAGGATTACAAAATAAATTTTCCTTTGATCTTCGCTGCTGTCGGGTAATAGGTTATAACAATTATTCAACTCTTAGGCATGGTGGTTTTATTCCAATTTAAATAGAATAACTGTAAATATGAAACGAAAATACGCGTAAAATAATTAGGTACAAGAAAAAAATTAATATTTCACACCAGAATAGAAAACCCTCCTTTATTGAAGTCATTGAAAATACAATAAAAAAAATTAAAAAAGTTACCGACCTTTTTCGTCTACTATTACACTATTAAAATCAATATTTTTAAATATAGAATGCTGTCATAAAGATATGACATAATATAATTTATAGACTTCACAAAATATAACAGTCAATAGTCATACAATCCAATATATTTCATTAAGTAATGTATTAGCGATAAAAGAAAAAGATAAATTTCATATAAATATTCAATAATGTGTAGCCGAATGAACGTTATAAACCAATTAGAAACAATTATGTCTACGATTCAGTAAGTTTTAGAAGTATTTAGATAATGTAAATGTATAATCCAAAAATAATAAATGAATATGCAAACGCTAAATGTGGGGATAGCTAAATACCGTTCGACATAATATATAATTCACGTTTTTATTTCAGACTACTGTATAAGTTACTATAATTTTTTAATTATCCCACGGGAACTCTTTAATTCTCCGAGATGAAAAGTATCTAAAATGTTGAACGGGGATATAAGGTACCACTATGCAACATTTCATTTAAATCGGTCCAATAGTTTTGGAGATTAACCTGTACAAACAGACAGAGAAACAAAAAAATTAAAAAAAAAACTGAATTTGTTCTATTTCTCATCTTACATCCCCCTGCCTCGGTTTTTAGCATTTTTTTTCTATGTACAGACATTCGACCTTTACAGTTTTATTATATGTATAGATCTGGCGCCTCGTGTTCCGCTCATTGCTGTGTGCCCCATTGTCAACCTCCGTGTTGTGATAGAAGTGGATCTCTGGTCACAGTATACAGTCAAGTAGCACATATACAATAACAAGTATATTAATTAAATAATATATTTTTGCAGTCGGTATAGATCCAAGATACCTATTTTACAATTTTTCTATTTAAAATGGTAAAATGCAAAATATTGTATTTTTAGGAATATAAACTAGTTACAACAAATAAATTTAGACAGTAATTGTAATTCCTTAATATATATGAATACATTTGTAAATATTATCAGCTCAGGACCTTGCTTCCGGGAACGAGTCATCGTGATTAAAATACCATATGCAAAATTATATTTGTTATGACAAGTGTTTAAAACAGTGTCTGTGTAGCCTAGTTTATTAGTTTTCTTTTCATATATGTAACGACGAAATATTAATGATACTGATGTAATGTGTGCGATATTCGTAATTTACGCTAAAATAGATTGTCTCTGTTGTAAAAGTGTCAATTTGAAATAAACTGTGCAAATCCATCCTCCATGTTAAAAGATATAGTATTATATCTTTTAACAAGGCCTTAAAAATATATTTTAACACAATTTTGTGTAGGTATAATTCTAATTACCAATATCTGAATTTACGTTTTCTTTGATTATTTAGATGCCATTCTCGCAGTGGGCCAGCCGCCGAAACCAATAGCTGCCTTCGAAAAGGCCACCATTGCGATCGGTCATCATGGACCTACCTGTATTACAACATACTGAAAACTAATCTTATTTTTTTGTGTATTGTTTGAATTAAATTTAATGTGAATTTGTTAATAAAGTTGTATCATGTCCTCTTATCGAAATTATTTGCGTTATATATTTAGAGGAAAAGGGAATGATCTAAATTAATCTAATTAGGTACTCCTAATTTGGAGGTTACTACCGAGATCAAGCGGTATTTCCCGATTCTATAGCCTTATTGCATCGATAAAAGTTCAGACAAAGAGCAAATCTATAATTTTTTTATGGAAACTGGACTTCCAGCCACTGTTTAGTTTTAGGCGGAGCATGATAAAACTAGTGAGTATCGATAAAGACTAGAGATGGGCCGACTATAAGTTTTGCCGACTAGCCGACTAGTCTGTTGTAAAAAGGCCAACTAATCGGCCGACTAGTCGGCCTAGCCGATCATTGCTTTCCGCGATGCTTGTCGCGCTTCGCATCCCTTACGGGCGTCGCGGGTGCGGACATGTACGAACAGATTTTTGATTACTTTTCAGTTTGTTATTTGTGTTTATTGTTTGAAAAATACAATAAAAGTCAGTGAACTGTATAGCTAAGACAGTTTGCATTATAGTTAAAGTACCTACTTTATTAAGTACTAATTAAGTCATGTCATACTTTCTTAGATTTACGCGAATATTTGACATCTATAGTCTATACAGATAAATAATTGAAGTATCTGTTTGTAATGTCAAAATAACAGTTTTTTACTAAATGCATATGAAATTATATACGGTACTAATATTTTTTTTTTTTTTTGTTTGTCTGTCTGTATGTCTGTTTATTCCGGCTAATCTCTAAAAACGTCTGAACCGATTTGGACGAGATTTTCACTGGTAGGTAGGTGATGTTATAAGTAGTAACTTAGGCTACTTTTACTTTAGAAAGAAAATCAGGGTTCCGCGCAAAAAAATTAAAACCCATGGAATTGTGAACAAAACTGTACCTACGAACGCACTCGAGTGAAACGAGAATAAGTCGCTAGTTTTGAATAAAAGTATTTTTTCGGATTTTTTCGCGGATTTATTTTGATTTTTGGTTCCCGACTTTTCGAATGCTTTACAGCATCATGGTCATAGGAGAGACTAAGGTTTTAGACGTTTTAAAGGCATTAATATAGTTGTTACAGACAGTGCCTGCCCACAAAATTACAAAATGAAATTTAATGAAAATAATATTTTTCATGAATAAGAATAAAAGTCCTCCTTTTTAAGAATAGTAATATGAATAAAGTAATGGCCCGACTAGTCGGTGCTTCTGGCCGACTAGTCACTGACTATAAATATGGCCGGATAGTCGGCCTTAGCGACTACTCGGCCACTAGTCGGTACATCTCTAATAGAGGCCACTCAAGCAAAAATAATAATATTGATGTTGGTGCCCTAAAATAATAATTTATCGGATTTATGCATAAACATATATGTATATTATGTGTACTACAATCATTGTCCGGCGAAAGTTTAGAAAATAAAAATGGTGGCAGTTAGCATCATACAACACCTGTATGTAGGTAGAGCGTCATAACGACTTAAGATACTGCCGGGGGTATTAAATTCCAGATAAGAAGTAATATTATAACAGATTAGTGATAACATGTATTAAATATAAACAATATTATTTTTATCATATAATCGGTCGATAGATATTTCGCATGATTGTTGCATAATTATAAAGCACCGAGTAGTATTGTTCCTTAAATACAAGTTTTCAAAAACAAGCTTCTAATAAAAAAAGCTCAGTACAGTATAATTGTTATGTAACTTAAGATTTTTTAGTGTCATTTTCTTCTCCATTTTTAACACTCATAGTGCGACTAGTACTATTTCAGTTTGTTTAAAGAGGATTTGTTATTTCAATTTGAGATATAATTTCATTACAATGTTACCATAGACATAGAGTATGGACTGAGTAATACTGTCATGAAATTGACCACTTTTTAGAAAGAAAGATAGCGAACGCGCGCCCAATACCTGTCTTTCATTCCAATTGGAATTT
The DNA here is from genome assembly GCA_905404265.1 of Fabriciana adippe. Classification (NCBI taxonomy): domain Eukaryota; kingdom Metazoa; phylum Arthropoda; class Insecta; order Lepidoptera; family Nymphalidae; genus Fabriciana; species Fabriciana adippe. The sequence goes on from FR989985.1 coordinate 10,525,890, forward strand.
ATAAGTGGAATGTAAAAGAATTATAATATTATTGTTAATTATAATTGAATGTAAAATGCTAATAATATTTATCTTCATTAATTGTATTTCACGTAATCCAGAAGAATCCTGAAGGCCTAGACAAGTGGCATAAACGCTAGTAGAATAGAATAATCAATGTATGGGATATGTTTACGACTTCTTTGATTCAATGCAACATTTAAATAAAACTATCTTTTCGGATTTTTTCGCGGATTTATTTTGATTTTTGGTTCCCGACGTTTCGATTGCTTTACAGCAATCATGGTCACGGGAGAGACTAAGGTGTTAGATGTCTCAAAGGTATTATATAGTTGTTACAGACAGCCTACCCACAAATAACAAAATGAATTCAAAAAACTTGAAAATTGGCACCAAAGTACCTTACAATATTTGTTAATTTTAATTTTAAAACATTTTTAAAACATTTTTATAATTTTAATTACTTTTATATTATATAATTTTATATAATTTATTTAATTTTAGCTTTATTATTATAATTATTACAATTTTTTAGAAAATTTATTGATTAATAATCTATATTTAGTGTTGCCATTATTATATTTATAACTATAAAGAAAAAATAAATTATTAATTATTTAAGCCACATTATTATTCTATGTGTAATTTAAAAAAATTTAAATTAATTAAGAATTACTATTTGCAAATGAAAATATTAATTTGAATACTAATTTAAATTACTGTTATTTTGATCCGCACAGTAAGAACTTACTACATCTAACTGTCTGTTTTGTTTAGATATATTATTTGATTTTATTATATTAATGACAGGATCCCATGACGATGGTAGTTCCCAGCCATCTTCCCTATTGAAATTTGGATGTTTTTTAATTTCTATGGCTTCCCGAATCATTCTAGGGCGATATCTGTTTTCTTTCGCGAGGATTTGGGGTCTATCGAAGCGAATATAATGGCTTGGGCGGTCCTGACTATGTTTGCAGACAGCAGATGTTGTATTACGACGGTGTTTCACATCAGCTATGTGTTCCTTGACCCGAGTTCTAATGGATCGCTTTGTTTGTCCGATGTAAGAGAGTCCACAATCACAATCAAGCTTGTAAACTCCTGCATCTTGTAGAGGGATGTGGCACTTGACAGGTGGTAAGAATTGACTTATTTTCTTTGGCGGCTTGAAGTAAGTTTTAATTGAAGCTCGCTTTAGGATGTAGCCAATCTTGTCAGTGACTCCTCTCATGTAAGGTAGGACTGCAGGGACGCGCTCGACTGTGGCTGGTTTCACTCGGTCCCTGTGACGTAGGCGCGGCACTTGCAGCTTGTTGTCTCGCAGAACTTGCTTGACATGTTGCAGCTCTCCGGCCAGGTGTTGCTCGTCACAGATCCCTTGTGCTCTCTGAAACAAAGATTTTCCCACGGTAGCTAACTGTGAAGGGTGGTGGTGAGATTCACCATTCAAGTACCTATCTGTATGGGTCTTCTTTCGATACACAGTATGACTCAAGGTGTTATCTGGGTTACGTATGACTAATACATCTAAGAAAGCTAAGGAATTATTAGACTCCAGTTCCATTGTAAATTGTATTTTAGGGTTTATGGAGTTAAGATGTTCTAAGAATACAGATATTTTATCAGATGGTAATATTGTGAAAGTGTCATCTACATACCGCTTGTAGAAACGAGGAGTCACGGGCGATGTGTTTAAGGCAGTCTCCTCGAAGGCCTCCATGAAGATGTCAGCGACAACGGGGGAGACAGGCGAACCCATGGCCACTCCATCCACTTGCTTGTAGAATTCATCATTCCACAATAGGTAGCCTGATGTAAGGCAGTGTTGTAAAAGTTCAGTGTATTCTTCTTGCATACTATTGTCCAGTAGCTTTCTTGATACTATTTTGACACAGTCTTCTACTGGTAGGCTGGTAAATAGAGACTGTACATCAAAACTAACCATTGTTTCATTGTCATTGAGTTGTAGATGTTTTATCTCATTAACAAAATGGTAAGAGTCTCTTGTGAACGCTGATGTTTTTCCTCTGAGTGTTGAGAGTACTTTCGCTACTAGTTGGGCCAATTTATAAGTCGGTGTGTCGATTTGACTCACAATTGTTTCAGAGAGCACAAGGGATCTGTGACGAGCAACACCTGGCCGGAGAGCTGCAACATGTCAAGCAAGTTCTGCGAGACAACAAGCTGCAAGTGCCGCGCCTACGTCACAGGGACCGAGTGAAACCAGCCACAGTCGAGCGCGTCCCTGCAGTCCTACCTTACATGAGAGGAGTCACTGACAAGATTGGCTACATCCTAAAGCGAGCTTCAATTAAAACTTACTTCAAGCCGCCAAAGAAAATAAGTCAATTCTTACCACCTGTCAAGTGCCACATCCCTCTACAAGATGCAGGAGTTTACAAGCTTGATTGTGATTGTGGACTCTCTTACATCGGACAAACAAAGCGATCCATTAGAACTCGGGTCAAGGAACACATAGCTGATGTGAAACACCGTCGTAATACAACATCTGCTGTCTGCAAACATAGTCAGGACCGCCCAAGCCATTATATTCGCTTCGATAGACCCCAAATCCTCGCGAAAGAAAACAGATATCGCCCTAGAATGATTCGGGAAGCCATAGAAATTAAAAAACATCCAAATTTCAATAGGGAAGATGGCTGGGAACTACCATCGTCATGGGATCCTGTCATTAATATAATAAAATCAAATAATATATCTAAACAAAACAGACAGTTAGATGTAGTAAGTTCTTACTGTGCGGATCAAAATAACAGTAATTTAAATTAGTATTCAAATTAATATTTTCATTTGCAAATAGTAATTCTTAATTAATTTAATTTTTTTTAAATTACACATAGAATAATAATGTGGCTTAAATAATTAATAATTTATTTTTTCTTTATAGTTATAAATATAATAATGGCAACACTAAATATAGATTATTAATCAATAAATTTTCTAAAAAATTGTAATAATTATAATAATAAAGCTAAAATTAAATAAATTATATAAAATTATATAATATAAAAGTAATTAAAATTATAAAAATGTTTTAAAAATGTTTTAAAATTAAAATTAACAAATATTGTAAGGTACTTTGGTGCCAATTTTCAAGTTTTTTGAATTCATTTTGTTATTTGTGGGTAGGCTGTCTGTAACAACTATATAATACCTTTGAGACATCTAACACCTCAGTCTCTCCCGTGACCATGATTGCTGTAAAGCAATCGAAACGTCGGGAACCAAAAATCAAAATAAATCCGCGAAAAAATCCGAAAAGATAGTTTTATTTAAATGTCAAACATTCGCGTAAATCTAAGAAAGTATCAATGCAACATATTGAATTTGTAATTGGCAGCCAAATGTTAATCTAATCTATTCAATGAAATGAAACGTCAGGGTAGTACATTAATTTCCATAGAAATTGAAGACAAATCTTTTTATTGTTATAGGTTGCTCCTATAGACCGATCATTCATTTACAGATTTAATTCCACGTTAAAGCTGCTAAATTTCAAAATCGCCGCTCATACTCATTCGTGTCTTCCTCACAATATGTGACACTGGCAGAATGTATGGCGTCGGTTAATGCAACTTTAAGCCACTAAAGAAGAAAAAAAAAGAATCAATGTAATTTTGGCGCTCTTTGGAATGCCTTTTGTAAAATACGTAAATAAATATTATGGCCCGGCTACACGCTCCGTCTTGCCTGCGCAGTCCAGGCCTACGCATTCATGACTGTACAAAAAGACGGAACACTGTGTAGTAGCCACACGTGCAGGTAAGCTCGTGCAAACTGAACTGTGCAATCCTAGTTGCGTTTAAAAAAAATTACTACTAGTTTTGATGAAGTTACGATTAAAATGCTTATGGTATCTCCGGATTCATAGGACTTAGAAGTTTATGAGTAAGACTATCAAGTAGCATTTTTTTTTGCTGATTTTGAATCTGCATATAAGTCATTTTTGACCAAATTGTTAGTTACGACCTTCTTTCTCATGATGGCAGTGTACTTTGTCGAAAATAAGTTCCTCGGACTGATGCGCGGCTTGAATGACCGGCCACACGTTCAAGTAAAACCGTGCAAGCCAAATTTGCGCAATTTAAATCTTCAGCAAGTCAACGATTGCACAAGCCGCGCTTCCGGGACTGCGTGAGCTACCGTTTTGGCGTCCATACGCACGCGCACGCATAGTGCACGCATAGCGCACGCATAGTGCACACGCTTACCTGCGCAAACTGGTTAGCGCTTACCTGCGCAGGTAAGCGACTACCTAGTCTCCTTTTATTCAATGTCGGTTAAAATATTAAAATTTAATTTAAATTAATTCAAAGAATTAATAGCCTCCTTTTATTCGAAGTTGGTTATAATATTCAAATTTAATTTAATTCAAAGAATTGATAGCCTCCTTTTATTCGAAGTCGGTTAAAAATTAAAATATTGAAATTTAAATTAATTCAAATAGATTAAAAGCCTGAACCGATTCCAAAGAAATCTTAATATTTCATACAACATTTATTCGGTTAAAGGAGTCTGCCCACTACCCCGTCTCATACCATGACCGTGCTAGGAGCGTGTCAGGCAAAAAAATATTCTTTGTATTGAAATGTATGAGACTCTGCCCACTAGACCGTTCCGTCACCGACCGGCACCGTCGCGTGCCGTGCACGGAACGTTAACAATTGTCGTCGAGAATATTTTACCGGTGTCGGTACGCTGCGTGCCTGGCACGCGACGTTACGGGACCGGTGCGCGCAGGCGGCGCAATGGTGAGCATACACAGCACTAAAACCGTTATGTACGGATATGATACGTTGTTGATACGTTCTAGTGGGCATAGTAGTCCGTGCCATGCTCGTTTCCGTGCCTGATACGTTTGTAGGCACACACAAATGTACATACATATATACATCCTTTTTTTATACTTGTACATTTTTTATTAAGACCTTTTTACTAATTTCTTTTTTGATAAACATTTTTGTGACATATGAGTAAAATATTGAACATAACAAGGCGTATAATTATTTTATTTATATTTGAACATAAAAAAATAAAAATATAACAATATATCGCCGCTACGACCATATTGGTGACCCCGACGTTCCTGTATTACAAAATGCAGAACGAAAATTTTCAAGACGCCGAATTAGGGCATTCGTCTCGGGATGCATCGACGTCTGAAATTCATAAGGTTGGAATCCGTGTACCACCATTTTATCCTGATGACCCAGAGATATGGTTTGCTCAACTGGAAGGTCAGTTTGCTCTCGCTAATATTACAAACGATGTCACTAAATTTTATTATGTAATTGGTCATATCGAACATATGTATGCTAAAGAGGTTAAAGACATAATTGTCAACCCTCCAGCAACGCAGAAATACACAAAACTCAAGTCTGAATTAATAAATAGACTTAGTGCATCAAAAGCATCAAAAATTAAACAATTGCTAACACTAGAAGAACTAGGCGATAGAAAACCAACACAATTTCATCGACATTTACGTAATCTAGCTGGCCCTGATTTTCCTGATGAATACTTACAGACTATCTGGATTAGTAGACTACCCTTAAATGTTCAAACTGTCTTAGCCGCACAAGCCTCAACATCTTTAGATAACCAAGCAGAGCTTGCAGATCGAATAATGGAAGTTACAGCGCCAACAGCACAGATACACGCCGCCGCCACGTCATCTAATGATTTATTAGACGAGGTAAGAAATTTGCGTGATGAACTTGCGTCTCTTAAATTACAAATGCATAGAAAGAGCCGTTCTCAACACAGAGAAAGAAAATGCTCACGAACAAGATCGCAATCGAGCTACAGAAAATATCCCATTTGTTATTACCATTCAAAATACGGCATCAAAGCCCAAAGGTGTGTTCAGCCTTGCGATTTCAAGCAGGAAAACTCCAGGGGCGGTCGATAATGGCGACTGACGATTGCCCATACACACCTGGTCGCCTGTTCGTCACCGATCGAAGATCGAAGATCGAGTTCCTAATCGACACTGGCAGCGATGTTTGCGTTTTCCCCCGGTCGAAACTCCACGACCGTCGTGCTCCGACGAACTACCAACTCACCGCGGCAAATGGCTCAATTATAGTGACGTACGGTTATATCAATCTAAATATTGATCTTGGTCTCCGTCGCGATTTCCCGTGGCGTTTTATAGTGGCAAATGTAAATAAACCAATAATAGGTGTAGATTTTTTATCGTTTTTTAATTTGTCTATTAATTGTCGTAATAAATGTCTTATTGATAATACAACCAATGTAGTAGCTAGCAATTTTGTAATTTCTTGTATAAATGTAAATATTTCATCTGTTAAAGTTGTAACAGGTAATTCTTGTTATCACAAAATACTTGATAAATTTCCTGAGATTACACGTCCAGCAGGTTCTTTGCGAAATATACAACATAATACTGTACACCATATTAGAACAACACCAGGCCCTCCAGTGTCCTGTCAACCTCGTCGTTTAGCGCCAGATAAATTAAAAATAGCTCAGCAAGAGTTCCAAGTCATGTTGGCCAACGGCACTGCTAGGCCATCAGAAAGCCCTTGGTCATCACCTATCCATCTAGCGCCCAAGAAAGATAACAGCTGGCGCCCGTGTGGAGATTACAGGAGACTTAACGCGCGCACCATTCCCGACAGGTACCCCATTAGACATATTCATGATTTCACTCACAATATCACAGGATGTAAAATTTTTAGTACTATTGACTTGGTAAAAGCATACAATCAAATACCTGTCAACCCTGACGATATACCAAAAACCGCGATTACCACACCGTTTGGGTTGTATGAGTTCCCCTTCATGACCTTTGGCCTACGAAACGCAGGTCAAACTTTCCAACGATTTGTGGACGAAGTAACTAGGGGGCTCGATTTTTGTTATTGTTATTTAGATGATTTTTTAATTTTTAGTAAAAATGAAGTAGAACATAAAGAACATCTCAACATAATTTTTAATAGGTTAAAAGAGTATGGCATGCTAATTAACACGGGCAAATGCACATTTGGTGTTGCTCAAGTAACATTTTTGGGCCATACTATTTCCGCGATGGGCACCAAACCGCTTGATTCTAAAGTTGAAGCTATTAAGGATTTTCCAATACCAAAAGATATTCGCCAATTGAGACGATATCTAGGCATGATAAATTTTTATAGAAGATTTTTAGTCAATGCGGCTCATATACAAGCTCCTTTACATGCTCTTTTGGTAGGATCAAATAAAGGATCGCAACCTATTTCATTAGTTGGAGACGCACTTAAAGCTTTCCAAGAATGTAAAGAAAGCTTAGCCAACGCGGCACTCTTAGCTCATCCTAATTTCGAAGCCAAACTCTCACTTGTCACCGATGCATCAGATACAGCCATTGGTGCTGTACTTCAACAAAAGAGTGATGAAGCTTGGGAGCCTTTAGGATTCTTTTCTAAAAAGCTTACGGAATCACAACAAAAGTATTCGCCATACGATAAAGAGCTCCTAGCAATCTATGAAGCTATAAAGCATTTTAGGCATATGGTCGAAGCACGACATTTTATTATATACACTGATCATAAACCGATTAGTTTCGCTTTTAACGAACGTAAAGTTAATTGTTCACCTAGGCAATTCAGATATTTAGACTTTATAGCTCAATTTACCACTGATATAAGACACATATCCGGCAAAGACAATGTTGTTGCCGATGCACTATCACGTGTGGATGAATTACAACTTCCCATTCCTCTCGAAATTTTAGCTGAACATCAAGCGAAAGATTCTGAGCTGTCGAAGTTACTTACAGAAAAATCATCACTCAAACTCGAAAGGAATGAAATTCCCGGAAGTCGCCATTTCGTGTATTGCGACGTCAGTACAACGACTCCAAGATTATTCATTCCTCATTCACTACGAAGACATATTTTTGACAGCTTACATTCGTTAAGTCATCCAGGCATTAACGCTACAGTTAAATTAATAGCTGATCGTTTTGTATGGCCTGGAATTAGAAGAGATTGCAGATTATGGGCACGATCGTGTCAATCTTGCCAACGTGCTAAAGTAAGCCGACACGTATCGGCACCCTTAGGCACATTTAATTTACCTCGTGCGAGATTCAAGCACATCCATATAGATATTGTGGGACCATTGCCTATATCTGAAAATTTTAGATATTGTTTGACTGCCATTGACCGCTTTACAAGATGGGTCGAAGTCATTCCTATGGTCGACATCACTGCCGAAACAACAGCCAAAGCATTGATATCAGGCTGGATAGCGCGTTTCGGTTGCCCTGAGACTATTGTCACTGACAGAGGTCGCCAGTTTGAATCCAATTTATTCAACCATCTTTCCAAGATGACTGGGTTCCAACACAGACGAACCACCGCATACCATCCAGCTTGCAATGGGCTAATAGAACGCTTCCACAGGCAACTTAAAGCGTCCATCGTGTGCCATGCGCATCAGAAATGGACCGAGGTGCTGCCTTGGGTTCTCCTCGGAATAAGAAGCGCCTTTAAGGAAGATTTACAAGCTTCTTCGGCTGAGCTGCTGTATGGCGAACCACTACGTCTTCCAGGAGAATTTTTTGACTCCAGTGATTGCGGTACAACAGACGTACTTGATTTTACCGCTAGGTTACGTTCGTTTGCTCAAAAATTACAGCCTGTACCAGCCTCGCGTCATGGTGAGAACAAAATATTTGTTTTTAAAGATCTTAAGACTACCGATCATGTCTTTCTCAGAGAAGACTCGTCGCGTGGCTCGCTAAAACCCGCCTACACTGGCCCTCATAAAGTGCTCTCCAGAAACGACAAAGTCTTCAAATTACTAATAAATGGAAGAGAAGTCACAACCTCAATAGATCGTCTGAAGCCTGCATATTTACTGACTGATAAACCTCAACCTGTCCATGATAGTGATGTAAAACATTATAGGACACGTTCAGGACGTCACGTTAGATTCACTGATTTCTATCGCTCTTGACAGACGCTGGAGGGGGGGTGATGTAGGCACACACAAATGTACATACATATATACATCCTTTTTTTATACTTGTACATTTTTTATTAAGACCTTTTTACTAATTTCTTTTTTGATAAACATTTTTGTGACATATGAGTAAAATATTGAACATAACAAGGCGTATAATTATTTTATTTATATTTGAACATAAAAAAATAAAAATATAACAATATATCGCCGCTACGACCATATTATCATGTCAATCTTGCCAACGTGCTAAAGTAAGCCGACACGTATCGGCACCCTTAGGCACATTTAATTTACCTCGTGCGAGATTCAAGCACATCCATATAGATATTGTGGGACCATTGCCTATATCTGAAAATTTTAGATATTGTTTGACTGCCATTGACCGCTTTACAAGATGGGTCGAAGTCATTCCTATGGTCGACATCACTGCCGAAACAACAGCCAAAGCATTGATATCAGGCTGGATAGCGCGTTTCGGTTGCCCTGAGACTATTGTCACTGACAGAGGTCGCCAGTTTGAATCCAATTTATTCAACCATCTTTCCAAGATGACTGGGTTCCAACACAGACGAACCACCGCATACCATCCAGCTTGCAATGGGCTAATAGAACGCTTCCACAGGCAACTTAAAGCGTCCATCGTGTGCCATGCGCATCAGAAATGGACCGAGGTGCTGCCTTGGGTTCTCCTCGGAATAAGAAGCGCCTTTAAGGAAGATTTACAAGCTTCTTCGGCTGAGCTGCTGTATGGCGAACCACTACGTCTTCCAGGAGAATTTTTTGACTCCAGTGATTGCGGTACAACAGACGTACTTGATTTTACCGCTAGGTTACGTTCGTTTGCTCAAAAATTACAGCCTGTACCAGCCTCGCGTCATGGTGAGAACAAAATATTTGTTTTTAAAGATCTTAAGACGACCGATCATGTCTTTCTCAGAGAAGACTCGTCGCGTGGCTCGCTAAAACCTGCCTACACTGGCCCTTATAAAGTGCTCTCCAGAAACGACAAAGTCTTCAAATTATTAATAAATGGAGGAGAAGTCACAACCTCAATAGATCGTCTGAAGCCTGCATATTTACTGACTGATAAACCTCAACCTGTCCCTATCCATGATAGTGATGTAAAACATTATAGGACACGTTCAGGACGTCACGTTAGATTCACTGATTTCTATCGCTCTTGACAGACGCTGGAGGGGGGGTGATGTAGGCACACACAAATGTACATACACATATACATATATATATATATATATATATATATATATATATATATATATATATATACATCCTTTTTTATACTTGTACATTTTTTATTAAGACCTTTTTTACTAATTTCTTTTTTATAAACATATTTGTGACATATAGAAAAATATTGGACATTAAAGCGAATAATAATTCAAGGAAATTATTTTATTTATATTTCAAGTAAATAGAGAAATATAATAATATATCGCCGCTACGACCATACGTTCATAGCACGGTCATGGTATGAGACGGTGTAGTGGGCAGACTCCTTTAAATACTAAAATATTAAAATTTTCAATGAAATAAAAAAATATAAAAATATATTAAATCCACGAAGTCCATTCCATACTAAAAGAAACAAAATGGCGGTTTTAATAATTAATATATAATAAATTAATTACATATAATAAAATTGTAACTCAGCCAAATCTGTACATTGAATATTTTTTGGAAAATCTTATTGAAATAGACTTTATTATCGATACAGAAGCCAAACCTATAGTTTTTAGAATTTTCGTCTGTCTGTCTGTCTGTCTGTTACCTCATCACGGGAAAACCACTGGACGGATTTTGATGAAATTTGGTTTGATGATAGCTGGTTATCCGGGTCGACATATAGGATACTTTTTACTGCGAAAAAATATCTCATCTCTGAGCTAAACGTTAAAACATAACTAGGAACGAACCCGAGCGGAGCGAGGGTGAGTTGCTAGTTCATTATATTATTCTTATTATATTTCTTTATTGATATAATTGGCCACTATTTGAAATTTAAAAATATAAAATGTCACTTGTCAAAATTAAACAGTAAAAAATATCTTAGTTTTTGTAAAAAAAATTAAAAGGTCCAAAATTTGATAAAAATTGTAAAATATAAAGAACAAAGGATTACAATTTTTGTTTAAAACCACTTCAATTATTTATATAAGTTATTCGTTGAAAGCGATGTCAGCGTTGCCCCGAGGGTTCGAATGTCCGCGGCCAACCCCGCGGTTCGGATGTGTTCAAGGCGAATACAGTATCTACTATAAAAGACCCTGTTACGGGCAGCCGCGACCCCAGCCTTTCCAACGAGAATGTGCGTCATATTGTGGAGGCCCAAGTAACGTACCCCTTGAAAGGTAAAGCATTTGGGACGTTTCTCCAAAATGTAACATATGATATAGACGATAGAGTAATATATTCATGTAATATAGAGCAATACATATAGTGCTACATACAATATATAAAATAGTTGAATAATGTAGTAAATATATTTTAATTTTTAAATAATACCAGGGTATATTATAATGCATAAACCGTAATTTCAATTTCAATCAGCAGTGTTCTTTAAGACTTTCTTAGATTTGCGCTAATTATTTAAAATATGTCATACAGCATAATACGCTTACCGGCAAGTCTAGGCTGTTACTGAGTTTTTTATAACAGAAAAACTATTAACTATTTTAGATAAAACAGGGATTCCAACCTCACGGTTTGCAGCCGTACAATGTACAAGCCAAAGAGCCAACGAGGGAGTTCAATTAATAGGTACTCAGTATGTAGAAGTGTAAATAAGAGAATATTTTTGCTTTTAGGCCCTGCTGCTATGACTATCCTTGCAAAGCCCATTGTTTCAACCACGGAGCAGCCACACGACCTAGCGGTAGATACGCTAGGACGGTGTGGTATCCCGGCGAGTGCTGTGCGGTAGTACCACCCTGCCAGACCTTCACCTGCCCCAATCCACCATACCATCCTTGCTGTATGCATACAGTAAATAAAATTGTCTAACATGTACCAGAATGTAAGTAAATCAGGAAACTTAATATAGGGAAAAATACTAAAATTGATAAAATACATCGAATCTCAAACTATTTATTTTCTTAAGAATAGCTTTCTTTGTAGTGAATGTCATGTATGTATGTAGGTGTTAATTATATGTTCAAGTTATTGTATAAAATTTATGACAAAATGTGTTAGTTCGATATACATAGTTTGTCAGTAAATAACAATTGTGCTGTAATAAATGTCATTAATCGATTAAATATTTTTTTGTTTGATTGATGCCTTGTTGTAACAAGGTCCTATTCATATAAATGTTAGTGTGAATTGGTCACTTAAATTGCCTTGCCTTGTTTGAAGTGCATTTCAACAAAAAGATAATTACTAACTCCAATTCGTGCAATACTCCTTATTAATATGACGCAATCTTCTATTATATAAACAAATTTTATTTTCAAATATATAAAAAATATTGAAAGTCAGACCTATTTTATCAATATATAGATCACTAGCGACTCACCCTCGCAACGCTCGGATTCGTCCCTTGGAACGTTTTGACGATTAGTATTGATTTCAGTAAAAATATCTATATGTTGACCCGGATAACTAGCTATCAGCATTCCAAATTTCATCAAAATCTGTCCAGTGGTTTACTCGTGATGCGGTCCCAGACAGACAGACGGACGGACGAACAAAAATTCTAAAAACTATAGATTCGGTCTCTGTATCGATTATAATGACTATTTCAATAAGATTAAATCGCTGTTCCCTAGTCTCGCTAAAACTTAAAAACGTTAAAACGGCTGGACCGATTTAAATAATTCTTTTTTTGTTTTGTTGGGGGTGTGTCAGGGGTGGTTTAAATGTAAAAAAATGTTTAGCGAAAACAAAAAAAAAACAGCTGGAAAATCAAAACTTTCTGAACTGTTTATTTTGTAAGGGAATCCCTAACCGTTAAAACGTACCTAGGGACGAACCCAAGCGAAGCGAGGGTGAGTCGCTAGTAATTTATAAATTCGACTCAAAGTTTTATCATATGTATACATATACATATAAATAGTCACCCACCCTGTCCTCGTCCGACTTCTTATGTCATGGCTTGAGCGTCATTCATTAATTATGTGAAATATACTATGTTTTTCAATGTGTACTACTCGGTATACTAAAATAATAAAAGTACCCAATTCATTTTCATACAAATAGAGATTCATAGCTTGACAAAATGTATTTTTCGTTATTTTTATAATACAAATAAACATCGACACAAAAAACCTTCAGATAACCCATACCTAGTCCACCGTAGTTAATAGTCATTTTAAAAATATGACTATATGACAAATCTCATCTATACAAATAAATAAAATTTGAAGTGTCTGTTTGTAATATTCAAATAACCACTTTTTAGTAACTGCATATGGATGTATACACGGTACATATACCAAAACAACATTTTTTTACAATTTTTGTCTGTCTGTCTGTCTGTTTGTTCCGGCTAATCTCCGAAACGGCTGGACCGATTTTGACGGGACTTTCAATGGCAGATAGCTGATGTTATAAGGAGTAACTTAGGCTACTTTTATTTTAGAAAAAGAATCAGGGTTCCGCGAAAAAAAATTAAAACCCATAAAATTGTGAACAAAATCCGCGTACGGCGTACGCACCCGAGCAAAGCGAGGGTAAATCGTTATATATTCTAAATGAATATCTTAGGAGTAGCAAGCTACTATTTATGTATAAACATAGTTAACCGTGAAAAATAAGACTCATTTGGGTAGCGAAATATTTTGATGACAGCAAAACAAGAGAACATCAGCTCTGAATAGCTTGTGAGAAAAGCTATGCCACGACCGTAGTATCGTGGCCTATTTTCCCTCCCTACCCTCTGAAAACTGAAAACATCTAAATAATGTAAATATGCAATATTAATTTTTATTTGTGATAGAATGACGTAAGTAAAATAAACGTTAAATCAAAATATGCATACGAACTTCGAATCTCCTCGTTTTTGGAAATCGGTTAAAAGGAATCCACAATGAAAAGCTAATAATAAATAAATAAATAATAAATATAAATATGTTGGGACATTAGCACACAGCATGATCTAGTTCCATGGTAAGCTACGAGGCTTGCGTTATGGATATCAAATAGTTGATACATTACACATATATAACTTTAAATATATACATATTATAAATAAATACCCATGACTGGTGCACAAACATTCGTGCTCATCACATAAATGAAGGCACCCAGCGGGACTCGAACTCGCGACCGCTGGCACAGCAAGTAGGGTCACTACAAACCGAGTTAAACGTGTCGTCATAAATAAATAAAATGCTAAATACAATATATTCATATTAAAGCCTTACAATTTCATACCTGCTGTTGATATTTAAACGAAAGTAATTCTTAATGTATGTTATACAATAATCTCATTGTATTATTGTAGATTCAATTTAATCAGCAGTATAATTTGATTTACTATAAAAACAATATTCATACATCTGGCAGCTGACTTCTCGCCTACGCTTGGTCTCTGTGCCTGAGCTGGGCAGTCGTTTTAGCGCGCTTTTTGAGATCAGTTGGCTCTATCGGCTTTGGCTAAGATCACCTTTGTGCAACAGTTACACGTATTGATATCAAAATAAACATATCAGTCGAAATTGAATTTTGAAGCCAAAGTCTATACGAATGTCGGGCACAACAAAATGTTTAATTGTTACCTACTTTTAATATTGTGCTCTTCACTTGGTAAGGCTTTTACTTTATTTATTTTTGTGGTGCATTCAATTTTTTTATATACTGTACTAACATTTATATAATAGTATTTTTAAACTACGCATTTTATTATTTCTAAAATAAATATAAAATATTTAGTTTTTTCTTTTATTATATTATTTGTAATTACTACATTTCAAATGAGTTTCTATTCCGGTCTTATATATGTTCATTTTTTAACGAGTCCACAGATGCAATTGACCCCTGTTTTATATGGGGTCTTACAACACGGAAAGCTCAATAATAATTGATATGGATCTTCAGCTATATTTTTTTTTTCATTTTTTGTGTAAACATAGTAGTAACAAATAATTAAAAAGTATTAAAAAAATATTCGGTTAAGCCATTTAAGTTAATTTGATGAAAATTATTATGACCAAAAAAATATATAGGTACATACGTAAACTGCCAATCCGTTGTGAATTGTTAATATTTTATGTAGTACTAGCGACTCACGCTCGCTTCGCTCGCGCTCGTCTCTAGGTGCGTTTTACAGTTAGCTATGTTTATACATAAATAGTAGCTTGCTACTCCTAAGATTTTCATTTGAATTATATAGCGATTTATCCTCGCTTTCCTCGGGTGCGTACGCCGTACGCGGATTTTGTTCACAATCTCATGAGTTTTAATTTTTTTCCGCGGAACCCAGATTTTTTTCTAAAATAAAAGTAGCCTAAGTTACTTCTTATAACATCAGCTATCTGCCAGTGAAAGTCCCGTCAAAATCGGTCCAGCCGTTTCGGAGATTAGCCGGAACAAACAGACAGACAGACAGACAGACAGACAGACAGACAGACAGACAAAAATTGTAAAAAATGTTGTTTTGGTATATGTACCGTGTATACATCCATATGCATTTAGTAAAAAGCGGTTATTTTAATATTACAAACAGACACTCCAATTTTATTTATCTTTTTCAATTTTATTTATCTTCAATTTTATTTATCTTTTCCAATTTTATTAAAACTAACAAACTAAAAAGGTTGCTTTTATTGGTAAGACTAAAATCAGCCTCTAAAATCTCCAAGTCTAACGTATTAGACTTGTTAAAAAAAACCAAATAAATCCAAACACAAAGTATTTACTAGTACCCGTTGAAGAGTTCTACTATCCACCTTCTAGCTTCACCATCCGATCAGCGCGATACCAAATTATTGTTTTATCATCGGAAATACAAACACAAAGTTTTAGGTCAATATGATAATTAGAAGTAGACAAAAAGATTAATTAGAATTTAGATCTGTTCACATATTCATTACATCGACTTCAAAGAAAATTTTATGGGACGACCTTAGGATCTACTTTAACAGAATAAAATTTAAACTAACAAAATCGGTTAAAAATCGGTTCTTAGGACGTAAGTTAAAAAATGAGAAAGTCACGGATGTCATTTTGCAATAGCGAGCACTATTACTTGTAATTAACTAACCAGCCTTTTCAGTAGGTAGGTAATAACAATTGATAGTCACCATCCCGATATGATAATTAAGATAAATAATAATTCAATTACCACTTCCTGGTCGGGTAATTTTATGTAATTTTTCTGATCAGAATTGACCACCCAGATCACGTAATATTCTTTAAACTTTTTTAAATCTAAGTCTTATGCCAATAGATCCATGACATTCTTCGCTTCAAAAGAACATATTAAAAGCTAAATCAACAAAATGTACAGCGCTGTATCCAGTAACATACAAAACGTTCCGACAAAAGAATGCTTATGTGTAAAAAAGCTATAACTAATATAAATACTATCTATAAACTATGATGCTGTAACTACCCGCAAGTATAATCAATGAGTGAGAATATAAAACAATTTATATAGTACTAATTTATATTAGTAGTGTAATAAAATAAAAATCTATTCTGCTCATAATTTTTTTGGTTCAACGAATTTAAATAGCACTCATGATTTTATTTTTTGATGCTTAACGGTTAGAGTATTTTTTACTGGGTAACAAAATATTTTTTCCAAGAAAAACATTTTTTTTTAAATGCTGCTTGCTATTTGACAGATCAATATAGCAGCAGAAACGCTCAGCGTAATTTGCATTTCGGAAAATTAGGTGATTTTCTCATGTATAGTGAATGAGTTTTATGAAGAATGAGATATTAATTCCGTTATCAATTCAAAATTATCTTCCGTGGTTTCAACGTTCAGTTAATTTTTCTAACATGTTAAAGACTGAGAGTAACGGTTATAAGTTAAGGGTTGTTAGATCTTACAAACATTTTGTTATTATTGATGGAGCTGGCAAGAGTTGGAGATAAAAAAAAGTCAATTGTATGATCAAACGTACGAACTCCGAAGTCAAGGACAAACCATAATGAATTTCCTGTAAATAAATTTGCTAGCAATTAAAATGCACTTACATAATTAAGCTTTGCATACATATTTGTAAAAAGTTCATGAAATAAATTTAAGCCGCTTTTTCATAATATTTAAGAACGCTATAAAAATACCTGCTTATAGAACTTCACATTATAATTAAAATCATGTGCTTACATTAGAAAATACAGCTATTATTATAAAAGACAACAATGTATACACTATACATGCGAATGTTTATGAGTGAGTAGGTATGTTTGTTATTTCTTTCTGCTGTAAATGCCTAAATGATTTGAGTGATATTCAGAAATATGGATTGGTGCATTTCACACATCGTACGAAAAACTAGTTAGGTCCTCTCATACATGCAGATTACAGATTTCCCCAAATTTTTTTTTCACGGCATTAACAAGCGGTAAACATGTCAAAAATAATAATTTTCACATAAGACTGTCATAGGTATGTACGAGACATACATACATCATCATGAATCCATTTCACTAAATTTTCCAAGCGAGTCACTACTATGAAAAGTATAATTAAAATGACACTAAAAATCATAGGAACAGGAAATATAAATTTAATGGCTGTACCTACTGAAGAATATACCATATATGTATTCTAAGCATAACATATAAAATTTTAAATTATAAGTACTTTACAAATATATTTATTTATTTGTATGAGTTCAATTCTTATATTAATTAATCGATTGTGATTTGTGGGCTTCCAAATTATTATCTGCAGACTAAAGATTAACTATTCTTTGGAGTGGATGAAATAGATTCTTTACTTGAATAAAATTTTATAATTGACGTATCGTTGGGTAGTTCAAGCTTAAATATTGTGCCTATCACGACTATCTGAAAAAAATAACTTAACCTTTATAGCTTTGACCAGTGGGTCCTCCATTCATTGGCGACGATGCCAGTACCAGACAAATTTACGAGATGGCGCTATACGATACTGTAATAATTAATTTAAAAAAATGATTGTTTTTTTTAAAACATAACTATATAAGCAAAGAAGTAAAAGCAAAACCTTATCTAAATACAAAGTTTCATCCAAATCGATAGAGAAACGACGACTCGACCGGTGAGAGTTAAGGCGCAGGCTTTACGTGCTCTCCGAGGCACGGGGGTGAAACACCGCCAACTTCCCAACTCCGGGCTGTTATTGAGACTTGCTATAGAGAAGACTCAATAACTAAATTTGGCCTGACATGGAACTCGAACCCAGAACCTCCGGGTGTGCAGCCGCACATGCTAGCCACTATACCACGGAGACAGTTAGTCCGCAATATATCGGTAACATATACGTTAATTTAATTTTAATCGGTATTTAGAGCGATATAATAATATAATGTATGTTACTTTTATACATATTCTAATGAGTTCCGTATTTTTTATTATAATTTAGATGTCTCTTTGTAATGAATACAGTCTTCCCACTTGCAATGTTATTTACATAGACACCAACAGAAATATAAAAAAAAAATGTAATTTTATTAAATAGAAAGACAAAAAGTCGACAAGTATTAAACTACCTATTAATTATCTACTATTAGATAAGAAATAGCGAAGATAATAAAAGTTTTCGTATGACTCAATATTTTATTGCAAATGGTGAAGAGCTTTCGGAAGTTTGCGATTTTGCACAGAGAAAGAAATGTATTTTTACTTACGGCGAGTACTTCGATATATTTTTTATTCGCACACGAGTTTTTTTTTTTTTTTTATATGATAAAGAATCACATCTATTTTAAACGGATCTACCTTATGATATCATATTGCGCATCGCTAAAACTAGTTTTGCATTAATATTAGTCACAATAAAATGCCGATTAGTATGAGGTAATAATTATGTTTAGTTTAAACACTTCGTAGGGAAATTATTTCAATTAAATAAATGTATATTCAGTATTCACTTTGAGGTATTTAGTGGTAATAAAATATTATGATAAACGTTAATTTTTTTTATGTTCTACAATTCAATATTATATAATATTCATAATATATTATAATAATTATTAATTAACAATTGAGCTTTTTATATAGGTAATTTTATATGGGGGCGTTTATTTATTACGTAAGCTTAAGATTAGTGGTCCAGTTAAATTTCGTCAAATCTTATTTAAACTTCAATTCAATTCTTTTATTTCGTGGCTTCTAGGAGTGCCAGTTGCGCACAATTTACTTCGCCAATGTCACATAACATAAATCATAGAATAAAGTTTTTGACATTTCCTAGATAAAATTAAAAAAAATAATAACATTGTAGATCAACTACATAAAGAACTACATATTTAAACTACGCACGCACATTTGCAAAAAATTAAAACTTTGGACACGAACATTTCTGAATTTAGGACAAAGAAACAGACGCACAATATATGTACGTATGTAAGCTTTTTATTTCGTATTTAATCTTATTATTTATAGTTTTTAAATCTTGCCAACAAAATAAATATAATCATATAGTTTTATAGCTTCACTTTTGTGTTAAAAAATAGATGTAGGTAAAAAAAATAGATATACACCATTGTATAATGAGCGTCAAAACATAAGTACATAGATTCGTTCTGTCCAGAAACCGAACCCCTGACTTCTGACGTAGTAGTCACGTAAAATGATTGCTGACATTAATCATTTCCTTAAATCAAATGGAAATATAAAAAACAAAATCATCTAAAAATAATTTTCATAACTTGTAATTTTTCTAAGTAAGATAATTTAAGATTAAAAAAAAACTATTTTATGTTTTTCATTTATTGAGATATGCGTCACAAATAAACAAACGTGTTCCAGATGATTTTATACGTCCATTTTATAACCTAAATTTAGGTTCACGGCAAAGAAAAGATCTGCATAAAACCCATTGAAAACACATGCCTGAAAATTGACCTAGACTTTTTTATGGATGGCTTATTTTCAGTTTATTGAAAGGAGTTTATGATTTATAATATAAAATCATGAGTGTCTTTTATTTTTAACACTTGTCAACATTAATAATAATCATTTGAATTGTTTTAGGAAGCTTAGGAGAGCGGGAAGCTGACAAAAACAGGTACAGTATAATACTATTTAGTAAAGTTTACCTTATAGAATAAGACTATAAGATTTAAGATGATTTATGTTAACAGATAAATGAAAATTGGTTAGCTGTAGAAATTATATCAATGTTACTTGTGGGTAAGGCACAAAATGAGGTTATCACAACGGCTGCAAAAAATATTTTTGGAGCTTACAGTAATATCTATCATCTAAGTAGGTGCTTTCCTTTTTAAGACGGTTCAAAGTCTTTAAACTGACATTTTGTTAAAAATAATATTTTTAACGTGAATAATAGATATTAAATACAGAAAATTTTTGCATCAAATAAGTATAATATGCAAAATATAATATAGATATAGTACTCAATACTCAGTGCCTCTCTAAAATACTACAATGCGAGTGTTCTCGAAAATAGCATTTCCTGCGTCATTGCATATCATAAAGGAATTCGTACAACGGGCTCAAAATCATAACACTATACTGGTGGATTTACAAAACGCTTTGATTTCAAACAACATCTACTTTCTGTGCATGGTTCTTTTATATAATTAAGGTCAAATGTAAAAAAGTTCTTATTGTTTTTATACTTTCAGATTTAATGAATTACCTACTTCGGGATCTTTAGCAAATCATCACTCATATAGCTTCCAAAATCGGCGTTCCATAGATAATAATATTTATCATACAAATGATTACGATGATTATAGCAGCGGGTACTCAGAGTTACGCCCGCCAATGCACATTTTGTACCCCCCAGAGACGGCCTACCCGCACAATGAAAAAATCCCGATCAAAATCCATCAACCAAGAGAAGACCCAAAACTTTTCTATCAATCTAAAGCATATCTTGAAGAAATTAATGGCCAAAATGTTAACCATGAAGTAGCTTCCATCTATCCCGGTAGAGAAGTTGTCAGAGCCGATGAAAAATATCGAATACCTAAGCATTTATTAAGAAGTAGATATGAAAATAATTATTTAAATTCACGTATGTACGATGTTTTGAAAATTTAATTTTAATAATGTATTTTGTAACTACTTTGTTAAAAAGATACATTTATTAAACATATACCTAGGCATTTTTAGATAATAATTAATTAAAAATATATTTTATTACAGCACCAAAAATATGTATACAATGTCCTCGTGAGAAAACTCTTATTGCCAAAAAAGGAGTGGACAGAGTTCTTTTGCAACATCCCATCCTGAAAACATGTTCCGGTCGAAAAGCTCCTAAAACAGTTCGCTTTGTTCACATGTACGGACCAAAATTTGGAACATTACTCGATCATGGAACCCACGTTATACTTGGTCGAATTATGCACAACAATGAAGTTAGTTTATTTTAAGATATGTTTATTATTTATACGTTAAATTGATGCTTTCAAAACAATCTTATAATATTATTATGACCTAAAATTATTCTCGTTTCAGACTCTACATCTTTGCAAGATACAAGTGCATGTTATTATTCAAACTTGCTCAACGCCAAAGTATTTGGTATCACAATGTGATGATCAAAATAAATTATGCAATTTTACCTGCCGTGATGAAATGTTGGAATTGCAAGGGGAGTCAGCATTAATTTGCGGCGATGACATGATGTGGGAAGGACATCTTCCCTTATGTAGGGGTAAGTTATTATGAAATTTTAATCTGTGCAATTAGAAATGAATATTAGGCAACCTTTTCATTTAAATATTATTTTTAGCTCGTAATTGGTGTAAGCCCATACCTCCTCCAGACTATGGGCTTATAAGTTGTAGAGGGACAACTGCAGGATTGACTGCTGGATTGACAGAAGGATCACGATGTCGAATTCGCTGCCCTTTAGGTTGGCGATGGTACCCAAAATCTGTAACGGTGTGCCGACGGGGAAATTGGACGAACTCCATAAAATGTATTCCCAAGAAAAATATCTCAAGATAATTTTAGTTAAGTAATAAATACCTATTCACTTAAGTAACATTAATAATAGACAATGTGTGAAACTAATTATTTGTATAGAGTGGTATTAAATTAGTAATTTTTGTTACCGGTGAAAAATTGGAGTTTCGGTTTCTGCTACTGCCAAAAGGTCAACTGAGCCGAAACACCGTTCAAGAGCTTTCCTTCGGCTAGTTTCATTTAGAAAAGTTGAGATTACTTTTCTAAATGAAATACTTACCTACCTAACCTAGTTGAATTTACGTATTTAGGTATTTATATTATATTATCTACACATATAATAAAACTGTACAGGTCGAATGTCTGTACATAGAAAAAAATGCTAAAAACCGAATCAGGGCATCCCCCTAAGAAGAGAAATAGAACAAATCCAGATTTTTTTTTTGTTTCTCTGTCTGTTTGTCTGTTTGTACGGGCTAATCTCTGAAACTGTTGCACCGATTTAAATTAAATTTTTCATGGTTGTACCTTAAATCCCCGGTTAACATTTTAGATACTTTTCATCCCGGAAAATTAAAGAGTTCCCGTGGGATAGTAAAAAAATTGCTTCCTTTATAATTAAAAGAAGCTTTTATAAGATACGTTACATATTAAATGAATAATTGTTGTTTAACTTATTTATTCTTATAATTACAATGATAATTTTTATATTACATAAACTACCGTGTGCGCGTGTTCATAATTCTTCTCCTAAAAGTTGATCCAATTTCGATTTTTTTTTGTGTAATTATTTGGTCACCTAAATGGTTAGCTATAGTTGGACTCGATAGATAGCGCTGTTGTTAAGGTCTAAAATTTGTTTTAAATTTTCAAACCAAACGAGATGTATGGTAGGTCATTTGCCTACCAGATCTGAAATAAATATAATTTAGTTTTATTTTTTAAGTATAATATAGTTTATTCGTAGGCTTACCTATTGAGTATAGATAAAGAAAATATTGTAATATAACAAAATAATGTAAAAAATATATATGTTAATAATAATTGTTTATTATTGTCTTTTTCACTAAAATTATAGTTTTCGTCATTATCTATTTTTGAATTGTGAAATGTCACAATTTGATAGAACGTTAGCTAATGAGCTAACGTTCTATCAAATTCTATCCAGAACAGCCGCGGGCCGCGCTCATCTCATGTGTTAATTTGACTCTATTGCTGGTTCAGTGAGTCTCGAATGGCGTCCCATTTGGATGACATTATATGCCAGCACCAATATTACATCTATTATTGTATAGTATACTTATTACTAAATAGCATTTACACATTATTTCAATCATAATATAATAAACAAATTGAAACTTATTGTAATGGCTTTCCCCGTTAAATATTTTGAGAAACAATAAAAACTCTTATTGCATTTCATGCAAAATAAAAAAAAATAAGTAATCCATTATTTATTACAAATGAAAACTAGTTATTTTTTATTTAAATATATTTAAATAACTGAAATTATTACTAAATTATAGCATAAAAATAATTTAAAAAGCGCCTAACGATAACGATTTAATTAAAATTAGAAAAAAGTCATATTGTGTATTTGTCGACTATAAAAGGAGATTGTGATGTTAATAATCAAACAAATGAAAGGGATAGATAGATTCGATCTTGACCCGTAAGTGTAGTAAAAAAATCAAATAAAAGTCAATTAATTCTTGTTATATTTAATTATATATGTTATTATTACACAAACATTAATTAACATTCTTACTTATCGAAAATACTATATTTCGTAATATTTTTGTAACAAACACTGGCATTTCGGACATTCGCTCTGTAGCTCACGAAATTCGAAACAATTTGAAAAGAGTGCACAATTTCAAATTGTGTGCTCTCTTGAGGGCAAATTTTGAGACGCCGCCGACTGGGTAACTTGGTAGTCCATTGAAATGTTACATTTTTTTGAGCTTAGCGTGCATTTGTCAGAGGACGCAATTTTATTTTTTAGATATCAAGGAGGGGTTAGTGTAAAGTTAAATCCAAGTTTGTGGGGTTGCCGCACTTGTCCCACGGCCGCCATCTTGGAAAAAGTGGTACAAATGGTTTTTATGGTTTATCTGACAAACTATAGGTCTCACAAAAATTATGTTAAACTATTTTTGGTTGCAAATAAAATTTTCTATAACTTTGGTCAAGTAACTTTTAGTCGTAGAACCAAAAATAACGAAGTTATAAGTGAAAATCGATGAAAATTTGAGAAAAAATTTTCTATTGGTCGTTATAACTTTTTTTCTGATCATTTTACAAAAAAAATATACCAGACCATTTTTATAGAGTAATGCTGTAAGACCTTGCTTTTTGCCAAATTTCGTGTTTCTAGGTCAACGGAAACTACCATATAAGTTTTCGATCTACAACCTATAGGGTACTTCCGGTTGACCTAGATTTGTCAATTTTGGTTAAAAGCAAGGTCTTACAGCACAAGTAAGGGGAAAATTCTGAAAAATAAAAAAAGTTGAAAATTAAGGTAAATGGTACATACAAGTTTTCGCGAAAATCTAAATTTGCCCATATCTTTTTATCATATTGACTCAGGACCTTGATTTTTATGCACCTAATAGAGACTATAGACCTCAGTATCTGGTATAAATTTCAACTTGCTAGGTTCACCCGTTCCTGAGACACCACCACCACTCGTTCCTGACACACGAACAGACAGACGGACTAGAGAGTGATCTTATAAGGGTTCCTTTTTTACCTTTTGAGGTACGGAACCCTAAAAATAAAAAGATGATTGAAAATTACGGTAAATCATTAATATTTATGTACATATAATTATGAATACTGAAGAATAGTATTCGTTTCGCAGCGCTGTAAAACATTAATTAATGAATAAAATTTAAAAAGTTCATAATAAAAATTATTCCTTAAAAAGCCCTCTATAAAAATGTTCTGATATATTTTTTTTGTAAAATGGTCAGAAAAAAAGTTATAACGACCAATAGAAAAATTTTCTCAAATTTTCATCGATTTTCACTTATAACTTCGTTATTCTTGGTTCTACAACTGAATGTTACTTGACCAAAGTTGTAGAGAACTTTATTTACAACTAAAAATGGTTTAACATAATTTTTGTGAGACCTATAGTTTGTTAGATAAACTATAAAAACCATTTGTACCACTTTTTCCAAGATGGCGGCCGTGGGACAAGAGTTGTAACCCCACAAACTTGGATTTAACTTTACACTAACCCCTCCTTGATATCTAAAAAATAAAATTGCGTCCTCTGACAAATGCAACCCCAAATGTAACTTTTCAATGGACTATGGGTTTTTCTATATCAATGGCACCTACATATCTATACATATAATAATAAAATTGTAACTAAGCTGAATCTGTACATTAAATATTTTTTGGAAAATCTTACTGAAATAGACATTATTATCGATACAGAGACCGAATCTATAGTTTTAAGAATTTTTGTCTGTTTGTCTGTCTGTCTGTCTGTTACCGCATCACTAGAAAACTACTGGACAGATTTTGATGAAATATGGTATGGTGATAGCTGGCTATCCGGGTGAACATATAGGATACTTTTTACCGCGGGAAAATATCTCATTTCTGAGAAAAAATACAAAAACTGCAATGTAAGAGTATACTGATACATAAAACCTGAGAATTTTTTTTGTTCATCTGAACGCGGGCGGAGCCGCGGGCAATGCTAGTATACAATAAATTTTTATGTCCAACAATCTACCAAGAATATTTTTTTGTCTAATGGGTAAATAATATTTAGGTCTCAATTATTCAAAAATGCAAACTACTATTTTGGATATTAAATATCTATAATTAGAGTACTATGTTGGATATTAAATACTTTAAATACTAAAACCAATTAAACCTTTACGCAAATATTTTTATGCACATACTTAAAAAAAAATCTCTACATGGCAACATATTTACCGCCAGGCGCTACTGGCAACCGCAATTTAAAATTAGAAACAAGTTTTGACAGTTGCAGCCGTTACATGTTTTGAGTTTGGTGCTTTGTGATTATACAGAAATTATAAACTTGTTAATAGTATTTAATTGTTTTTAGTGTAGAAAATGGAAATTTAGATCTTATTTTACTGTTTTAAAGTATTCAGAATAATTTATAACATTTTAACTATGGGAAGTAACTCAAGTAAATCTGGTACTGAGACAGCTGCGTTCACGCAAAAGAACGACTTAGACAAGGACTCGAGCTCTAATTCCGATCCTCGATCTCCAACGCCTGAAATAACTCGAACACCATTACAGGTACGTAGGTACTTATATGGTTAAAAATAAAAAGTGTATCGCCATAATATGAAAAACAGATACCTATATTATTTTTGTGTACAAGTTTTTTAAAATCATAGATTTTTTTTAAACCTTATCAATATAAATGTTTAAACTAATTTATAAAAATAATTAAGACTAAATCCTCTGTGAAAGTTGAAAGAGACTTGATTTATCATTACATAAAGCAAGTATATAAATTACAATGTATGTGGAATGTGATTGTATTTATATTTATATTATATTAATAATATAAGTATAAACCTGTTAGCCTATTTTTTTAATGAATGTACTTATTATTTTACAGATAAAAAATGGAACAAAGCACAATATTACTAAAAATGCTGATTTACGGAAGAAGTTTGAAACTGAAAAAGCCGAAGGTAAACTCATCCATAACAACCCTATTTTATCTGCTGTTATAAAAAACCACTTACAATCATATGACCCACGTTCACCAACTCAAGACTTTGAGAGGACACCAATAATAATAACTTCAAAGATTGAAGAAGAGGAGGCCGGTAAGAAATTCCTGAGGATTCAGTCAGAAAATAATAATTGTGGCAGCCCTTGTTTACAAAATGATATGGTTGATCATAACAGTAATGATTCTTTTGAAATTAATGAAGTCAGCCCTGACATAGTGGTGCCTAAAAATTTATGTGATGGTTTTTATGACATGACACTAAATGAGACAATTAAAGAAAATGAAGAGCCATTAGGGTCATCAACAGCTTCTAATGAAGTTATTGAAAGTGAAATTTCTAAGGAATCTTCAAAGCAACAATTCTTAGAAACTAACTTTGATTATGTAGAAAGTGAACCAGAGAAATTAGAAGACAGTAAAGATAAAATAGAAATGATAGACAGAATGAAAAACATTTTGGACTATGATGTAAAAAATATTCCTCTGTTCAAAATACTTAAGGAGGATCCAAGGTCTCCCTCCATAGGAATAGATAGGACTCCTATCATAGTCTCTAAAGTTGGAGAGGACATTAGTGATGAAAATGTTGAAGATATGTCTGATGATTCATTAATTCAAGTATTACAAACAATAAATACTGAACAAGAAAATGTTGAGGATAAGAATCCTGATGGAATTCATATTTATGAAGATAAAGTCCTCACTCTTAATGACACACCTAAAAAATCTAAGTCTGAAAACAACAGTGGATCAAGAACACCTTTGTCATGTATGAAAAATAAAGCTGATTCAGGACACGCTAGATCTAAATCAACAAACACTCTTTATGATTCAAAATGTCAGAAAACAAAACTTCCTAAAAGAGTATCTCACATTCCAAGACTGAAATCTTTAACACAACAATCTAAGTATATTTCATCTGAGAGCAGTGTGTCTTTAAAAAATATTTCTAAGGCTATTAGTGGAGATTGTGAAAATACCCCTCCGCATTCTCACCGTGATAGATGGGACAAAGACAGTAGTATTGTACTTTAATGTAATGACATAAATACATACTGTGCAGTAGAACTTGTCTTAGTAACTGAAATAAAAATTGTTTGTGTTTCTGCTTACATTTGGCTTGGTAATAAATGTATTGGACAATATTTTAATTATTACTATAATAAAAAAATTAAATCATGACATTCAATTTTTAGTTGTAATATTATAACCAATAAATATTTCACCAAATTTTAATTTTTTTATTTGTATTTTAGGGATAGAGGTAGCACTAAATTATTGTAATTTATTATTCCTTTATTTCATATTGGGTTTTGATAGCTTACTCCATACTTTGCCTTAAACCATACGTAGATATCACTAATAAGACAATATGTACCTGACAGTACCATGTCATCAATTCCATTATTATCTATACTTAATATTATAAAGAGGCAGAGTTTGTTTGTTGGAACGCGCTAATCTCAGGAACTACTAATCCGATTTGAAAAAAATGTTTGCATTGGATGCCCCGTTTATTGAGGAATGCTATAGGCTATATATCATCCCGGAAAATGCGCGGTTCCCGTTGGATAGATTTGTTTTTGTCTACGGACGAACCTGAAGGGAGGGTGAGTCATTAGTAATATTACAAATGCGAAAGTTTGGATGGATGTTTGTAACTCAATCACTCTAATACGCCTGAACGAATCTAGGATGAAATTTGGCACAGATAGCACATAGGTTACTTTTATCCCTGAAAAATGTACGGTTCCCATGGAATAGATATGTTTTTCAGTTTTTCTATTCCATACTAACTGATAAAACGCACCCAGAGACGAACCCGAGCGAAGAGGGGGTGAGTCGCAAATATTTACATATACTTATTTAATAAAAAAATATATATATATTAATAGTATCGAGTATGCCTTCGTCATTTATTGTCACAGAGGTCAACGCACTGTGTTCAATGCGGTATTTTGAGTTAACGAGTTTACGAAGACGCTGCTATTTTGGTGATCGTTACTAAAATTGATCCATAATACCAAATTCTTCATCAGACTTTTTTACCACGATTGTTTTGCCGTAGAATACTTGTTTAAAATGTTTATGTTATACAATAGTTATTATATGTGTGCCACTAAACTATAGTAATAAATTATAACATAATTTACTAGACAATTTCTAGAAAATTATAAAAACACTAGCGACTCACCCTCGCTTCACTTCGGGTTCGTCCCTAGAAAAAATAAATCTATCCCACGGGAACAGTACATTTTTCCGGGATGATATATAGCCTATAGCCTTCCTCAGTTAAGGGGCTATCTAATGCAAAAAGAATTTTTCAAATCGGATTAGTAGTTCCTGAGATTAGCGCGTTCAACCAAACAAACAAACTCTTCAGCTTTATATTAGTATAGATTTTTAACAAAATTAACGTTGACACTTTGTTAAGTTTAATTTACTAAAGCGTTAATTCTTGTAACTGCGAAATAAAATACATATAATAATATTATTTTAGAAAAATAATTATCCATAGTAAATATTTATTTATGTACACAATATAAATATAAAAACTATTTATTACGATCAAATAGGTTCTCGTTAAAAATACCTATGTGCGAATGTACTTAATCTTTAAAAGTCCAATTCAAGGATTTTATTTTCTTTGAAAGGAAAAACAAAAAAAATAAAATGTACAAAATATTTTTTCACTACATTTATTCCACGCAAGTAGGTTAACAGTTACTAGTTAACATTAATAAACATTTGAATTACATTGAAGCATATTATGTAAGTAAACAGTTCAGAAAGAAATAAAGCAAATAATCACAATTTTGTAATTTATTCTTGGAATGGTTTAGAAATAACAGAAAAAAAAAACCATGACAGAAGCATAAAATACACAATTTAAGTCTTGTAGCAAAATATATAATATTTTAAAAGCGAGCGTTCTTCTGTAAATATTCCTGGATTCCATTTAAAGTCCCCGTAGATCTATAACATAACAGAAACACAATTCAAAATTGATTTGAGATAATAAAAAAAAAACTTTTTTAACAGCTATGAGACAAAGGCTGCGTACATTTATTTTTCTTAATTTTCTATAATACAAAGGTATTTAGGTGTAATAAATAAATTTAGTTTAAACATTTTTTATCTAATGCATACACATTAACAAAATTACACTAAGTAAAACAAATTCTATTCAAAACGGCATATTTACCATGTTTTTGATAAATATTCCGTTTTACATCACAAAAATATTGCCAGTGACCATAATAAAGACTTATAATAATAAAGGAAATTCGAGTTGAAATGCAGTCCCTTATGAGGAATTTCTACGCATGTTTATAATTAAATTTAAATTTATTTGCATAACGAACATCAATAAAGAGCCATCTTCTAATAAAATGTTAAATTTTGATGAAATTAAGTACACATTATGCTATCATGTATTAAAATAATTAAGGATTCTAAAAGTATATCAGGAGGTATAATCAAGACGACTTTCTACAATCGCCATCGCGATATTAAAACCAAAAATATATGGAAATGGCATATTTAAGCATTTTGTCGCGTGGTCAGAATTAAAATATTAAATATTCTTATAAATTCAAATAAATTAAGTTTTTTTTTTTAATTATATAATTTCGTAAGAATTGGCCCATGCAACAAACCTAATTAAGGTCTTTCCTTAAAAATTTGACTCTTTTGTAGTACATTTTTAACAAACATTCTATTCCTCAAGTTTATTATACGTTTATTGCACAAGAACTGGGTTTATCGCTCATAGAAGCTTTGTCAAATTATCTATAGGTACTTACTAAACTATTTTTCATGTGATATAATACAAAATATTTTAATATATAAAGAAGAATAACTTACATATATAGAATGTTTCTAATATATGTATATTTTACAGTCGAAATGTTGATTACTTGAGACAAATTTTTAATATAAAATATTATGAAATTATTTAAATCTATACAGATAAATAGAATTGAAGTGTCTGTTTGTAAAGTCGAAATAACTTTAATAAATACGTATGAAATTCTATACTGTACTTATAAGAAAAACACAATATTTAAAATTTTTGTCTGTCTGTTTGCTCTGGCTAATCTCAGAAATGGCTAGACTGATTTTGACAGAACTTTCATTGGCAATTAGCTGTTATCAGGAGTAACTTAGGCTACTTTTATTTTAAAAAAAGGATTAGGGTTCCGCTCAAAATAATTAAAACGTACCTAGGGACGCACCCGAAGTCACGGTAAGTCACGCACGGTAAGTCGCTAGTAAGAAATATAACGTCACGGCATGAAATTAATAAGAATTGAAATAATTTACATTAAAATCAAGTTTTCACAATAACAAATATTTCATAATGAGTACTTTATGCTGAAGCTCTTGAGGACTATGAACTTCTATTAACATTCTAATTAAAAATATTATTAGCTGAGTTTATATTTCGACTGTAACACATACATGTAGGTACTTATTGTAGTTTGGCACAGTTTTTATATACGAAGGATGTGGTTCCACATAATATGTAGATACAACATCCAACCACGTAGCTTTAATTAAACTAAATATATCAATGACAGTTATATTTTACTTAAAATTTTAATATTTTGCTATTAAAAACCGACATGTCTTTAGCAAGAGACGAAATGCGAGGAATGTATATCGTATATCCATTAAAAATAACAAATGCTGAAATTTAATAATATAAATTTACTATTGTGATGAATAAATACAATAGTGTAGGGAGATGGAAAGTATTACTTATTGTTCGATATTAACATTTTGAAATATTATTAAAAGTTTCGAACATGTTATATTATATAAAAAAAGAAAAAAAAAATACAGTTTTATAATATAATACTTTCTTAAGATTTACGCGAATATTTGAAATTTTAAATTAAAATATCTTTTTCGGATATTTTCGCGGATTTAATTTGAATTTTGGTTTTCGACGTTTCGAATGCTTTATAGCAATGAAGGTCACGGGAGAGGTCAGTCTCTCTAGCAATACATATATGTATATAATTATATTATGCTGAACATATTGCTATTAAACTTTTTTAAATCGAAGGCATTCAGATATGGAGATCAATAAAAATATATTAATAAATGAAATGTGCTTTAGAATGAGTTTTAGCATTTTCTTTTTGTTAATTTTAAAATACATATAAGTTTAAAGATTATAACGAATACTAACATCGAAAGCTTAGCCAATTCAGGCTTAATCCACTCAAAGTGGTAAGTTATACACTATAATTTATTACACAGTTAAAATTATTCTCCATTACTTTTTATAGTATTAAGTATGGAAAAAAAGCGCATGTGTGTGCAATTCACACAGGGTAGAAGTGAATCTTCAGAAATGAAACCTACGAGAGAATAAGATGAATATAGAGTATCAGGAGTAGGATAATTATAAAGTTTATTTTTTTATAATATTTTTACCAAGTTTAAAATTTATTTTACATTTTATTTGACATAAATATACATTACATATCATTCAGTAATTAATTTTATTATTTTTCACTTCCTGTATTCTAACTCAAATAACAACGGTTACCATGACAACATGGCAATGTATTCTATCTCATTCTCTCGCCGGCTTAATGCTATATATTTGTTTCTTTTTAGTGTTGCAGTTTGGTTTATCGAGTTTCAAATCACAACGATTCTAATGAAGTTTCACTTCAAAAATTAACCCTCCCACTTATCATATTTAATTATAATATTAACACATTTCTAATTTTAAGCTTCAAGCAATATTTCTTATGCTGGAAACACAGTAAGATTTAATGTCTTTAAGTATCGCGTTATTTACCACAAGTTGACTATCTCATTAAGAGTTAGAATGTACGGACTACAGCTGTAGATCGTGTGTCCTGGGTTCAAGTCTCGAATCGGGCCAGTAGTTACAGGACGCCTTCCTGTCACGGAATACTCAGTAGCTCCCCGGAGTTGAGAAGTTTTCGGTTTTCGCGTGCTTCGGATCTCAAATACACTTTGTGTAATAATAAAATAGCTAAGTATATATATAAATGCAATATAATCATAATATTAATTTATATTAAACTCTAATAAGCATGAAGCGAGCAAAATCCAACATATTCATTTGTAAATAATTTTATTGCTTTATTATATTAAGGGTCGACATTACCCTTAGTGTGTTCTCAGCTCAGCATTATGAAGAAGATTATAAGGGACGCAAGAATTCTAACACAACAACCTCTACATTCTAATTATTAAACAACTCGAGTGACGGTTAGATTTTGTTTTTCTACTTTGGTCTGGACACATACTGAAAATCGAACCTGCGACCTTCGTTTTATTAATTTGTTTTAATGCTACCACCATACCATAGTGTCCATGAATGAAAATATATAAGGAATAATAATATATAAAATTCATTTGAAAGGATTTAGAATATCACAATAATTATAATGCAGTTTAAATCGGATAATCAATGGCAGTGTTAGATAGAAACATAATTTTTTACAAACTAAGAATGTCTTACTTTACACGTTTGCTGCTAACTCCAAAGGATTCAAAATTTTACGTCTATTTAAATAGATACGTTTTAGAAGTGTTTTAGAAATTTATTACATAAAAAAAAGTTGGAATTAGCAACTACTTTACAAATTAAAATAAAAACAAATATTGGTACAGACATTGCTTAAAGCAATTAGGGTAAGGCAATTATTATGTTTGTACTCTATAATACTTTGTATAGATTTTGTATTGGGACTCGATATACATATTATATTAAGGGTATTCAATACCTCTAACAACAATATAATATTACAATAATCACTACTAATATAATATATTTTATAACATTCATCTAAATTCATTAAGTTTGGAATGACAATAGAATATAGTTCTATTGTACCAGAGCCAATAAGCGAATCCAAAATGGCGGCGCCGATAATGCTCTCTCTATGCAGACTTGCTGACTTTATCGTCTTTCACCGCCATTTTCGATTCATTTTTTTTATTGGCGCGGCTTATATCAGAGTAATATATATTAAGAAAATTCCTTAAGGCCTACCGCATATATACAACTGTTACATCGACTAAACTGTTTAGTCGAGTTGTGTGCTTGTGTCGATTTCATGACGACCAAACAGTTTAGTCGACGAGGGTGCGCATACAATCAACTCTGTTGTAACATATTTATTTTAGTTTTCTTTTGTTTCGTCTCTTAAGCGGTTGTTTTGTAGAACTCAACTATGCTCGAATACAAGGGCAATGCTAAATAAAAAAAAAGTACACATGCTTTGCGTATAATAAATATTTATTTTTACAAGTAATAATTATTATAAAATTTATTTATTAATATATTTATATTTTACTCGTCGCCATCTGTTTCCATAGTTAATACACTACACATATATAACTTTAAATACATATACATAAGCACCCATGACTGGAGTACAAACATTCGTTATCATCACACAAATAAATGCCCCTAGCGGGACTCGAACCCGCGACCGCTTGTACAGCAACTAGGGTCACTACAAACTGAGCCAAACGTGGCAGCACGACCGTCACGCATCGACTGTTTAGTCGAGTGTATGCGTGCTCCAATATATTGCAATACATATTGAGTTGTCGGTCGATAGTTGTTCAACTGATTAGTCAAAAAGCAGTCGATGTGGTTTTTTGATTATTTTGTCGAGCAACTATCTAGTTGATAGTATGCGGTCCTTCATACATTTCCATATACTTTTGACATACAACTAAACAGTTGTTCGATTAAAAGTTGTATATATGCGGTAGGCCTAAGACTCTTTTAAGAAGATTAAAGTGTTCTAATTTTGAAATACTTTTTTTAAAAGGGATGTACAATTTAACTTATTTGCGAAAAGACTACTAAAACTCATATAATATTATAAATATAAACATTAGATCCATATAATAGTATTTTTATATACAAATTTCTTTGAAAGATAACTGATGTAACAAAATTTCTAACATGCAAATTCAATACATGAGTTTTTTTGCAAATCATTTATAAATTGTTTAACAATTGAAGGGTACAGGTAAAGAAAAGGGAATGTCCTAATGAATAGATTATGAGAAAAAAGCAATTTAAAGTTTAGAAGTTATAATATTTATAATGAGATCAAAGTATACAGTAATTTTTAACTATGCATATTTTTGGACAATCCTACTTCTTTGCTTTTCTTTTTTTCTATGTTAGGGACATTCCCAGTTCTTCTTGCTTTGAGCATAGATAAAAACCTATTTTTGGCAACATCCATTGAATATTTGTAAAAACCACTGGTTGGGAAAGCAATTACCATAGACCATACCATTACCATAGACATACTTGTTACCAGTACAAAACAAAAATTGTGACATTTGCTGTTCTTTGCCTGTACCCTTCAGTTGTTTTCATACAGAATTTCAAAAGAAAGCTAAATTTTTGGTTATATTGGTTAGTGAAAAAGTCATATACATCAATATTTTCTTCACTGAATCAATGCGCAGTAATTCAATGGCAAGTAACGGGGTAACAAGCAATGTTTGTTATTGCGGTGTCCATGCTTCACTCCTGTGAGTTGTTTTCTTCTGTAATAGGATTAGTGGAAGTATTAGTCGCTATTGTACAACTCAACATAGGTTATTTACATAGAAAAATCAATTAATTTCATAAAACACACAAACATTTGTAAAACAAAATTTTTAGTTATGGAATCTATACTAATATTATAAAGAGGTAAAGTTTGTGAGTTTGTGAGGTTGTAGGGGGTAATCTCTGGATCTACTGAATTGATTTGATAAAATTTGGTAAGGTAGTTTGTGACCCTCGGAAGGACATAGGATACTTTTTATCCCGGAAATCATCCCTTAAGGGGGTGAAAATGGGAATGAAAGTTTAAATTGAGAAGTAAGCTAGGGACGAACCCTAGCGAAGCGAGGGTGAGTCGCTAGTTATTAATATATATGAGTAACTTCATATTATACATAAATTTAATATTTTAAAATTAATCACATTCTGCACTGATACTGTGAAGATTTGTGAGTATGGATGCTACTTCTTTACACTGTAATGACCCAACAGGTTTCAGTGAAAGCTTATATTCTTGTTTATCGACTTATTTATCACGCGAGCTGAGCCCTAAATAAAAAGTGAAACAGTGCTCCTTACATGTGATGGAGGCTATTATAATAGATAGATAATTATCTACAGTTTGTAAATCTTTATGTTTAATACTGAGGCATCATTGGACAAATATTAATTTTTACATTAATTACATTTATGTAAATTTTTGTAATATTAGGATTATATTGATTCACCTACAAAGTAGTACAAGATGTGAAGTTTTATTTAATCTCTAGATCCATTTTTATAACTAAATTTCTGTAAAAGTATAACCTGTTTCATTCTATAACTCATAAATTATTCCTAAGTAAATATGATATTCATCTGTTGCTCAGTTGCTGCGTGACAGAAGAACAAAACAAAGAACACACATTTCATGGTATAATTAGAATGGTTAATCCATATTATACTATGAAATGTGTATTCTTTGCTGTGGGCAAGAAATGTTTTGTATTACAACATAAATTGTAGTACAAAAACATATGTTACTATTATTGTTTTAACAAAGCAACATGCATAATATCAGAAAAACAGGAAATTTTTATGCAGAAATGATCTATTATTGATTCATTGTTAATATATAAACCTTACAGAGATTTCCTATATTTATAATACACAACTAAAATTGAAAAGATAATAAGATGAAAAGAGTGTGGTCTTTGCTTTTTTTTTAAATCAGTACTTAAAATCAGAATTAAAAAAAAACTATCGTTTTCAGATCACTTCTGTAATAAATATTCATATATGCATTTAAAAAAAAAAATCCATTTAAAAACATGCAAATAAACATACCAGCCACTTTACTATTCAAGTTCTGCGAAATGAATTCCCTCAGCTCTGTGTAGGCTTTATCCAAGTTATCATTGATGATTATAATGTGGAAATTTCCTGGTTCCTGCCCTGGAAAAACAAAATGAAACAATTAAAATAAATAATATATAGACAAAAATTTTAATCCCCATTTACTATATATGCCTCAGATGATTCTGATGATTAAGTCTATACATATGGGTGATTCCACAAAAATAGGGCAACTCTATGTCCGCAGCATATTTCATTTGATATAATTAATAATTATTAATTCCAAATTTGCTAAGTAACAGTTCACAATGTGTATTATTCATGACCCAATTTTTATTTTTAATAATAATATAATATACTTCAGAAATTCTTTTTATTGACCCCTAACATCAGTCCCTAGGCATGTCCGCCCTCCGAAATTTTGTGTTTGGGCATCCATATTTCTAAAAAACATTAAGTTTATATTTACATTGATTAACATTTTTTAAATGATAAAAGTACTTACTCCTAATTCTATCAATCTTTTGCAGTTTGAACAAACAGTCAATGTGTTTCCTAAAGCGAAATTAGTGTCCACAACTTTAATCATCAGGCCCTAGCTATTAACGGATTTTAAATTTTGCGGCATAATTTGAATGTACAGTGAATGCTAACTAGTTCATTTTAAAGTAAGACATGAAGTTATCCATACACTGCACTCGCTTTGCAGCGGCCATTTTGTAAATCAGTGCAAACGCGGCAGTTGTTGCAGAAATACGTGTTGATCCAGTCACTTTGTCAGTCCCTAGATAAGGAATTTTATTGTTTAATAATAGGAAATTGTTATTAAATAATTAACATTTATAAGTGATTTG
Organism: Fabriciana adippe; assembly: GCA_905404265.1. Taxonomy (NCBI): domain Eukaryota; kingdom Metazoa; phylum Arthropoda; class Insecta; order Lepidoptera; family Nymphalidae; genus Fabriciana; species Fabriciana adippe. The sequence continues at coordinate 10,563,460 of FR989985.1, forward strand.
TCAGCCTCGTTCTGTACATCGTATTAAATAACTTAGTATGTAGTCAAACAACATTTTGTGTTTAATTTTACTCGGAATCGTCAGTCCCTGAACCATCAGGCCCTAGGTTTTAATGGGTCTAGGGACTAACGGGATAGTTTGGGACTGACGTTTATTATATTGTAGTATTAATAAGACCACTAAATATATTGACTAATTCTTAAATATGATGATAATTATTATTTTATTTTATTAAATTATGTTATGGAATAAACTAAATATTAAAGTGACTGGCCCTTTTAGATAGTATACAATCAATTAAAAACCTATCGTATACACTAATTGAAAATCTAACAGCATCTTAAATATGATTAAGACAAATTACTTCCAAAAGTTGCCCGATTTTTGTGGAACCACCATATAATAAAATTGTAACTAATCAGAATCTGTACATTAAATATTTTTAAGAAAATCTTATTGAAATAGACTTTATTATCGATACAGAAGCCAAATCTATAGTTTTTAGAATTTTTGTCTGTCTGTCTGTTACCGCATCACGGGAAAACCACTGGACAGATTTTCATGAAATTTGGTATGATGATAGCTGGTTATCTGGGTCAACATATAGGATACTTTTTACTGCGGGAAAATATCTCATCTCTGAGCTAAATGTTAATATATGTATATAAAATATAATATTACATACATCTATTTTATATAAAATATAATATTATATACATACAGTAGCGCTCAAAAGTATTTTGACAACATAAAATTCATTATTATTCCCCTTAAAATAAAACACTATCGGACAGTGTCTTGAGTATAGTGGAGAGCATTATAACTACGATTATTTGAACGTCATGTTACGACTTGTTTCGACTTGTCACTTTGTGCTGCCTGACGAATGTGACTTTCAGCGAGCTCAAAAGTATTTTGACACGCAGTTTGCTCCGTAAATTCGTGGATGTTACTTGCTTCTTTCTTCTGATTTCTACTGATATTTACTTACAGTAATTATTTCAATATGCCGAAATGTAAAGAATATTCCAGTGATTTTAGAAAAGCCGTGATAAATGCGCTAAAGCAAGGATTGAAACAAATCGAAGTTGCTCGTATTTTCAAAGTGTCTCGTCAGCTTGTTAGTGCATGGAATAAATTGTATAATAAACGAAAGACTGTCGAAAATAAGCCTCGCAATGGACGTCCAAAAAAACGTCTCCTAAAGTCGATCGTATCATAAAAAAGTTATCAACAAATGATGTTCGCAAGTCGGCTGTAATGATACAAAGAGAATTGAAAGAAAAATATCACGTCGACATTCATGTTTCCACTGTCAAACGACGCTTGAAACTCTTTGGATTACATGGACGAAGACCGACGAAAAAGCCTTTAGTATCTACGAAAAACCGGAAGGCCTGACTTGCGTTTGCAAAACGGCACATATCATGGTCAAGTTCAGACTGGTCTAAAATTTTGTGGAGTGACGAAAGCAAATTTAATTTAATGTCATGACATGACAAGACTTGTCACGACATGAAAAGACATTAAATTAAATTTGCTTTCGTCACTCCACAAAATTTTAGACCAGTCTGAACTTGACCATGATATGTGCCGTTTTGCAAACGCAAGTCAGGCCTTCCGGTTTTTCGTAGATACTAAAGGCTTTTTCGTCGGTCTTCGTCCATGTAATCCAAAGAGTTTCAAGCGTCGTTTGACAGTGGAAACATGAATGTCGACGTGATATTTTTCTTTCAATTCTCTTTGTATCATTACAGCCGACTTGCGAACATCATTTGTTGATAACTTTTTTATGATACGATCGACTTTAGGAGACGTTTTTTTGGACGTCCATTGCGAGGCTTATTTTCGACAGTCTTTCGTTTATTATACAATTTATTCCATGCACTAACAAGCTGACGAGACACTTTGAAAATACGAGCAACTTCGATTTGTTTCAATCCTTGCTTTAGCGCATTTATCACGGCTTTTCTAAAATCACTGGAATATTCTTTACATTTCGGCATATTGAAATAATTACTGTAAGTAAATATCAGTAGAAATCAGAAGAAAGAAGCAAGTAACATCCACGAATTTACGGAGCAAACTGCGTGTCAAAATACTTTTGAGCTCGCTGAAAGTCACATTCGTCAGGCAGCACAAAGTGACAAGTCGAAACAAGTCGTAACATGACGTTCAAATAATCGTAGTTATAATGCTCTCCACTATACTCAAGACACTGTCCGATAGTGTTTTATTTTAAGAGGAATAATAATGAATTTTATGTTGTCAAAATACTTTTGAGCGCTACTGTATATTTACATATATTCTGTTGTAAATTAATAACAATGTTTAAAACTTTTTTTATTATATCTTGGGTGGCAATTATAATAAACAATGTACATACAGTTAAACTTGAGTGAGTGAGAACTGGATAATAATCGAGAAAAAAGTAATTGCCAGGTCTCATCTTTTATCCCTATAAAATGTCTATGAGAGAAACTTGTTTTTCATCTGTGGATCTCTACAACTGAGACTGCTACATGCGTGTACCTCTGTAAGCAACAGTCGAGTGAATTTAAACCGGCTATTTATGCCTTAAATTTCATAGACCTAACATTGTTTTTGTTTCCTTAAGGTTTGAGGAACCAACTTGTTAGTTTCTAATCAAATTCTGATGAGTAATACTCATCCAATATATATATATTTATCACTACACATTTGCTGTATTTTTTTAAGCCTTATAAGTGAGAAAGGCTACTCCTGTACTTCTACTAAAGCTAGAAACTCGAGTTAATGAGAAAACTAAAGCAAGAAAGAGATTGCGGTCCCTTGAAGTCTTGCTTATCCAGGTTTGAATTATGTATTATACTGTCAATGCATAACAATAAATGAAAAAAAAGAAGAAGATTAAATGAATAATATTTTATAATCAAATGCAATCTAATTAGATTAAATAAATAATTATTGAATATTAAATAAATAATTTAAAGATTAAATAAATAATTATTTATACTTAATAAAATAAAAAGATAAAACTTCTTTTCTTTATAAAAAATCATAGGTTTGACCCCATAACAATTATTATCATATGTTTAAATAGGTTATTTCAAAACCTATATAATATTGCCTAGTGACTTGTATATTATATAATTTTATAAATTCTCTTATATGGATTCAAGACTGCAGCATGCTGCAATATCCATATGACATTAGTTGAAGTCTATATAATACAATTAAGTATGTGTTAATAATTTATGTATACACTGTTATACATGTAGATAAGAAAATTATTTGTGATAAGATGAACAGTGTTTTCTAAGCTTAGTTATATTTAAATAAATAAATATAGTTTCTTTTATAAACATCCATTTTTTTATATATTTAATCACAATATTATAAAAATGATAATATGTTATCCAGTACACAACTATGAATACCTGTGTGGTTGGTTGAATTTTATTGATAAAGAAAAAAAAGTTATATTGTTTATTATTTCTTTTTTGATACAATGATGACCTTAGCCTATGTATGATTTTATTAGCACTGAATGAGATTAATGAGAATGGAAGGGAAATGAGATGACGGTGGTCTAAAGTTTTGACATTAAAGGCTATCAGAATCTTTAAAGTAATAACTTGAAGTTCTATATATTTACATTACACTTTTAGAGAGTGAAGTAAAATCTATAATAATATTATACAGAGGTAAAATTTGTGAGTTTGTGAGGTTGTAGGGGGTAATCTTTGGATCTACTGAACCAATTTAGATGAAATTTGGTAAGAAGATAGTTTGAGACCCTGGGAAGGACATAAAATATTTTTATCCCAGAAATCATCCCTTAAAATAGGGATGAAAGTTTGTATGGAGCAGCAAGCTAGGGACGAACCCGAGCGAAGCGAGGGTGAGTCACTAGTTAATATATAAATACTTAGCATACCATATTCAATCTCTCGACAAGCCACATCCAACCTCTTCTTTAAAGCGTCTTCCTGTTCAGTGTTTCTTGTTCTTAAGCGCCTCTCTAATTCTTCTATAGATGGTGGCATTATAAATACAAGTAGAGGATCCAAATCTGTATGTTTAATCTGCTTTACTCCTTCAATGTCTATATCAAGTGTACAGATTTTACCCGTGCGGCGGACATCTTCAACAGCTCTTTTGCTGAAATTGATTGAATAATAAACTAGTTACGAAAAATAAAATTTAAAACATAATTCATTTTAAGTAAACAAGCTAATATAATCAACAATGATTGTCCTGAAAGAGAAAAACAAGATGTTGGCAGAATGCCAAAACTTTCTACATAAAGCACATGGTCAATAAACTGAAAACAATGAATTCACTTACCTAGTTCCATACATATTCCCACTGAAAGTTGCACTTTCGATGAATTCTCCTTTTTCGATTGCAGCCAACATTTTATCCTTACTCGTAAAATGATAATGAACACCATCTTTTTCGCCAGGTCGAGGACTTCTAGTTGTATGCGATATACTGAATCCAAATTTATCAGGAAATTCTTTCAGTAGACGCTTTAATAAAGTGCTTTTACCTGATCCTGAAGGTCCACATAAAACTAAAGGCCGAGGTCCCTTTTGCACCATCGTGGCGAAGTCTAGAAAAATGTTTTTATTAAAAAATAAGTCGAAACCAGGTTAAAATTTAATAAAAAATTAATATCATATTTCTAACATTTTAAGAAATACGTGGTTAGAATATTTTGTGATCAAAAATTGTAAAAAGTTACTAAGAAAATAATATATCAGTACTCTTCCTCACTCGTGTAATAATTTTAATCATGTCACAAATTAAACGCGTACAATTTCGCGCATCCTAATTTTTTTTATTCTAAAATCTAAATTCATTAATATCCATAGATAATAGAATGAATATGACAGATCTATAAAAATACATACATGGTGTTTATGGTATTTTAATTTAAATCGAAATCATTTTTTTAATGTTTATGTCGTTAATTTTTCAACATTGAAATTTTCTATTCAATATATCACTAAAACTTCTTTTTTATATTTTATTTTGTGTAATATTATAGAGGGCTGGTCTATGATAGTGTAGCATATTCTTTGTTGAATCTGTTGCGTTTATCGTACAGCTGATAAACAGGAAATACCAATAGTATAGCTTTTATTTGTAAATAAGTTTCTAATAGCATTAAGAAGAAATAATTAAAAGAAATAGTATTCAAAATATTTTATGACATATTTTGCAATTAAACTGTCTCTGAATCATTGAAGTCGGGACGAATATATGTTTTACATTAATGCAAAGAAAGTTAGATCATTTCCGGCTTAGCCACTACAACCAATCAAAAGACTTGCATCATTACGTTTAACCGAATTAAATTTTAGCCGTTAGTCGTTACTTTAGAGCCAGTCGAGCTTGCAATTGCATTGACTTAATTTTTACAGTGAGGGACGTTAAACATTTAACGCTTGGGAGTTACGTTTACTAAATCTGCTTAGCAGGGCTGATCATAAGCCTTGTGATTTATTTTGGTCTGAGCCGCTATATATTACAATATAAAATTTAATTTAATAATGGAGATTCAAGAAAGGAGACACATGACAAGAACGGTACGTTTGAATTTCTGGTGTATTATTCTCATTGATTTTGAAATTTGCTATTTAAAATATATCCTTGTATATATATTACCAGGTGCAGCTTCATGATCAAGAGAATGGGTATGCTGCTAAGAAAATAAACGTTATAATACCTACTAAACGCCAAGGCCTGTCGGCTCGCGGCGCTCTAGGTGAATTAAATTCAAACCTACAGCCTCAGCGCGAAGTAAATACAGGTAAAGTAGCCGTTGCCGCTGCTGAGTTTGAGAAAAAAGCTACGGTCAATCGTGGAATCGTGCGAAGGTAAGTTATCCTGCCATAAAAAATATTAATATCTACCCACATCCTAATTTGTGTACGCACATATTTAATGTGTAACTTTACTATTTCAGTAACTACAATCATGTACAATCAAAAGTGGATACAGGATTGGCAACTAAACCTGTGGTTCAACCATCATCTCGACCCCCACTTAGAAGAGAGGAAAGCACGGGGGGTTTAGCCGTTCGAGCTGCAGCATTGGTAATAACATATTTAGTGTTTTTCTATTATTAAATGTTGCCCAAATTTAAACATGCTATTTCTGCACATTCCTAAGTCTACTCAAATTACTAAAACTTGATTATTTGACGACACATTTAGCGGTCGCAGGTTCGAGTCCCGCTGTGGGCATTCATTTGTGTCATGAGCACGAATGTTTGTACTCCAGTCATGGGTGTTTATATTTATAATATGTATTTAAAGTTATATAATATGTGTAGTGTATCAACTATCTGGTATCCATAACACAAGCCTCATAGTTTACCTTGGAACTAGATGGTACTGTGTGTTAATGCCCCAACATATTTATTATTATTATTTATTATTAGGTATGAAAAGAGAATAGAAATTAAAATCAAAAATATACATGGTTATAGTATATTGTAAAAATATTATGTTTGTGTATAAAATACTCATATTAGTTATTTTAATTACAGTATTGTTATATATATGTAATTAAATCTACACTATTATTATAAAGAAGATAGATTTGTTTGTTTGCACCGAATAGGCTCTGAAACTACTGAACCGATTTAGATGAAATTTTGTAAGAAGATAGTTTGACATCCTGGGAAGGACATAGTATAGTTTTTATCCCGGAAATCATTCCTTAAGGGGGTGAAAATGGGGATGAAAGTTTGTATGGGGAAGCAACCCAACCTAGAGACGAACCCTAACAAGCCAAGGATGAGTCTCTAGTATATATATAATAATATTTAAACTAATAACAAACTTAACTATAATCCTATAATACATTTTTATTTAGTTGTCAACTATAGTTTAATAATTTATTTATTAGCAAAAAGAATTTGTTGTGTATTTCAGGCTGCCATAAAAGATGCTCATAATAAGCCAACTGATAACAAGAAAACAATTAATGTGTATTCACAAGCTAAGAAAGTAACACAGGACAGTAAAAAAGTCACCAAGCTTCCTACTTTAAAGGAACATACGAAGGAAAAGAGGATGTTAAAACCAATTCTGAAAGAATCTACAGAATCACTAGGGAAGCTCAAGTTAGCTGATAGTTCCAAAAATAAAAAGCGAGAATCAAAAGTTGAAACTGACATTATTTCACCACCAAAATTACCAGCTGACATTGAAGATATTGACGCTGGCGATAACAACAGTCCGCTTCTTATGTCTATATACATTAAGGATATTTATAAATATTTAACGGAATTGGAGGAGAAATATCCCATCGAAGTAGATCATTTGGCGAAACAGGTTTGTGTTAATTTAATATTTTTCAACAACAATATAGCAACTTTAATAATAATAATTAATAATAAGCAATTTTATCCCATGTTTTAATATGGCCATTTTGGTAATAAATATCAATATTTTTTATATCTGTTATTTTAAGTTTGATCTAACTACTGAGTTATGTATGCCTGTTCTTATAATAGATTAAGCAATGGGAAAAAAAAAACTTTTTAACGAATTTATTAAATACCACTTCCAATTACTTGAATTTGATATAATACAATAAACACATATTTCAAAATATTGTTGTTGTTATAATAAAAGCTAATTTTTTAAATATTTTGTTGTAGAGTGTGATCACTGGTAAAATGAGGGCTACTCTAATAGATTGGCTTGTGGAGGTTCAAAAACAATTCTCATTAATGCTGGAGACTTTCCACCTAACTGTTGGAATAATTGACAGATATTTACAGGTAAATATGATAAAGATATTAAGTAATTAAATTTTTGCTTTACTACCTGTGTGACCCTAAAAACAAACCTATGAAAATCCCCAAGAGAAGCTTCCATATAATTTTACGTTACTTACACCTACCTCCATTATAAAAGGAAATCAAGGGCAAAATTTTATGTTTCTATACTGCAATTTAAATTGTGCTTTGCCTGTTATTGAGTTTTTATTTTGGTATCCTAGTGAAAGTGCCAAGTTAAGATATTTTACTTGGACTAAGTTCTGATCAAAGGTAAATAACTAAATAAGTTATAGCTTAGACTTTTAGGTTTTTTAGTAGCTTGCTTTGTCTCCATAAATAGATACATATTGATATTATACTACTACTAACAACTCACCCTCACTTCGCTTCGTGTTCGTCTCTAGACAAAAACAAATCTATCCTATGGGAACCGTACATTGTCCCGGGATGATATATAGCCTATAGGCTATAGCCTTCCTCAATTAACGGGCTATCTAATGCAAAAAGAATTTTTTTTAATCGTATTATAGTTCCTCAGATTAGCGCGTTCAACCAAACAAACAAACTCTTCAGCTTTATAATATTAGTATAGGTTGATAGTATAGATTAGCTATTATGAAATTGCAGACTATCCTTTAAATTTTATTTTACAGGTAGTGCCAAATGTACAAAGGAATCAGTTACAATTAGTGGGAGTGACTGCCATGTTTATAGCCAGCAAGTATGAAGAGATCTACGCACCCGATGTCGGTGACTTCATCTACGTGACAGACAATGCGTATACAAAGGCCGCGATGTTCCAGTGCGAGAGGGAAATTATGTCCAAACTGGGTTTCTGTCTCGCTAGACCAATACCACTGAGTTTTTTGAGACGGTAAGGATATCTGATTTTTTTTTTAAATTAATCGTGTTAAAGTGCTTGTTATTTTTTATACTTTAAATGCTCAAACGATTTAGGTAAAATCGAAATTATTATAGATGTCCTAAATCAATACATGAGATTTTGTCTCACATTTTTTCACCTTTGAAAGTAAAGGGAAAGAGACTAGCATTACATTATGTATTTTGAAGGTACAGAAAATCCATTACATCCTATGTGACTAAGATCAATATATTTATATATGAAAAAAAAAAATGGATTGGCCATCTGTTTAGAGTGTATCTATTCCTAAAGTTTGCTTCAGAATGCTTAAAATGTCGTGTTGTGTTCGTCGTTCATAAAGATTTCTGACATAGTACTATCAAAGCGCGATAGATGGCGTGGAACTTTTGTAGAATATTTTTTTATATATGTTAGAACAGAAAATCAGTATCTGTAAATGTTTGTCTCTATATGTATAAATTACAATTATATGAAACCAGAGTTAGGCATCATAGAGATTTTTAGATATCTGAATTTTTAAAATGTCAAAAATAGTTTTTGAAGTAAAACTTCTTCACGCACTCTTGACTTGGGGGGTAAGCTGGTGAATGCGTAACTGTTGTTATTGTCTGACAAATGAAATAATATTTATATTCTTTCCTTAAATGATATTCTATAAAATATGTATATATGATTGCAGTATGCCTAATATGCGTTATTTTTAATATCTCACCTATCCCAATTATTTAAAACATAAACTGAATTTCATAAAGAGTACCGATAACCCACAGAAAGTTTACTTCTTGAGCGTGTACACATTCATACACGCATTCTTTAATCTTTTTTATTTTATTTTGGTTTATTTTATGAATATCCACAATGAAGTCTTAATAGGTTCAATGTTACAAAAAAAGCTTATTTTGATTTTAAAATTATAGTAAGTATAGGTGTAAGAAAATCAAAGATCACTCTTCAAAAAATTGAAGATTATAAATAATAATTCGCATATGAGCGAATGTTATATAATTATTTTTTATTACAGATTTGTAAAAGCCGCACACGGGACGTCGAAAAACCACCATTTAGCTAAATACTTTGTTGACCTCAGCCTCATTGAATATTCCATGTCACATTACCGGCCTTCGGAGCTCGCTGCGGCGGCCATCTGCCTTTCCTTATATCTCCTCTCAAATAAAAGACTAGCTGATGTATGGACTCCTACACTGTCTTACTATTCAGGGTATACGTTAGAACATATTGATCCAATAATTCGGAAAATAGCTAAAATAGTAACAAATGTAGATAACTCAAAATATAAAGCGGTATATAATAAATATTCAGATGTTACACTAGCAAAAGTATCAAGCTTACCACAATTGAAAGGGGAAGCTATATATGAATTAGCAAAAATGCCATCAAGTTAGACTTAAGATCAGGGTCATACTGCCGCCTATTTTTTCTTTTTTTTTGTATATCAATCCATTAAATAAAAACGAGGCCAAGAGGCTTGATTGAAAAATAAAAATGGATTGAACAGAAAAAAATAGAATTCTGTTAAATTGACATGTTTTAGATATTGTGTAATCAATGTGTTCAATTTAATGAAAAGTTTTATATGGACGGACTCGCATTTGCTGTGTGTTGGTATTATGTAATATATAATCGACTGATGTATGATGATTTTTGATGTAAGGTTTCTTTTAGGTACCTGTTCTTTAATTAGATTTAATTTTTAGATATAGTTGTATGACAGTGATATTTGTTTGACGGTTGTTGACATTTTTTTTATTTATATGTATGTGTACTGTAATTGTCTTCAATTTTTACTGTTGCCATTTTGTGGTTTTCATGGCTTTTATACTGAGTATGTATTTTTTTAAAGGTTCATAGGTATTTTGAACGTAAAAAGTTGCATAAATACTTGGAATTTTTAATATGTGCTTAAAGTTATATCCCTTCAAAACTTATTTTAGAATAATTTATTTATATAAATGACATTACATAATATATTTCATGGAGGTTTTATAAATCTCGTTATACATAATGTAAACCCTATTAAATTGTATAACAATTTTAATTATCCTTTTTGAACCAAAAATGATTACAGACAGTATTTAGAAGATGATTTTTAAAAGAATAACATAATATTCTACATTTAAATTTATATGACGATGGACCTAAATACTTGACTGACTTCAAGTAACGTAAGGGGTAATGTAAGCCAAGTTTAACCGATTCATTGCGACGGCCTTTTTTACGAACTACGGCCCGTGGCGGCGAACGAATTTTTCATGACACCTCTAGGGCGTCACGCGCCATACGTTAAAATGACACCCCTACGGTGCCTTCAGCCATATATGAAAACTTTGTGCTTTTTTTTCTTTCTTTTGGCTTATTTACACTTGATTTCGTTCAGTCAGCATCTAATATCAGACCTAAGCAGTTTGTTAATTCGTTTAGAGGGAGTTCCTTGTGTTTAGATACGTGATTTACTTGAAATGACTATTTTGAATCAGATATTGTAAACATTTGGTATTCTTTTTTCTTTGCCTATACAATTTAATTAGCTTAAGAATATATTTTAAAATATGTTTTGAAATTGGTGTTGCAAAGATTTTTTTATATACTTGGTGCAATATTGGCAACTAAAATTCCCAAGAAAAGTTTGAAAGTATTGAGTTTAGCTATTGAGATGACGTCTATTATTTCGCTCGAGTTCGGCCCTAGATACCTTATGACGGTTAGTATGGAATACATAGACTATATAGTCTATATACATATATCATACATAGGTATGATGAGTTCGACCCCCCTTTTCACCTTCTTAAGGGATGATTTCCGGGGTAAAAATTATCCTATGTCCTTCCCGGGATCTCAAACTATCTCCATACCAAATTTCGTCTAAATCAGTTCAGCGGATTAAGTGTGAAAAGGAAACAGACAGACAGAGTTACTTTCGCATTTATAATATTAGTATAGATTTTGTAATACACTGCGACTTTATATTTTTTATAGCTTAAAGAATTGTTACAATTTTTTGAATTGAATCGAAAACGCCCATACATCCCTGAATCGCAGAGTGACGAAGACGAAACGCAGTTTACTTTGGAACAGAACTCTCAATCATATGAAGAGTATGTTCTTCCTAAAAAAAAAAGAAAATGAAAGATATTGGGACATGCACAGAAATTAAGAAAATATAGATTGTACTATTACAAGTTGCTTTTAAACGTAATTATTTTGAATATAAAAATAACATAAATTTTCTTTGAGACCCCTTCATTTTGATAAAAAAGATTTAAAGCCTAAAAGATAGCACCCGGTATTTTGTTATTTTAATTTACACATGGACATTCCCGTCACCAAAGAAGAATCTGCCGATCAATATCGATATATATATTATAGAAAATACATTATAGAAAACACGTTATCCGTTCCGTAGCTACGAGGAAACATCAAATCGTACATCATAATCATAGCCTTTCTCGGCTTCGTCGCAGTCGGGTATAAAACTATGCAAAACGGGTAAAATGTTCAGTTCCATACGTTATTCTACGATTAACAGAGTTTCAACGGATTAGATTATGATGACGCCGCTCGGGTGTCATCCGCCACACGTGAAAGAAATGTATTCGGAACAATGAGGAGGTTTTTAACCCCTGAAAATTTTCTATTCACACTAAATCCTGAAACGAACAGTACAGACATGATCTGTGTGATAAAATAATGATAGATTTATTTAGCGAAAACCTTTAAAAATGTCATTTTAACATAGTTTCGATGAATTGAATTATGACACCGCTCGGGTGTCACACGCCACACAGGAAAGAAATGTATGACACCCCTAAGGTGTCACCCGCAATGAATCGGTTAATACTGTATTTAGATATTTTGTATGTAATTTGATATATTATGATTAGATATTGTATTGTAATTTGTTGATAATTAAATGTTTTGTAATAAAATTAATTTCATTTTTATCTTGTTTTTATATGTACTATATTATCGCCCAAAAAAAGAAAAAAATATTAAAAAATAAAATGGACTTAATAAAAATTCGAAAATTTTTAATTCGCTTTTTCAACTAGGAGCATAAATTGCTGGGCGTACGAAATTTTATACACGTGTTGCTTTTTATAACGTAGGTACTTAATAAGGGCATCGACATTTGTAATGCGCATATGCGACACAGATAAACTTTAAAAGGGCCTATGCATACCACATTTTGGAAAATTATGCCCTAAATAACTAATATATAAATTTAACTGCCTCGGTGGTGTAGTGGCTAGCATGTACGGCTGCACACCCGGAGGTCCTGGGTTCGAATCCCTGGTCGGGCCAAGTTTAGTTATTGAGTCTTTCTGTCTAGTAAGCCTCAGTAGCAGCCCGGAGTTGGGAAGTTGGCGGTGTTTCACCCCCGTGCCTCGGAGAGCACGTAAAGCCGTCGATCCTGCGCCTTAACCGATTCATTGCGGGTGACACCTTAGGGGTGTCATACATTTCTTTCCTGTGTGGCGTGTGACACCCGAGCGGTGTCATAATTCAATTCGTCGAAACTATGTTAAAATGACATTTTTAAAGGTTTTCGCTAAATAAATCTATATATATAAATAAATCTATATATATATTAGTTTATCACACAGATCATGCCTGTACTGTTCGTTTCAGGATTTAGTGTGAATAGAAAATTTTCAGGGGTTAAAAACCTTCTCATTGTTCCGAATACATTTCTTTCACGTGTGGCGGATGACACCCGAGCGGCGTCATCATAATCCAATCCGTTGAAACTCTGTTAATCGTAGAATAATGTATGGAACTGAACATTTTACCCGTTTTGCATAGTTTTATACCCGACTGCGACGAAATCGAGAAAGGCTATGATTATTGTGGTGGACTGTATTAAAAGACTATTTATTATTTTATCATTTATTGCTATCTAGCTTACTTTACTAACACTGGAACTGGAATACATTTTGTTCCTAAATACCCCTATATTTATTCCCAAATTTACATGTGCAATCTACATACTACTGAGTGAGAACATTTCAAATGCCCCACTCTAATTGGCTACACAAAGTAATCAATATTTACACGTAAAGACATGTTTAAACTAAATCGAAACAAGTCGGGCGGCGGTCGGGTCGCCGTCGGGTTTTTCCGGGCTCGTCGTCGGCAACACACGTTGTCGCTCGGCGATTGTCGTTGCTCGTACCGATGAGTGTTCGGCAACAGTCGATCTTCGGGGCCTGTCGTTACTCATCGTTGTCGGCGACGGTCGGTCGTCGGGGTTCTTCGTTGCTCGTCGTTGTCGGCAACAGCTCTCCCCCCGGCGCAGCGCTGCGAGCCTCCTTCTTCACTAGCACGACGAGCTTCGCAGTGCGGTGGCGTCCGTCGAGGATGATAGGTCGCTTCATCTCAAGCGGTGCAGTGGCAGCTCCTATGCGGCCTCTCACCCGCAATACGCCTTCCTCCAGCACTGGATCCAGCCGGAACAGTCGGCTCGTCTTAGGCAGGGGACGAGATGACTTCATACGCAGTAATTCGTCTTGGAAGCTATCTCTCTGCGCACGGCGTATGAGTGCGCGCTCGGCTTCCTCGATGTGACGATGCTCCAATCCCGTAGCTCGGCGCCGACACTTGTCTATAAAAGCCAGCACCCTCGCAGTTGCTCTGACCAGTGTTTCGAATTTGGAGAAGCGCGCAGGATCCGGCAACCACTCGTCGCCTTGTTTGTCCTCTGTGGTCACGTGCAGCAGGACCTCCTCCTCTTCTGCGGGCGTTCCCTCGGCTGGCCACAGTTCCTCTGGGTGACGTAGGAACTCCGGCCCTTGGAACCATCGGTCGTCACTGGTGATGCGAGTGTGCGCGAATCGTGTAGCGTCGTCAGCTACATTGTCACTGGTTGGGATCCATCGCCAATCCTCAGGTTGGGTGAGCTCGGCTAATTCTCCAAGACGGTGCGCGACGAACGGTGTATATCTGCGTGCATCGTGTCGTACCCAATGTATCACCGTCATGGAGTCTGTCCAGTATACCGTCCTCTGGACCACAATCCGATGCTCTCTCTTGATTGTGTCTGCCAGTCTGGCGCCGATGACTGCTGCCTGTAGCTCCAGACGAGGTATCGTCTGCGTGCGCCTTGGAGCGACCTTTGCCTTGGCGGTCACGAGGCTCACTTTGATGGTGCCGTCGGGTCGAGTAATGCGCCAATAAGCCACGGCTGAGTAGGCTTGTTCGCTGGCATCACACAGCACGTGCAGCTCCAGGCCTTGGCAACCTTCCAGGGCGTAACAGCGTTCCAGTCGTAGGCAGGTGAGGTCAGGTAGATGTTGCAGCCAAGCCGCGAACATCTCGTTTTCTTCTACAGGAATCGGCTCATCCCATGACATCTTGATGCGCCAGAGACTCTGCAGGATGATCTTCGCACGTATCGTGTAATGACTCAGCAATCCTAGGGGGTCATATATAGACATGACCACGCTGAGTGCTTCTCGTTTGGTAGGCGGACGGGTCTGGGCGCGCACTTCCGCAGGAACTCGGTTCATCGAGGTGTTGAACCCCAGCTCGTCCCGTTCGGCGTCCCAGTGCAGGCCAAGTATTTTACTTGCGGGCCCGTCTCCACCTAGTCGGGTCGGTGATGTTGCCAGCAGCTGCGTGGGCACGTCGCCAATCACTTCGTTCTTGTTGGCGTTCCATCCTCGTAGCGTGAATCCCGCTGCTGCGTGCACCTCCCTGATTTCTTTGATGGCGCGTCGAGCTTCTTCTACAGTGTCGTAGCTCGCCACCAAATCGTCCATGTAGTGACTCCTTGTGATGGCTTCTAGGGCATGAGGATGCGTCTGAGCGTGCACCTGTGCGTTGTGATTCCGCACGTAGTGAGCCATGAAGGGTGAACTTGCTGCGCCGAATATCATGCTCGTCATTTTGAAGTGACGAGGTGGATCGTCTCTGTCGGCGCCCCTCCACAGGAACTGTTGTGCTGGCTGATCTTCTGGCCGAATCTTCACCTGGAGAAACATTTCCTGTATGTCGGCAGTGATGGCCACTGTTCGCTCCCTGAACCGGAACAGGATGCCTTGAAGCGAAGTTAGCAGGTCAGGTCCCTCCAGCAGATGGTCATTGAGGCTAACCCCTCGGCTCTTGGCTGCTGCATCAAACACCAGTCTTTGTTTCCCAGGTTTGTTCGGGTTCTGCACGGCGAAGTGTGGTAAGTACCAGCAGACTGCGCTCGAACGTTCCGTGCCGTCGCATTGTACTGCGTATCCCTTCGCCAGCAGGTTGTCTATCTGCTTGGTGTACTCTTCTGCGAAGGTCGGGGCGGCATCCATCTTTTGTTCAATCTTTGTAAGACGGCGAAGTGCTGCGTCGTAACTTGGTGGCATTCTAACGTCGTCTTGTTTCCAGGGCAGTCCTACCTGGTATCCACTTTCGATCTTCCTTAAGGTCTGTTCGACGATCTTCGTTGCCCGGGAATTCTCATCGCTCACTCGTGACTTGTGAGCAATGCCGAGCGCGTCGATTCGGAAGTGTTCTTCTACCAGGTCATGTAGGCGTTGATCTATCTGGTCGTTCACGTTTCCACCAGGTTCAGGGGTGAAGACGTGAAGAACGCCATCTCTGTTGTGGATCACACTGCGTGGTGCTGTTCCGTGTACCACCCAGCCGAGTTGTGTTCTGGAGGCAGCTGGTTGATTCGGGCCTCCAACTCGCAGCTCTCGGGATACGATGTATTCCCAGTGGTCTGTCCCCACCAGGATACCAGGGTGTGCCAGGTCGTAGCACACTTCTTCCCTTGGCAGGTCTCGCAGGTGATCTTGTTTCAGTAGTGCGCTGGGAATGAACTGCTGGTGAAGCTTCATGTTCTTGACTGTTCGTGCCCGAAGCTTATGTCTCTTCCCATCCTTTCCCTTCAGGTGCACCGTGACCAGCTGACTGCCTTCCTCGTGCTGAGACATGTTGACTCCGTGCATGTGAAGTGGTGTGAGAGGTCCCTTGGCGCCGATCTTCTTTGCCAGCCCTTCGTCGATGAGGGTAATGGTAGCCCCTTCATCGAGTAGAGCATGGGTCTTCTCCTCCCCCCGTGGCCCGACGACGGTGACTGGGCACATCTTCAGCAGGACCGCTTGAGTCGACACAGTGGCTTTGGATGCCACCGACAGCACAGCTTCGGCTTCACTTGTCGTTGAGGGTCTAGGCGTCTTATCTTCTCGGTGCAGAGTCGGATGGTGAGGACGGCGACACTCGTTCACGCCGCACAGCTTTGCTTTGCAGCTGTTGCGTCTGTGCTTCTTAGTTATGCACTTGAAACATAACTTCTTTTCCTTCACGAGTTCCCATCGTTCATCTAACGTGAGCCCTTTATATTTGGGGCACTGTGGCAGTGTATGAGTCTGCTCACAACTAGGACATCGGCTGATTTGTTCCTCTTCAGCTTCAGTCACGTTGTACACGGCACTTGTCTTCTTCCTTTGGGTCCCGGTGTTCATCGAGGGTCTGGTCTCCCTCCGGGTTGCAGCAGGTGTTGAGACGCTCGTAGGTGGGGCATATGCATACTTCAATGCCCGGTCTGCCTCGCGCATGAGGAAGCGAGACAGCACTACAATCTCTGGATGTAATGTCCCGTCGTGTTCTTCGGCGTAGTCACACCAGCGTGCCCTGATGTGAGGACTCAGTTTGTCCAGGACTTCCCTCGCCAGCATTGGGTTGTAGAGGTACCCCTGGCGTCCGATGCTGTTCAGGATGCTGACTACGCTTTGAACTTTCACTGCAAAGCTGTTCAGGTCTACTGCTGATGACCCAGGTCTCGGAAGCTTCTTCAGTTCCAGGAAGGCTTGATCTATGATGACTTCAGGCCGCCCGAAGCACTGTTCGAGGGTCTTCATCACGACGTCAGGATCTGTAGCGGCGTGTAACAGGCCAGCTACGACGTTTCTCGCTTCTCCCCGAAGGCAGCTCCTCAGTCTTTGCAGGTTCTCGTTCGCAGATATCTGGTATATCTTCGTAGAGTCTTGATAGGCTGCTCTGAACGACAGCCACTCGTTAGCTATTCCAGAAAAGATCGGTAGGTCAGTGCATCTTATTCTGGGTCTAGCCATCTTCTCCAGGGCTTCAGCCAATTGCTCGATCCCTGGCCTCGTTCTGGTTGGAGTGGGTGACCTTCCTCTTGTTTCGAATCGAAGGTGCCGTTCCCCTCCAGTCCGTCTCTGCTCCCCTTCCTCCCCCCGTGTGCTGATGGGGTTGGTGCGGAGCCAGGCGTCCACCCTTTGTTGGTGGTCAAGAGGTTCTTCATGCAGGCTCTCCTGCTCCTCTTGGATGTTGCTGATGTCTGCGGCCAGCCGCTTTCTGATGAGTTCAGCTTCGATTTCCAATTCTTTTTTCCTCAGGTTTGCTAGCTTCTCTGCTGCTTCAAGTTCCGCCAGTCGCACCCTAGCGGTCACACTTGCCGTCGATCGCACTGAATGCCCTGGTGACCTGGTTCGGGGTCGGTCTCCAGTCTTCAGGGTTCGGTAGGCAGCGGAGGGTGTGGGGGCAGAGGCATCGTTCGTAGCCCCTAGCCCAACCTCCGTATCCAGGAGTGTGGTCGGTGAGGCTGGTGGATTCTGAGAGAATCTTCGTCTTCGCTCTAACTCGATACGTTCAGCTTCCTGGCTTCGATCTTCCATACGGGCGCGACCTTCCAGGTGGCGCTGATCTTCCAGGTGTCGCTGATCATCCAAGTGTCGCTGATCATCCAAGTGTCGCTGATCATCCAGGTATTGCAGGTGTTCCAAGTGTTGTCGACCTTCCAGGTGTCGTCGACCTTCCAGATGTCGTCGACCCTCCAGGCGGCGCAGGTCGTCAGGGCGGCGCAGGTCGTCAGGGCGGCGCAGGTCGTCAGGGCGGCGCAGGTCGTCAGGGCGGCGCAGGTCGTCAGGGCGGCGCAGGTCGTCAGGGCGGCGCAGCTCGTCAGGGCGGCGCAGCTCGCCAGGGCGGCGCAGCTCGTCAGGGCGGCGCAGGTCGTCAGGGCGGCGCAGGTCGTCAGGGCGGCGCAGGTCGTCAGGGCGGCGCAGGTCGTCAGGGCGGCGCAGGTCGTCAGGGCGGCGCAGCTCGTCCTGGGCGGCGCCGGTCCCTGGGCGGCGCTGGTCCTGGGCGGCGCTGTTCCCTGGGCGGGACTGCTCCAGGGCGGCGCCGGCCCCTGGGCGGCGCTGGGCCTGGGCGGCGCTGTTCCCTGGGCGGGACTGCTCCTGGGCGGCGCCGGTCCCTGGGTGGCGCTGGTCCTGGGCGGTGCTGGTCCCTGGGCGGCGCTGCTCCTCCAGGTCGGCAGCATCCCCTTGGCTCCTGGTGATGACCATTCTTCAATCCGGGTCGATGGGCCAGCTTGTGGTGGACTGTATTAAAAGATTATTTATTATTTTATCATTTATTGCTATCTAGCTTACTTTACTAACACTGGAACTGGAATACATTTTGTTCCTAAATACCCCTATATTTATTCCCAAATTTACATGTGCAATCTACATACTACTGAGTGAGAACATTTCAAATGCCCCACTCTAATTGGCTACACAAAGTAATCAATATTTACACGTAAAGACATGTTTAAACTAAATCGAAACAAGTCGGGCGGCGGTCGGGTCGCCGTCGGGTTTTTCCGGGCTCGTCGTCGGCAACACACGTTGTCGCTCGGCGATTGTCGTTGCTCGTACCGATGAGTGTTCGGCAACAGTCGATCTTCGGGGCCTGTCGTTACTCATCGTTGTCGGCGACGGTCGGTCGTCGGGGTTCTTCGTTGCTCGTCGTTGTCGGCAACAATTATGATGTATGATTTGATGTTTCCTCGTAGCTACGGAACGGATAAAGTGTTTTCTATAATGTATTTTCTATAATATATATATCGTTATTGATCGGTAGATTCTTCTTTGGTGACGGGAATGTCCATGTGTAAATTAAAATAACAAAATACCGGGTGCTATCTTTTAGGCTTTAAATCTTTTTTATCAAAATGAAGGGGTCTCAAAATTTATGTTATTTTTATATTCAAAATAATTATGTTTAAAAGCAACTTGTAATAGTACAATCTATATTTTCTTAATTTCTGTGCATGTCCCAATATCTTTCATTTTCTTTTTTTTTAGGAAGAACATACTCTTCATATCATTGAGAGTTCTGTTCCAAAGTACACTGCGTTTCGTCTTCGTCACTCTGCGATTCAGGGATGTATGGGCGTTTTCGATTCAATTCAAAAAATTGTAACAATTCTTTAAGCTATAAAAAATATAAAGTCGCAGTGTATTACAAAATCTATACTAATATCCATACTAATATTATAAATGCGAAAGTAACTCTGTCTGTCTGTCTCCTTTTCACACTTAATCCGCTGAACTGATTTAGACGAAATTTGGTATGGAGATAGTTTGAGATCCCGGGAAGGACATAGGATAATTTTTACCCCGGAAATCATCCCTTAAGAAGGTGAAAAGGGGGGTGGAACTTTGTATGCGAAATTAATCATTTCTCAACTAAGAGATATAAAACTCATCATACCTATGTATGATATATGTATATAGACTATATAGTCTATGTATTCCATACTAACCGTCATAAGGTATCTAGGGCCGAACTCGAGCGAAATAATAGACGTCATCTCAATAGCTAAACTCAATACTTTCAAACTTTTCTTGGGAATTTTAGTTGCCAATATTGTACCAAGTTTATAAAAAAAACTTTGCAACACCAATTTCAGAACATATTTTAAAATATATTCTTAAGCTATTTAAATTGTATAGTCAAAGAAAAAAGAATACCAAATGTTTACAATATCTGATTCAAAATAGTCATTTCAAGTAAATCACGTATCTAAACACAAGGAACTCACTCTAAACGAATTAACAAACTGCTTAGGTCTGATATTAGATTCTGACTGAACGAAATCAAGTGTAAATAAGCCAAAAAAAGAAAAAAAAGCACAAAGTTTTCATATATGGCTGAAGGCACCGTAGGGGTGTCATTTTAACGTATGGCGCGTGACGCCCTAGAGGTGTCATGAAAAATTTGTTCGCCGCCACGGGCCGTAGTTCGTAAAAAAGGCCGTCGCAATGAATCGGTTAACTCTCACCGGTCGTGTCGAATAGTCGTCCCACCGGAGTATGAGAGGGACAGGAATAGAGAGTGCACTTGTGTCTGCGCGTACATTTGTGCATTATAATATCTCCTGCGCAGTTGGCTAGTCTCAATGAGATTAGCCGCCGTGGCCGGAATCGGTCAGGAGGACATCATCATCAATATATAAATAATACTTAGATTTACGCGAAAGTTTGACATCCAATTTACTACTAATATTATAAACGCGAAAGTTTGTGAGGGTGTATGGATGTATAGATGTATGGATGTTTGTTACTTTTTCACGCAAAAAACTACTGAATGGATTTTAATGAAACTTTAAAATAATATAGCTCATACATCAGAATAACACATAGGCTACTTTTTATCCCGGAAATATGTACGGTTCTAATGGAGTAGATTTGTTTTTGTTTTTCTAGTTTTAAATAAAACTCTCCCGTGACCATGATTACTGTTAAGAATTCGACACGTCGCGTCGGGTACCGAAAATTAGTTAATATGTATTTTTAAAACTTATCTTTCTGAACACAATGAAAGTGGGTATAATTTTTTATTTTGCTCATTGCACATACTGCGGGCGCAGTAGTCTTTTAAACAGTTCATCAAAATACCATTTCAGACATCAATCACTATCGCTTGTATGCCCCTTTTTTATTCTTTTAGTCTGAAGGTGAGGGTTAAATCTACTGATTTAATTTTTAAAACTTTTGATCATAAGTGGTTCTTTTCAACAAATTCCGTATACAATTTGTACCTACTTCTGCCTAGACGCGAGGTTTATACATTAGATCGTTTCTAAATGACTGAGGTCGCGTAAAGCTTTGAGCGCCTTGAATAGAACTGAGCCGTGTTCAGGCTTCAAGTTTTTTTCATAGTTATCTTTAGGTCTAAAACACTAATTTGACATACCTCGTAAGTTCATTTTAAATAATATAAAACCGGCCAAGTGCGAGTCGGACTCGTGCACGAAGGGTTCCGTGCCATTATCTATAAAAACGTCAAAAAAATCATGTCAACAGATAGCCCCCTTAAATATTTATTTTATTCCGTTTTTTAGTATTTGTCGTTTAGCAGAAACAGAAATACATCATCTGTGAAAATTTCAACTGTCTAACAATCACGGTTCATGAGATACAGCCTGGTGACAGACGGACAGACAGACAGACGGACGGACAGCGAAGTCTTAGTAATAGGGTCCCGTTTTACTCTTTGGGTACGGAACCCTAATAAAAATACTTTTACATTAATGGTTTTACAATACAAATGTACAAATATCTAAATTTATATAAGTTCCAAATGGCTACTTTAAAAGTTATAACACTGGAAAACTTAAGTGACACCATTTCCGACTACAAAAAGCTTAGTGGATTTCCGTAGCTAAATGGGTAATTTTCATCACTGCCAAGAGAAAGTTACAAGGTTCTCGTAAATCACATCTTAAAACACTAAATAGACAGGTCTCATTAAAGTTTTACTACGCTAAGACTAAAGATTAATAGCTATTCGAATATCTTTCAGAAAGTATCAATCTTTTAACTATATAAGTTAGTGTTTATAAAATCATTCTATAATTTTAACAGTTAAAAATGGGTATTGCATTGATTAAAAGATTTTCTTGTATGCTTTCAATTTTATTGAAAACGAAACAATAATATATAACATAACAAAATAATATGATCTGAGTTAGTAAATTTTCTTTAAATAATTTTATAAGTACCAATCTAATTATTAATTCAGATAATTCATTCCCACGGGAAAACACAATAAATGGTTCTATTGAGTCGTTCTTAGGAATTAACATGTCTAACACTGTCTAAACCTTAAGAGATCATCAAAACAATGAACCAATTAGAAAATTGTAGGTCTTAATAAGGCCTATAGAAAAATGTGCAATAAAAAAAGCATAAGTCTTTCTCCTAAGGTACACTCGCAATAACTATTCATATCTATTTAAAATGTACCTAGGAATGTATTCAGCACTTTCTAACGTCCCACTGCTGGGCACGGGCCTCCCTTCAAATCGAGGGGGATCAGGCAATAGTCCACCACGCTGGCCAGGTGCGGATTTGTGGACTTCACATGTCTTTTGAAAACTTGCTAGGTGCTCTCAGACATGCAGGTTTCCTCACGATGTTTTCCTTCACCGTAAGGCAAGGTGGCAACCATGTTATAAATGATTCGCACATGAAAACATCAGAGATGCGAGACCCGGGATTTGAACCCGCTTCCCTCGGTTTCACTGTACCTAGGAATGCACCCGAGCAAAGCAAGTGGAAGTCACTAGTCTATGATATAAGTACACCGTACAGTGTACCGGAACTGTATTTAAGGCTAAGGGACAATTAGGTAGGTATTAACTACCAGTAGGGATCTAATGTCTATATTGTGACTTTTTTTACAAACCAGTTTGCATTTACCTTGTTCTTGTTTATCTTTTGCTATTGTTAGGTTTCTACATTTACCTCAAAAGAAAAAAAGGGGATCTCGTAGGATTATTAGAAAAATACGAGTTTTTCTGTCCTTCTGTCTATTATCGGCTTTTTCTCCGAACTAAAATTAAAAAAATATAGGTGTAGTGACAAAAGACATAAAATGTGGCACCTATATCTCAAACAACTGAATTTTGATTCTAGGTATCAACCGAGAAAAAAAAGTGTGTGTACTTATGTACGCACGTAAGAAGTAATACTTCTTTGTTTGTTAGTCAATTTAAATAAAAGGTTGTTTTTTTAAGTGTTTAAACTTTTTTTTAATGTTCTTTATTTTTTTTCGTATTCTTCTCAGTAAGCCCTTTCATTTGATATTCATGTCATGGGGATACATCAGTAAAACAGTCCGCCATCTTTGGGATTCCGCCGCATCGGATTTATAATGGCGTCACTTTATTTATTGTGTTTCTCTCATCAAGCCCTTTTATTTGACGCCCATATCATAAGGGTCTCTATGGAAATGATAAATCGCCATTTTATAACGTCACTATATTGGATTAAAAATGGCGGCATTTAGATAATCGTGCATTCTCACGAGAAACAAATGTGTGTGCCTTCTTCCTCAAAGTATACTAATAGAGATTTAATGACTAACTTTACACTGTAGTCAATAGCTACTAACTTCATACTGTAGTTAGTCCATTGAAAAGTTACATTTGGGGTTGCATTTGTCAGAGGACGCAATTTTACTTTTTAGATATCAAGGCGGGTTAGTGTAAAGTTAAATCCAAGTTTGTGGGGTTGCAGCCCTTGTCCCACGGCCGCCATCTTGGAAAAAGTGGTACAAACGGTTTTTATGGTTTATCTGACAAACTATAGGTCTCACAAAAATTATGTTAAACCATTTTTGGTGGCAAATAAAATTCTCTACAACTTTGGTCAAGTAACTTTTAGTCGTAGAACCAAAAATAACGAAGTTATAAGTCGAAATCGATGAAAATTTGAGAAAAAATTTCTATTGGTCGTTATAACTTTTTTTCTGATCATTTTACAAAAAAAATATACCAGACCATTTTTATAGAGTAATGCTGTAAGACCTTGCTTTTTGCCAAATTTCGTGTTTCTAGGTCAACGGAAACTACCATATAAGTTTTCGATCTACAACCTATAGGGTACTTCCGGTTGACCTAGATTTGTCAATTTTGGTTAAAAGCAAGGTCTTACACCACAAGTAAAGGGAAATTTCTGAAAAATAAAAAAAAGTTGAAAAAAATTATGGTAAGGTAGGTAACTTACAAGTTTCCGCGAAAATCTAAATTTGCCCATATCTTTTTATCGTATTGACTCAGAACCTTGATTTTTATACACCTAATAGGGACTACAGACCTCAGTATCTGGTATAAATTTCAACTTGCTAGGTTCACCCGTTCCTGAAACACCACCACCAACCGTTTCTGACACACGGAAAGACGGACAAGAGAGTGATCTTATAATTAAAGGGTTCCTTTTTTACCTTTTGAGGTACAGAACCCTAAAAATGAAAAGATGATTGAAAATTATGGCAAATCATTAATATTTATGTACATATAGTTATGAATACTGAAGAATAGTATTCGTTTCGCAGCACTGTAAAACCTTAATTAATGAATAAAATTTAAAAAGTTCATAATGAAAATTATTCCTTAAAAAATCCTCTATAAAAATGGTCTGATATATTTTTTTTGTAAAATGATCAGAAAAAAAGTTATAACGACCAATAGAAATTTTTTCTCAAATTTTCATCTACTTTCACTTATAACTTCGTTATTTTTGGTTCTACGACTAAAAGTTACTTGACCAAAGTTGTAGAGAATTTTATTTGCCACCAAAAATGGTTTAACATAATTTTTGTGAGACCTATAGTTCCTCAGACAAACCATAAAAACCATTTGTACCACTTTTTCCAAGATGGCGGCCGTGGGACAAGGGCTGCAACCCCACAAACTTGGATTTAACTTTACACTAACCCCTCCTTGATATCTAAAAAATAAAATTGAGTCCTCTGACAAATGCACGCTAAGGTCAAAAAAATGAAACATTTCAATGGACTAAGTCTAAATCTGTCGCTTCGTAAAAAAATCACTCTCATCATGCATTTTTAATTTTTTTTTAATTTTTCATAAGGTATAATTTCAAAACATATTAAATATATAAATGAAAGGGCTTTATGAACCTAGAATATCCTAAAAAAATAGAAAAAGCACCTAGTGGGTTATTTTTTTATTTCTTGATTTATCTAAACTTAAAACCCACATAGGTCTAAATTATCAATATTATATTATCTAAACGATAAAATAACACAAACTTTAAAGAAAAATTTAAAATATCATTAAAGGAGTCTGCCCACTACCCCGTCTCATACCATGACCGTGCTAGGAGCGTGTCAGGCAAAAAAATATTCTTTGTATTGAAATGTATGAGACTCTGCCCACTAGACCGTTCCGTCACCGACCGGCACCGTCGCGTGCCGTGCACGGAGCGTCAACAATTGTCGGTGAGAATATTTTGCCGGTGCCGGTACGCTCCGTGCCTGGCACGCGACGTTGCCGAACCGGTGTGCGCAGACGTCAAAACGGGGAGCATACGGGTTATAACCGCGTATGATGACCGTTCTAAGCCCGTTACGTATTGCCGCTTGTCTTGTAGAGATGGGCGATAATCGTTGTTAAAGATGGGTTAGTACCGATATTTCTCAGGATTAGGTAATATTAATATATTCGTCTGGCAATATTATAATATTGTAACTAATACTTCTATATTAGTGATATTTATCTAAAAACAACAGGTAATACTAAAACGGGAACCATACGGATATGACACGCGGATGATACGCGGTTGATACGCGGATGATACGCGGTTGATACGCGGTTGATACGCGGATGATACGCGGATGCTACGGTCACTATAACCGTTATGTACGGGCATGATACGCTGTTGATACGGTCTAGTGGGCATAGTAGTCCGTGCCGTGCTCGTTTCCGTGCCTGATACGTTCATAGCACGGTCATGGTATGAGACGGTGTAGTGGGCAGAGTCCCTTATGCTTGCGATATTGTAAAACAGTATTCTCTGGCAGGACATATTGCAGCGTATTGTTTTGTTGATTCATTTAATATCTTAGTTGTTGCATTTTGAAATTACAGATAACTATTCGTCGACAGTTCCCCTCACTTGTAAAACGATATAAAACACTTAAAACGCATAAACTGAATGTCTGTTCGTCTCTTAACTATCTACTTAAATAAATGATAAAGTTATAAAGTCTTACTAGCAGAACCCGCGGCTTTGCTCGCGCTAAAACAAAAAAGAACTCTAAAAGATAGTTTTCGTACAAATTTTCATGCCCTATATTACCCTCTTATGGAATAAATTTCGAAAGATGTTAAAACACGTATTTAATTGTATTGAAGAGCATTAATTAATTCAAGTAATTTATGCTTATGCCTTAGTGATAATGTCATATTTTTTCCAAATAATCTAAAAAATACGAATAATTACTATTTTTACACCCGCCGCGCCGTAACACGGGAACTATTCACTTTAGCAAGATTATGTACGGGACTGTTTTTGTTTGCAATTATAATAAATGTAAGTAGATTATTATTTTAGTGTACAATACTTTTTGTGCTAGACCAAATAGTTCTCGAAATATTTAAGAAAAACTGATGTACGAGTAAATCACTAATTTACCAACTTCAACCCCCCTCCCTCCCCAAACCCGATGCTCAAAATGGTATAACTTTTTACCAAACAATATGTGGACTGTATAGAACAATTTGGAGTTGGAAGGAAACTTTTACTTTGGATGTTCAGTTTAGGCCGTTTTTTGGACTAATTGCACTGTACTAAACGTGTTTTCTTATGGGAATGAGATAATCTCTCGCAGCAAAAAGTAGCCAATGTCACTCTCCAGCCATCCAACTACCTCCACACAAAAAAATTACGCTAATACGTCATTTTGTTTCGATGTGAAAAAAGGCCAAAGGAACGAATGAACGGACGGACGGACGGAGCACATGAGTGTGAGCGAATTTTGAAAATTTTGGATGAATAATTGTGAACAAATTGTTTTTAGAAAATGAAAATCACGAATAAAATAAACATTATCCTATGCTAGACGGTATTGTAACCATTTAAAATGAATGTTAGAATTATTAAAAGAGTTGAGAGAATTTCAGGTAAATTTCCCTTCTCTTTAACGTAAGCTGCGTCACATCCAGTTAGATAACTATAAACTATCGATATTTTTGCCATAGTTTGCAAACCGCAACTGTGTCCGAGTAGTAGTGCTTTGCAACGGGTGACCGGTGGACAGCGATTTCCATAGTTTTCCCAAGTCACATTTTCAAAAAATTTATTATCGCTTGGCGGTCAGCCCAACAGTTTTGTTTCTTTAGTCACCCACTCTTTTCTTGCAAAAAGAAAATTAATAGCTTCAGTAGTAGTTTGGTTATATAACACGTATTTATTTTATCTATATAAATAAAAATGTGTGGGTAAGCGCATAACTCAAGAATGGCTGGACCAATTCGGCTAATTTGTTTTTGGTATGTTCCTTAAGGTCCACGGAAGGTTTTAATACTTAAAAAATACTATATCCATGTTACTATATCCAAGCAAAGCGAGGGTGAGTCGCTAGTTATGTAATGAAAATATACTCCTAATATGTTCGTGTTATGAGATCTTTGTTGCAAGGTAAAATGTGTTTCGTATCGCCTAGCATGCCTATTGACAAAATAATTACTATCGCTTTAATGCTTTTTTAGCACCGACAATAAAGAAATATACGTACTTAATTTATAATTATAATTAAATATTAATGTGTTATATGTTTGTGCGTTTGGAGTCATAGCTCCCAAATGGGTGGAATGACTTCAATACTTTTTAATAGTGATGTCTTATAAGTATATGTTAACTAAACAATCCCATTAAATACAACATATCTGTAAATATAATGTCAAACTGTTGTAGGTTAAAAATAATTCGGCCGCGGCCAAGCAGCGGGTAAATGCTAGTATGAAATATGCAAATACGTCATGTATCGGCGGAAAATATATGCAGTAGCCTATTGTCGTGTTGAATTTTTGTAAAATTCCCGAGGCACGATGTATGCACATAGTCGTTGTAATGCTGCGAGGGCTTGTCTCGTAAATATTTTGCGCACGCAATTTACTGCTTTGGGAATCCTCTTAACGGAATACTCGGGCAGTTAGTGAGCCCCTGGATATTTATAATTTTCGCGAAGCCTTTACTGAATCGCTTTTGTTCTCGGTAAGTCTCTTTCAATGAGATTTTCTTTTAATTTTTACAGTAAAAATAAAACTAGCTTAAATGTTCGGATTTAGTTGAAATATATTATGTTGTAATTAGAACTGATTTGAAGAACGATTATATCGAGTAATATATTCTTGAATAATTTCAATAATGATGAATTTCTTAACTGACGTTGTACATATTATTATTTTATTATTGTTTGAAATAAGTTTCTTGCTAAGTTTTAATTTATATTAGAGAGGCATTTGTGACTACAGATCGTAAACTATTTTTATGAAAAAATACTCCGATCCGGTGCTAAATATATTGACATAAAAAGATTTTTATGTTTAATGGAACTTTGAATATTCAGTACCAAAAAACTAGTAAAGAATTAAGCTTAATATTTCATATAAATATTTTCAATTGAAATTTGTATGAGTGATTACAGCGTAAAGTCATCTTTTCCTTTTATTACAATAGTTGGTATATCTCCTCCGCAAGGAAAATTGAAAACTTTGAAGTTACCGAGTACGTACGTACTATCACTACTACGTACCCAGCTTAAATATCAAGAAGTTAGTTTTGTCTGGCAACAAAATGTTCCATATTATTGTCGTGTTATACTTTTCTACTTAACGTCTGAAGTCGCAAGTGTCTCCAAGTAACGGTGCTTCCGTTGTTTCGCCAACTTTTAACGAGTTTGTTGGACACGAGGAAAAGTGAGGCCCGAAGTGCCGACGACCGACGTCTTCCACACATATGTTACACACGCTCATAAACACTGTCGTGGAAATATGACACCCTGAACTTAACTTTATTAGTCTTTGTTGATATATTCTCATCATTCGTAATAAGTCTAGTTTTCATTGTAATTAATTTTATTAAAATACTAGCGACTCACCCTCGCTACGTTTGGATTCGTCCATAGCTTGCTTCGCCATACAAACTTTCATCCTCATTCTCACCCCCTAGTTAAGGGATCATTTCTGGGTTTTCAACTATTTCACTCACTCACTTTTCATATCATGAGATTAAAAAAAAACTTATTTTAGTAAAAAAAAAATCTTTAAATTTTACTTCTATACAAAACTTGTCCTGACATTAACAAACATAAACAAAAAGAATTATCCCACTTTGGTGCAGTCGATCGGAGGTTATGCGCGTACATACATTTCGGTGATTCATTTTTATTTATATCGATAACGTTTTATTTTTTATCAACCTTAGACAGAGTTGGTTTTGAAAATATTATATTCATCTAAATATCATCCGTTCTACCAATACAGTAAACAAAAAAAAAAACATTTATTTATTTTTCCTTTTGAATCCATTAAAAAGTGTTTCGTGCGTTTTAAGTATTTAACTGGCAATAGCACTTAACGTGAAAGAAGCTAAGCGATTTTAAAGCAAATGGGGATCTGTTAGTTTCATTACACTTGAAATAATAATGATAGCTTTTGTGTTTCAATGAGATGGCATCTAAAGATTCGAAAGAAAGGTTAGGTAAACGATATACTGAAGTCTTTTAAAAAATAGAATCTGTTAAGACCACTTAAAATCTGAAAAAATATAAAAAAAATATTAAATGAAACAGTACGTTATTGCCAATTTTAAACTATATATAACCCTTCATAAGAGAAAACCGTATATCAAACAATACGTTTTTCAATTATTTTCCAAAACCACGTCATACAATTCACCACAAAAATACTGAACTGAACTAAAAATACAATGTACCGCAACCGTTACGTTTTACAGTTAAAATCTGGATAGAGCAATTGAGTCAAAACTAGTTAATAGATAAAAAAACGCTCATCGCTCGTAAATAAGAACGTGTGTTACGATCAACGATCCTGGCCGGCCACGGGTAGCACTTAAAAGTGCCGTTAAAAGCGGAACCGTTTCAAAAGCGCCGTATAAATAACGCAGCTACGACGGCATTTACCGGCGACGATACTTTACCATATTCTTTCGTTTCCATTTGCTCATTCGGTTTCATTATAACTTTAAGTTGTGAGATCACCTATGTTATCGTTTTTTAACACTAGTTTTTGCCCGTGGCACCGCTTGAGGTAAGCCGGCAGGAAAAAAGACAGCCTATATCTGTTTATTGTTCATATGCCTCCAATACTGGGTAAATTACAAACAAAGGTAACAAACGTAGAGTTACTTTCATATTTATTCCATACAGTTTATAATTACCATTTTACGGGAAAAAGGGGTTATTCCTGGGATTAAAACATTCGTAAAAAGTAGCCTGTGATACTTCGCCAAATTCTCTATCCGCTAGTAAAAATTGAAATGCTGTTAGTACGCATATTACTGAGAACAGCAGGACTGACGTGCGTCATTTTGTAAAAATGTTTGTTGTAGTCTGAATAAGAATTCTAAACAAAAAAAAAAAAAATTAAAAAGTTATCCGGAAAATTTGGAAATTCGGTAAAAACTGAAAGTGATTTCTCTATAACATTACTCTGCTTGTAAAGGTATGACCTCGAATGAAAACAAATTTACTGAAACCTGTCGGGTCCGTTAGCATTTAAATAAATCACAGCGTCGACTCCGAAAATTTGTGACAGACAAATAAACACTTGAATTAGGTTAGAATTGTATTTTTATTAAAAGTAAAAGAACAATTGAATTTTTAAACCTAAAAATACCTAATTTATTGCTAATATTACACTACTTCGTAGCTAATTAAGGTTGTAGATAGTTATGATAAATGTTTTAAATAAGCTAAAAATCGTTGTGAAGCTCAACACGCAAGCGATGTTTTAGCCAGCCTAATGTTTGTTGTCGTTCAAGGGTCGAATGAGTGGACTCCGTAAAAACGCACCCCAAACGGGGTGAAAACTGTCGACACGCTTGATCTCGGGTGTGGGAATAGTGATGCGAAATATTCGATGGTAATGTCGATGTTTTTATGTTCTTGTCTTTTTGAATTTTATGATTTATGAAATATTAAGTTATACTTAATTTAAGACCTTTTTTTAAAATCAAAACTTAAAAGTGAACTTTATTATAAAAAAAGCCTTTTAAATTCATTAATATTGTAAGAATATCAGTACCTACGTTAAAATTTTGTTAAACCTACCTTACATAGGTATTATTCGTCCGTATTATAATATTATAAATGTGCAAGTTTGTGAGTATGGATATTTGTTACTCTTTCATGCCCGAACAGCATAACGGATCTGGATGAAATTTGACAGAAAGATAGATTACAGTCTGGAATAATACATAGGCTACTTTATATCCTGGAAAAAATTACTCTTCCCATGGGATAGGTTTGTTACTCTTTCACGCCAGAACGGCTGGACCGATCTGGATGAAATTTGGCACAGAGATAGATTATAGTCTGGAATAGCACATAGGTTACATTTTACCTGGAAAAATTACGGTTCCAGTGGGATATATAAATTTGTTTTTGTTTTTCTAGAGGCGAACCCGAGCAAAGCGAGGGTGAGCCGCTACTTATTAAATAATATATTGATAACTTTCACAATATATTTAATTTTCATAATTTTCTAGTATAGATATTTGATAAATTTCGATTCGTTACTTTTTTGATTAATTCATACAAAACATTTGAAACAAATAATCTAGTATTTGGAAACATTGCGCATATTGCATTATTATTATTGTGGATATAACAACACTATCTATGTAAGTACTGAAATATTTGATATTTTATAGGTCATATCAAATATATACAATTAATATGAACATACATTAATAAAGGCAGTCAATTTAACTCTATTGTACTGATACTTTTTAACTGATATATCGAGTTTTTTTAATTCTTTATTAATTAAAATGTATAGTTTTTACATTTTCCTCTCTGTTACGGACATCTCTTATTAGGCAGCTTATTTTATTAGCAGCGTGGCTTTAAATCAGCTCTACGGAGACAGGTGAGGCAATCGTCATCCCCTTCACGTTCGACGATAATTCTCCCTTCATTTGCCTCCTTCTTATATATTAACCTTGCCTTATTGAACCAGCTTAGAGCCTTAGTTGTTGTACCTTACAAAGGTTGAGTACTAAAATAAATCAATTGAGCCAATATCATGTGTTATCAAGGCTATATGTTTCGTAAACAGAGCAAGTAGATTTACAGCGTGTGATCCATAAATTGTCTTCGAAGGGACTCTGCAAAATCTACGTCAGCATGGGCCCGGACAGGGTCAGACTGATTGCTCCATCTATCTGCAGGGTCGAGGGATCGTGGATAAAATAACATGCTATAATCGCTATAGATTATCTTGTAAAGGTGTGAAAAAGGTCGCTTTATTAAAATAAGGCTGGCTTAATATAATATTTTCATTATGTTCTTATAAAGTGAATTTGTCTTTTATAATTTTACGGATATTTGAAATGA
The DNA here is from genome assembly GCA_905404265.1 of Fabriciana adippe. Lineage (NCBI taxonomy): Eukaryota > Metazoa > Arthropoda > Insecta > Lepidoptera > Nymphalidae > Fabriciana > Fabriciana adippe. The sequence continues at coordinate 10,596,309 of FR989985.1, forward strand.
TTTATTTCAGAGAGGTATTAAGATTAAAATATATACGATTAAAATCAGAGATTCAATACGACAAACGAACCGTGTAAGAATATTCATGGAGATGCCTCAAGATTATGACTGTGCTTAAAAACACAATCATATTATTTTAACACTGAGCTATGAAATGCTAATATATATTTGAGTATCAATGCCAGACGTGATTTTAACCACAAGTATTTATGAGTATGAAAGAAGGCAGAAATCCGAATCGTAGGTAGGTTTCTATTGCGTTTCCTACTTGCATCGTGAGGCTTTTGAAAATCGCTTTTAGTTTAATGTCTGCTTTACGTGCGAGTGCAACGACAATGGGCAATTTTATAGCTCCCGCGTGCATAGAGGAGCATTGTCGACTGCGAAGACTGATTGTTTTTTTTTCTCCACCGCTGCTATGATTGTAGCTTATTTTCTTATAAGCTGAGATGTGATAAATAAGATTTTGTTTGAAATTTTCTCATACATTGTTCAATTACTCAATATTTTTACATATTACAATATAGGTACATATGTATATTTTACGTAGGTATTAATATGTTAGGCTTTAGAAACGAAAAACTTGAAGACCTTAAAATAATCCGCTCCAAGCTGTAATTAGCTTATGAAACTTTTATAATTGTGTTGCTAAAACTTCAAGTTACGGCAACATGTTTCATTTTAATACTGTATCAAGAAACCGAGATATGAAGTAGAGTCGGTAGGAAACAAGGGTAGCGTTGCTTGTAAGAACCCATACGGACTATATTCTGAAAATCTCTGAAAGAAACAAAACTTAGTGGTTATTTTATAAAAGTTACCAGCGACTCATCCCACCTACAATTATACATATGTATATAGTTTTATAATAATGTACGGAACTCTGTCCGATTTGTTGACGTGTATGATTATTGCTCCGCTCCCATGGGTAGTATATGATATTATATAGCCTTATAGCCTTCCCTCAATAAACGGGCTATCTAATACAAAAATATTTTTTTCAAATCGGATTAGTAGTTACTGAGATTAGCGCGCCCAAACAAATAAACAAACAAACTCTGCCTCTTTATAATATTAGTATAGATAAAGTCATGCCTTTACCTGTATTTACTACTAGCGACTTACTCTCGTTTCGCTCGGGTGCGTCCCCAGTTACGTTTTAATTTTTTCGAGCGGAACTCTAATTCTTTTTCTAAAATGAAGGTAGCCTAAGTTACTTCTTATCACATCAGATATCTGCTAGTGAAAGTCCCGTTAAAATCAGTCCAGCCGTTTCGGAGATTAGCAGAAACAAGTAGACAGACAACAAATTTAAAAATTCTGTTTTCTTCTAAGGACCTTATATAATTTCGTATGCATTTAGTACAAAGCTCTTATTTTGACTGTCTGACTGTATTATTATCAACTATCAATATTATTTGTATAAATATTTGATTTATTTAAAATAAATAAATAAACAAACCAGTAAAATAATATCGATTTGATTTTTAGAAATTTATTTAATTAAAATATTTTATTAATTTACAACAGTTATGTACTATATAATTGTTTTTTTTTAATCTAAATAAAACTCTTTAACTATATTAATTTATTTGTACTACACGTACATACAAATTCAGACCATTATTCAGTTCGTGTAGGCACAATAATGTTAATTTAACAATGTTCAAGTAATAAAAATAGAAGTAATGTATTCGAATAGAGCTTGCATTATATATTGAATATTAAACTAAGTGGAATGTGGAGCTTCGGATCTGGAATGGATCTCGCTAAACTCGGCGAAACTTGCGGAATAATAAAGATATTAAGTCAAACATTATAATAGTTTAAGGTTAATAGACGTATAATTAACGCCTTAAAATGAAATTATGTCATGTTACTTTTATACCATAGACATAAAAGTATCAGAAATTGCACAATACTTTTATATGCAAATGTTATTTAAAATATCAAAAATTGAGCATTTGAGATGTATCATTTACAAATAATAATTATCATCAAGTTAATAGTTGGCATATGTTAAGAAAGATAAATAAAAATAAGTAGATAGACAGGGCCGGATTTATATGTGGCCCTTGGGCTGCCACCAATATTATTATAAAGAAATTAAAAATTAGTTTTTTTAACTCAAAATTTCAAATAAAAAATAATTAAATATATATATATATATATATATATTCAGATATTTCTATTTTAGGAGATCTGCTCATGTGGGTCACCTGGACTGCAGCCACGGCCCACCTCTAAATGCAGCTCTGGATAAGCAATTATAGTTAGTTAAATAAACTTATTTAATTTACTTATTTATTTTATTTTTATCTTTCTTGGTTCTATTTTCCAACAATTTTTGTAAGTATAAATAAAAAATCTATAAGCCCTTCGCACATACAAAATCAAAGTGTTCTTTCGCACTTAAACAGCAGGCGACAAGAATAACGTTAGCGGGGACACCCGCGTCTATTGCTGAGTTCTTTCCGTTTCCGCTAGACAGATATTATATTGTTGCAAAAATATTAGGATATTTTGAATTTATAAGAAGTATTTTTAACGTTTATAACGATGATATCAATATGAAACATATGAGTGGACATATTATGTACCCATTAAATCTCATTGTTCTTATTTTTATAAATAATTTTTTGGTCAGTTCATTACAATGGACAAGTTTCCTGATGTTGAAACTTCTCCACTATACTTTTATTAGCTATCTTCTCCGATGAATTCTTAGAAGTTACAATAAAACTATATTTTTACTTTAGTTTCACGAATTTAATTTTGATTAAAAGACGGATTTATCCCGAGACCGTGATTGCTGTAAATCATTCAATTTGTCGGAAATCAAAAATCAAAATAATTCCGCGAAAGAACCCTAAAAGATAGTTTTATTTAAATTGGCGTAAATTTAAGAAAGTACTCAGTGTTACGGAATTTTTCGTGAAAAAAAATATATTTGATATTTAAAATAAATACTAAAGAATTGGGGTTTTAATGACTGAATTATGACTAACAAAAATATTTTATGCTTAAACAGCTACAAACGAAACGTACAATTAATTAAGGGAAATAAACATCCGCACCAAAATACACTGTTTTAAATGCCAAGGGTATTTTGGTTTATTTTTCTTTTACATTCCTATGTAAAAGAAAAATAAACCAAATAAATTCCTATATCGACATTGTATTGACGTGATTTTTTTAATGTAGGATTATTTTATGGATCACAATATCAAATAATAAAAATCATAATAATGCAACATCATTAGTTTATTTATACTGTTTTAGTTTAAGAAACAAAATATTGACTCAAGAAATAGAGTTGGGAAACAATTCGCCTGTATTTTTAAAACTTTGAACAGGGTTTGCTTACTAAGTATTCGTTTTGGAGAAATTCGGAGTTGGAGCGTTGCTTGAACAAGTTAAAAGTTTTGTTGCAAATGAAGCGTTACAAAAATGAACGCTGACTGACTTCTAGCTAGAGCTTCTTTATTGATAAAGTCACTTGTTAAATTATAGAAAAGACCTTAGTACAAAAGTTTGTGTTATATTATAATTAATAAAGGAAATATTTATACTTAGTTTTTTTTAAAGTAATAAAATTATAGTACTTCATGAACGTTATCTGTCAAGAATAAAATTCAGGTGAATTAGGTGAAATGAGAAAAGTTTATTCTTAATCGAATGGGACTTGAGTAGTTCGCGTCGTGATTTCCGAGGATCGAGCCTTATCCTCGAAGTCACTTTTAAGCCTTTACTTATTTGTTTGTTTTATTTTATTTTTTCTGTGACGGAAAAAGACAGCACGAAAACAAGTGGGACTAACTTTCGGGCAATCAGCATGCCTAACTTTTAGGCGGGTTAAATCAAAGGGTTCCGGTTTTATGAAGACTTATTTCAGACTTACCTTGAAGTTGAAATTAGATTTAATCTGGCTCGAAGCTTTAGGATTGAATTTTGTAAACAATTTCAAATACCTTTACAACTTCAGGCTTTGTTGAAATACCAATGGGAGCTCGGTATACCGTTGTTTTGGATTTCCGCTAAAATGAATTCGTAAGTACTTACATGAGGTCGAGTTTTGCGGGTTCGTCGGCTTGTTTAATGGCCAATGCTTATTTGATTGAGATTATTTGTGTTTTCTGTTTATCAAGCCAATATTAAACTCGTTTACCTGTTTAAATATTTTTGTACTTCGGCCACGTTGGCGGTTCTATATATAACAAAGTTCCGATGTGCTTAACGTAACTTTTCTCCTTCTAAACGGTTTGGAAAATTTTATTAATATTTTTTTATGTACTTATGGGGCTATCTGGCTATTCAGGTATTTCTTCTTAGCTCGGTAAATTAGTTGGGTCTGGTAAGTAATGTTGTCTATAATTAGCCTGATATAAAAAAAAAAAAACTTAAAAAAATACATTGTAGCTATCATTATTATCATATTATATAGTCACTAGTCACTCTCGCTCCGCTCGTGTTCGTCCCTAGTTACGTTTTAAGGTTAGTATAGATTTCTCAGGGATGAGATATTTTCCTGCAGTAAAAATTATTCTAAACGTTGACCCGGATAATCAGCTATCATCATACCGAATTTCATTAAAATCTGTAAAGTGCTTTTCTCGTGATACGTTCCTAGTCAGACAAAAATTCTAAAAACTATAGATTCGGCCTGTGTTTCGATAATAATGACTATTTCAATTAAATTTTCTAAAAAATATTTACTGTACAGATTCGACTTAGAATTTCATTATATGTACAGATTCTGTACTTATGATTGTAGACTTCACTAAGTTTCTTCATTTTTTTACCAAAAAATAAATGTTACAATGTTACCACTATATCAAAATGAAGCAAATGGCCTATTGAGATATGCTGTTTTCCAATGTACGTCCTTTATCTGTACTAAGAGCCGTATAACTGTGCTTCTTCTATTGTGTAGACTGCTTGCCGGTGGGAAAATGATGGCGTGTTTCGATTTGTGAGTTATTGTTTTTTGCTGATCTCGAAGCTTACTTAAGTCTTTTTAATCATTATTTAGTCACATGGTTTTTTACTATGTCCATCACTACATATTACAAAACAAATGTATTTAATAGCAGTATAGAGCATGGTGCGTTTTGCGTTGCATAATTATTGAGGATGTGGGAAAAAGTCATGTCGACTTTGGGGACCTGGACCGCAGCAGAGTAGAGTTTGAACGAGGTTAACTTTCGTGCACCGCGTAATATAAAATCAATGTAATACAGAATTACTCCTCTAAAAAAGATTTATTAAACTATAGCAACGCTATACATATGGACGTATGTACCTAAGCGAAGACGACGCAACTAAGCGAAGCGAGGGTAAGTCACTAGTACCATATACATATAACTAAAACAATAAATTGTTTTTTTTTGTATATATACCAAACTAGATTTTGTTTAGATATGCCTTATTTATGTATAATGTAGCTTATAATACATCTAAGTATCGTAAGTTTGATTTTGCATCAGGCATGTATGTTTTTGGTTGATTCATGCAAATAGAAGTTTTTACTGACAACATTGTGGTAGGAAATAGAAGTTGGTATTACATCCCTATGCCTCAGAAAGTAGATACGTATAGTCGTCGTGTCTAACGCCTAATAGTTCTATAGTCGTCTCGATTTGCCATCCAATCAGACTATGAGAGTAAGAAAATGGAGAGTACATTAAAATTAGTATTGACAATAAAAAATAAGGTAAATCATAATCCTCATTTCATTAAAGTTGTGTTAATTCAAAATATAACAAAAAGAAGACGTAATACAGTCGTCGTTTAACGACAAAATTCTTATTGACATTTGACGCACTTAGGTACTATTGAAAACAAATACTAAGGCATTGGCTAATTACAATCTCGAAGTCTTTATTTCACTGAATACTTGATAAAACCGCATGAATCGCTCGCTTATATTTATGAGGATAGGAGGGGTAACGACGTGCTGAATTAAGCCAACATTTTTTCTAAGTGGGCATAAACGGGCTGCTTCCATCCATATATATTGGAGTGTCGTATATTTTACGGTCTATCCCGCTCGAGGGTACTTCCAGAGGGCGAGTATCCATCGAGTGGACAAAATTACCTTGCTCGTGTTTTACAAACTGGCTTATTTTGTTTTAATCCGCTTCGTAATTTTCTTTCCTGCTTACCAGGCTACGTAACGAACTCTTTTGTGAGTATTAGGAACTTCATGGGATAAAATTAATTTTTAATATTACTTTATAAGAACTTAATGACAACGAAGGTCATTATTACGTTGATTATTAAGTTAAACCTAAAATAATGTGATAAAATATCAAAGAGATTTCTTTATGCATAATAAAAACAACGCAATCCAATTTAATAATAAAATTCAAACGAAAATAACCATGTATTAGATTAAAATTCTGTTACTCTAAATAAAAATGGCAAATTTTTTGATAATCCGCTTGGTATTTTATATTATTGTAATAGTATTTTGTTCACAGCTTAGATTGAAAGAGAATTCCTAAAAACGAAATAGCTATTATCGCATTCCTGGTCTAATGCGTGGAATGTTGTTGGTTCGTTAATTTATTTTAAAGTGGGATATTTCCGACGGCAGATCTTTCGCGGACATGCAAACAATTAATTACGAGGGATATTAATGCGAGGCATTAGTCAGAGCGGGCTGTGTCAGCGCTCGGACCGCTCGGGCTTTGAATTTTGTATTTAAAATATCGATAATGCAACCTCGATGACAACATTTTGCGATAAAGGCTTATTTTTGTTAGCTAGTTTCATACATCGTAGCCTTCATTAAATAGCTTTGTATTATTTTTCTACGACTACATTTTATGTCATAAATCACATTATACTCGTACTTCAGATATCTTTTAATTCAATTATCCATAGAATCTTTTTAGTTAAATATTTATTAATTATTAAAACGCTTCTCTAGCCTTTATTCAAAGAAGAGAGTACAGTGCATATTGTAAATATTATTTTAAATTTTATTTATTGTATTTTATTAGAACGCTTATCTTATTATGAATAAAGTAACTAAATTTTGTTTCTCAATTGAGCCTTTCTAAAAATTTTGTGCTATTTAAAACATTATTAAAAATATTATTATATAAAAATGAAAGGTTCTTGCTAAAAAAAATACTATTCCTACAAAGCCTTGCCGCAGGCGCCAGCTAACCTCCCTGTTGTGCACGGACTAAAGTATTTTAATAAAAATTGTTTTTATCTCTTAAGTTATTAAATATATAAAATGATTTTATCATTGTTTGCTGCGTTATGTCGTTAGTGAACAATTGTTGAATTAAGTACAGGGACAGTACAGAAATTAGAATAATTTTATAAGTTAATATAAGGAAGATTTCTCTAAAACATACATACATATATTATTATTTTAGCGATTTTGATTTTTGAATCTTGATTTAAAATTTCATGCATCATATTATACCTACTGGCATATGGCTTTATTTCACGCACATCACACAGTAGTTATATAAATTAGCAAAGTTGCATCTGTTTTTGTGCTGAAATTTTTACAAAATATCTGTTAGCCGTGAAAATTTTGTAACCAATAATGAATTATAACTAAGGGTTACGAGGAGTAGTATTTTAAATAAAACTATCTTTTCGTATTTTTTCGCGGATTTATTTTGCTTTTTGGTTTGAGTAATAATATTATTGAGACATCAGGCAGTTATGAAAACATTCCGTTGAAAGAATTTCATCGTTTTTATTATGGCTGATGGTATTCGTCCAATAATCGGATGAAATGAAATGAATTTATTCGGCCGCCTCATGTCGATTTATGCCAAAAAAAAAAACAAACAACCCTTTATTAATAATGATAAACCGACAATATTAAGACGAACCAACAATATTATTTATTAATACGATTAAATCATCGGACTAGTCACTCCATTTTATTATATTTATCTAAACTAAAATATAGAGAATTCATCCCTAAACGCTGTTAATATCATAACACATAGTGTAGCCAACAAGGCTTAAGCTGATTATGATAAAATTATTTAGGTGGTTTTATGTTAGAAGTTAATTAAGCATCGACAAACTGGGTCTGAACGTGAACGGCTGGCGATGATAACGCGCGTGTAATCCGATAAAATATACGCCACCTATTGCTTCCCGAGCCGCTCGTTATTTGTAATTACTTCTCTTTTTTAGTGATCCATATCAAAAGCTATAAATAAAAAGAAATATCTTTTATAGTGTACGTGTTGATCTTGCTTTATGACTATCTTAGTGTATAATGTATATCGTGCTATTTCATATTTCTCATAGTAAATTGTTTTGTAAAATTTTTAGAATGGGAATTTTGATAGCATTTATAAAAAAGAAATTCTATTTTTTTATAAATAATACATTATTTATTATCTATATTTAAATTGTGTCCCTTTTTCTTAAAGTTGGTAAAAATTTTTAATGCATTGCAGTCGAAATTGACAAAAGGGTAGAGTACTTACCTATTGACTTTTGAAAATAAGTGTATACATACTATGGGGCAATAGTGTGCGTATAATCCGTTAAATATGCGTACTTATCCCGTCCTGATTCGCTCATTACTTGTAATTACCCTTCGTTTTTAGAGATTCGTATCAGATGGTGTAAATTGCAAGTAATATCTCTTATTGTCACCGTGCTGATACTGCTCTATAAGTAAGTAGGTTAGGCTAGGTAGATATCCAATAATAAAACATGGTTAATAATTTTACTGGCATCTTCAATATTACAATTCACATAAAAATGTTGTATTTTTTAAGCGACTCACTATCGATTGGCTCAGGTGTGTTCTTAGGTGCTTAACAGTAGCCTACTACGCACGCACGCACGCACGCATATACGCAAGCACACATGCACGCACACGCATGCACTCATACACACACGCACGCACTTCAAGCACGCACACATAGACACCCACACATACACAGTACAAACTTTGAAGTTTATAATAGTAGTCCATTTATATTTAAATTGGTTTTAGCATAGATAATTCTAAGTATAACATGTCCTACAAAAATATAAAAAAAGTCAAGATCTTAGTAGGTACTTCAAAAATCGCTTAAATTATTCACTTACAGTTTATTATGAAGTTGGGCCCAACTTTACTATCGATCACTGATATGTTTTAAGATCACAAAGTTAGCTAATATCGATATATTGTATACTTTTATAAGACATGATGTGTACTGTTCTGTCGAATAGAATAATACCGGGCGGGTAGTTGCATAAGATCTTATTACTACGCTATCAACATCACTTAGCGCATCGGAACTTGCAGTTTTCAAACATCCGCACTTCATAGCGCGTTTGTTGTATAAGTAGAAAACTATTTTAATTTTTTTTATCATAATGTTTATTTAAATATTGATTTATTGAACAATAGTTACAATATTAAACTACTTTTAATGGTTAATCATATGTTACCTAACTTTAGTTAGGTAATATGAGATTAAAAATTTAAAAAAATATTAGAGGTGCATATCACTGATGGGTTATTCATTAGTTATATTTTAGTGACAATGAGTTTACGCGAGAAGAGCGCGTGAGCGTGATAGTGACGGTGAATAAATGTTTTGGCATGATTTTGTTTTTGAACGAAGTGATTTTTTGTGAATAAATAAATATGTATTTAAATTAATAACTAACTAATATCTATACGGTGACGGAACGGACACGGAACGGAAACCGGACCGTAACCAGACTGTAACCGGACCTTAACCGGACGGGACGGGATGGAACGGAAGGGAACGAAACGGAACGGAAGAGAAGACGTCAGACGAAGAAGACAGACGAAGAAGGAAGGAGATGAAGAAGGTGAAGAAGACAGGCGAAGAATACAGTCAAAGGAGATTGGCGAAGAAGACAGTATTTTTGGTAGGTATGCGAGTTGTATCATTATACTCTCTTCTAACTTTGAAAAAATGCAGAAGAAAAATGTGCAAAAAGTAGCGATAGTGGAGCTTTATATAATATTAGTTAAAAATCCAAAAACTTTTTTTGTACTCTGAACGCGGGTGAAACCGCGGGTTCTGCCAGTAATTAATATGTTAAAAATTTAATTCAGATAATTTGGCAGATTCATTTTCAATGTACTCAAAGGTCGTGGCAGACACGAGATCTGTGATTTTTTTTAATAATTAAATAGGTACTGAATTAAATTGTTCCTGGAAATTATCGTAAAATATCTATTGTTTTTGATGAATACAAAAACTAAGTTGTTTGTAAAAATTAAATTAGTTTGTAGTACAAAAATAAGCTAAAAAGGGATTTTTTAAAATTCGATTTTTTAAGGGTGGCAATGTTTTGATCGAACATAATAATAGCAACAATATATGTGGAAATAAGAAAATATTATAGCCTGGACAGATCGCTAGTGACCAATGAAAATCGATCGTAACATTTGTGTTATATTCATTGTAAGGTTGCTCAACGTTTAAATGACGCCGCATTTTTTCCACCATATATGTACGTACATGATTAGCGACGCTTTAACATTGTAGGAAACATATAAATCTATTTTTAAGTAGGTTAAGTACTAGTATAGTAAGTATTATATGATTTGTGGTACATATATATGATTATTACTTGATAACAAAAAACAAAGACATTATCAATTTTATTCTTATATTGTAAGTAATTTATTCGTATTGGTAAATAAATTATTATAATATTAGAATTTTATCTAAGTCACTCCACATAATTTCCTTATTATATTATAATACATTTCTTGAAGTATATATGTATGTATGTATATATGTATGTATCTATGTAAGTATTTACGTATGTATGTTTGTATATGTGTATGTTTATATAATATAGATATAATTAATGTTTGTAGTTTGTACCTACACCGCACCTTATTATTATTATTTTTTTCTCACGCTCGAGGGTTTCTGGTAGAGATCTCTTAAAAAGATAAGTAATCCTTTGTACACATGGTTACTGTTTTCTATTTTATGTGTATTTTTTTGGTACATAAATAAATAAATATATAAATTATATTTCATATAAACTAACTCGTAACTGCCTCGGTGGTGCCTGCATGAACGGTTGCACACCCGGAGGTCCTGGGTTCGAGACCTGGGTTGGGCCAACTTTAGTTATTGAGTCTTTCTGTCTAGTAAGCCTCAGTGACAGCCCGGAGTTGGGAAGTTGGCGTGTTTCACCCCCGTGCCTCGGAGAGCAAGTAAAGCCGTCGGCCCTGTGCCTTAACTCTCACCGGTCGTGTCGAATAGTCGTCACACCGGAGTATGAGAGTGATAGGAATAGAGAGTGCACTTGTGTCTGAGCGTATACTTATGCTCTATAATATCTCTTGCGCAGTTGGCTAGTCTCATGAGATTGGCCGCCGTGGCCAGAATCGGTCAGGAGGACGTTATATTTCATAATAAGAACATAAAATATAATGACTCTTTACCACAATACTTAAATAATATATAGTATTACACTAGCGTGTTCACGTCTTCGCCCGCGTAGCACATTATTATTATATTACTATTTCGTTTACTTAAAACTATTGTACTTAAGTTATGTATCTTCTTTTTAGTAGTTTGTTTTTAGTTTTAAATAGTATATAATTTTACTATTTTTTTAAACTATATCCTGAATTAAATTATATGACTACAAACAATTAAGATATCAAAGGAAAAGGTCACCGTAATACGTTTTTCGTACTTCTGACTCTGATATATCCCATGCGACCGCCACTCATATAAACCTTTCGTGAAATTGCCGTTCCTGTCTAAGATATGCGACAGTACTTTTGAACACATTTTATTGTAGAGGCAAATAAAATGAAATTAAGTGTTTGTGACTTCTGCCTCAATTTTATTGCAAAGGGATGTGATTTTTTCATTTAAGATACCAGTTTTTAAAATGGTTTCTTCTACTAAGATATAGGTACATAATATAAATAAAATTGAAGTGTCTATTAAGGTTTTTAAAGTTAAGGTTTAAAGTAATTGCATTAAAATTATTTCTTAAGGATGGTGCCGAATCATAAAGATATAAAAAATTGTTTGGCGATTATGTTTATACAAAAAATTTTAATTTTTGTTATTTCACACTATAAAGGCTCACGCTAGTAAGCCCTGGGCAACTTGTTCTAAACTATTTTGGTTATTTAATTGACAAGTGCTTTTTTAATTTTATTCTTAATTTAATACAAATTTAATACAAAATACATATGTAAAGATTTCTAATAAAAAGGCTTTTCCAGTAAACAATACACAAACGTTTCCGAGGTAGTGTCGAACGGGGGTCTCTCTGGTTGCCGACTGTGTGCTGACCGTATTCGAGCCGGCTACAGCGGGCTTTGAATCGCGGCTTCAATTTCGCCTCGTTTGATGTGTTTAATTACTTTGTTTGTTCTTGTTTGCCCTGATGCTTGCTGTGGTCACTCCAAGTCGAAAACGCTTTCAAAACTGTTAGTATTCAATTAAATGTAACCCACGTCAAACTAAGCACATAGTTCTGGACTGAAAACGAAATAATTAAAACCGTATTGAAGTTATGGTTTGACCGGCTTCAGGTTGAGTATTGTTTAGTTTACGTATAATTAATAATAGGTTATTGTTAAAAAACTTCTACTGTACTAGTAAAAAGTTATTTGGATTCACTTCTGTCTATCATATCAGTGCAATGCTGGTTGAAAGTGTTCATAACGTTTGCAATAAACTAAGTTTAGGGCGAGACGATATTTGGTTTAGAAGGGAAGTATATAGTACATATACTCGTATTTCCATTTTTTTTGTTTCTATTGTATCTTGTCTTTGTATAAAATATAACCGTTTAGTTTCTATAATAATTGGGCTATACATATTGGTTTATTTATTATACGAGGCGGTTAAGACGCAACAGGGTCTACCCTGTTGCGCCTCTATTTGCAATCTAGACCTATGCTAGTGTTGTCTTTTATTAAAACTGACAAAAGAGATACATAACTAAGAAGAAGTTGACAATGGCACTTATTTTGAAAATTAACTTTGTTTGTTTTGCTAATTATTTCAATATATTGATTTAAGTAGATATATCAATAGCAATATTTATTGAAATTACTATAATTGAATGTGTTTATAATTTTAATAACTCTTTTTAGTAATTAGTCAACAAATAGTTAATTTTAAAGTAATTTAGGGCGGTTTCACAAGGACGAGTCTTGGGTCCACTATATATCTTGTGGGCAGGCAACCGCGATTTGACTGACGGCGCACTCTGAAAGGACATTTATCAGACTCTAGCGGGTTACACTAAACCAAACAACAATGAATCCTCATTGACAAATTATCTTGCTATTTCTCATTTACCATCTTTCAACTAATTGAAGGATAGAGTTCATAGTAAATTTTATTACCTTATATTTAACATTCGGAAGCGTAATTAAGAGATGGCGTGTATAGTGCATTCCAAGCCTTATTTTTCATTAAAACATTGGATTTTGCGTTTGTAAAATGTAAACTATTATCTACGTTTCATTATGCTATTTTTATTTCGGTGGTTGGTACGTTGGTATATCAAATGCTCATCATAGGATATTAGTTGGTTCTCCCCGATGTGTGTTCACCTTTGTCATGGTGGGGGTGGAAGAGGGGAGGGGGGGGGCTCATTAGCGTCCAGCGATCTAACCGGGCGTGAAGCCAAGCTACACACGGGCAGGTGGCCCACTTCGATGGGCGCTGTACCATGCGTGTTGCTTCTGGTACGTCTGTAATAGCAGGGTGGACTCTGGAAGTAATCTAATGATGGTAGCCGACAGGGCATTGTGGTTGAGAGCGGAAGTGATCCTGCGACGCCCCATTAACACAAGAGAGGTTCCGTTGGGTTTTAGTGGGTATGGAGATACTTTTTATCAATGTAAGTAAAGTAAAGTATCAATCTATACTAATATTATAAAGAGGAGAGATTTCTTTGTTTATTTATTTGTACCGAATAGGCTCCGAACTTACTGAACCGACTTAGATGAAATATGGTAACAAGATAGTTTAAATCCCTGGAAAGGACATAGGATAGTTTTTATCACGGAAATCATCCCTTAAGGGGGGTGAAAATGGGATGAAATATGGGGAAGCAACCTAGGGACGAACCCGATCAAAGCGAGGGTGAGTCGCTAGTATTTTATAAAACAAAAAGTATGAGTGATACGCCGATTCTTATCTCCTTCCCTATATAAAACAATATTCATTTACAAAAAAAAAACCGAACAAGTTCGAGTCGGATTCGCCCACCGAGGGTTCCGTACAAAGGAGGAAATCTGTAAACAGATTTTTTACGTACGGAAATTTTAATTTTCAACATTTTCTTTATTTTTTGGAATGTTTCCTTTATTTGTTCTGTGAGACCTTGCTTTTTGCCTATTTTCGTGATTCTAGGTCAACGGGAATTACCATATAGGTTTTATTACCATATAGGGTACTTCCGGTTGACCTAGAATTGTCAATTGTGGTTAAAAGCAAGGTCTTACAGCACAAGTAAAGGGAAAATTCCGAAAAATAAAACAAGTTGAAAATTAAGGTACATTTTGGTACTTACAAGTTTTCGCGAAAATCTATATTTGCCCATACCTTTTTATCGCGTTGACTCAGGATTTTGATTTTTATACAGCTAATAGGAACTATAGACCTCAGTATCTGGTATAAATTTCAACTTGCTAGGTCCACCCGTTCCTGAGAAAATCGGTGGTGACATACGGACAGACAGACGGACAGTTGGACAGACGGACAAACGGACAGACGGACAAGAAAGTGATCTTATAAGGGTTTCTTTTTTTACCTTTTGAGGTACGGATCCCTAAAAATAGTTTTTTTTTAAAGTAATATATCTCGCTAAAAGAAGATGATTGAAAAAAAGGTATGTCCAATCGGGTCCCGGCACCGTGACTGTGACAATGTTGAATGTAAGCCACTTATGAAAATGAGTGTAAAGCGTGGATAAACCAAAGCCTATTTTCCGCGTGAAGTAGAACGGGCGGTTACAAATTGCTTTGGGCATAGCGTAAATTTTAATTTTATCTCTAATACCCAAATGAGCACCGTGACTCGACATAATAAATGTGCTCTTCCCACGTTAACGCTACGGTCGATTCAATAAGTTCGCGAATTGTTACAAATCGTAGCTCTTATACAGGAGCAAGGAAACTTTTATATGATAATAAATTATTTGAGACTCAGCTTAATACAGTAAAAGTATAGGTACTTCTTTAATAATTATGTGTAAATCGAAATATTTCTATTGTAAGTGGGCGTTGCTATTATTATAGTATTCGATATTCAATATAGTACATTATTTGAGACATTATTTGTCTGAAAAAATATTTTCTTCAGGTTAGCTCATGAAAACTAATATGTTTATGTTTATAATCAAATATGTTTATTTGATATAACCTTTATTTAACATTCGGATAGAGATATAACTTATATTATTAGATACACCTTATTATGATAAATTTAGATGTACTAGAGACAATAATGGCGTTCGCAAGATAATTATTTAAATTATAAGTTTTTCATTCTAAACTTTACTTGGAATACATAAATAAAAAAGTAAATGGATGCAAAGCTTGGGGCAACAGCTAATTTAAAAAAAAACATACTTATAAAAAAAATTACAAAACTTTTTTACTGGAATTTACTGCTATCTATAAGTGATAAATGTCGTATATATTTCTTATAATTCAATGATTTAATCAAATAAAGTTGGTGAAAATGCTCCATTCACGCATATAAACCGCTTTCCCGCATCTGATCAGTGTGCGAGTCACGGCAAGCCAGTTTATTTCTACTCCTCAACTTCTGCGCTAGCGTTGGAATGGATATAATTTTCATATGGAACGCGCTGCTGCTTTTCGACGTAAAAATTAGATTCATCAGCCTCTAAGGCACATTTGTTCGAAACATTCTCGTATCTAATTCGTTTCGATTCGTAGCGAGTGTTCGTACAATGTTGGTGCTAACATTTCCTACTTACCATTCCATTTTAGTGAATGACGTTCCCATATTTTTAGCTTTATGCCGGTAATGGGCAACATACAAAAGGAAAAGAGCACTAAATTAAGTAGATGATTAAGTGTACTGTAAGGTGAAATAGATTTGAATATTATACCATCATCACATTCTTGTATAATTCGCCCAGAAGGCAAAAGAAATAACCATAAAACACTCGGCCATCTTTACGTCGGAATAATTTTGCAATCTTCGGTTTATATTTTACGCGAATAATTTTCTTGAAACACTAAAATGTAAAATGTCTGAACATTTTATAAGAACTGTTCTAATTGGAGAATATACGATGAAATAATTAAATTTTAGTATAATACGACTAAAATCTACACATTTCAATAAAGATAGTTTTACGCTGCCTTAACATCCCAAAAAAAAAAGATAGAATTGACTAGAATATGACATTACGGACATAAACATAATTTACTTAACTCATGCGAAACCGGAAAGTTTCGTTCAAACAAATAATATAGGTTTGCATCGTGCGGGAACACCTGGGCGGCACTACGATCGGTGTATCCCTTGGGAAATAAAAACTTTGTCGCACGTCGCTTCCTAAAGCCTTCTTGCAGTCTCGTTCCGCGACACGTTTACCGATTTGCTACCGAGTACCGACCTACACTTTATAGCTTTGATTCTCAAGCACACTAAACGTCTTCGGTATTGATTCCCATTACTCACAACTAAGGATAAATTTTACACACAACTTTTATTGGCATAAAAGCTTTTTAGTATAAACTAATATAATAATATTGACGTTTGGCTGGTTGCGAGTTCGAGTCCCGCTGGGGGCATTCATTTGTGTGATGAGCACGAATGTTTGCACTCCAGTCGTGGGTGTTTATATTTATAATATGTATGTATTTAAAGTTATATATGTGTAGTGTATCAACTATCTGGTATCCATAACACAAGCCTCATAGCTTACCATGGAACTAAATGGTGCTGTGTGTTAATGTCATATATTTATTTATACACATTATAAACAACATATTTATTTATAAGTACAATTCAGGAATAATGAAAATTAATAATATTCCGATATCACATTTAAAACAAATCATTAAAATGACACGGGCAACTTTAAAATGTCAGAATTTCTTGAAATGTCTTTGCTAATAATACTATGGCACTGAAAGTTTTCGACGTCCCGAGTTCGATAACTGCCTGGATCTTAGCAGGAATTTTTAAATTAATTCAAAGGAAAAATAAAATTAACGAAGTTCGCGAGGATTAAATTAGTACGACGTAATTTGTGTCAAGAAACTTGGAATATGGATCATGATATCAAATTGAGTTGTTCGAGTGGTGAGATATGTAAATTGAATATTCACAAGTATTTTAAAACTGTTTCGAAAATGGAGCGTAATATAACTCATTTGCGACTCGCAGACTTCGCTATATTATTCCCCCCTAGAAGTGTAATGAATACGAAGGAGGCAATATATTTATGTGATAAATGTATTTTCTTTATGTGCTTCGATATTCTAGAAGAATTTTATTTTGTCCGCGACGTATTGCTCATTACTATGTTACTATTTAGAACATGTGAATTTCTTTTTACTTTAAACTTATTATAACTTATATGTTAAGCATAAAAATCTGCTTTATATGATCCATAATTTCAGAGTATAAAGGAGTGTATTGAAAGTTTTGTAGAACATTTGAGTCCCCTATCGGTCGATCGTGTAATATATTCTTTGAAATTAAAATTGATATGCAATAAAATTCAGTAGGTATTGCATTTCAAATTGAATTTCTGACTATAATAGTTTTTATAAATTTATCAAATCTTTGAATAAACATTTGCCCTTTAGTCCTTTGCAGACGTAAAGGGATCAAGAACTATACCCGAAACTTGTTTAAACTTCTATCCTAAAAAATCCTTTTTGACGGCAATTTTTATGATCAAGAGTGTACGACGATTGAAAGCAGCAAACTGTTCAAAGTTAAATAAAAATAAACAAATAAAATTGGCTGTACGTTTAAAAGATTTTATATAATATGTATTTATGTATACATACATTGTTGAATACTTCTGATTAATTTGTTGTAATAAAAGAAGCGTAATAGATGTAAATAATGGCTAAGCATTCATTTTTAAGTAACAAAAATAGTTTTTATTGTGTAGCGATATATGGAAATGCCGACATAATATAAAATTATGTCGTCCAAGATATTAACACGTTTAACTAAAATTTTTTTTAAGCTTCACGGTTATTTTTTTATTAGGTTGGTAAAAATACCTTTCGCAATAATTTTTAATATTTTATGCTTCGAAATTGATATTTTTTTGTTTTGTATGGGGAAGAATACTCTTTAGAGCATATATAAAATTTATTTTGAACACAACATTATATTACGTTTAAGTAAGCAATATTAATATTTAATATTATAATCGTTTTGATTAATTAACGGCATATTAAAGTACACACTCGTAAGAGATCCAGATACATTAGATCAACTTGTAGTAGGTAATTAACACTTAATTTTCGATACTTAGTCAAGATTATAATATTTATAATAACAGTTTTTCATTTCTTTTGGATAAAATAAACTGTTACTAATTATATTTTCTTAAATTACTTTCTATGTACAACAAAGGTAAGCGACGAAGGGGAAAACTAAGTAGCAACGTCAACATACAAGATCAGCCTTTCACTTTTCAAAGGGTAAAAACTTAAAGTTGGCCTGGAGGTATTTCATAGTACGTCAAGACGTTTTCCAATTTTAACTTTTCTAGAGGAGCGATTTTAGAACAATTTTCACTTTGACGGACTCATCAAATTTTGTTGATCTTTCAAAGGCCTTTTGAAATCGAGGGCAGCTATCAGATATTTATTTTATAATAGTACTTATTCTCAGTATTTATGTTATAACATCAGTTAATATTAAAACAAAGATATATAAATCTTAAATGTAAATGAAATAAGAAATTATGTTCTTTAATATTTTAAAAATACGTTTTACGCATCATAAAATTATTATACTGTTATATTATGTAAAAATGGATGTAAAAGCCGATTACTGTGTCAACGTGCAAGTGGAAAATCTAAATTTGGTGCAAGGAGCTTGTGTCTGTGTGTCATTGTTTAGAGATCTGGGGAACGTCGTTGGAGTCAATATGCGGAACATTTCCTATTACACGCCCACTTCTTCTCGTGAACTGATGGATATCTATAGAGTTGAAATAACGGACGAAAAGTTCCACTATCCAAATATTTATAAATTCTTTTATTTATGAAATAAATTAAACAAAAAAGTAAATACTACTATAAATATTAATTTAAAAATTCTGAAGGATTAATAAATTGTGTCAGGTCACATAATATAAAAATCCTCAGAAGTACTTCAAACATTGAATATAACTAATAACTAATCCAAGAACAAAAACAGTGCAAAAAATAAAGTTATGAAAATACTACAAAATTAGTTTGTGCTAGTGCTAGTCTTTCTTTGTTGGAAGTCTATTTAAAATTCAAAGTTCCGGCGAGAAGCGCGATAATAAATCTGCATTAGCTACTCCATGGAGTTCATAGCATATTTTTATTCCAACACAATTTGTAATGGAAGCGACACGCGGAGACAAGAGAGCAAGGCGAGGGAGGAAGGTCGGAGGCGGCAAAATTACTTGCAAATTCCATTTACGAACTCGGCTAGGCGACGTCAAAAGAAACTGGTGACTTGGCTGCTTGTTACTCTATGATTTTAGCTAATTCCGCAAAGTTCTTCGAACTTTATTAATTCAAATCTATGTATTGAATGTTTTAAAAGGACGTTGCACTAGTAAGCTTCAAACTAGTTTGCATACAGCGTTTCTGGAGACTTCACTGTGTTTACTTTTTTCATTTTTCATATGTATAGATTTTTTAATTACTTAAGATTAGATTTTTTAAAATAATATCTTATTTATATTCTACAATCTAGATGATAGATAACAATATTCTTGAAAAAGCTCATGTCGAGCTCTTTTCCTTTTTTTTAATACGTCTTTATATTTATATTTTAGATTTTTATATTTTAGATATCAAGATTAAACATAGTTTTGCTAGTATAATAATATTATGTAAGTGATGTATTATTCTTTTTTGAATAAAATCTAGTGTTATCGTATTTATTATGCTGAAACTAGTTTTGTTAGAAATATGAACTCTTTTATCTCAGTGTTACTTATTACTTTTCCTGAAGGTAGCTAGATGAGACAGATAGTGGATTTTGCATGAGTGTTAATAGTTGTCTAGGGATTTGATTTAACGTTTCTATTTTATTTTTTCATTTTAAAATTATATATGTATGTATGTAGATAAATAGAATATTTATATTCATAGTTAATTAATTTTGAATCAATAAGCTTGGATAGTAAAGAAATGAAGCTAGTTCCACTACTAAAATTTATCTAATAAAACGTAGAATATATAGATACCATATAGATAAATGTACAAACTGAATGAAATATAATATTTATATATTAAAATTGAAAGCTAACACTTAAGAACAAAGGAAGCATCGAGAGGAAGGAAAATTCAATACGAAAATAACAAACCGCTTTCAAGACTTGCTTCTACACGTCCGACACCGGCTAATAAGTGTAGACGCGAATGAAGTAAAAATTTCTTCCATTGTCATTCAGCGAACGTACCAGTGGTAATGAGCTAAGTTCGCCGTTACGTCCCGTAACTTACATACCAATCAGACTCCACCGCTATTGGTAATCATGCCGCAAACATTGAAAACAGAAAAGTTCTAATTATGTCCGTCTGATGTGCAACATGTTCCATTAAATATAACAGTAATAACAGCGATTTTGTATATTTTGTTTATGTCAAACTTCGTTGGCCTGTTTGTGCCAGCAATATTTGAAAAGGGGTTTACATTAATATTTTTACCACCCACGAATCGGCATCGTAGCTACAAAGTATTCAGATCGATTTCACTAATTGCAGGGGGATTGCAATAATTGCAGGGGAATTCTTTGGCCTTATAAAAAGTAAATACTTAGATATACATATATTAAGATGAATATTGTCTAAGTAACTTTATAAAGATTTTCTTAGAATAATACATATATCTCTAGAATTGAAAGTTACTATAAATATTTCTACTTGTTGAAGAAGGTTGCGGGTGACATTTATAGCACATCACGTTGACTCCGTGAATAAGCCTACGACCCATGAATATTACATATATGAGACCGCAAAGTGTTTATTGTGATAGTATGCCTCGGTTCACATCACAACCGCAGTCTCATGTGAAATAAAACATCTAGATTTTTCCTCTCAATCTCCCATACGTCTGCACAAGTATTTCAACTTAAAACATCGAAATAGCTTATATTTCCCTGGCAATATTGAATCATATAAACGTCTTCATACGTTTCATATTGTAAGGCTCTCAGAGCCACTTACGTTATCTCCTTTGAAACGGACCCTGAGGATGTAAGGAGTTATAAACACTGGATTAACGTAAAGAACTTAGTGTCAAGTGTAGTAGCGCCATAAGGTCTATAATTACTTGTAGCGATCACTCTCCTGGCTAGTAAGAGTCGGAATTGAGGGAAGGTGGCAGTAAATAACAAGCGAGATCGGATTATTTCGATAAGATCGTAAAATGAAACAAGGCTTGCCTCTACGGGACGTTTTCTTGAATATGTTACACTGAGCACGTTAACCACGTATGCATGAAAGAGCAATATTTGACTGCATATTTATTATTCAATTCTCGTGTCTTTTAGGGTCTACCAGTTAGATCTTTTTATCTCATTTTATAAAATTGTCAATTGTGTTTGTTTAATGTAAGGGAAACTTATATGTATATTTAAAAAAATAATAAGACATAAATTGGTAACATAAGTTAAAATTACCTATACTATATGGAATCGAAAACAGTGGTAGCAAAGTCATATCGCGCTCGCTTGGGTAACTGAATGA
This sequence comes from Fabriciana adippe, assembly GCA_905404265.1. Lineage (NCBI taxonomy): Eukaryota > Metazoa > Arthropoda > Insecta > Lepidoptera > Nymphalidae > Fabriciana > Fabriciana adippe. The sequence continues at coordinate 10,618,243 of FR989985.1, forward strand.
AGCGGGTTCAAATCCAGGAATTTTCATGTGCGAATCGTTTTCAACATGATTATCATTTGTCTTACGGTGAAGGAAAACATCGTGAGGAAACTTTCATGTCTGAGAGAACCTAACAAGTTTTTGAAAGACATGTGAAGTACTCCAACCTGCACTTGGCCAGCGTGGTGGGCTATGGCCTGATCCCCCTCAAATTGAAGGTCCGTGCCTAGCAGTGGGACGTCAAAAAGGGCTGAATAAAAAAAATATATATGCAACGTACATTTATTTTATATTTTATAAAAAAATAAATAAATAAATAACTACTATAACTATTTTAAATAGCAAGTGATTATGATTACATATAATATTTAAATACAACGTATGAGCTTCACTGCTGAATCCGGACTGTTCAGTGCGGTATGTGAGAGCACGCGCGGGTCGGAACGTCCGAGTGCAATCTTATTTTTCCGAGCGGCTTTGGCTTGGTGCCGGCGGCTTATTGCCTACGTGCTAGCGGGCCGGTCCTACCCGTCATATTATTCTATCGAGCGGCTATCGCCTGCGCCCACACGACCGATATTAGTATACCCAAAGCTGCCTTCTTCAGATATTGCTCTGGATCGTAAATAAAACTGCCACTGGCCCCGTTACTTGCGACCCACACTCCTTATCACCTAAAGAAGTCGTGCAAGAAAACGCTGCACTTGTTAATATATTTCCTTTAAAAGTTCTTGTAGTTCGGTAAGAATTTTGAATTTCTTATTTCAAGAAAAACTAAGTGTGTGTTTGCAAAACTGATACAAGTATTAAGTATTGAAGTATTTGTATAGTAATTTAGAAGTATAATGAAAAAAATGTTGTAATATTGTAATAAAGGAGATTCATGTAGCATTTAGGTCAACCATAATGTTATATCTGGTATAGGCAACGTTATTGTCGCAACGAATGTCGCCGCGGAGAGTTGGTGGAAAAGTGAAAGTTTTTATCTGCACGGTCCCCGGCCGCCCGTTCTCATTTCCACGGGATCGTTCTTGATCGCAATCGCTATAGGGTTGAACCACTGGATAATTGCTGATTTAGCGATATACTACCAATCGAATGTATCTGTGAAAGATTGTCATAAATATTTCATTGTATCATATCGTTCGTTCAATTTTGATTTTTGGTTTTGTAAAATACATTTGTTATCATTCCTTTTTTTTTAAAGAAGCGAAAACTTTTCTATAGAAATCTGGACAAATGTTATTTACAAAATTTCGTATTACAATAAAGATGTATGTACGATAGATTATGATGTTGATGTAGTTTTTATTATAATTATTAGGTAATCAATTAATTGATAATTATTATTAATCAATTAATATTTTTATTCCTGGTTTCATAAGAAAATTCTTCATAGCGTTTTTCAATCTTCATATAATCTGTTTTGAGCGACTTCAAGAAGAAGAAAGAAGGATTAAGTACTCGAATACAAATTTTGTGTGCATCTTACGCTATATGTTTGCCAACTTTAAACAGATTTTAATGCTTTTTAACGAGTATGTCACCATCTAGGGAATATTTGTATAAAATATAAAGTGATTTTGAAGTCAATCCAACTTTTCGGTAAAATGTATTTATTTTTTTTCTTTAAAAAGTCAATAATATGATTGTTACTTTGTATCATTCTCTAAAAAAAGATGTCAGTAGGTACTTAAAAATTATTTTTCTGAAAACCACTAATTATTCTTTATGAAATTATCTGACTGTTGTGTCTTCATTACTTCTAGTTCGTGTTTATAACTATTCATAAATATCAATATATAAATGAGGTATATTACGTCGGTATACATAAACTTTTAGTAATTCATGTATAGAGCTTTTAATGAGATTACGAAAGTTATTAAAAATACTCTATCTCATTGTAGTATAATACAAATATAAACTAACTAAATATCCTAAACAATGACATAGAAAACTAACTGAATCTCAACAACCCTATAGTAATAAGCTGTGAACAAAAAAAGAAATATACACTCGAGGGAAGGATATGTCTAAAAATTGTGTGTATCATCGTTTACGCTTGGTTCATTAAAATGAACAGATTCAGCTTTTTAAGTTAGATTGTTATGAGAACATAAATAAATACTTCTGTCAAAATTATTTGTTACATAGGTTTATTTTTGTTTAATTTTATTACTTTTTATCCGCGATAACTACCTACTGTTACGCGTCAATAAAAATGGCTTAAATGTTATTGCAGGAACCTCACTCTATTCCGATTTAAATCGGTTGAGATATTTCAAAGTGCTCCCTCGATGTGTGTTCACCTTGTCGTGGTTGAGAACTCATTAGCGTCCGGCAATCCAGTCAGGCGTGAAACCAAGAGACAAACTACGGGTGGGCCGGTGGCCCACTTTGATGGGTGATATACCTTGTTGGTTGCTCCAGGTACTTGATCTCTGATAACAGAGTGGACCTTGAGAGCAACCCAGCCAGCTGTCAGGGTATCGTGGTTGTGTGCGTAAGCGATCCTGCGATGCCTTATTAAGACGAGGGAGGTTCCGTTGAGTTTTAGTGGCTAGTATTGCCTTTTCCCAATCTCAAAAAAAAAAAAAAACAGCCTGAAGAAGTAACAAACATGCAAAATCACTCATAAATATTCATAATTATTATATTAATGTAATTATAATAAATAATCAATGTAGCTCATATGTAGGTGTATATTTCATTAAATTCATATGTTAATCCCTTAGAAAGATGCTTGATTTCACATTATTAGCATATCGCGTTAGTGGTTAGCGCGGAACCCTAATAAAACGCCGAGGTAACGCCGTGTTTGCCGTGACGCCCTCGAGATGACAGATAGGGCACGCTAGCTCGCTCGTTCCTATAAACTAACGCCAGCGAAACTAGACAAGTAGAAATGTTTTAAATGATATTTATATTCATGCTTATTTTCTGTCCTCTAAAGTGACATGGCATGTTTTAGAATATTTTATGTAATATACATGGGAACTTATCATAGCTTCACTCGTATTGTGTTTAAGTCATATGTGTGCAGTCAAACATTAGAAGTCAGTATAACTCTACTTCTAACCACCGTATCGACTTGAAACTTTAAGTAGTTAAGTTCACAAATGAAAGCTAGCTAATAATGTATTACTTTAAATTCCATCGAGCTGATATGACGATGAAGTCTTGAGGTGGGTACGGGAACTCTTCAATGGTTTCTAGTAAAACCTTTAAGATTACATTCACTTCTTTGGTTTGAAAAATCTTAAATTAAAACAAATTTGTCAAAAGACTGTTTATTTTAGTTTTTAAAACTACAATGGATTCTCATACTTACTGAAAGTGTATTTAATTATAGAAATTTAAAAAGTTTATTATAACCTATGACTTAATTTCAACTTGTATAAGTCCTTCGCTATAATAATTCAAATAAACTGCATTGAGAACTAACACGAATTTTACTTCTCGGAACCTTTCTGTACATAAATCAACAGTTTAATATCATTAAGCGGCTGCGCCTAAAGTACGCTTTAAAACTTCCCGGTTTTAATTCGCTTGTGAGAGATTTTAATTTAGCGCGAAACTGTTTCCTCGAACTCATTATTATGCACTCATATATTAACAAAAACTGACATTAAATGCTAGGCACGTTTTTTGCAATATTATATTACGTATATTATACAAACGAATACGCAATCCTTTAAAGAAAAATGGCCCCAATCTTTTCTTTTTAACTTTCTAAATATTATTTATAATACCTTAATTCCCATTGTTCAAGGTAACAATGGAAATTATAGAATTAAGTATTCTATAAGTTACTTAGGTAAATTTTTAAATTAATTTTAGATACCTACGATGTTTTTTATTATGCAAATTACTCACTTAGTGAAAATTGAAATTTCAACGAAGCAAACGATGGTGAAGTCTGTTCTATTTCAGAATGTTTTTGGTATTAAATTAGTTTATAAAAACTTGCGGTGCCAGCGACCCGTTTCCAGAACAAGAAAGCATTACTTTACATTGCAGTGATATTTTTCTTTATGAACTTTTCCCTTGTTTTTATTAATTTCTTCCCCAGAAATAAAAGCGAGGAATACTGTACATATTTCGAATGATTTAAAGACGAATAAGTTGGCTTACTCCCAAAGGAAAACTAACTAAGCTGTTTCTATTTGAAAATACTTATTTCAATAACGTAATAACGTTAAAAGCATTTTAATGACCATTTAATATTTTAAGTGATTGATTTTACATATCATATAAATCGGTATCGTTCTTCAGTCAACAAATGTTACACAAATGTTTATGTAGGAAAAACTGTAACCGGTTGATTGAAAAAGTTTGTGCTCTTTCATTTGATACTACAAACGGTTAGTCGAGCTATGATTAGTTTTTTTCAGTATTGCGAAGCACAGTCTGCTATATTGAATTTTGTGTGACAGACAAAAACTGTGGTTTAACATTACTTTTGCTACCTTTTTTCTACAGTGATATGCCTATATAAAAATACAGATGCTACACATTTAATAAAACTGCCATTTAATGGATTTACTCTTAGCTATATACATACATACCTTGCACAAGTACGTTTTTACTCTTTAATATAACAATATGGGCTATTGTTGAATATAACAATATAATTTTATTACACATTGCTCTTTTGTAACAGTATAAGATAGCTGTAACCAGTAAACTATAGGTGACAGTAGTTGATAAATTATATTAACTGACAAAATAATATCATCTTAGTTTGCTTACATATGACCACCATTTTTGAAGTTATACTTATTTTGGCACGTTTACAAAATATTATGAGAGTACAATTTTTACGATGCGCGCGCACACCGACAGCCAAAAAGCGACATGATGAAGTTAGTTGCTTTCCTTTTACAAACGGAGAGTTGTGACATACGGGATGAAATCTTTAGCTATTTTTGTTCTGTTACGCCAAAGAAGTACTTCTTACGTGCGTACATAAGTACACACACACGTTTTTTTTAAGTATCTTAAATACTCGCTCAGAACTCAAAATCTACAAATGTATGTATGTATACACGAGATATTTACACGCGTAAAATTTGTTTAATTTTTTTTAATATCACAGTAAGGTGAAGATCTCATTATATTATCTACCGACTTATACATATATACATGTATGATTAGTTGGGTGTGTATATTTCAAAAGAATACAAATTATAGTTTGAGATAAGAGTTATTGATATTGCTTACACTTTACGAGTAGTAACATAAAAAGTTTCTTTTATAATAATAGAGATAATTATTAATGACGATATTATATTAAAAACAAAGGACACAAAGCATATTTTTGTACCTGATAAGCATAACACTGTAACTCTGTTTTTTACGAGTTTGTATTTTTTACAGTATACTTTGTATGTGTCCTTTTCTATAATGGGATAACACTGTTTGTAGCAAAATTAACTATCTATTTAATAGATAACTCTAATAGATAGTTAATTTTGCTATAGTATACTGTAAAAAACACAAACTCGTAAAAAATGGAGTTACAGTGTTATGCTTCTCAAATACAGATTTAAGAAAACTCTCTATTTTGATGGCTATCTACATAAATGTAATGAAAATATCTTTCTATTTTGTAATAAAGTTTCTCTCTTAATAGGAATAGCTCTCTAATAAATATTGCTCTGTAATAAATACATATTAAAAACGTAGAGCTCTACCGAAAAATCGTAACCAATCGTTTGTGTGACCAAATATTAATTTATACTTTCCCTCCAAGCATTTTATAATATTTCGTATAACATAGCCGGTGTTATTGCTTTATCATAATATCCTTTATGTCAAAGATGACATCATAAATTGAACCATTATTTTCACATGAATACGAATAACTTGTATTCTTACTGTCACAATTTCATTTGAGAAATTTTGGGGCTCATGACGAATCGATTCGACAACTTAACGACTCATTTGAGAAGTCATAAAGTTGAAGCGCTCCACTGTTTAATATACCCGCGTTGCAAGAAACAATTAGACACGGGGTATACTCATAGGGTCTCATACACCCGGAAAGTAGGAATGCATTCTCAAACGTGGATATGGTACTTTGTAAAAATCTAAAATATTTTTTACTCTTTAACCGACTTCAAAAAAGGAGGAGGTTCTTAATTCGCTAGTATTTTTAAGTAATACACCAGTAGTATGCAGTACACCATATTTTCAGTCTCTTAAAAATAATATTTAATTTACTTGCTGTGCCTAGCGTCATTTAAAAAAACTGTTAACTCCTATAATATAAGAATTTTAAAGTAGGTATATTTTCTTGTTGTTGGAAAAATGTTTTGATAGCTGCATCATGTTTAATAAGTAAAAAGTAATATTTTGAATTTAAAACTATATTGGCATATTTCACAGAGGCTTTTAAATAAGTCCAATTGAAGATATCACATTTTCGCACATCTTTGTAAGAAACACGCTTACGTGTAGAATGACGTGTAATACTCGGATATAAATCCTGGAGACATGGAGACACGGTGACGGGAGGAGGCGCTTATACAGAATGAGAGATATCTACTCACAATGTGAACCCTCTCCACTAAATTTCCTTTTAATTATTCTCTCGAATATACGACGTACTCGTATAACCTAATATAGTTCTATTTGTATACCACCGTTATTTCCAATATCAATTAACACTATTCACATGCTAATGCCGTTAGAGATACTACTTTTATTAGCACTTTGTATTTAAAGTGCTTCAGTTAGGACGATAACGCGGGATAACAGTCGACTTGCACAATATTCAAATGAAATTGCATCTTTGCCAAAACTAGCGAGAGAATGGCGTCGCTAACATTACATTAATATATAATAGCATATCTGACCCTCCTTGCGTCGCGGTCGTCTTTTTGTTTTTATAGGTCGTTGAATAGCAAAGTATTAACTAAGTAATCCTTGGGCAGGTACAAATGGTGGGTAGCTTTATACACATTTTATCCAAAAGCCCGAATAGCAACTCTATAGTCGGATTATTAGAAACATCCCTCTGAGAGCCTGAATATTGTCTAGCTCTACTGTAATCTAAATGTATGGGGCATAAGGTAATTAAAACATGTGTTACTAAGAGTCTTATATGGATATATATAACTTAAGTGTATACTTAACACTGGCATATTATTCTGTTCACCAAAACCTTTGTAGCGTAATAGTAAAAATCGTTAGTGTAAACTGTAAAATAGTTTGAAATTTGGAACACCGTTAGGCGTTAACTTTAATAATAATGAAGAGCCTGCAGATTGTAATTAGAATTTAAAAAGAATAAAAAATATATATATTGGCACATTAACACACAGCACCACCTAGTTCCGTGGTGAGCAACGAGGCTTGTATTATGGACACTAGATAGTTGATACACTACACATTTTTAATTTTAAATACAAACATATTATAAATATAAACACCCATGACTGGAGTACAAATATTCGTGCTTATCACACAAATTAATGCCCCCAGCGGGACTCGAACCCGCGACCGCTGGCACAGCAATTAAGGTTACTACAAAACGTGTCGTGTCAAATATTGTTACCGCTTGAGTTATTGTCACACAACGATATCTAATTAAATGCGAAAGTTCGTATGTGTGTATATTTGCTACTTCTTTACGATGAAACGGTTTGACAGATTTGGATGAAGTTTATTACACAAATAAACTGTGACCTGGAGTAATTTTATAGGCTACTGTTAGTCATAATAAAAAAAGACACCCGACTAAAGCTAGAATAAGTGAGTAGTTATAATGTAAGTGCTGTATGTCTTATTAAAATAAATATTTTGTTAAGAAAAGTGTTTCTTTCTTAGTTATTTTCTTTTACTAAGTTCGCCCAGTGATTCCCAATTACCTATGTATGTATATGTATACACGTCAATAGCTACTAAACAAAAAAAAACCGGTTAACTAATAGAGGAGAAAAAGATACTGAACTATTTTGTCTTTGCTTATTTATACAATAATTAGGTTTATTCGTATTATGTAATGTATCGGAAGATATTTCAAATTAATCGAAATCAACTTGATTGTATAATGCCATCAAACGTACTGCTTTAGGCTAAAACTCTTATAACGCTAATAATTTACTAATGTAGGCATTCGTCGGATCTGGCTTTCAATGCAGCCAGCTATAGGTCGGCATCAATAGTAAACGCAATTAGTTGGAGTGCACCGTTTTTGATGTAGTACTGAGTGCGGACACAACCAGCTCGTGTGTGAATTGAGATAAGTCTTATAATGGCAGATTATATCTACTTTTAAATAGGTTTACATTTTGTTAAATCTTATTTAGATATGCAAAGGTGAATTAGGATTTCATTGAAATACAATCAAGAATGTATATTCCACTCTTTCTATTCGCAAATATTTTAATGCTTTCACCAATAACAAGTGTAGAAATAACTATAAATAAAGATCTTTCGAATTTACTCATCAGATTTTAAATTTATAAATTCTGTGTACATAGATTTAAAATAATATAAATTTTAAATATCTTTACATTATCTTACTTGAAAATTATACTTTACACCCCAAAAATGTTTCATAAATTGTTTCAATAAATAATAATAGATAAAAAAATATAAATATTAAAATCAGAAAATCATCTTTTAGAAATAGGACTTCAAAGCAATGCTTCTAAATCAAGATATATGTACTTTATTCCAATAAACTTTTACAACGGCTTTTAAATCGTCACTTTTTACATTATTAAAATTTAAATATAATCTCAGCATGTAAGTTCGTGAGGAATCTACCACCAAAACAATAATTATTATGTACATGAGTACATAATAATTATTGTTTTACGTGAGACCCAGTCAGATATGAGTCCCCACACATTGACATCTACAAAGTATTCAGTGATGGTGTAATAAGGTTTATAATAAATTAAAAAAAAAACTACTGGACGAACTTAGATGAAATTTGGTAAAAGATAGTTTGAGACCCTGCGAAGGACATAGGGTTTTTTCTATTCTGGAAATTATTCCTTAAGGGGGTGAAAATGGGGATGGAAGTATGTATGGGGAATCAACCTAGGGACGAACACGAGCAAAGCGAGGGTGATTCTCTAGTTCAATAATACATTTTTTATTTTAGACAAATTGTTTAAACATATCTACTACTATATACAGTTACCTGCCTGACTTTCCTAGCAGTGAAAACAGTGGAACTCAGTTTACCCGCAAGGGACGAGAGGAGGGCCCCACTGAAGACTTGAATCCAATGTTATTCCCAAGAATCTATATAGGATGTCATTATTTAGAAACAATATAAAATTCTGCGTTCTTACATTAGGTAAAGTAAATTGCATATATTTTGTCTTCTTGGGATTTAAAGATCGATTTAATATTAAACCAGTGAAGTATATGAGATAGTGCACTTTTAATATTAAATAAATAAACTTAAATCAAACTCTATTAAAATCATAGAAAAGAGAGTACCTACTTAAGGTTTATTATTTTCTACATTTTCCAGCTAACTCGTAGCAATTGTAATTGTGTTGTCTGTCGGAGAAAACATGGTAAATATGATAAAAGAAATAGAATATTAAAGAAATATTTTATTTAGCAATACAACTTTACTTAAAGTAGATTCATACAGAGATTCTAAAAGCTATAAAAAATATAGACTATCAAAACTTCCAAGAATATATATGAATTTATTAGTTTATGATAATTAATAAAATGTAAATTTTTCAAAGTAAGCATTTTTATTAGGTAGATTCATTAAAATGAGTCTATGTGAGCATGAAGCTAATATAGAGATATATTTTTAATTTCCATGCCACGATACAAAATGTATATTTTCTCGCTGCAATTTTTATTAATAAATAATCTATATAAGCCGAGAGAAATGTTTGAAAGCAAAATATTTCCCAGTTGAAAATCTGTCGATATATGTTCAACGTTGTTGATTTACGATTTCATTAGTTGCGTGCAACTCGACGAGACAGAAACAATATGTACATACGTACATCTATTGGACGTTGGGATCTACTTCTATGTTCACAGTTAAATTGTTGTAGAAGTATGATTTAGTTTTTTATATCTTGATTTTAATTTAAACATATATTAACAATATAAGTACAAAATTTAAGTGTCGGTCTGAGATTTTGAAATAACTACAATACTAACTTATATTGTCTACTAAGTAATTACTAGTCTAAGATCCCGATCTATGTGGTGGACCCCTCACTACTTTTCCAGGCGAAATGTATTTTTTATACTATAAAATATATTAGTAAGCAGTACTTTCCGGAACCAACGAAATTTCAAAATGTTGATAATTTTATTACAAATTTAATAATATAGGGTTGTTATACTAAAACATCTCCAGACTAGAGGTTTTTTAATTAAAAACAGCCTAGAGCAAGTTTTTGGTGACAACCCCTCTGGGTCGTGTTTGTTAGTATGTTTTATACTTTAACCCCATGCGGAACGCGTACACGCCAGCGTATCAATTAACAATTGATTTCTTAGAAATTATCCATAATTTCTTAGAAATTACCCAGGAGGGGTTAAAACATATATTTCGCCTGGAAAAAAAGTGAGAGGTCCACCACATACATCGGGATCTCCTACTACACAAAACATATAGTATTATTTGCCACATACTAACTGCACTACTAAATTATATTGTCGCGTTTTTTGTGCAGCACATACATAAATATCATATGTACATTAAAAAAATGTTAGATTTTTTTTGTTACTAAGCCGATTTTAACAAAACTTTCATGTAGCTATTTTTAAGTTTGTATTATAGCTAATTTAAGTAGTTACTAATATAGAGATCACTAATTACTAATTTTAATATTTAGAATATTTTATTACGAAAAAAGAAGGTGAAAAAAAAGGTAATAAAAACAAACCATTTCAGACACGAAGTAGATGCATAAAAATTTAAAAAGTTTGGCGAAAGTTGGAAAGGTAATGGTGAGCACTGTCGGGCAGTAGGCATTCGTTTGTCCAGCGTGGGATAGAGCGAAAAAATTTTACTCTCGGAATGCTTAGATTCTTTGTGAATTACGTTCATTGTATATTCATAAAAATAAAATGTTTTTTTTTGAAACCGACTTTTTTGCAAAACCATCGACATTATAAGCAATCTAAGAAAAATCAAACTTTCTTATATAATATTAGGAAATAATTGAAATATATGTACAATATGACCAGCGATAAATATTATGACAAATCTTTTTACTACAATGCTGGTATATTTTTTCTTTTTTCCCATAAGCATGGTAGGTACTTCAAGTTAAGCCCTGCCAAAAAAGCTTTAATTCTTTCAAAAGGCTTTTAAAAAAATATAAAATGTTGACGTTACAGATAAAACATCTATTTGTCTTGTTTATTTTGGAAAGTTTCCATGAAAATAATACCATTAAGCCGTGGCAACAAGTAAGAAAACATCGCTTCTTTTAAGTTATCTTTTGAGATATAATCTTAAAAAAAATATGTAAAAAATTGTGTAATATTAATAAATATACTATTAAAAGTAGGTTTTCGATAAATTGAAAACGTTATTTATTTAATATTTACCACATATGTATGTATATGTAGTTGTATATTCAAATTTGTCTATTTAAGTGTTCCCAGGCTTTGGCCAGCGGATCTCGTGTCTTCTTACACTGAGACGTACTTTTTATCGCTAGTTGGGGAACCGTTATGTTCAAGGCAGAGTAAATAGGTGCTTACTTGAAATGGTGCGATTCATAAGGGCCCACGTTGTTCCGACTTAAGAGGATGGCTATGGTGATAAATGGGGTAAGTAGGGTGCAGTGAAACAGGAAAATACGACGCTTTTACTAATTCAAACAATGTTACTTTTCAGACATAAAATTTCGTATGATATTTTTATATGTTAATGCAATTTTCCTGGCGGGATGGAATGGGTGGTCAGAGACTAGTCTGTCTTCTGGCAAAATAGAATCACCTAAAATGGGCATAAAAAATGATTATGTAATTTGAACCTTCAAAAGCCTTTTTGTATATTAAATCTGAATAAACGTTGCCCAGCGTAGTTTATAGTTCCAGTCAGAAACATTTATAAATTCAATTCAACTTTTTTGTTAATGGCTTCAAAGCGTGCCAGTTGAGCACAGATCACTTATCCAATGTCACGTAGAATGGAGAAGACTCGAGGGAGATTGATCAGTAAAATAAGATTATTATTCTAAGAAATATTTATTAATATACTAAAATTCCGATACCTGTCAATACTTATGTAAAATTTAATATTCAATTTTGTTTCACAATAGCTCCGGTATTGCTTCTTGAAGCTTGGTTGATTATTATGCGGTACGTATTATCATTTAAAATTGAGCGGATGTGAAACAACATTCAAAGCCCTGAAGGCAGCTACCTCAAAAGGCGCTAATGACCTGTACAAGAACCAGAGTAATGGATATTACGTAGCATAACTTTCATTGCTGTTAAATTGATGTATTATATCTGCTGTTACTGTAAAATCAACCCCGCTCCTGTTTAATCTTTAGTCTGTAATAGTTCTCAATTAAGATACTAACTTTAAATGAAAATTCGAAAGCAAATTTTGTGTTAACAAAGTTTTGTACATAAAATGAGTAGAAAAATGAAATCGCTGAAACAATTGTTTCTAAAATAAGTTTAAGTTTGTTAATTAGGTACTTTTTTTTTTTATCTACGTAAATGAATTGTTTAAATGGTCAGAAATAACCATTGATTATATATTTAAGTCCCTCAAAAGATGTTTGAGATGTAATAGAATTTTATCTATTTTCAGTGAACGGCTATACATAATTAAGGGCAATGTACAAACGATAGTCTTAATATGAAATAAAAAACAGCTAAGATCAATTTTAAAAAAATAAGTATATTGAAACGTTTTTCTGACTCCTCCGCAATAAATATGACGTACAATTATGTATGCTTGTATAATATAAGCTTCACAGTACGCTTGTGGTAAATGCAGTAAGAACTTATGTTAGTTACAACTTCACTGTCCGCCTGTCCGTTGAATTTAGAACAATGTGTGCAGTAACGGTCTATCGCGGCTCAATTACACCTTAATTAAATCATGACAAACATCTCTTCAATAATTGTATGTACTTACAAGTACTAAGTTATATCTAAATCTAAATAGATTTAAAGACAAGTACGAAGCAATGCAAACTTTGTGAATACTGTACTGGTTATTCAATACTTGTTCGGACAAAATTTTTATTTTGTAAATAGTGATAATGGTCATTCGAATTCTATAGAGTGCACTATATTTGATTAAAACGAATATATATTTAAACTTTACCATATACGTACTTTACATGAAATTGCATTCAAGCCAATAGGTGTAAGTATTCATCATCCGTCATATTATTTGTCAACGGCCCGTCATCGGCAGGCGCCGCCGAGCGTCGAGTGCGAGCGACGCATAGCATATCCAATTACACATTCGCAATATTTTCTATGCCATAACGGTTGTGGGAATGCAATCAATCTGAATGAACATATAAAATGTATAAAAACGTATAGTTTACCATAAAATTGAAAATATAATAAAAATAATTCTCATATTTTACAGAAATAACTGTGCTCTCGTTTTACAATACTCTATGTGGATTGATCTTACTATATATACTCGTATACCTTCTTGACTGTAATCGATTTAGTTGTGGTTTTGTTTATATTTAACCCTTGCTACTTTTTCTCCACGGCTTCATCCGTATATATGATTTGCAGCAGAATGGATAGAATAAAAATAACTCGTGTCAAAATGTCAAAGCAATCTGTGAAAATCTTTCCGAGATTTGTTGTCGTGGAAATGAAAATTTATATTTTTATTTACATTCTAGATGCTTACTAACATATTTTTGAATAAGTTTTAACATTCCTAAAGCGATAACAGCAAGTACAATGATATATAAATAGATCATAAGCAACTTGCGAGAAGAAAAGCCACTTTAGCAGCCAATTTAGATACGAAATAAAGCATGTTACACATCCATTTCTTTATTCTTTTGTTTTTAATTTTATATTATCACTATAAGTAATTTTTGATTATTTCTTTATACTTCTTCAGTTGTTTAATATTTTCCAACAAATAATATCAGATTTCTTATTTGTATGTATTTTTTAATTAAATATTAATATTATGTATTTATTTATGTAAATATTTTGCTTACTCTAACCATTTCTATATTTTTTTATTAAATTGACTATTAAATATTACTATCGAATATGTATAGGCCAAATAGGAATTGAAGAATTAAAATACTTCACACTATCTACAAATGCTGGAACAGACGTAGAGTAAATTAAAAACATATGTTTGATTTTAATAACAGGAATAAATGTTCATGTCTATAATTATTCGAAGCTGCTCGTTTTAGCCTAATTTATAACATTCATATACAAGAAAACAACATGAAACACCGAAACTGTTACTTGTATATGAAGCTACTAAATTTAGTAAATTAATGTCGTGTATAGTTATTACAGAATACATTACGTTATATTATTATAAAATCGGGCTAGAATCGATGACGGAAAACTCCTACTTTTTCATTCTACTATATTATGAGAGTTCGACCAGTGTGTCCCCGACGTGCGATAACAAAAATAGTCCTCTCACACTTAAAGCAAGGTGGGGTCGATTGAATCGAATATTCGCTAGTTGTAGAATACCGTGTATTGTATATACATATATAGTTAACTTCCGACTCAATTTCTGGGTACGACAACTCGACAATACTTTTACGTTTATCTACACTCTACCACGGTTTACTGTTTCAAAATATTTCATTCGAAAAGCAGATTTTTGCAAACGGAATTTCTCGTGAGTACCAATACAGATGTGTTTCCATTAAGGTAAAATGTTACGTATTAGGCTGAAGGTTGCGATATACTTTGGCATGTTATGAGTGATTCTTTTATTTTTAAAGCCCCAGTAAAATGTTTTGAAAGGACCGATTTTACTTTACGTCTCCCTCCGCCCGCATGTCTCGGCGTCGACTCCTATTGTAGAAGCAACTACAATCATTATTGTTTCGACGACGGTGTACGCATTCCTTTTTATCCCAGCTTCCATGCAAAACCGTATCTTTATACGCTTGAGTAATGGAAATGAAATTAAAACGGGCTTTTAGTCAGGTGTATTGTTTTCATCATCGCGCTGACTTATATGCAGGTACAAATTTATTTTAAGTATTCTACTAATTTACTTACGTATACAAACTTACATACATATGTATGTGATACACGAATATTTGTTTAATGTAGTGTAAAGTGAGAGACAGTAGTTTGGAAGAGTAATGTTTTAAAATAAAATTATATGAGATACACATTCTACGCATATAGTAGCTTAGTTTAGGATATTTCTGTCCGCAGGTTTGTATAGCTGCACTGCAAATCATTAGCTGGATAGAGACGGCTGCGGCCGACCACACTCGCTGTTTGCATTTGTAATTAATACACTGTTTGCACTCCTGATTTACGATACCGTCGTTCTACACTCCTAATGTGTTAATAGCTTTGATAATTAACTCTCATGTACTAAAATAACGGATACTTTGCAAAATAAATCATAAAAAGATACCATGGGAAATTTAACTAAATTTCAATTTTGTTACATTTATTAGGAAAACTCTGCAATTTAAAATGTCGTCTACGTAATTTATTATAATTAACAGTGCTGAACAGTTTAATAAAGAAACAGTTGTTTTAAAACGTTTATATGGTAATTTTGTTACAAAATATGTTTAGTATACTTACTCGATACACAGCATCCGGGGGTGTGTCTTGCTCTTTCTGTCTTGGTGAAAAATTATCTTTACCGCGTCTCAAGTCAACTGCTAGCGCTTCGTTGAGGGCGTGGTATCAGTTCAAACAATTTGCATTTTTAGCGAAAGTACCAAGACGCACGTCTCCACCAGACAGATTGTGCAAGAGACGAATGATCCCACGAACACGAAGGCTATATTATTGTCGAAAAATTAAGTACGTATACATATAGCCTTGTCCAAATTGTCCAATCAATTCACTAACGATAATTTATTAATAATCAATAATCATGTTGTGAATAGATTCCACTGGTTAAAAGACTCTCAAATGGAAGCATATCATATATTACTGTGAGTAAGTTTAGAAAGGTATGTAAAAATAGAAAACCCAATATTAATTTGCTGCGAAAGTTGAGCTTATATTTTCTCTCTTAACTTTTGATCTTCGCAGTAATATTCATGCACATACTCAGTGAAATTTTAATATTATTGCGTCTCACGTTCTCTAAAAGCAATAAAAATCTAAAACTTAGTTTTGCGTGGAAAGTTTTGCTTTGCTTTCAGCTTACGCGGACCGAGTGGAGTGGAACGCAACCCGAAGCCCTACAAGGAGTAGGCGTGTGCGGAATGCATAATAAGAAGAAGATTAAAAACTACAAAAAATGTCAATACCATCCAAGCTTTTTCAAGCAGTTTATCATTGACGGAAGGCTTTTTTACATGTATCGTCTCTTTGTACATTATTTATTTATAGTAGGTTAGGTTTAGCTATTGTATGTGCGCATTTCTATGAGGTCGTAATTACTAGAAAAAGGTTCTTCAAACAGGTTTATTTTCTTTTGTTCTTCAAAAGCACATTAAAATTTAATAAAAAGATCATTTAGGTACATTAATTTCACTGTGAATACAGACAGATAGACAAGTACTTGGGAGCATTCTTAGTTTGCGTTTTTTATATTTTCTATTCCGTTGTAAAATTTTAAATTTATTTATGATACTAAATCTTGTCCGTACTAAAGTTATAAATGTGCAAAAATTTGTGTCATTTTGATAAGTTTTTACAATTTAATCCCTAATTCAGAGATACACTGATCTATTTCATTTACTTACCTACTACTTAGCCTTAGAACTTCTATTGAAAAGGTTTATATTGAAAGACGATCGATAAGACTAAATTAAAACTTCGTATTCAAGTGAACGTTTAGAATAAGCTTACATTGTAGGAACTCAAAAGGTTCCTGTAGAAGGGTATGTGTAGGGGAGTGAGAGTTTGCATAAAAATCGTAATAAAAATATGTGGCGATCATATTTACATATATCTAATATGATAAGGTACTTTTATCATTTATGTCTTATAGTATACGAGCAAAATAAAATAGGGGATAGCGGATGGAACAACGTAAATCATTTTTTTATTGTGAAACTTCTTTAAATTAAGACATAATTAATGTAAACTTCTCTTATATCTGTTATATATATGTGGAATAAAACCTAAGGGCCTACACACATCACATTATATAAACGTGCCGACGAAACATGTATTATGAACGTACATAATCTGTACATATTCTGCGCTGATAAAACTAAAAATTGTAGATTGCTAGCGTTCGTATCGATACAAACGCGTGACTAGCGCGCGTCGGATAAGGGCATGGTGCCCTAAAGTAATAAAGTTCCGACTTCCACCCAATAAAAGTAAAATTCTTAAAAAAAAATTAAAACCTATTTATATAGACACTGAAAAGTAAAAAATAACTGCACGGCGGTTTTCATTTACTATAGATACCTAATTAGATATTTTCTATCCAATTCCGATTCCACCCATAGATCAGCTCGATGATAACAAATAACTGTAATATCATCAGGAACAAAGACTTGTAAAGTTTTAAGTCGATATGACAATTAAAAGTTTGTAAAAAAGACTTTTATCAACCAATTTGCTAATAGGTATAAGTAGAAGACTTCTATTTGTTGTATAATGTGTGAAATAAAATTATGTATTGAGCAATAAAGTCTAATTTACTCAACATATTGTATTATTATTAGTGACCCCCTCCAAAATTTCAGGCTGCGACCGCGCCTGCGCATTACACCATATAATAGTTGGTGACTGCACAAAATCTCATATTCATGCCGTGTAGTGGTCCGCCTAGTCCACGATTGCATTGAATTGGTCGCCGCCGCGATAGCCTCGCGCGTTTGGGTTAAGGGTTTCAACTCCTATGAAATATAGTTATTAATTTTAAATGGAAAAGAATTTTGTATTGATATGCAAATAACACAAATATACACACTGTGTCATGTTACCGCACTGTAAATGCGCGAGACCGACTCATACTAGACTGGTTTTTAGATCATAATGGAAGTTAGTAACTTTTGCTCCTTATATTAATTCTACTTTAAACGATTTAATTTAAACTCGATAATTGCTTTTACAACTCTAACAACCAACAATCCTATTTTAGAAATATTGCAAAATTTATCTATCATCTCTCATTCGTCCCTAGACAAAAACAAATCTACCCCACGGGAACCATAATTTTTCCGGGATAAAAATTAGCATATGTGCTATTCCAGATTATAATCTATCTCTGTGCCAAATTTCATCCAGATCCGTTCAGCCGTTCTAGCGTGAAAGTACAAATATTTACATTTATAATTGTAGCATGGATACATATTTTTAAATAAAAACACTAACTCATATGGAGTTGTCTAAAATATAATTCCACTTGAAGTTTTTCAGCGACGTCTAAGGTAAATTGAAATTGACTGCAACGGAGTTCAAGAATAACATTAATATTGGCTTTTGCGTCGGATGGCAGCGGAGTATCCCGGACACTTGATCACATGAATTTTTAATCGTATCACCAAAAAATGGAGCAAAGTAACTGTTCCGGTTTTGGAAACCATTACTTTAAGTGCATGTTTCGACCTCGTCTCATGTTATTCGTAAGGAGTTAAAGAAATTTATGACTATTTATATTCTTCTAGCGCACGAAGGCGATATTTTTGTCTGGCTTTGTGCTGTTTAGATTTTCTCCTGTTTAAAATACTTTAGAGGTTCTTTAAAGCGGGTTTGGAAGCAGTATGCATCCGACCCACTTCAATTGCGAGAAGTGTGCTTACTAGGTAAACACATATTTAGCAAAGATGTTGAGTGGTGTATCCTTTCTATAAGGATGTAAAGATAATTTGTTGGAAAAGTAAATATTTGTAGTGAAATATCTCACTAATCTAATCTATCACTATCAAAGGTGATACTATTTTTTATAAAAAATGGTATATAATACAAGAAGCTTATTACACTCATGATATCTTAAAATTAATTTTTACTATTAACGTTCACTATCGATTCGTTCAGGCATATGTTATTTTTACAATAGACTATCCAATAGTTGCTGATGTACCATTTGCTGAACCGGAATAAATAATAAATAGCCTTCAAGTACATCGTTCCCAAACTCATAAACTATTTCTATGCTTAAATCAAGTCAATCCGTAGATCTGTCGGTACTTGATTGAAAAACAAATATGGAAAGAATCTTTTACATCTATACATATAGTAAAATTGTAACTAAGCCGAATCTGTACATAAAATATTTCTTGGAAAATCTTATTGAAATAGATATTATTATCAATACAGAGGCCGAATCTATGGTTTTTAGAATTTTTATCCATCTGTCTGTCTGTCTGTGACCACATCACGGAAAAACCACAGGAGGGATTTTGATGAAATTTAGTATAATGATAGCTGGTAATCCGGGTCAACATATAGGATATTTTTACCACGGGAAAATATCTCATCTCTGAGAAATCTACAGTAAACGTTAAAACGTAAGTAGGGTCCAACCCAAGCAGAGCGAGGGTGAGTCGCTAGTTTGTAATATAAGTAGAATTTAAACCTACGCTTTTTTTTGCCTTTAGATATTTGTTTACATAAATCGATGGCCAAATTTTGTTTATAAATTCAATTAAAAATACTAAAATGTTACCTTGCAGATATCATGTATCTATTAATCAGAAAGTAGTCAACAGTTTTAAAAACGGAATATCTTCTAGAAGTTTATAATATAATATATAAAAAATAAATTGTACTCAGTCCTTTATGTTTAACGCCGCACTGCTAGACACTGTCTTCCATTGTTCACCATGCTGGCCATGTATGGGTTGGTGGACTTCACATTACTTTTGAAAACTTGCTAGGTTCTCTCAGATATGCAGGTTTCCTCACGGTGTTTTCCTTTACCGTAAGACAAGTAATAATAATGATGGGGATTGATTCGCACATAAAAATATCAGAGATGCAAGACCTGGGATTTGAACTAGCTTCATTTGGTTGGCCCAAACAGCGCATTACCAATGGACTACCACTGCCTCGCCATAATTTAAATAGTATTATATGATACAAATGTAATTATACTTCTATTCGACTGGCTTTAGTTTCATGACATTTATATTTTACTTAAGGGTAATGTTTATGAAAACTCGGTGTTAAATAAATAACCTTTAGAATATTTGCGTACAGTTTGGTTTAAATGTATTATTATTATATTAGGCTTCTTCTATATTTCAGTATGAAGCGCGTCTAAAAATAAATATGAAAATCTAAAATTATTACGTAAAAATAGACGGTAGTTTACTGAAGAAGTAATTTTACTATGAATGATGAATGCCCATATAAAATATGGAAACATAAATTGAAAGAGTCGTTACGTATCTGTATGTACAAGAAATAAACTGCGTTTTCATTTACAAGAAAGCAATATAATAAGCATTTTTCAATCGAAACGCGATGTCCCAGGTGTTGGCCCGCATTTGAATATAGAAACGAGTGTGATGAGAATCGAGATGCAGTTTTATTGTCACTCCATTTTAGTAAACCAATGAAATGTTATTGTTATTATTAAAATTCGTATATTTTTTGCCGTTGGAGACTTACTTATATAAGACCATGTTATAATATAAAGTTGCAAAACTTATTTGTATTAAAATACTGTGTAAGTGTACACGGTTATCTGAACAATGTTTGGATTCGTTTTCCAAGTCTTATAGTGAGAATTATAGTAAGAAGTAATTTTACTGATTAATAAACTCTTCATTTATAAAATGTAGGTGATATTCTACTCATTTAAGTTTACGTTAAGCAATATTGTCGTTCATTGTTTCTTCTTTTTTCGTCAATCTTCTTTTAATAAATAGGTAGTAATTAACACTTTATAGGTTCTACATAAACCAGAAAAATTTCCACCCCTAGTTATTTTTAAAGTGATTTGAATACGATTTACTTTATTAGTTAAAAACTAATATCTCTTAATTCTTTTTATATTATTTACTCGTGTATATACGTATATAGGTGTAATTTTTTTTATAGAAATGTTAGACATATGTATTGTTTATTTTACCTTATTATTGTAAAATATTTGAATAAATTGAAATTTAAAAGACGTGTAGCATAAAGTTTCATTGCAAAGGGAAGATCATGAATATTCGTTAGGTAATTAAAAAAAATATCTACAAGCTGGCGGAAGCCTTGCTAGACTCAGGCCAGTGTTGCGCCTCGATTTTTTTCAATATAAACTCGAATTTTCGCTGCATATAGGTACTTTAAGAGACTAGATTATTTTATGACAACCAATTGCCTAGTAAAATCTGACCAGGTAACGTATTTCCATACTAAAAAAAATCATATAAATATGACTTAACTCATCATTCACGTGCTAAAGCACAAACAGGCAGACAGAGAAATATAATATTATATATAGTTATTTTCTATAATATGTAAGAAATTATACATCTTCTCTATGTAAGTATTGCAAACTTAATAATAATATGTTTCGCTTATTAGAAACACATAGCATTAAACTAGTCGTTCAGTTAGGATTGAGGAAATGAGCTGCTGTATCTTCGGATTCACACGCGAGTGAGTCACCTTGCAGATTGTTACGAAATGTGGCGTCACTAATGTAGTTAATGTCGTATGAAAGGGGCCGCTTATCGACATCACGACTTTTCATGTGTCGTCTATGAATTACTATGACTACTATATTAGTGGTGGCACGTTTTGTGGTATAAGATATTATTTATTTTCTCAATAAAATAAGTACACATGATTTATGAGATTGAATAATTAGTTATATATGTAAGTAAAAGTTGTATATTCCCGAATACAGATTTTTTTCATCACCCAACAAAAGAACCAATTCACTGAGGTTATTTCAATGAGCCTAACCACGATCCGCAGTATTCCATGTGACGCTGCAGCATCAGGTTAAGGTTACCATATAATTACAATATAATTGAGGTAACGGGATACCAAGTTTCGTATGGATTAGATCTGTGGAAGTTGCTCATATCCTATTACCGTCTAGAAAAAAGTTGATGGCCTGCAATATGTATAGATTTTCTTGATTTATAGCTAAGAATACCTACTCTCGATCAAGTCACCTTTCAAACAAAAGAAAAACTAAATTAAAATCGGTTTATCCGTTTGGGCGCTATGATGCTACAGACAGATACATAGCCACACAGATACGAAGATACACAGATACACATGTTAAAGTTATAACACCATTTTATTTGTTGGGGTTTAAAAAATACTCTGTGATAATCTTTGGTGATATTGCGTGATATTCGATATTTTGAATAGAGATAGCTCTATGCAAAATATAAGTCTTTCTACTAATTCGTTGCTTTATGAAAAAAGAACAAACTAACAAAATAGATTTATCATATACGAATAAGGAAATTTTAGTTAACGTTTTTTGAAAAAACGTTGAAAATTATGCCGACGGTAGTAGATTTGGTTTCCTTTAAGGAAAAAGGAACTGTTGTGGTTTTCATGATCTAAAATCAAGTGGAGATAACATACAACATAGTAAGTATGAATAATTTACGTGGTTTTGTGGAACATTTTCACGTTTCTGTTTATTCAGTGACAG
Source organism: Fabriciana adippe (assembly GCA_905404265.1). Taxonomy (NCBI): domain Eukaryota; kingdom Metazoa; phylum Arthropoda; class Insecta; order Lepidoptera; family Nymphalidae; genus Fabriciana; species Fabriciana adippe. The sequence goes on from FR989985.1 coordinate 10,640,936, forward strand.
AATAAGATTAGTCTGAAGATGTTAAATTCATTCTGCTGAATATTTAAATTGAAAAATTCTTCAGTAAAGTAAATCAAGACTATATTTAAATTGAATTGATAAAACTTCAAAGATAGTTCTTCTATTATATCGTACATTTTTGTGTTTTAATAGTCTATTTATTAAATTATATATTTATAAAAACAAATAATAATAATTTCTCGTCTTGTGAATTTAATAAGTATTTAGAACGGGTATTAAGTATAATTTATTTATTTAATGAAGCAAGAATTTCGATTAAGGCGGAAATTCAAAAATGATAGATTATCCTTTTAGTTGAAATATGGAGGTAGCGTGAATATAATTTAATATATATTTAAAGGGGCAATTTTTGTATATTATTTATTTATTTATATCGGCGATTTTGGAAACGGCTTTAACGATTTTGCTGGATTTCTTATGTGGAGGTTTTCGTGGGTGAAAAATCGATTTAATCTATATTGAGTCCTATGTATGGGAAAACGCGTGTTTTCGAATTTTCATGCGGTTTTCTTTCGCATTTTTCACGCAAACTATGGTCGATAATTCTTACGCTCAGGCATAAGCATCGTGGTCAAGCGGGCAAGATGCAAGATTGACTATTACAGGAGTTTGAATCTCGGCCGGATACAAAGTTCTTATTTTTGTTTCTTTTTTGGATTTATTGTTTTTAGTTTTTTTTTATCTAAAAAATACGTAAAAATAAAAAATATAACAAAAAAGAACTCCGAGCGAAGCTAGGTCGTCCAGGTACTATTTATTTAATGAAACAAGAAGTTCGATTAAGGCGGAAATTCAAAAATGATAGATCAACCTTTCAGTTGAAATATGGAGGTAGCGTGAACATAATTTAATATACATATGTATATTCAAATAATATTACTTTATTATTATGAATAATAATAAACTAACCTCAACATTAATAGGAATTCGATTTAATCTATAGGTAATAAATAAAGTAGGAAAAGTCGTTAATAATAATATTATTTGTAGTAAACAAAACCATACCATCTCCATGCATTAATTGCTTTCATCTTTGACTACGGGCAGGGCAATACATCAATCAGCCTGTTGTCGTGACAGGCTTGCAATCAAATAAAATTTAACTCAAAAGCGACCGTCAAGCGCTCGCATAAGCTGCTTAATGCAGTTGGTTCCATCCACTTTTAATACAAATAATAAAAGCTATAGATACGTTACTGTCAATAATGTATTAAATTATAACTTTTCATCATCGTAAGTTAATGATTAAATTATTTTTATAGTTTAAGTATTGATATTTTAATTTCCTTAATTGCTTTTTAGTGTAATCTCTCGTTCCCCGTTGGTCTAGTGGCTAGTATGTATTGCTGCATATATCCGGAAGGGCCTGGGGATCGAGTGCTGGGTCGGACCAAGTATAAAGTTAGAAGGTAGTTACGAAGTTCTTCTTTCAAGAAATTCTTAGTAACTCCGAATTTGGGAAGTTGGCGATGTTTCGTCCCCGTGCTTTGACGAGCTCGAAAAGACGTCGGTCCTGCGCTTGAATATTCGACATTGCACCTCAACGGCATTGAGTATAGTTTCAAGTTAGTTTTGAATAAGTATAACGTGTAAGTTAGTCTTAAGTATATATTAGCTCAAAGTACATGTGTATATTGCAAAACGCTACTAAAGGTGATGAAACGTTGCTAGTGAGGTGTTGCTTTTGATCGTAGCGACCTTAATACATATTTTGTAAACGATATTTATTATTAAAATTATATTCATTAATAAAAATCTAAGTATTAATATAATAAATTGCATTCCAATATACTGTAAAATACATCTCTGGTACGGCGATGCATTTGTTAATTAATATTGCTGTGAACCAATACGCTGTGATAGTAGCTTATTCATTACAGCCCGAGGGGATGGTTGCCTAATTGTACCAACGAATAACGAATAATATCGCTACATTGATGCCACTACGATGTTTGATATCACAATTAACTCTTAATGAACGTGTAAGTAAACTAAGGCAGCTGTTTGCCGTGTGTTGTGTTTAAGCTACAATACCATACATTTAAATGTATTTAATCTACATTTTGCATTAAGTTTACATTCCCTTATTTTAAAAATAAAACCTCTTAAACATAAAAAAATAAATAAAATTTTGTGAAAGTAAAATTATGTACGGTTTTTTGCAATAAATAATAGTATATTAAAATGTACCTAAGTTATTAATAAAAATTTTGTAATCCCATATTAAGACTATGTGAGTAAGATCATCGTTGTTATCATTATCATCCTCAGTTTTCGTCTACTGATTGATAATATGTATGCCATTGGTCTCAATGGCCTATCATTTCCAACTGCTTCCTTTACTTTTGCTTTTCTATTGCTTACTTTGTTTCTGCCAACTGCTACCTTTCTTTATCGTTGATCCATCTAGCTGTCATACTCTTATTCACAGCTTACAGTTCACATTTTTATGCAGTATGTTAGCCATGATGAGTAAGTTTATCAAATTGTTATTCATCCCTCATATAGGATTACTAAAGTTGCTTGATTATTATTATAAATACATGAATACATCGAGTGGCACACCATAAATAGTACAGGCTTGAAACAAAAGTTTATGAAGTTGTACTACGAGTATGTGCTTATAAAATTGTGTCCCCCTTCTACCTGAGAAAAGAGTAATTTAAAAAAAAAAATCTTTAAGAATCGTTTGGAATATATACTATAAGTCATTTTTGAATTAGTTGATATTTTCGGTTGTAATAAAAAGTGTTTTTTTTTTTTTTTTTTTTATATAGTTCTTTAAAATAAATACTATTAAATACAAAATAATATTCGATGGTTGTCTGGTACTTCTCCATTATTTTAGATAACATAGCTTGGATAACTTATTATTTGAACATCTAGGTAAAAGTATATATTCTGAATTACTAATAGATTGAAAATGGTGAGATTACATATTTTATCATATTATATGGCAAGTTGTATAACCTACCTGATTTGTTGGAAACAATGTTCGACAGTTGCCGCGAGCGAGGATAACGGACATCCCTCTAATCATGGGCTACCTCGTTCCAAACTAACTTAATTGTTCAAGTTCATACGTAAACTTTTCGGTATCCAATATTTAAGTTACAAATAAATGGGAGAGTGCCGTAATTATACATAATTGATAACTTTATATTCATGACAAATCTATTTGAATATATTCTTGATAATGTAATTTTTGAAATTTAATATACATAATATGTGTGTCCTACATAAAAATATAATCACTACATTAAAAAGGGACACTTACAACGAACAATGAAAACATTTCACGCTTATTAACTACGTTCAATTCGTGGTCGTAATCGACAAAGTCGCAATTCATCGGGTGGCGCGCACCACTGGTTTTAAATGTATATTGCGCACATATTATCGTCAAACGTCAGATGCCTGTCAGTTCCACAACGCAGAATCCGATGAGAGGTCATGACGAGTGACATTAACTGCCACTAATACGAGCTCTTGTGTTACGACGTTTATGTAAATTTAGCACTTAAGTTATGCATTAAAATATAATTATTAAGATGTAATATTATGTTAACTAACTAAATTATCCATTCAGCTATAAAAATGAAATGCTGTTCGTGGTAATTGCATCACTTCGGAACGGCTGAAACGATTTGTTTATTTTCGTAATAGGCCTTATAATGTTTTTAGGGAAAACATTCTGGGTTAGTTACTTAAAAAATTTGGTAAACTCGGAAGAATCTGAAAGTACTTTTGTCTATGCAATTTTTGTATGAACTCAAAGATAAATAAGTTTATTCAAATTGGATGAACATCTATTGGGGCAGCTAGTTAGAAATAATCTATCTATACATATTATAAAATTCTAACTAAGCCGAATCTGTACATTAAATATTTTTTTGAAAATCTTATTGAAATAGACATTATTATCGATGCAGAGGCCGAATCTATAGTTTTTAGAATTTTTGTCTGTCTATCTGTCTGTCTGTTACCGCATCACAGAAAAACCACTGGAGGGATTTTGATGAAATTTGGTATGGTGATAGCTGGATATCCGGGTCAACATATAGGATACTTTTGACTGCGGGAAAATATCTCATCTCTGAGAAATCTATACTAAACGTTAAAACGTAAGTAGGGACGAACCCGAGCGGAGCGAGGGTGAGTCTCTAGTTCTGAACATAAAATAGTATACTCTGTTTCTATTTCTGATTTGAAGAAGTGTTCAAGACTCTTTCACAAAGGAACATAGCCGGTCGTTCACAAAATGTCATTTGAAGAAAGCCTGTCCTAGAAATAGCACCGCAACGTTTTACTTTAGTTTCCTTATTATCTTCTTTGGTGGGGCTCCAAGACGCGTAGCCGGCGTCGTCTAGGGTTTGACCTGTAGCATAATTGGAATACGTATGTATATATTTAAATATCTATACATATAATAAAACTGAAGAGGTCGAATGTTCGTACATAGAAAAAAATGCTAAAAACCGAGTCAGGGGGATGTAAGAAGAGAAATAGAACAAATCCATATATTTTTAATTTTTTTGTTTCCGTCTGTTCTGTCTGTTTGTCAGTTTGTATGGGCTAATCTCCAAAACTGTTAAACCGATTTAAATGAAATTTTGTATGGTAGTACCTTATATCCCCGGTAAACATCATAGATACTTTTTATCCCAGAAAATTAAGGAGTCCCCATAGGATAGTTAAAATACTGTAGTAAATTATACAGCTTAGTACACAAAAACTACTGATTGGATTTTAATGAAACTTTACAATAATATAGTTCATATATCAGAATAACAAATAAGCTATTTTTTATCCCGAAAAAATACGGTACTGTTCCTGTGGGATAGATTTGTTTTTGTTTGTCTAGAGGCGAACCCGAGCGAAGCGAGTGTGAGCCGCTAGTGTTTATATAAGAACAATGTTATTGTGAAATTTTAAATTTTTTGGCCAAGTTTAAATAATTTTCTACAGTATGGTCTAAGATTTTTCTTTTATTGCGTAATTTTTTCTTTGAAGAGTTAATTTGCAGTCATTTGTTTTTGATATGGCTAATATCTAAAACAAATTACTGCAAATTCTGTATGGGCTTCCATTTTATTATCTAAACTTTGTTAATAAAACGTACAGCACATGTTAATATGGCTACGTCCATATTTTAGCTCTTTTTGATTGAAATAAAATATAAGTTGTAAGCCTCTAATTTGAATAAAATTTAATTATTGTAACGTTAACTTAATACTAGTAAAAATATAACAGAAGTAATAAAATTAAGTACATTTTGAATTACCTTCTATGGTTCTGTATTGATAAGGAAACATAAGGTCGCTAAATCCGAGATATAAAATATTATGATCTGGAGCGTTACTATTCAAATGTTCTCCAAGGAAGCCTACTATTATATTCGCTTCTTTTGCTGAGTTGATAATAGCCAATCGTCCTTCTTCCAATTTACAAGCCAAGTAGGCGTCATACCAAGACAATGGCTCCGCGTGAAACTTATAGCATTTACTACTTATGTCTTGATGAGCTACGTAGCCTATTATAAAAAAAACTATAATACAGAAATCATATTTTCATTATAAATATTATATATAATAATATTAGAAATTCTAGCATTTTGCACTCAGAAGGGTAAAGTTATGTATATACTATGTATGAATTATAGCATAAAATAAATGTAGCTTGAAAATAAAAGTGTTAATATCAAACAATATATCGAACCAACCTTCGTCAAAATTATCACATGCCTCATTATATTTAGTTTCATTTCCAAAGATTTTACAAACAAATGGATAAATATCGGAGCACGGCCTATCATCAAACAGGCCCTCTCTTGTCATAACGACACAATGTTCTGTACCATTGACATTATTGGGTCTACCTTCCGCCCAAAGGAGTTCTAAAATAGTTCCACTAATTGGTTCTCCTGTAAACAAAATATCACAATGAGTTGCTATAAAGAAAAAAAAAATCTACTAAAAACATTCAATATTGATGAAAATATTTACCTCTCACTGTAACGTAGTATCCTGCGGAAAATTTATCATGAATCCCTACGAATATAGCGGTGTAGTGCGCCTTCATATTACTCATCAGTAACTTTAAGTTCTCTATTTCATCCAGAGTGTCTGGAATGAGTAATGTCGTACCTTCTGCATCACACATTTGTCGAGCTTGTTGCCAATCGGTTGCCAAATCGTGTAATCTATAGAAAGTCTTATAAGAATGAGCCCACATATAATCCATTCGAAATTTTTGTGCTAAAATTTACGATAAAACATGATCACTGCGGATTGATTAATTTAATTTGCAATTAATATAAAATATTATCCTTTTACCATTTGTGTAATGATGCAAGCATATACAGTAAAATAACGCCCATATAATTAATAACATATTATAATATTGGATAAATATGTGTACTTTTTGGATTATATTTCAACTTTAATTAAATGAAGCCTTTTTGATTGATTTGAACACTACTTACATTTCCAACTACTTTTATTGCAAATGTTTTACGACGTCATAAAATGTCACGATTATTTTCAACAAAGTATACAAAATAGAAGTCGAATTTTATATTAAAGTTATGGAAAACATATTAACAACAGCATTTAATTTTAAATTATACTACACAATTTAAATTAGTTATTTTTATTTTTAGGAATCGTAAGGTATCTCGGTACAAGTTATTTCTCCGTGATAAAGGCTAAGGCTGCTCGCATCACTTGGTCCTTCGACCACGCTTATTTGAATCTTCGTTCTAAGAGACTTCCTTTTCTGTGAGTGTCAGGTAATTATCTGTGTGGCATTCCAATTTTCCGATCGAACGGTTAATTCAGTTTAAATCTCTTCGTGTAATACGTAGTCTGCTGTAGGAATTGCCTAATCCTAGTCCCTCGGAGCCAGTTTGAGAGTTTGTAAGCCAATGTCTACATAATATGGAAATGGATTCTTTATTGAGTATAAAATAGCGATTTTGGCGTGGTGTTTCAAATTTTTACTTATTTCAAGTAAATGTACAATAGAATTTGTTCAGTGTAAAATAATTTAATTTCAACAATAAAGTCACTAATTTTGTATGGTTTCAAAATGGAGTGAAGGAACTTAAAACCATTAGGTAAGAACTCTGATAAAATTAAACTTAAAGGGTAATTTAATTAAATTTTCCCCGAGGTTGGAAAGCGAAACGGTTTTATTTCTTTTCTATTTCCACTTAAATTGCTTGCTATTTTTAATATATTAAGTTATTTTATTATAAAATAAGATATTTAAAATAAATAATAAATGTGAAAAGTTGTTCTATCTCCATGGGATTGGACCATCGTTTAGGGTTGGTAAATAAAGTTCAGTACAACTTATCAGCCGCAGTGGGCGGATCTGATAAAAGTTGTCGAAAACTTTCTTTTGCGATATCGCCACCTTCGTCATGTAAATTGGACAAGTTGTGGCCGTACTGATGCTTGTTTCATTGACAAATATAGATTAGTCCTTAATCTCAGTACTTTTCTCACCAAATTGTTTTCAAATGAGAGGGGAAAGTTTAATCAGCAGGAGATTTGTAGGTTTGGGTCAATCCACTTTATTGAAATTACTTAGACTTCGAAGTTTTGTTACTTAGTAGCTTTTATTACTGCCTAAGTAGCTTATGTCTAAGAAATTTAAAAATTCGGTTACATAAAATCTAGAAGCTATAATAAATCAAAGCGTTGGTTTTTTATTTCAAACCAGCCAGTTGATAGCGTTATCTAAAATAGAATTCTGATTCAAATGATTTTTTAATGTTCGGCTGTCTAAGGGCAAAGTTTATCCATTTCGATGTCTAATGACGCGAGTGTCTTCAAAGGATTTAAAGTTTATATTGAATGGATCCAAAAAGTAAATAACTGCTGATACTTTCAACCTTTTCAGGCGGGTTAACCCGTAAACCATCTCAGTTTAAGGAGGCATTAAATCGCAACTCAAACAAGAACCGTTACAGTGAAGTTAACTCACATATTGCTTTGTGTCACGAATGCTAAAGCGAACAAAATAGAGTTGAGGAGATGCGATGCCAGAGAGAGATGGTGAATGCCGATGGGAGAATGGGTGTGGAGGGTGTAAAAGGAGAAAAACTACATCGCTAAAAGTGAATGCGGTCGAAAGGCGCGCTTATTTCAGCACTAAGTGCATGGATTTTTTTCAAGTGATTCTATGAGAGCGCGGAGCACGTCATGATACTTTGGCGCGAAACGACTGCATTGATCAACTTATTGCCGATTTTAGATGTCATTTTATTAGACTTCATTAAAAAGAAGCATTTTCCAGCCTTTAAAATTACATATTTTATTTGTCATGCTAGTTCTATTTTATATTAAATCAAACTTTCTCGTTAGCCAAACTCGTTTATTTCGTCATTCATTATTTCCTAGAAATGTTTAATTATAAGTGTTAAAAAGCATTGTAACTTAGTTCCATGTAAATAAGTCAGAAAAATATTATTTACATCTTTAGAGCTTTAATTTCAAGAAAATCATTCGTAGCTTTTGTTTCTTATTTTTTATAATATTTTGTTGCACATTTAAAGGTATATATTATAAACAATCATGTGGTAAAGTGACCTTACCACTAAAAGCGATCTTACAGACAACCGATACTAAAGGATTTAAGTAACAATATTTAAATAACAGAAAGATGCATAACATATTGTAGGTCAATTAAAAATGAATACCTATACATATAAAATTAATATTATTTAAAACATATTTTATTTAAGTAAAGAGTATCAAAGTATCAACTCTATAGGTCTGGCAGCATAGTATGGGCGTAAAAATTAGGTAGTATAATCTTTTTATATTCCGCTTAACCTTATAATATATCATTGTAATGCGCATGAAATGAGCTCCACTAACGTTACACAATGTAAACGTTTCTCCGATCTTATCGGAAAATTCCGCAGCGCGAATCATCTCTATGCATATTATAATAGTGAACAACAAAAAAAAAAAAAATATGATAAATTCCCCTTTGTCTCTATCGCAATGGACAAAATAAGTATTAGTTTTTGCTATTGCCTACATTTAACATTTTGCTTATTTTTATAAACTAGTGATCGCCGCGTGGTTGAAAACCAACCATAATTCATTAAGATATATATGTATTTATTGTCTTGCGTATATTACAATATTAATCTATACTCAATTTGACCACAAACTTTAACAATAAACAAAAGAGTATACATACGTGTATGTGTCAAATACATGGTAGTGTGTGTAATGTATTTTTTATGCATAATTTAAAAAAAAATTAGCATTCTGCACTCCTTCTCTAGATAAACTATAAGTGGGGGAAATTTCATACTCCTCCGTCCGCGCAATTTTTGTAAAAAGGGGTAAAAAATTTTTGCTTCACGTATTAATATATGGATCTTTATACTATCGTATAGTTATACTCTCATTCTTTTCTCAGTCTTTAAAATTTAAAGGTTTTTGAAACTCTTGAGATTACATCAGACCTATCAGAACTGTATTTATCTCTATGATGCTGATGCTTCCCCAAATATTTTTATCATTTCATTAAAAACTATTTACTCTCATACTTTCCATTATTAAATTTCAAAAGTTTTAATATTTTAATACAATATTTTATTAAATTATGATCTTCATATATCGCATATGCAATAAGCTTGTTTATCCAATATCTAGTTAATTACGTACAATGTAGGCTGCGGTCAATCGGCTGTGACGTCGGTAATTGTGCTTTTAAAGTTGGATCAGATACCTAATTGATCAGTCATTAAAATGCGCAGCTTTATTTATGCATGCAGAGAGAGTGCTGTTCAGTTACATCAGGTGAATATACGTACATATATGTTAGTTTAAATATAAAGTTTATAAAGTGAAAGTTCCCTATTAATATTAAAGAGCTTACTTTGTTTTGTTTGACTATAGTCGAGTGAGGTGTCAAGGTCAAGTCAAGATCGAGGTGAGTTTTAATTTGGCACATTAGTACATATTGATATCCTCATTAATATTTTGAGTTTGCTGTTTGAATCGCCATAGAACTCTTCTTTGTAAGTCAGGACCTATCCTTTGACTTTATATTATATACATACTAGCTGACCCGGCAAACGTTGTTTTGCCATATAAATAATTTCCTATTACTAAAATGGCTATTAAAAAATAAGGGTTGATCGTAGAAGGGTGAAAATTGACGATTGTATGTATTTTTGTATGTTGTATCATAAAAAAATAGAAATTAAAAATTTTGCCTAAAAAATAAAAAAATAAATTTAGGGGTGGACTACCCCTAACATTTAGGGGGATGAAAAATAGATGTTGGCCGATTCTCATAGATACCGGATAAGCACAAAAAATTTCATCAAAATCGGTCAAGCCGTTTCGGAGGAGTATGGCAACGAAAACTGTGACACGAGAATTTTATATGTGTATTAGAAATATATGTACGTAAATACTCGCAAGTGCTAGAAATCAAAAAAGCCCCGTTCTTATTATTTACTGTCTTCACATTCATTATATTATTGTCTATAATTTAAAGAATTTTATCCTACAATTTTACCATAACTATAGAATAGAAGTGATTGTATATAAGTTATTAGAGTTCATATAACGTAATCACAAAGAGGGTCGGGATAATATTTTTAAGTGCAGCTACACACAGTTTTCCTCAATACTTTCCCTATTGTTTATTAACACGTTTTGGTAACAATGCGATAAAAAAAAGAAGTAAATAAAGGTATTTTTGACATTCATAGGGTTATTTTAGGTGAATGGATAAGGGCCGCACCTGGGCCCGAGGAGCTTACAATGGCGCCACACAATATGCCTGTGGAGCGAACTGAATAACTTTGTTTAAGAACACAATAAACCACTTTTTCTGAAAAGTGTATTTGTTGCTGGAAAATAACGGATAATAATGGGGTTATCGTGAAAACGATTAACTGAAAATTATTTATATTTATGTATTTGTTAGGCGTATTAAATCAGAGCTGATAATTAATTAGTTTTAAAATTGTATCCTGCCGCTATTGAATGTTAAAAGTGTCATGTATAAAATGATATATGATGGCTATATGGAACGATCGAGTCATTTTTTAAATAACCAGGTTAATGAATATAAACAGTTTTTGTTATTAATTGTATATTTTCTGTACTATAAAGTTAATTAAATTTATTACTTTATAAATTAAATTTACGTCGACTATACGCAGGATATCTACTTCAGAACATGAGTTCCGTTACTACTCAAGTGCAAGTCTGGCGCTGGTTCTCCACTATTTTCGTAAGAAGAAATATAAAGTTAATTGTTAAAAGACGATTCTGGTCATTTAACAATTAGCTCTATATTTTAGATATTATCGATAGTTCTTTTATACACTAAAAACCGGAATAAATGAAAAATAAAATATCTTATTTTTGTAGCATCGTATCGTACATTTGTATTAGATACTAGCTCGCCCGACAGACACCGTCTTGTTTAAATTACATGAAATTTATTTTTGTGTCCGTTTTCGTTGACGAAGAGTATACCTACTGTTCTCGAGAAAATCAGGAAAAACCAGAGAGAAGTATTAAGTATGAAAACTTCCAAAATATCTGATTAGGTAGGTATATATATATATATATATATATATATATATATATATATACCTACCTAATCAGAGATATATATATATATATATATATATATATATATATATATATATATATATATATATACCTACCTAATCAGATATTTTGGAAGTTTTCATACTTAATACATCTCTCTGGTTTTTCCTGATTTTCTCGAGAACAGTAGGTGTACTCTTCGTCAACGAAAACGGACACAAAAATAAATTATACTATAACTATATATAGTAAATGAAAACCACAGTATTAGTATATTCTGTTTTTTCTACTTTTTAGTGGTTGGAAGTCCGTTTTTTTTATCTGAGGTTATTTATTACAGTAAGCACAGCGATATAATATTATTACAAAATAACTAAACAAAAAAAAAAATGTTATAACATTGGAATTTATTCGTTTTTCCATAATCAGATAAAAAACTCAGTCTTATTTTTCCTTTATTTATGCGGAGAATGTAGACTTACATAATGGAAACTCTGTAAGCAAGTTACTCTTAATAGAAAATTATATGTAGCATTGCAACAAAATATCTGTCTAACACGCAGTGTGACGAAACAATATATTGTTATTTTTTTGCCTATATTATAATAATAATATATACTTTTTTTATATTTATATTTTTTTCTGTACTTTCTATTTATTAATGATGGATTTATTATGTTTAAGACTAGATAGTGAAGAATTCAACGGTCTGGGTGCTGAGAAGATCTCCGTTTGGATGCTGAATTAATCAGCATGTATTCGTATCTAAATTATCTATAATAAAAATAGCGAAGCGTCAAGATATATTTTAAAAAACAGTATTTTAAGTATGAAATAAATTGTGAAATATAAGCGATTACTTTTATATACATCACTGTATTTAACAGTCGCACTGCCCGTTCTTGTGTCCCCAAACAAATCGTGGGTCATGTTTAGTGGGTGTGGAATTCAGCCCTTTTTATAGTCCCACTGGGCATCGGCCTCCCTTCAGTACGAGAGGGATCTGGCCATAGTCCACTACGCTGGCCAAGTGCAGGTTGGCGGACTTTACATGTCGTTCAAAAACTTGATAGATTTTGACACGAAGTTTTTTTCACGATGTTTTCCTTCACCATAAGACAAGTGGTAATGTTGGAAATGATTCGCACATGAAAATAGATCAGAGGTCCGAGGTCCGGGATTTGAATCTGCTTCACTCGGTTTTCCAACCACTGCCTCAGTACTAATACTAGCGGGTGCGGACTAAATAGAAATATATGATTGAAAATAAGTTCGGAAAACAGCTTAATATTACGTAATTAAAAGTATAACATGAGAAGAAAGTCAGATATACATTACGTACGATTTTGCCCTACTGTTTAAGAAATGATGTATACACATGTATTATGTCAAGGTCGAAAACACTACAATAATACCCATGTTCATTAGAATATGAATTATGAATACTATCTATGTGGAGAACGGGAAACTACGGGCGGTATTGTTATACAAATTGTAACCGGACGTCCCGCTAAGGGTATTCCCGGGATGACGTGCTTGTAAACAAATATACGTCAATAGACGTCTGTATGAACTGAATATTGTTACGAGTAATGCAATGGACACAACGATGGCATATTCGTAATTGCAATACATACAACAAAATATAAATGTAATGAACTTTGAAATATTACTATTTTATTATATTACACATATATTTCTATAATATTTCTTTATTTTGGAGACTAACTAGTTAGGTTAATACAGTACATTTATTATTAACTAGTAACTCACCCTCGCTCCGCTCGAGTTTGCCCCTCGTTACGTTTTAACGTTTAGTATAAATTTCTCAGAGATGAGATATTTTCCCGCAGTAAAAAGTAGGTACCCGGATAACCAGCTATTATCATACCAAATTTCACCAAAACCTGTCCAGTGGTTTTCTCGTGATGCGTTCCTAGATAGACAGACAGAAATTCTAAAAACTTAAAGATTCGGCTTCAGTGTCGATAATAATAACTATTTCAATAAGATTTTCCAAAAAATATTTAATTTACAGATATGACTCAGAATTTTATTCTATGAATAGACTGTCTGTCCGTCGCTGATAGCTTTACTAAGTTCTATGTGTAGTCTTTAAAGTCAAATTAAAAAAAATATATTCAATATTGGTATTTCTAAAATATATACTCTTAAAATATATACCTACTCGTTAGTGTTCTGGACTAACCAAAATAAATTTTAAGCATGTTCTTAACTATACTAGATATGACGCGTATAATAAAAATGTTCCATTAAAATCTGGGCAGTCGTTCTCGAGTACAAAATTTAATAGCAAAGGCTCCTCCAAATATTCTGAAAACACTTATAGCTTTGACTATCTTTACTAATTTTATATAAAGCTGAAGAGCTTATTAGTTTTTTTCGTTTGTTTCAACGTGCTAACCTCTAAAACCACCAATCTAATTTAAAAATATTTATTATAACAGATAGTATGAAATACGTTTATAATAATATTTAATCATCGTATTATTTGATGAAAAATGCAAATATTTAAAAAGCGAAGAACTTCAAAAATAGTTTAATTAGCAACTAAATGGATATTAAGAGCATTAATTTTGATTTATTCATTAATAAGTTAATTCATTATTATTAATATAACGAAAATATTATTAAAAAAAGTATACTTATGTTATTCTGTGTGAATATATGTCAAAATCAAGTATATGGTTTTTTTTTATAATATACTGATTCAATCAAGAGGATATTAAACAAACAACAAATCTCATTTTAAATTATGAATTTATATTTCCTATTAATTAATATTATAAGTGCGGAAGTTTGGATGGATATTTGTTACTTAATCACGCCAGAACGGCTGAGCGGATCTGGATGAAATTTCGCACAAAGATAGATTATAGTCTGGAATAGTACATAGGTAACTTTTTGTCTCGGAAAAAGGTACAATTCCCATGGGATATATTTGGTTAGTTATGATATATTTTTATTACACTCACAGACTATATGCTCGACGTAAACTCGAGATTTAAGCACTCGAGCTTCCTTGGAAATTTCGACTATCGGGCTATCAGTGCTTTGAGAAAATTACCTTCCGTCTAATTCTCTTGCGATCCTTTGAGTACTTGTGTAGAGTAAGTCGGATAGCCGGTGAGTCGGATGCAAACTGTGGCAGCCATCTGTACTCAAGGGACGTTCGGAAGTGTGCCTGTATTGGGTTACTGACTCTATTTCCTGTCGCGATAATAATAATTGTGTATGTCTTTGACAGTTCCTTATTGTACTTGTATTTATAACTAATTTGAAGCTTTCTGTTAATATACTTTGTTTTATATACATTGTACATATTTATTCATTTCGTTTGCACATAGATTTTTTTTATTTATAAAAAAAGAATTTAATATAAATACTTTTTTGATATTCTTGCGATGACTAAATAAACATTAAAAGACTTTTTTCATTCAAAAAGTATTAAAGGATGTTCTCGAAAATAGTCGACAGCTGCTTTACTAAAATGAATGAATATGATTATTTTTATGGACAAATATTTGAGGTAAGAAGTTAATAAGTTCAACACTTAAAATAATTAGTTATGTCTGTCTGTTGGATCATCTTTTACATAAACGTTTAAACGATAGTTATAGAGATATTGATTTTAATATATTTTAATATTGTAACTACAACTATAATTTATTAAGCCTTAATTAAAACAGTATTTTTAAATGTAAATTAATAAAATCTAGAATATCTTTGAGTCGGATTTTATAAAAAGAATCTAGATTCATATTTAATAATTAAAAACGAATGAATGATACTCAACTTTGATGTGGTAAATAACTCAAGTATAAACATACTATGTAAATAAATAACTTTGTTAAAGTAAATGTAATGTAGCTATCGCTATTGAATTTCCACCCCTTTATTACTCCCAAAACTCTTAGCTTGGGTTGACGCAATGAAAATAATAAAGCCGCAGGTAATTTCGCTAATGCACGCGGTTACACCCTATCTAGATCACACTTACATACACTGCTCTAAACGAAGATACTGAAGGCGCCAATTAAGAGAGATACTTAGTGATGCGTATAATAAAACTTTTGACGTAAATGTTGTATAACATAAAGGGATATTATGGTTAGGAAATGATTTTATACATACACTAGCAGTACCCGCGGCTTCGCCCGCGTTCATACTACTAAAAAAAACAAACTCTTTGACACACCGACTGCAGCGCCATCCACCGGGTCCAATTGTATTTTCAAACTATCCAGGTGCCCATTGAAATATACACACAAAATTTCATTCAAATCGGTCCAGCTCTTTAGGAGGAGTAAGGTGAGAAACACACGTACAGAAGAATTATACCTATATATTAAGATATTGATATGTCACGTTTATTTAAAGTAAGGCATGTATGGTGGCGGTTGCTTGTTATGCCTTGTCAAACTGCCGTATAAGTCTAGACATTATGAGTACTAGAATTCTTCTCATGAGGAAATCGAATTGCAATCCTCTAAATAATTGAAGTTGATGAGATCTTTTTACTACGTTGCTTTCCATTGCATCATATTCTTAAAATATTATCGCTAAAATTGACATAATTTACATAGATATGGTCCTTGTTCATGTATTAGGGTCAATGATAAAGAAAGACCTTTAAAATCATAAAAGGTTAATTATAAAATAACGAGGAAAATATTATGTTTAACGAAGCAAATATATTATAGAAATTTTCCCTAAACGATAATTATAACGTAAAGAATTTAGAGTGTACATAAAGAAATGTAGTCAAATTAAAAATATCCGATAGATTTTTGCTTTGATATAAAGTAGACGTAATTTTAATCATGTAACTGCAATACTGTTGTAGGCGGCAATGGAAAATCGTAAGTGAATACATAAGAACTAACAATAGTTTTGTACGGGTTTGTGGTATTGTGGTATCGATTCTGTTATTATTGATTTATAAAGAGACCGTCTATCCGATGTGCGGTAATGAATTTATTAAAGGTTCTATAAACCAATTTCATAAGATATTCCCCTGTGTTAAGAGGTGAATGACATTTAATTTTATAACTTTAGGTAAATTTTCCATTGTTTAAATATTATTTAACTTTAGAAATTGATTTAAATTTTGTTGCAGTTGTTTGATTTGACAGTTAATAGAAGAATCATCTATACATCTATACAGATAAATAAAATTGGAGTGTCTGTTTGTAATATTAAAATAACCGCTTTTTACTACATGCATATTGATGTATACACGCTGCATATACCAAAACAACATTTTTTTCAATTTTTGTCTGTCTGTCTGTCTATCTGTCTGTCTGTCTGTTTGTTCTGGCTAATCTCTGAAACGGCTGGACCGATTTTGACGGGACTTTCACTGGTAGATAGCTGATGTTATAAGGAGTAACTTAGGCTACTTTTATTTTAGAAAAAGAATCAGGGTTCCGCGAAAAAAAATTAAAACCCATAAAACTGTGAACAAAATCCGCGAACGGCGTACGCACCCGAGCAAAGTGAGGGTAAATCGCTATATAATCTAAATGAATACCTTAGGAGTAGCAAGCTACTATTTATGTATAAACATAGCTAACCGTGAAAACGTACCTAGTTTTTAATATTATTTAAATTCGATAAAACAAAATTTTAAAAATCCACGACGAAAAGTGACATGAAAAATACTTCGAATGAAAAAAAAAATAAGAAACCACTGTATTAAAGCGTAATATAGAGTATTATTAATAGCCGTCATGCGTAACCTCTACATTGTAGAGTGTAAGACTGTACCTATTAAGTAGTATGTGCCAGTAGCTTTATTGTTAATTAGAGAAAAATGATAACACACAGACATACAAACATCTCTTACCCCAAACTCATATACCGTCTCCGTGGCCGTCGCGGGTAATAAAAATAAAATAGAACAATTTAATGTAAGTATTATATGAAGTCAAAACAATATAACTACTATGATGCTGAAACAGTAGAAAATATCGTTGATAATTCTTAGTGTTTGATACTCGTAAATAATAGTGTGGATATTACAAAATAATAGTAGACACAACATTTTATTCAAGGACTTACAATAACCTATTAACTCTATAATTAAAGAATGTAACTTTATATTAATTATTGTTTACTTTCAATGATTAATTAAATTTTTGACATGAAATGTTTTTAAAATCTCACCGAGACATACGGTACCAAGTCAGAAAAGTGGGCGTGCGTAATAAATTACATACGAAATAGGTTGCATTAGGTTGCCATAGTAACCGTTGTTATTGTTTGAAAAATGATATATATATATATATATATATATATATATATATATATATATTGTATATATATATATATATATATATATATATATATATATATATATATATATATATATATATATGGTATTCTTTCCGTTGCTATCTTCAAAGATTACTATTTTTACTAATTGGTTTTCAAATATGCAAAATATTTATCTAGATATTAATACGCGAAGCAAAAACTTTGTACCCCTTTTTACGAAAATTGCGCGGACGGAGGAGTATGAAATTTACCACACTTATAGTTTATATAGAGAAGGAGTGCAGAATGCTAATATTTTTTAAAAATTATGGATAAAAATACAAAAAAAAACATTATACACACTACCATGTATTTGACACACACACGCAAAATATACTCTTGTGTTTATTGTTAAAGTATGTGGTCAAATTGAGAATAGATTAATATTGTAATATACGTAAGACAAAAAAACTATAACTTAATGAATTATGGTTGATTTTCAACCACGCGGCGATCACTAGTAAAAATAAAACGCTAAAAGCGACTCGCTGATATAGACGTTTCACAGTAAACCAACGGTGGTGTGCCCCACTCGATATTTTTTTATTAACGCTATCGTGATATTTGGGTTCGTACTGTAAATACTAGATTTTAATTAATTAAAATTATTCATTACTTTTTTTATACAGTTTTGGAAAGACAACTCTCCATTCTACGTGACATTGGTGAAACAAAATGTGCTCAACCGGCATGCTTTGAAGCTACTAACAAGAAAATTGTATTGTACTACGAGTATAAAATAACTTATAAGGAGTCAATAGTTTTGTTATACAAAAATACCTATGAATAATTAAAAACTGTTTAATCGTTTTGTCACTTTGAGGGAACATAGCATCGGACATACATACGCACAGGTTAAACACATAATCCTCTTTTGAGCTTTGCCACAGTTGGGCAAAAATAATTATATATCACTATTCTCATAATATTAAGTATACTTGTAAGGCTTGGAGTAAACTACTTGGAGTTGGAGGGAAACTTTTACTTTGGATGTTAAGGTCAGGCTGTTTTTTAGACTAATTGCACTGTACTACCTCCGTAAATCTGGAACCGTTCAGTTTAGCAAGATTATGCATGGAACCGTTTTTGTTCACAATTCATTGTACATTATTTTTGTATATGACGCTTTTTGCGCTAAACCGAATAGTTTTCGAAATTTTTAAGAAAAACTGATGAAAACTACTACATAATTTACCAACTTATAACCCCCTCCTCCCGAAGCCCGTCGCTCAAAATGGTGTAACTTTTTACCAACAGTATTTGGACTGTATAGAACAATTTGGAGTTGGAGGAAAACTTCTACTTTGGATGTTGAGGTTAGGCTGTTTTTTAGACTAATTGCATTGTATTATATGACGTATACATTCGATGTCAGCGTGATGACATACACGAAGCAAAGACTCGTAGTTAGGATAAAACTTGTATGTCTCCGACTGTGTAATACTATGTTCCTTCATCAACTTGTTCTCATCTTTATAGTTCACTTTTAACGCATTCGGAGTTTTTTTTTAATTTATTTTTGTAGATAGTTTTTTAATTAAAAATATTTTTATATCAATAGTGCTACCTAATAAGATTCTGAAGTTGTTTAACGATATCTTCACTCTAATACCAGATGGACATATTATTTAACAACAAATTAAATGAGTTTAGGGAAAACTTGATTTCCCACTTCAATAAAAACTGTTTTTTCTTATCATATTGAAAATGTAACGTATTGGAATTATCTGTAATATTACCTGAATATGAATAAATAAAAAAAAAATACACTAAAACAATATGCCTTCGTGCATTTGAGGTCCTACGTATGATTATATTATAGGAAGAATTGTTTATAATAAAACGGCGTTCATTATGTATGTATATTTATAATGATTTGCAGGTATATAATACATTCATTACAAGACTGTACGTAGACATTGGCAGAAAAATTACATAATTATGTATTCAATATATAATTTAACAAAGAATCGTACATATATAAAACAACATTGGGCTGAAGTTCATACAGTTCTATAAACGTAACTACTGCTAATAATTTTCTTATTACTTTACTCGTAGCTTACAAATGTTGGTTCACAAATTCAACAATATTATATTTAACAATTATAATATAATAACTTATTTTATAGCTTTGCAATATACATTTAATAATACCTATAGGTATGCGAATCTGGATAAGTACTAAATATCATTCATTATAGATACAAATTTTACAAAATTACTAAAACTAACTAAACAATTCCAGAAAAAGCTATATTTTCGTTATAAATTTACGTATATACAAATACTTTTATGTTCTGGATTGTAAGAATATTTTTAGTATTATAGTCTATGGTGAATTTCCAACGCATGTTTATTACAATTTAATGCCAATGTATTCTCAAAATGAATAATCATAATAAATTAAGATAAAATGTTAGATTTTAAAGGGCATTGTTTAAACAGTATAAATTTTTGGTATTTAACAAAGTAACGAATAGATTGATTATAGCGCTATTAATATAACCCAGTAATATTACAGCTTCAGGATAAAAAAAAACTTTATATAATTTTATACATCTATAAGAGATATTATATATTACTTTATATTTTTTAGACTTTTTTAATTTATTATATAAATTAAAAAAGTCTAAAAAATATAAAGTTATAAATAAATGAATAGTTATAATATAATATTGTAAGTAAAGAAGGTTAAGGTAAGGTTAAGTTCCAAGTAGTAGTAATCAACTCATTTGTTTACATTAAATATGAAAACGTATCTACGTTGTTTTTTTAAATTGTCCTAAAATACTGAATTTTACTGGGTTAATGGGCTATCTATTACTTTATGAGTATATTGATATTATCACAATTATCTAAGCATTTACAATGATATCATGGCTAGCTGTTTACTATACAATACACATATCCACTTTTATTTTGGTCACGACATTTAGTTCATATTATAGTAGCAACGTTAATGTTTCAGAGGATAACACTTTTTAAACTGCAATTAATGCGAAACGATAAAGTTTATACATATAATAAAATTGTAACTAAGCCGAATCTGTACATTAAATATTTTTTGGAAAATCTTATTGAAATAGACATTATTATCGATACAGAGGGCGAATCTATGGTTTTTAGAATTTTTGTCTGTCTGTCTGTCTGTCTGTGACCGCATCACGTCGAAACCACTGGAGGGATTTTGATAAAATATGGTATGATGATAGTTGGTTAACTGGGTCAACATATAGAATACTTTTTACTGCGGAAAAATATCTCATCTCAGAGAAATCTATACTAAACGTTAAAACGTAAGTAGGGACGAACACGAGCGGAGTGAGGGTGAGTCACTAGTTAGCTATAAATACAAGTACAATAAGAAACTGTCAAAGCCATACACAATTATTATTATCGCGACAGGAAACAGAGTAACCCAATACAGGCACACTAATCTATATAAATAAATGTAGTAATATATTTCATTCAATGTTACTAATTAATATGACAATAACAGGATTGTGTAAATGATTACAAAATATACAAAACAAAACAAATATTTTGCCGTTCCTTTTCTTACACCAGCATATACTCGCAGATATATTTTAAATAACATTGGATTAGCAGTAAGTAAAGTGAACGAAAATAGTTGAGATTTATCTGAAGTGAATAATAATTTTCCAGGCAATTTTATCCTCAACAATATTATGTAGAAAGTCGCGGTAACGAGAAAATCATGTTTTAAACTTGGAAGAACAATAGATACGTGATATACCGAGTTCTTTCGGGTAACTTGAGTATGGCTTTAAGGGTAAAGTTTAGCACATGGCGCATACTAAGGCCCATATTAAAATTGCGTAGGGTATAGTCCGGGCGGAGGCGGCGGGAAGCGGGCTGCCTCCACCAAGGAACCCAGCGTCATGCGGTCTTCCGCCCTCTCGCAAGGAACCCTGGAGACTAGATCGGACGTCATTGGTTTCTTCTAACTCCGCGTCACGATCTTCGTCCATACGATTTTTGCGATGCGGTAACTCCATTTCTGTTGTAAATAAATAAAAATATGCATCTAAAATATATTACAACTATATTTATGTGTACTAATTAAATATTCATTTTTAATAATTTTGCAATTTAAGCGTGTCAAGTTTTGTTAATTTGAAACGTAATGTGCTCAATTTGTTAGTTTATGTGACATTATTTGTAGATACATAAAACTGATTTATAAGTTACTACATTTTAACGATTAGCATGGAATAGATAGAATATATATTATATATGTACAAAAGTATGATGAGTTGTTGTGGGTTGTATATTATAACTCCAACTATCTCCACATAAAAAAATTATGCCAATCCGTTACTCTGTTTCGATGTGAAAGAAAGACAAACAAACACACTTTCACATGTAATATTAAGCATGGGTATTCTGTTGAAATTAATCAAAATCATATTTTTATTGTAATTTTCAATGTTAGGTAGAATAATAATTAATTAGTATTGTGCTTTTTACTTCACACTTACCGTACAATCTAATATTGCCTTCAGCATCACCTATAGAGTTTTTGGAGATGCACTTGTATCCACCCAGATCACTTTCCTGTATGTTGCTTACCACGAGCCGCATTTGGACGCTGTACGCAGAGCTATTGATTTCACTCATTTGGTACTTGTCATTTGTTATAATCATTTCACCTGTGAGAAAATATAAGTTTGTTTAGATTTTTTTATACAGTTTATAATCCTACTAATATTATAAACGCGAAATTTTGTGACTCTTTCACGCAAAAAATACTGAATGAATTTCGATGAAACTTTACTGTAAAATACAACAGAATAGCACATGGTTATAATTTTTAAAGGTATAGTAATACATAATTGAGCTTGCGGAGCCGGAGAAAACGCTAGTTACCTATATTTTATACTTATTAATATAATTAAAGTATCATTCTGAGATTTTAAAAAAGATATCAAACAGTTATTAAAACGTTTTTTGTCTGTTTCTCTTATTACATTTCCATCCACGATAATATTGACTATTTCAATAAGATTTTCCAAAAAATATTTAATGTACAGATTTGACACAGAATTTTGTTATATATATATAATAGATAAATATAAGTAGATTATATAGTTGGCGTACATTAACATACATGAAAATAATAAAAAATGAAATACAGTCATTGCGTATGTAATAACATTGCTTAATAACGTTTAAAAACGTTTATATTGTAGCCCTTTTCAACGGACCACTGCTGGGCACGGGCCTCCCATCAATACGAAGGAGATCAGGTCATAGTCCACCACGCTAGCCAATTGCGGGTTGGCGGACTTCACATGTCTTTCGAAAACTAGCTAGGTTCTCTCAGACATGCAAGTTTCACTACGATGTTTTCCTTGACCGCTAAGACAAGTAAAAACTTTTAGTTTAAGAAATTTTTGTATTATTTTTGAAACAGTTCAGCATACTCATTGTTTAGGATAATTACTTAGAAATATACGATTTTCAGTGGCAGTGGTAGCACAGTGGTAACGCGCTCGCTTGGGAAACCGAGTGAAGCGGGTTCAAATCCCGGGTCTCGAGCCTCTGATATTTTCATGTGCGAATCATTTCTAACATGATTACCACTTGTTTACGGTGAAGGAAAACATCGTGAGGAAACCTACATGTCTGAGAGAACCTAGCAAGTTTTCGAAAGACATGTGAAGTCCGTCAATCCGCACTTGGCCAGCGTGGTGGATTATGGCCTGATCTCCCTCGTATTGAAGGGAGGCCCGTGCCCAGCAGTGGGACGTTAAAAAAGGGCTAAATACATACGATGTTCATTGTATTACCTATAACTTTATAAGCGTATGCCTTTCCAATAGTAGCACACGATTTAAATACATATTATACATATTCATAACATCCATTATTTTCGGGAACTTCCGACCATTGTCCGCCCGATATCGGGAGTGAAATATGTTGTTTCGACATGTTCTACAAGTAACATGGCGTATTTCCATAGTAAATGAATAAAATAATTGTTAAGTAAAATTAGGAAACTCAGTCAATATAGGCCAATAATATCTATTTATTAACGTTCATACTATAAATTTATTATATACAATTGTAAAGTGTACATGAAAAAAAAATATTTTAATGCGGCATTTCAAACAAAATCCCTCGCTGTTATTCTCATAAATATCATAACAGGAAAGCCAGTAGATAACCTTTATCCGCAGTATTGTAAGTACCTCGTTACTTTATCCGTTGAGAACGTTTAAAATGTGTAAAGAGTGAGTCGGTCCACCGATTCCGCTGAATTTTCGTTGTTAGCTACATTATTACCGCGGTCGAGGGTCACGTTGCTTTCTACTCGTTCCACATTTAAAATTGCTTGCATTCTTCTTGTCTCGTTTATTTTTGCGGCTGGATTTTTATTTTTTATTACCATCCAACCGCTACGCTTTATTTTCTTGAACATTTAATTGAATTTATATCTGAAGAATAGAAATTCCATCACTGGAATTTACATACATTTTATTTATTAATTTACTGATTTTGTTATGTTGTATACTGCATTAGCAACTTATATTTATATATATGATCGCTTGTCGTATATGGTTAGTTTTACTTAGATATGTGTATATGTAAGTTACTGAAATATATACTTTTTGGAAACTAATATTTTTAATGTTGTCATTATTTTGCATAATATAATCGCGGAGGTTGTAATAAATAAAAAAATACAGAATAATTTTTTCAGCAGTAACTTTTAGTCGAATATTTTTTCGATTGTTATGAAAATGTAGAGTGTGGGTTTCAAAACATTATAAATAAAATTGACAGTGCAAATTGTCCTCAGCTATGTGAATGGAGCTATTGAAAAAAATATGCATAGCTTGATCATAATAGAAAAATGTTTTTACATAAACAATAGTTCAAATTCAAATCAAGACTTTAATCGATAACTATTCATCCGATATTCTCAATCACCATACACTTGAAGAGAAATTATGGCTAGGTTAAGCGTTCAAAGCAGGCTTTTGATTTGAGTTTGTGTTACTTGATCACAAATCAGAAGTCCGAACATAGTAGCTGACGTTGCGTTATGATTTTGTATAGCATAAAATATAATTTTATAGTATTCCTAAATCACTAAAAAATAATATTAACTCATTTTTTAATATATCGGTAATATAGGTAATTAAAAATGTAAATTTAAGCAGCAATTGTAAATTATTTAAAGGTAATTAATAATGTTCTTAACATTGACCAAACAGAATTGGAGTTCGTGTGAATTGGCCACAAATCTGCGGCTCTCGCGGTGCAACTGACACCTTACTTGACGCTTGCGACGGACACACCCTCTTTTGTTTATCCCTCGAAGCTTATTAATTAATGTACAATGCGGATTGCCAGAATATTAAATAATTAATAATGTTTTCAATTAGTATTTTATATAATAGCTCTAGCTATCGATTTTATTGTTTAAGAGAATGTTTTATGTACCTTCTTTTAATATACGTACAATATATGTATACATAAATCGAAATTATACTTTAATTATACAAAATTATTTTAAACTGTATTTTCTAAAAAGTTATTAAATGATGGTAACGTTCCATCAATAACGTATGCGATAAGTGTGGTATTTTAATCATGTTGATCACAAAATTATAGCAAAAACTGCGGAGGCTGCGTCGGCCGGCTGCGACACCGGACACACCCATTCCATGTCAACTGCGGCCGCCCTGCCGCTTGTCCCTGCTCGTCACGCCTGTGTATTACCTAATTTAATTTGTACTCCAGGCAATTTATGGCCTACAGAAGAGCCATCTGCCCGTCCATCACCCATATTTGTGACTTTAGTAAGCCCGATAAACAAATCAGATTGTATATGTAAATGAACCCCTGCCAAACCTAACTTGAAATAGTTTCAGATATTGAAGTTAGTATAAAATTGGATTTTATTTGTACGAATATTGCGGTATGTATGAGTAAATATCGTGACTGTAGCCTAAAGTAATTTGAAGCGGGCGAGCCAGCGGTCTTTGTTGCATATCGGGCGGTAATAGAATTTGGTCCGCTTTTTGCGCGGTCGGTCGCTCTGGCCGCGTAATGGCGGACTCGGTTCCCTTTGTAACTGCATCTAAATCTGCCCCAACTATATATCTGCTTGGTTATGGTACACACTTATGCTGTACCAATTAGTCTTTATGACTATCCTATGATTAAATTCACACTATTTCTAATAAAATAATTCTCATAACTGAAAGTTTATGTTCAGTTTAGTTTAATGATTTTAAAGTTTGTTGTGTACTGTTCGCATTGTACAGAGTACACATTTTATCTCGATTTGAGCGCAACTCAGCTTTAAGCTTCAATATATTCAAAATAATACGCGTTATAAACCGTATTCTTTTTTATTCATAAAGCCAATGTAAAAATAAAAATGGAAATCCTATTAAGTTTAAAAGCAATCGGACTAAAAAAATTAAATAAATCTTGGAAGGCACTTATGCAAAACGGCCCGAAACTCATCGGTTTAAAAACAATTTAAGGACCGCATTGCGAAAAAGTTTTATACGTTTTGTCGGTTAGGGGCAGCTGCTTTTCGCCCACATATGTAGTGGGCGAACTACCGAGTAACGTAAATCCTTTCCTAACTCGAGTTTAGTGGCCAGGCGTTGTCGCGCTCCAAACGCACCGTCCGGGGATATTGGCGCCTCTGGAATGTTCCCTGTTTGCATTAGCTGTGTTCGAAAATTGTTTCACTTTCAAATTCGGTATGTATCTCTTTGTCCATTTTACACGAGCATGTTATGTTTGCGTAATACATATATACGCATCGATTTCACCCTTATCTATCTATTTTATTATTATATTAATAATAATAATAATTATTATTATATAAATAAAAATGAATGTAGTATGTTTGTTCTCTATGCGTTTCTAAACTATTGATCCGATTGTGATGAAATTCTGGCTTATTCTGTATACGTCTGCAAAGGTTTCTGGCGCAAAAAAATATTTATTGGACATTTGTCTTCTATGTGTTCCTATACCATTCAAGTTTAGATACGAACGAATAAAAACGAAATAATTATTAATCATGCTAGTTTATCATTCATTTTTGTCAAAATGCTATCTAATTAAAAAAAAGTTTTTATTTATTTTCTAACTATTTTTGAATAAATTAAATCTAACTCTTAAAGATAAGGTTTAATTATATAATTAAAAAAATACTTTTCTATGTTAAATATAAGTGGACCCTTTTACTGCAGTTCATTTAATTTTCCAGTGGGTGATATTTTTGTCCATCTGTCACATGGCACTAAATAAACAACTTTCATCCTTAGGGTGTCATTATAATGAAAAGTAATGAAGTTGCCGACCCCTCTACGTTTTCTTAGGCTGAGAGCCTTATTTGTATTAGTTAGTACGTGTTATTGTGCAATTTTCTTTATTTTTTTCTAGTCTATTTGAAATATTAGCACATAATTTGCAAAATGTGTTATTAGTAATCTTTTTCATCCACATCACATAAAATCTCTATAAAAATAAACATTTTATGTGATGTTTGATCTAATAATGTAACACTTATAAGTATTTTTAATTTAATTTTAGACCTCCTGTCAGGTTATAAATTTTTCCCGTTTCAGTAATATTTTAGGTTGTCATCCCTTCGTATAATTACGGGGCCGTTAATAAGTCGTAACATTGACGCGGTGTAATCAAAGTCAAAATAAATCGTGACGAAATGAAAAACCGACATGAAAACAGAGCATATTTTATCTTTTAAAATACAGGCATAAAAACGCAGTAACTTGTAAGCAAGCTAGCCCCGTGGCATGTCAAGGAAGATAGTAGAAATATGAATAACGGTCTCTTTAATGACTACTTTAACGCTTTCAATGTGCTTTATGAATAATGAAATTAGTTGCTTATTCCGTTCTTGAGTTTCGTGTCTGAGACTTAATAAGCTTTATGAATTACGAGTAGCTCGTTAAATATCTGACTGGTCTTTATACTTAGTTTTATCAAAGATTATATTTTTTTACTCCGTACTCAGTTTGCGTATTATAAATCAGACGTGATAATACTTTTTAACCGACTAGGAGGAGAGGGAATATGAGATAAGTACCTCATTTCGTCTGTGTTTTTATTGATATGTCACGCAATAACTTCTACAAGCGTAGAATACTTACTTTTAAGCTAAATTCCGTGGAATTTTTACTTTAAAAAGTAAATATTACATCTTAAAAATCTAAACAACTTGTTGTTGTTCACTCTGAGATTATTTTGTAAGAAATTGTTAATTTTAGTGATTCCTTACCATTTTCCCTAGTCCAGTAGTTAATAGCTTTTGGCGAAGCTTCCACGAGGCATTGTAAAGTTACATCCGTGCCGGTCGGCGCGCCAACTAGTTGATTTGGAACTTGCACCAAGGGATGAACTGAAAAAAATATATAATTTTAATATGCGTATACTAGATAATTTTGCAAAAACGATGTTATGTTATATTTTATTAACAAAAACAAAACAATATTTTATTAAGATCTTTTAAAAGGTTGCCATTTCTGTGAAAATCTATAACTCGTACAACAAAAAATATTTTCATTAGTGGAAAACAAATAAAAATTAAATTTCAAAAAAACAATACAAAAAATGTAAATTTCAACCAAAAAAATATTTTTATTAGTGGAGAACGGTTAAAAATTAAATTTCAGAAAAAAAAATACAAAAAATTTAGAAACTTCGTACAATAAAAATATAACGTCGTACAACTAATGTTATGGGCCAAACTACATCTGCGTCTATTATTATTTTGCAATTTGTCCTCCAGAAACCACTTAACAAACCAGGATAAAAGTATTATTTGTAACAGAGGGGTAATGTAGCTTTCACGAGTGAAGGAATTTTTAGAATCGTATCGGCAATTACAGAGTTTACATTTTACGTTTAAACTCACAAGCATTAGTAAATTACTTATACATAGTTAATTTTAATAATACACGCTTAAAGTCTTTATAATTATAATGGCATAATTGTATAAATGCTTTTGCCATAAAGTCGAGGGCACTATAAATATATTAAAGAACAAATTAAAAGGGTTCCCAGAGCGACCTCGAATATTTTTTATAATTTTAATTCCGAGTGCATGAAATAGTATGCCGGCGTTTACAGTAGCCAGCGGTTTGCAATGATGTACACTCACCGCAACGTATTTCAGCGTTTAAGCCCGCACAGTTTTCATATTTAAATGGCATATAATAGGGTTTATTATGGGCTGGACAATATTGACAGATTGTACGCGTAGTGGATCGTTGCATATACATATAGTGGGTTTAAGCCGCATTTTTGTTTACACAACTTCCCATTTGCATTTATTTGCAGTGGCGTGTTTGCATTGCTAGCTAGATGCTGTGCAGCCTTTTACATTTCGCACAGCTGAACGCATCTACGCTTACCGCAGACATTTAATGTTATTTAGTTTGGCATGCGATACTTTACATTAACGCTGTTACATTTACCGGGGTCATAATTAAGCAGTAATTGCTTCCTACAATCGAATTTTACAATATAACTGAATCTCCAAGTAAATCGTTCGAATTGTTCAGATATCACCAAATAAATGTTTACATCCTTTGTTTCCTAGGGACGAAAGCATGACTCTTATTTAAAACAAGTTTTTGCCGCGGTTTCGCTGTCATAGTTTATTTAAGTAAGGCAATGTTAGTTGTAGTAGTAGGCTTCCAATGTTTTTTAGCTTGACGTTAGATAACATCTAACCTCTCTCAATAAATAAGTCATAAAATGCAAAAAGAAGCATTTAAATTGCACTGTTATTTCCAAATCAAGGAAAAACTAATAAAATTAAAAATCAACAACGTAAAAATTTTTAGTTTTAAATATGACATTCAACATTTTCACTTTGAATCGGTTTTATTTTGAAAATTAAAGAAAGTTCTTAATAAAAATGACATATTAATTCTTTTGTCCTATATAAAAGTAACTAAATAATATGAATTTCAGGGTACTATTCAATTTAAGTTGTGAAGACAAATACAAAATAAAAGTCTACCATTTTGCTATTAAATATGCGACAATGCAATAGCACATTCTTTCGTACTGGGTGTTTGCTAAGAAAAGAAGCCTCGCTTCGCCACTTCGTGGCAAATTCTGCACTTGTCAGGTGTTTATTCTTGCCTTACTATTATTGTAAATTTACTTTTATTCAATTTTCCTAGTCCGAATAGAAGCGGTCTCTAATTACTTTTTATTCAGTGTATAAAAGAATGGAAATTGAGAAAAAGAAGAAAAGAGGAAAAAAATCGTCCACGTCGTAGGTACTTTAATAAAAAGAAACCTATTTATTAATCTAGGATATGAGCTACATATGAAGATATTCATATTTAATATATAATATACCTCCATTTACAGCATGAATTACCAACCAACAAACTTTCAAATTCATAACATTCGTGTTATTTTATATATATAAAAAAAAAACAAAATTAATTATCTTAATTAAGTACAAATTAACTAAATTATTATTTGCTCTAACTTTCAGTGCTATTAAATTTATCTTTGTAGTTTCATACGTAGAGTAGTTCAGAATTAGCTTACGCTTAATAACAAGTATTATACAGTACTAATATTACAATTAAATTTATTTAAGTAAAAAGTTAATAAACAAGTCAAAATAGCAATAGAAGTTGTATTAAACTAAAATTAATTTCTTAGCCATGCTCACATCGTATTTGCCAACGCTCTGCCGCTTCGTGGTAAAATTCCGTTGCGTCTGTCAGGTGTTTACTCTGAACATTATCCTGGGCTGCCTTGCTCGTGTTTGGATTGCGTTTTCATTGGACTAACCGTTTGTTCGCAAATTAAACTTGGGCTCTCATTGTTTTCAGATCTTATATATTAGTTGAAATGGAACAGAACATAATTGTAAAATACAATAGTAATAATTATAACTTTATTTGTTTAATAGTCTATATGTTAGAGCATGGAGGCGAATTAGGTATATGTAAATAGTACATACGTATATTAAAGAGAAAACTTATTTATAGTAATAAAGTTTAGCTCATATTAGCTTAAGAAAGTCGAGGGAATATTTCTTTGATATCCTTATATAGCACAGAGACAAAGCCGCGGGGAAAATCTGAACGTATATTTTGATTTGAATGTGTTTTTTTTTATTACGGATATTTCTAAATATAACATTATTTCTCTTCTTCTTTCAAGAAATTGCTTTTATCTATACATATAATTAAATTCTAACTGAGTCGAATCTATACATTAAATATTTTCTGGAAAATCTTATTGAAATAGTTATTATCGATACAGAGGCCGAATCTATAGTTTTTAGTATTTTTGTCTGTCTGTATGTCTGGGAACGTATCACGAGAAAATCACTGGAGAGACTGTGATGAAATTTGGTATGATAATAGCTGGTTACCTGGGTCAATATATAGGATACATTTTACTGCGGAAAAATATCTCATCTCTGAAAAATCTATATTAACCATTAAAACGTATCTAGGGACAAACCCGAGCGGAGCGAGAGTGAGTCGCTAGTTTATTATAAAAAGCAATTTTAATATTTAATAAAATATATATTTCGTGAAACAGATCATTTTACAAAATATATAAGCAATCCATACTAAGTCCTTTTAGTCTGTTCTGAGGGAATTAAAGAAAGAATTTTCTCCATCAGCCTTATATTGCAGCTTATTTGTGGTTATTCTCTTTGACCGTCGTTAAGATCTTTAGACGGCTTTTACGACTTCAAGTGGCCAATTTAACGAACAAAATCTGAACGATTAGAATTTTTGTTCTAATTAATAACTTGGAACCCCACTAAGGATAGCCTTTTGCTTATTAAATAAGCCGGAATAATGAGAGGTAGACTTCAATCTAATTAAAAAGCTATGAGTTTTGCGATCTTCGAACTTAAACTTAGACAAATCCTTTTATATAAAAAGTATAACAAGTTTGGGGAAGTGATTAGGTAATTTTCAAATATAGAAGTATTCTAGACCTCTTCTCGGCAATCAAAAGTTACGAGAGTTATCTTGGAAAGGATTCCGCGTGGAATTCTTGAAGTGACAGTTTGATTAACGGAGCGGCGCACACGCTACGCCATTTTCGGATTTCTTAGTGTTTTGTAGTCAACACTACCTTGAGATTTTATCGAGATTTTCTGCAATGGAAATATACTTCCTAATGGTAATATAGTTGCTGAAAGATAATATATAAAATTAATATGCACAGCTATTCCTTTGACATATAATGGGGAGTTATTAAAATTGCCTAAGTTATAAACAGAAAAGTTTCAGCAATAATTGTAATGTACAGCATTTTTTAAATAACTGAACATAAACAATGCTCAAGTCTCATAATCTCCACGAAAATGTTCATTTTAGATTAAACTAAAAGAATTAAGATAATTGATTACGATTTATTCACTTCGTTGGGGCATTTTCTTTTCTCTAAACTCATTTACCTGCCACCTTGAAGACCCCCGTGAATCAAGTAAAAGAAACTCGGCGCGTTACGAGGCAATTACTGTTACAAATGAATTGCTTCACTCCTGCTGCTCTTAAAAGTGTTTTTATTTTCGCACCAGGCACCATCGGACGGCCACAAGTCCTTGCGATACGCTGTTATCATTCGTTTTTGGGGAAGGAAATTTAAATTAAATATTTGAGGGTGTTAATTTTGTCTCCTCATCGAGCGAGCGCGACGCATTCTTTGTGAAGTAATTAAACTGAGTAGAAGGGTTCCTGCCAGTAGTTTGTTTGTTCGCTTGAAATTGCGTTTTCTATGAAGTAAATTTCTCTTAGTTGTCCCTGAGAGCAAACTGCTATTTGTTTTATAGATATAGCATAAAGTGGCAAACCACTGACGCTTTTGTGTAATTGATTTACTTTGTAATGGTTTTTAATATTAGCTTTTGTAAAAATATATGGCACTTTAAGTTGTACTTGCTTTTTGACTTTTGAGTACATTTAGAGATAGGCGTAGGGACAGGCGTTCTTTTAGAATTTTGACAGACTTTAACAAAGAGAAACTAAATACAGTTTGTTTGTATTTGTTTATACAACATATTGTGTTATGTAACACGATATCTTCACCGATTACTTTTTCGTAAATGTTAATAATTAATTTTAAAATTAAGTAATTTTTTAGTCAGTACCTTATTAACTAAAAAGTAAATAACGATTCATGCAAGTAAAAGTGTATTAATATTCATAACAAATATCATTAGCATGATCAATTAAATTATTCAGACGTTTTTATTTTTCTTTTATCAATGTCCATTTTATAAGTAATCACAAGAATCTAATTTAGGCCTTACTTATTAATATTTTTTTGTTCAAACTGTATTTTTATTATCTTGTAACGCTGTAAGATTACGAAATAAATAAATAAATATCACTTTGTAGCTTAATATTTAATTTGTTATAACAAGATTAATAGGCTCTTTTATATATAGGTTAATACAATGTACACAAGCCAGTTCAATCAGTCGAGTGTGTACATCGGTACTGCCAATAACTGAATGCAAATACCTAGTGGACAACGTTCGGACCGATAGCGACCAAAGCCTCGAAAAACTTTTACACATATTGAACTAAAACCGAAAGTGGACACAGCCAATTCATGAATTTAGAACAGTTAATTAAAGGCTAAAAAGTATGTAGGCGGTTAATTGAATTTAATGAATGACTGAAGTTTAGATTTTGGTTTCAATTACAAGTTCTGGGATGTGTTCAACTTTTATGTAATGGATTTGGGAACAAAAGTTTTGTCGAATATTTTTAAGGCAACGACAGTTCATGGAATTCATTTCATTACATATAATGAATTTTCTTTAGTTTCGAAAATTTGGTAATTAATACACATAACACTTGTATATTTGCAATAAATTTTAATATTTATGTTTCATTATCACCATCAAGAAAATTGATACTCATAAATATTTTCATATTTTTACTATCATCGGAAAAATAGGTTGAACATGATTTTACTATCATAAAATTATGTACGTATAATTGACTGCTTTAATTAAAACTGCCGCGGATTGTTTACGTTATAAGAAAATAAATAATGACAATATTATTTTAGGTTCATTTTTTAAGGTATGAGGTCTCGAGTGATCTGTATGCAGGTATGATGGAGCGCTTTGTTAAATTAATATAAAATTTTATGAACTTCATAAGCAATGATGGATCGTTTCGTGGATAGATTGATGATTTCAATTATATTTTAGGTATTTTAAAATAATTTAGGGTAGCTTTATATCATACTAGCGATTCTCCCTCGCTTCGCTCGGGTTTTCCCTAGGTTGCTTCCCAAAACACACTTTTTTTTTTGGTTTTAATATTTTTTTCGTGGGACCCTATTTTTTTTTATAAAATAAAAGTAGCCTAAGTTACTCCTTATTACGTCAGCTACTGCCAGTAAAAGTCTCGTCAAAATCGGTCCAGCCGTTTCAGAGATTAGCCGGAACAAACAGACAGACAAAAAATGAAAATTGTAAAAAATGTTGTTTTGGTATATGTACCGTGTATACATCCATATGCATTTAGTAAAAAGCGGTTATTTTAATATTACAAACAGACACTCCAATTTTATTTATTTGTATAGATAAATTGCGCAGTATCAAATGTTTACAGTATTTGCTCGGGACAGTATTCAATTTTTTTGGACGGGAGTTGAATTATCGATTATTTTAGCAGATAAAATCTGATAATAGGCGATAATTTATATGTACAGTTTAACAACCCCTTTTTTAGTTATACTCATATTTAGTTATGTCGATAAATGTTTGTCGTTATAATGAAATTGATTTTTTTTAACTTTTAAATATAAATGAAAATGCATACAACAATGTATTATTCCGTTTTCACGATCGACCTCTGAATGAGAAATGTTGAGATAAAAGATTCATTTATTTTAGTGCAACTACCTGAAAAGAATATATTTATCATTTGTTTTCATTGAACTGAAGCTTTGTTTTATTCTATAAAGTAACAAAAACAGCGTTATAATGGGTAAAATATTATTTCTGATATAAGGCTTTGAAATATTTTCAGTTTGTGTATTCAATATGATGTATATTTTATTTATATCGTAATAATTTTAAGTCGGTCAACTTCATTAACAAAAATAAAATGTAACTGCCACTATGTTTTATTACAAACTAACGACTTGCCCTCACTTCGCACGGGTGGGTCCCTAGGTAAGTTTTAATTGTTTTGAGCGGAACCCTAATTTTTTTCTGAAATATAAGTAGTCTAAGTTACTCCTTATAATACCAGCTATTTGTCAGTGAAAGTCTCACCAAAATCAGTTCAGCCGTTTTGGAGATTAGTCGGAACAAACATTGTTTAAAAATAGTGTTTATTTTTTATAAGTACCTATATAATTTCATATGAATTTAATAAAATAGCTTTTAATTTGGCATTACATACAGAAACTTCAATTTTATTTATCTGTATATATGTACCTACATATCATATAATTTAGTACGACGTAGACTTATTTAGCACTAATAACATTTTCTTTATTTCTGTCTTTTTAAGCATCTCAATGTCTCGAAGACGGACCCATAGTTTTCAGGTAAATTACTTTGTTAGAGTTCTGCTTGGTAGAGAAACACTAAACATCGCATGTTCCATTTCTAACTGATCGCCTTTGAATTTGTGAATTAGTGTACCCACTAGCTAAAGACTCTGGTTTTAAGAGACTGAGGCATAGATGAACCCAGGATAAGACGTACTATCCATAAGTCGCCCAGCTTGATTCTATTCTTCGGTTAGCTTTCTTTTCAAAGTTATGCCGGCTGAGTCACTCAGTTGATTTCAAAAGGCGCCATTCTCAGCCACATGACCATTAGACATGTTTTAGAATTGCTATGGATTTTCTTGTTAATAGATCTAATTATTGCTAAATAGCTACATCGAGAATTAACCTATATTTATCAAATAAATCTCACAGGTATTTGCGGGACAGGAGATTAGGCTTTATCAAAGCTCTGTCTTTATTTTACAAAAACAAACCTATCCCACGGGAACCGTACATTTTTCCCGGACAAGAAGCCTATATGCTATTCCAGACTATAATCTATCTCTGTGCCAATTGTCACCAGCCAGCCTTTCTGGTGTGATTGAGTAACAAACATCCAAACATCTAAACTTTCACATTTATAGTATTAGTAAAATTGATCTTTTTCATAATAACAAAAAAAAAATCACACTTTTCCTAACTAGCCGTCGTTTGTTTACATAATCGAAGTCGCGGATACGGTTAGTATATAATACGTTTAACCAAGTGATAGTCAACAGGGCACTAAACACGCCAGCTACAAACGACCTGATTCCATTTAGATGCACGGCACGCATCGAAGATGATACGTGATAACGCGAAAATCTCAATTGCTTACGTGTTTGAAATGTCGGGCCCTTTACTTCCCGACCAGCCGAGCATTGAATAACTCTGTTATAAATTAGCCTTCGAGATCGTCTGATAAGAGTTCGCGACGTAGCTTTTTGCTCATTGGTACTATACGCAGGTGAGTAGATTTTATCGCTGGATGAATTGATTCATGCTCTGAATTCGTAATGCGATTCGCTTCATCTTCCAACGACTCTAAAGGTTCAGTTGACGAATGAGAAGTAATATTTAATCGAAAGTGTTTTATATATTTATGTGGCATTTGTTGTTTCAATTACTAAATTGAAAATAATATTTAAACAAGTTTTACTGACAATTACATAAGAAAATAAACTATTAAAAGTATACTGAAAATGTACTTACAATGTACATGCAGCATTATCCTCTTGCTCACGGAGGGCGGCACGCCGTTAGCCGCGATGCACAAGTATGCTCCCATTTCTGATCGAGTCACTTTCGTTAAGTTCACTATCTCGCCCTCTAGTGATGTCACTGTTAATAATAATTAATACATATTAGTAAGAGAAAGGAAGTATTGCACAATAATTATTTTTCCTAATAATAATACACCTAATAACAATGAGTTTGTATTGAAAACTTTTGAAAAATATTATTTATTTTTGATACGAATTGCTTTCATTGCCTACAGACTGTTTAAGATTAAAATCACCATTGAATGTCATCGAGTCAGTCGAGTACTACTGGAAACAAAAGTGAGTATTTGCTATTATACCAGTATTCGATGTATTTAAAAACACGTAGCCAAAATCATAGTGTTATTACAGTAATGGAAACAAATAAAACTTAGAATTTATTTAATGTAATAACCTCACAAAATTTTACATTTTAAATTATTTTCTATCATTATGTAAACTGGAACATATATTTCATCAATTCATACAGTAAAAACAAACATTTTCACATCATCACTACTGCTTGCTTTACATTTCACCAAGGAGCCTTGGAAAACACTTTCAAATGCCAAAGTAGACAGGCTTTGATAAACAAGTGCGGTTAGTGGTTTGAACTCGAGCTGTTTTCTTGACACCTTGCTCAAATGGCACCGAAGTACGTTTAAAGGCATTATTCAAACAAGAGGATAAAAAGAAGGGCAATATTTTTCGAAGGAGCTGAAGGGAGTGATGGTTTAAAGTGTAGAGCTCTCGGTCGACCGACTTGCCACGCTTCGTTAGCAAACAATAGCAGACCTACGCATCGATAGAGTCGAATTTATATAAATTGTATTAAAATTCATATTTTTTCGTATAGCTATTTTTATTTATCGGTTGTTCTTTTTATTTAGCTCTTTACTTAAGCTAAACTTTAGAAATATTAAAGCGAAGTGAATGTACCAACTATTATGCAACAAATACGTCCGAGTGCCACAGGCAACATTAGGATAAAGCTTATTTTAATAATCTTTTAAGAGTCTAGTAAAGTCGTAAGTGTAAGGAAGTACTGTAAATATACTATTAATGAAAAAAATTGTTTTAATTATAACGTTAAGTTGAAATTACATAGGTTAATATAAAATTCCTTAGAGGTAAGATATTAAAATTATGAAATTCCGCGACTCCACGGAATTCATGTTCCGTCTTTGAAGCGGGCCGTTGAACAAACTTCGCCTGTCGATGTGTCAGAAGTCAAGAGACTCTCAAGCCCCTCGGACCCGAAGCTCAGGCTTGGGGGCATTTCTACAGGCGACAGGAAATTTGTAAAATTATCATCGTCCTTAAGACATTTACTTGATCTTAAGTTAATTATTTATTAAACGTAGAAATTTATCAATTTTACAATATCAGAATAAATGTTAAGACAAATACAATTCTAAAATAACATAAATGGTACAGATTATATGTCTATACGAATATATAGGCATATGCTTCCTAAATTTTTTTTTGACTGATAAAGTATTTTAATAAACAACTCTATAGACGTTAGTATCTTAATTAACTCGCTCGCTAGGAATAATAAGAATACTAATATTTTATATTAACCGCATTTTTTGTACATATTTCTACATATCACATTAATATTCTATCGTTATTTGCCACGTTGGTAGTCAAAACAACCAATTTTTGTCTATCTATCAGTTTTACCAACTAAATTGACGACACGTTTGGCTCAGTTTGTAGTGACCCTACTTACATACGTGACTGACGTGACTGAGCCAGCGGTCGCAGGTTTGAGTCCCGCTGGGGGCATTCATTTGTTTGATGAGCACAAATGTTTGTACTCCAGTCATGGGTGTTTATATTTATAATATGTATGTATTTAAAAGTTATATATATGTGTAGTTTATCAACTATCTGGTATCCATAAAACAGGCCTCGTAGCTTAACATGGAATTAGATGGTGCTGTGTTTATTTAAATTTTCAGAAGAGCCGAACTGATTTTAATGGAACTTTTATTTGCGGATAGAGAAGATAGATATAAGCTTCTTTTTGTTGCGAAAAAAGTCCTCTTATGGCACAGAGCGCAGTGAAAAGCAAAGATTAGAGAGTACGAAACGGAACAATAAAAAGTGTAATTATTTATAATTTTCAAGAGGCTAAAATAAAAATCTATTAATTTAATGTCAATATTTAACTATATAATATTAAACTCGTATGTACATAAGTGTTTATTTTGTATTTTGTCTCTGTTGTGGTATAATTTTACAATTTGTGTCAGAAAAAAATATGTGGTCATTTTATATTTACTTTCAAGTATCAAATGCTAAAGTTTTGTTAAAGCAGTAAGTATTAAACTTATTAATATTCTGTGAATGGGATAAAACGTTAAAAGTAGCCGCAAGCAAAATGAAAAGCCAACATTTATCCATTGATCCGCTCGTCAAAGTAAAATTTTAATTAGAAGTTGAAACGCTGTTTATTACTAATACATTTTTTTGTTTAGTGCGTATGTTTTTTTCATGTTACATTACAAATACCTACAAATATTTCCGTTTGTCCTTTATACTGTATACTAGTAATATCTGTTCTAAACTTGCAGCAATAGATGAAAAGCGTCAAATAGGAGGATGAAGGACTTAATTTGCCTCGCTCTCAGCCTAAGTTACAGCCATTCATTCGCTTATCTGCATAATTTGTTATAGAACATGAAACAAATAGGCTTCCTACAAGCCGTTGTGACTAAGACATGTTTTATGCGACCATAAGGAACAATTTTGTGTAAAATAGTATTGTTAAGACGACGAACTCATTGTCATTACAATTATGACCCGCGAAAAACCCGCTTGTCTACTTAAACGAAACACGATATAATAATAATAAAATATAAACATCTATTATACATAGACTGCTATATATCAAAAGTTCGAAGTCCAAATAATGTATTTTAAATCTACTTCAAGTTGTAAGTGATTTATGTAGCCATACTTCCTAGCAACTTGGGTATAACAAATTTGTAAGTGCCGCTTGCCGTCGTTGAAAAACTATATTTGTCGTGTCCGACACCCCTCTAACTTTACTCATTGGAATATTCTGCGGAGTAACGTTGGCCCACGTAATGGATAGCCTGTATTGTTTCCTGCTCAGATTTATGGAGGTAACTTGTAACGGCTTCTTTAATTAGATTTCTTCACTCAAATTGATGATTGTTGCTGACGTCAGTAATTTGAAACTGGTGTACGTGAAAGTTTTCGCTAATTCTCAATTATGAAGTGGTTGTGAAGATTTTAAATTACAATTACTTTGAAAATTGCTGAAATTTTAGACGTACGAATTAAAAATTTTACAGTATTGCAAATACTTTGATGTTTTTTAATAGGTTCTTATAGGAATGAAACAGAATTCTCTAATCTTAATAGCTGTATAGCTGTGCTCGTTTCTCTGTAGAAGTCATTACCGGTACTACTTTGTTAGCTTAATGAATTGACTGATGGCAGAAGGCGCTCTGAACAGTGGTGGGGTTAAGTAGGACCTGCCGATTAATCACCCTGTCAGTACAGCTTCCAATTGCCACTCGTCACGAATTCCCCTTTAGTATTCGATATAATTGAAGTTTCTTGTATCAATAACAAGGACGTTCCTTAGATTTACAATAGAAAATAATTGCAAAATAGGAATAGCTAACTTTTAAAGGTTTTTATATTTAAAATATGATAAAAGTTTTATAGTTTGCTTTAGGTTATTTATTGTTATAAATTGTTGATTAAGAAATAATGAGATTTTTAATGAATACTTTATATACTATGATTTTCATAATATAATTTACGAGTATCGGTATATATTGTAAAGTAGAAGGCAAGAATTGCAAAAAGATAATTACATATATTAAGCTACGTAATAAAGTTAATTAGTTTATTTTAATTCAAAAATAAAATTGATAGTCTTATGTGATTTTATTAGTATTAGTTTGATCTCGAAGGCAAGAATTGCAACAGTATAATGGAGAAATTTCATGATGTTGTCAATATCATATTTAACGCAATAGTATCATATTATAGATCAAAATTAATAAAGCAGACATTTTTTTTAATATTTCTATAAATGACTGAGAAATTAATTTAAATTTCGTTGTTTAAGTCGTGTGGCGACACGAAATTATTGTTACTAGCGCAACTTTAAAGTTTTTACCTTTTTTTAGATGTCTAATACCTTTAAACGAGCAAATCTCGTATAGGTATTTATTTATTAAGACGGCACGTTTGGCTCAGTTCGTAGTGACTCTACTTGCTGTGCCAGCGGTGGCGGGTTCGAGTCCCGCTGGGGTATTCATTTGCCTGATGAGCACGAATGTTTGTACTCCATTCATGGGTGTTTTTATTTATAATATGTAGGTATTTAAAGTTATATATGTGTAGTGTATCAACTATCATAGTAAGCCTCGTAGCTTACCATGGAACTAGATTGTACTGTGTTCCATGTCCCGACATTTACTTGTTTATTTATTTATTTATACCGGCGATCTCGGAAACGGCTTTAACGATTTCGCAGAAATTTGGTATATGGGGGTTTTCGGGAGCGAAAAATCGATCTAGATTAGTCTTATGCCTGGGAAAACGTGTGTTTTCGAATTTTCATGCGGTTTTTTTTCGCATTATTTCACACAAAATATGGTCCCTAATTTTGCACGCTGGGGCATAAGCATTGTGGTCAAGCGGCCAAGGCGCGAAATTGACAATCACAGGTGTCCGGGTTCGAATCCCGGTCAAATACGAAAAAATTACTTTTGTTTTTTTAATGTTTCTTTTTGTATTTATTTAAGTTTTTAGTTTTTTTATTTTTAAGAGAAAATAATAAGAAAATTGTACTTTTGGCCAAAAACTAGATTATCATATAAAAATACGATATAATAAAAAAGAACTCTGAGCGGAGCTCGGTTGCCCAGGTACTATTAATAATTCTTTCATATTTTTTTATATAAATTATATAATTATTATAAATACTTATTTTTTATAATTAATATATGTGTAAAAAATATAGAAACCTCTCCATTACATATATTAAGCTATATAACGTTATATAGTTAATAATTTTTTTTAATTCAAAAATATAGTAGGTACTATGTAATTTTATTAATGTTAGTTTCATTTTGATGATATGCAAGAAACTGATTCATCCAAGAGTAAAGATGAGGTGAGTAATTATTCTAGGGTGGTCTAGAGATTGTAAGCCCACGGGATTAGAATGGGCGGTGTGAATGGTAATAGGAGCTCCCCGTGGTGCTGTGATCTGAGTTACTGCCAAGATTCAATAGTGAATATTTTAAGCGTTGATTTATTTCTTGCTCATTTATTAAACTTCTGAATGTTTAAAGTCTTTAATAAAAATCATTGTTATATGTGCTTCTACAGACCAAATAGTCTCTCAATAAGATATTGTATTGTATATTCATAATTTGGCTGTTATTATTTGTATTTTAATAGAACGAATAAAAAATAATTGTTTGTATATTATAAAATATATAAACTATAAGGAAGGACAAATAGACTAATAATCAAGTAAGTAGAATAAGTAGCTCGGTTCAGTTGGTAGGTTCAGGTTTTTTTTTTGCACACAGTAACTCCTGCAATATATAAAAAATCAACATCATTTAGGTTAATTATTTTTTTAATTATAAATGTTGGATTCATCAAATAACCTTAAAAAATAACACAGTTTTATGCAACTGATAAAGAGAGTATGATCAAAAGTATTATTATATTTATTAATCATTTTTAAGGCAAATACACTTGAGCGTTTAAATAAGAAGCATTAAACCGAACTCGTTGTTATGTATGAAGAAAATGTTAATAGTGTTTACATTGCGCTCTGTATGATTTATATTGGATTCCCTTATCCACTATTGGATTAACCTATTTAATATATGCATAACGGATCTCGTCTGTTGAGGGTCAAGCTCTCTCATGTAAGTTGTATGAGCCGGCACACTCTACATGTTTTCAAGTTTTAATTAAACAGTCGTTATGGATCAACTCTACTTATATAGAGTTTTCATTGTAATTCTATAATATTTTTTTGTTCAAAATAAAACAACTGCCTTCTAACAAAAATATGATATATATTGATATACATTATTATGCCTGATAATGAGATAAGAATAATTAAAGAAATTGTTACATAACTAACAACAACCACTAAGCTTATGATAATGATCTTTATAAACATATATTTCCTTTAGGTAGCTTATTAATAATAGCGGAGCACGCAAACGGTTAGCCATAAAATTTGCATGATATTTCTAGAACTATAAATTTTATGTTATTTCATGATTTATTTTAAATAACCCTTGTTTGTTTCCTTTGGGCTTATAATATTTATATTTATATACATGTCGAAATAGAGAAAAAAAACGTTAAAATGTTTTACTACTTTTAATAAAGTACTTATAATTATATTAAAAATACTGTTCAAGATGTTGGATCAAAGGTTTTGGGAGATTCAGTGACAGAGAAAGAGAGCTAAAATGGTGTAAAAATTTATATGGAAGGATAACTTTTAGTTACTACTGCACTTTTTATATAACTCACCTTTCATTTTACCTTGTGGCCCTCCTCTAGATATAATATCTCCACCGTCTTCTCTCCTCCAAACAATTTTCGGAGGTGGATACCCGCGCGCTTTACATACAAGCTTAGCGGAACCACCTTCTGGTACCATCATATCTCCAGAAGTTTCTTCATATATAATATCTGGAGGAATTACCACTTCTAAAAACGCCGTCTGCAAATAAAAATATATTATAATGGAACCATAATAAATATTGTATAACGAATTAAAAAAAAATGTATGTTAATTGATTTTAAATATGTATTATATTTTGTATTCAATACTTTTTATTACAAAATAATTTGAAGAATATAGTGTTGGCGTGGAATAAGCCAAATTTTACTTTTTAAATACCTAATTACACTAATAAAGATTTAACTTTATTAATTTGTTTATATCGCACCTGCATTTTCATGGGGTCCGTATTAACTTGGCACATGTACTGTCCCCTGTCCTCCCGCTTCACCCCGCGGATATTTAACGTCCACGTGTTGTAGTCGTTGTGTGTAACACTCAGCCGTGCATTGTTGGTTATCACGTGCTCATGTATCGCCAGAATCGCCTTCGTATCTGCCTTAATCCATGCTACCTGTCTCGGAAAATGCAATCGACTTTCTTCAGATATGTCTACAACTTGTGAACAGAATATTTTGAAGACAGCAAATACAAGTTGTACAAATAATTTCCTATTATCTTTGATGGTACAATGTTAGCGGTTGCAAAAATGTAAACGATGAAGACTTTTAGA
The DNA here is from genome assembly GCA_905404265.1 of Fabriciana adippe. NCBI lineage: Eukaryota > Metazoa > Arthropoda > Insecta > Lepidoptera > Nymphalidae > Fabriciana > Fabriciana adippe. Next base: position 10,685,081 of record FR989985.1, read on the forward strand.
GCGAACAAGTCTAATTACACGCGAATACTTCCCAAGAGGCAGTCATGACAACGATCCTCGAGCGCCGGCAACACTATCTTGTTGCGAGCGCCTCGCAAAATGCTCTCGGAATTTTTAATTACATTTTCGTCTGGTCGCCGCTATGAGGCGTACTGCGGGCGTACTGTGAAAACGCCCTCGTTTTGCCCGCTTTACCAAAAGCGTCGACATCGCAATAGAAGCTAATTTCCTGCATAGCGCGTTACAAAAAAGGAATAAATATCTATGAAAATATAGCGCTTTAGCAACATTTTGTAGGACGCCCGGTTTTTTTGTAAAACACTATTCGTAGTTTATATCTAATACGAAATTATTGCCTGTTATATAATTTACTACATAACATTAAATAAAGATATTTAATATTTTTGTGAGTTTTAAATATTTTATTATATTATATTTCTATGATAAATATAGGGTGCAAGAAAGAGTGCACTACAAGAGTAGGTGCTATCAGGAAAGTGTTCTACACAATCTTGAACCATAAAGTGCGTGTGGATCAAACACTAATTTGTGCACTTCACTAAGGTGAACATTATCTCTACGACAGTGATAAAATAAAACTAAAATTATAAAAACATTATGACATCCCAACCCTTTGCTTTTGCTACGTAGGATCTACAGTTGTAGCAGCACTTTGAAACAAAGGCTTGGTTGGACATTAAACATTTTGATGCAATTTTTTATATTTTTCTAAATAACATCGATCTATTTTTGTTAATTAATTATTATTTTTTAAGAATCACTTTGTTATGAAATAAAATAAATACAGATTTTAATAATGTTATATTATTTGAAGTAAAAAGTTAATTTTAATAAATAATTGCATCAAAAGACGCGATACTTAAAATTATAAGCTTTTTAATATTTACCAGGTTCCAAACTCATCCATACCAGCGGTGCATATCGTAGTATTGTAATTTGGTATCAAATTATGAAAAGTGTATATTGTTTGAAATGGTGAAATATATTTTATACTCATATAATATATGTACATAGCACTATTTAAAAGTGCCTTCAATCCCAGTTCTTCCCGTACACTTGATAAGCTTATTGTCATTGAAATTTAGTTTGAATTTCGTAAAATTCATTAAAACCATTATCCATGAGAGAAATATGAACTATGGATTGTTGGTATAAACTATGGAGGATTCAGGAAATACTCTTAGTCATAGATTCGATTACTACACCAAAAAAATATATTTTGGGATATAGACGTTTGTTTTTCCAAGAGTGTACTTTTGCAAGATTACAGTAAAATATAATATAGACTTAGAATGAATAATATGCAAAGTAACGAATACGTATAAGGTACAGAAAATAAAATACTACTCCTGTTCAATCTTCAATAATATAACATTGCGAATTATTGGATAGAAATACTAATGTTTAACAAGCTCTAGCTTTTCTCAAGGGAATGCATCATATTATCGTATGTGTATAATTGCAGAATATTCTCTATATAGAAAATGATTGTATCGGTTTGGGGACTTCTTCGGTAACGGAAATTCACTGACCTGTTTCTTAGCGGAATATTCGATCTCAGTGGGCCACAAGGGAGTAGATATAAATGATTGTATCAGAAAGAGAGAAATAGTGGTGTATCGCAATTTCATCCCTAGATAGATGGATTAATGATAATTTGAAATACAATATTATAATAAATAAACTTACACGTACACAATATATATATATACACACACATATACGTATTGAAACTAGTAAGTCACTTCGGTTTGAACTTAAATAATATAAATTGTGTTTTAATGTTGACTTAAACCTATACTAGGCGGCTTAAGATGGAGTCTCCTTAATTAGTTATCTAGTAAGAATCGAACTCGAAACCCCCGTCGTAGTGAACAGTAGATAGACACGTGCTACGATGGTTATACTATCAATATGATATTATGTATTCAGCCCTTTTTAACATCCCACTGGGCACGGGCCTCCCTTCAATCGAAGGGGATTCAAATCGAAGGGGATCAGGCCATAGTCCACCACGCTGGCCAAGTGCGGGTTGGCGGACTTCACACGTCTTTTGAAAACTTGCTAGGTTCTCTCAGACATGCAGGTTTCCTCACAATGTTTTCCTTCACCATAAGGCAAGTGGTAATCATGTTATAAATGATTCGCACATGAAAACATGAGAGGTGCGAGACCCGGGATTTGAACCCGTTTCACTCGGTTTGTCAAGCGAGCGCGTTACCACTGGGCTACCACTGCCATAATATTATAGTCTTTTTAATTTTTTATGGATTCCTATTATTTTTTGAAGTATCACTATTCATTTATAATATACATAATATCAGGCTACTCGACGGTACAATACCAAACGTAGATTAACAGTAGGGACATTTAAGAGCACAGCCTCTCGAAATGATTGAACGGGGACTAAGGGGGTTTGTCCTGGCTTTATTTTAATTTCGTAAAGTGACTGTTTTGCAAGGTTCTCCTTGCCTAAATGGAATAGCCTCGTAGTGGATTAGCGGTTTCGCTTTGCAAATTAATTGATACTAGAATGCATGCTGGAATTCCGTCCTTTTGATCACTTTCGCAATACAATATATTATTTATTGGGAATGAGCCATTAATTTGTATAAACAAAATAATTACATTTAATTCCTTAGTTTTAATACATTAATTTGAACATAACAAAACATGTATAGTGAAAATTAAATAAACTTTATTTTTTTTCTAATTTTCAATATTAGTTAATAATTAAAAACAATAACTGTTACTTCATAAAAAAATAATAAAAATCGGTGTTATAAGGGGAAGAAACGTCTAGTGCATTTATATTTCATGCTCATTTTATCGACATAGCAGCTGGAATTGTGCATAATTATCATAAAACTCAAGAATACATTTCTGTTTGCTAGAATTGTTAAAATGGTGTTTAAAATATTCTTGAGTCTTTACTCTAAGGTGTAGGTGTTGATGCAAGTTGTGCTTTGTATTACTAACTATGCTACAGTGAACAAACTTATAAGACTGTGCAAGTTAGTGTTATACTCTATTCTAAGATAGAGAAAGTCTCTATAAGGTGAGTGAAAGAGGTGCATCGAAGATTGTGTGCTAGGAAGTGTGGAAGTAGTGCAGATGTCTATTCTTGAGATCTATAATTAAAATCGTAATTAAATTTTATTAATCGCTATTCTATTGCTATTGTTGTTATTAAAAAATTTAAGATATCTTTTATTTATAGTAGTTAATTATTTTATAGCTTGATATATTTGTTAGACCTACTAAGTAGGATGTTAAAAAGATATAATATAAGTTTGACTAATTAATTTAATTGATTTATTATTCTTACAAGTACTGGTATATAATCAAAACTACCTTGAAAATTGTATTTTTGAATTCGTGAAAGATATTAATTTCCCATTGAACTTTAATTGTTATTTGTTTCTGACGTTCAAAGCATGCAATTATAGATCTCAAACCAAGTGCTCATTGAAAGTGCTCGTCTATTGGATAGCTGTATTGAGTAGGTTTGATACACACCCTGGCGGTGGCGGAGTCGCCACTCACCCTGTAACCACCCAGGTTATTAACCACGCAGGTGAAGGTCGCGTCCCTACCCTGCGCGATAGTCACGTTCTGCAGTGGGTATCGGAAGTCCGGTTCCAGACCTAGAGCTGTGGACAAGTGTAATTTTTATTTTACTACAATAATATTTTCTTACAGTTACGCGAATATTAAATATTTAAAAAAAACTATGTTTTCAGATTTGCAATTGCGGATTTATTTAATCCGTGAATAATTCTAAAAACATAATTTATAATTACTACAATAAATTTACAAATACCACGAACTAAAAAAATATAAGATTTATCCTACTAGTGATGGTATAGACATTTTTATTTTAGACGCTTCGAATGGGTATCTCAAACCTAGTTGTCTTAATTCCCATAATAATAACCATATAAAGTACGAAGGTTTTACATTATATAAAAGTTGTAGAATTTTCATAAATGTAAAATTTAAGTTAATAATTTTTCATTTTACATAAAATTCTTGTCTTTCATCTTTAATAAAATCGCAAAATTGCAAAAAAAGGAAAAACGATGTTTTAAATCGCTGTAATCAGTACGTGTCTGTATTTAAATAGGTGTATCTTCACATTAAGGTTAATCGAAATGAGCGTAATCGGTGTCGTATCGTACAGTCGATCTGATAATTTATTGTTGTTGTTTTACATTTTTAAAAACCTACTTATCATAGCTATTATAAAATCGATTGGAATTAAAATATTGTAGTTTTATAAATTCAATTTCATGTATGAATTCATGTATTACTATTTCGTGATAAAATTAATTTAATATTTAATTAAATTAAATTACTAAATAGAACCTATTGTTCTAAAATCTATACTAATATTATAAAGCTGAAGAGTTTGTTTGTTTGTTTGTTTATTTGGTTGAACGCGCTAATCTCAGGAACTACTAATTCGATTTGACAAATTCTTTTTGCATTAGATAGCCTGTTAACTGAGAAAGGCTATAGGCTATATATCATACCGGAGAAATATACGGTTCCCCTGGGATAGAATTGATTTTGTCTAGGAACGAACCCGAAGCGAAGCGAGGGTGAGTCGCTAGTAAGATATATATTTATTTTGGTAACAAAATATTTTTGTATGTATGCTCGTTGATCAGCATATAACACACGTCATAAATTCTTGATATATGCAATTGTAAATGATTAACGAGCTTGTCATACTATTCGTCGTGTTTATATAAGGGTAATGCAGATTGAGCTTAGCTTAAAAACAAAGTAGAAAACGGATGATTGTTCAGAGCAAATAAAGAATGTTGCACATAATATTTTAAAACGCTTCTCTAATATAACACTTAATACCTATAAAGATAAAATTATTTTATTATGTAGGTTTTAATACTTGTAAATGTTTGTTTATTATAAATGTTTTTTTAAAACATAAAAATTATACTAAATATAAGGTACATGTACTATGTATAAATGATTAAACGGTAAAAAAAAAAACAGTAGATGTAATTTTAAATTCTTTTCTGAAGTACAACAAAGCATTACGTAAAGAGGTTCATTTTAAAGCTTAAAAATAATATATCTTGGCTGAGATAGTGTATTTTCCCCGGCGAATGGATGGCTAGAGGCGTCAATATTCTACGTGACCAGTGCCTTGTGTCGTGTCCGAGGAAACATGTGTCGGAAGTGAGGACTATCTATTTGGTCATAGAATAGCGATGGCTGAATTATTTGTAGACACATCTAGTGGAAGATTGGATCTACGTTCACTGACTTCTGTATACCATGCTGACTTGCCATTCTCTTTGTATGAAGTAATGACAAAATGTTATTATAAATGCTTCTGTAAGTAAACCTATTAAGAATAAATGGACGTGTGTTTCTATACACAAAAATATATAATAACACACTGATTACTAGATTTTTAGAAGCATTGTAACAACGAAGTCTTGTATTTTTGTCAATTATAAAAGTTCAGTTTCTCCTCAAAATACTAAATAAGATAAAATAGTAACATTTAAAAGTTACTGAACAGAAATTATCGCTATTTCTAGTAGCGTTCTATTTTGTTCTTATTTTTCCTTGTTTTTTATTTCTATTTCAATCATATTCCAGTATATATATCCATAGTGGATATATCCACTGTATATCTAAATAAGGAAGTTAATTCTTATTAATTTATAGTTATTCTTAAGTTAAATAACTTTGATATTATCATATTAAAGATATTCGTAAACTTAGATTATTGACTAACCCATCATCTTCATTACTACTTTCTGATTTGAGTACTGTTTTTTAACCGGCTTCAAAAAGGAGGAGGTTCTCAGTTCAATTGGTATTTTTATGTATGTACACCGATTACGCTGAGATTTATGATCCGATTTACGTGATTCTTCTTTAGTTTGATGTGGAATAGTTGCCATTTGGTCCCATAAAAATTTTACATAGTTTGGCCTTGTTGTTTTTATTTTGTTAGATTTGACAAGACCAATACGTTATACCCTGTACAAGTTAGCTTGATCTTTTTGACAGATGTAAATTTTTCTGACCGACATAACTTTGCAATGGCGAACATATTATTTTCTTAATTCAATGATTTCAAAAATTGTAAAAATATTAAAAAAATACATATAACACAAAAGTCCCTAAAGATTCAAGCGTTATCCGAAAATTTTAAGACTTTTTATTGCTTCAAAGTAAAATTTAAATAGGAACATTGAAAATAATAGACGCTTGTGCAATGTTACATCGTTTACAATAACAGGCAGTAACTGTTACAAATATCGATATCGATAAAATTATTTTATTTTTCAACCTTAATTTTTACATACAGAGTTATTTTTGGACCTCCCGTCAAATTTATATAGGTGATTCAGACCATGAAACTGAACAGCTTTTCCAAAGAAACATGGGTCGAAAAGTGAAAAAAATTCGACCCTCCCATAGAAAACTGCTCGATCACGTGGTCGATTTCGTATGGAAGGTCTGATTTTTTTTTTCACATTCCGACCCGTGTTTCTTTGGGAAAGTTGTTTACTTTTATGGTCTGCACCACCTATTTAAATTTGGCGGGAGGTCCAAAAATAACCCTGTAATATTAAATAGGTACTTATTATGAATATTGACCCACCGTCGCTTGTCTACCCAATGTTTTATATGTCTAGTGCAATAAAGAATTTCACACATAATACACCCACACCATCTCGTCACAGTTACAAGTATTTTAAAACGTTATTTTTTGGACTACTAGATATTTTCTGTTTCCCATCACTAGCCCGTCTGTCAAAAAGATCAAGCTAATTTGTACAGGGTATAGAATCGGATTTTAGAGCCAGAATTTTTAGTGTTACTAATAAAAGCGAATTTTAGTTTGTCACTCTTCATACTTTGCCACTACTATTATGTCTACACTAAAAAAGAAAAAATAAAAACTTTTTAAGAAAAAAAAACCGACTATTTTTTTCTTAAAACGTTTTTATACACTGTATACTTTACATAAGAAGAGAATTCTTAATATTTATTTATTATTTGTAGTCGAACAACCTGCCAGCCAACAGGACCAAGGATAAATTGTATATTAAATATGTAATATAAATATGTACACATAATTTATTTATTACATAGTTTTAACAAACATTTTGGTATAGGTAATATAGTTATAAAAAAATCATTTTAAAAAAATATTCCACCCATAGGAGTGGAAATAACATACGACAACCCTTAGGTATAACATATTTATTAAAAAAAATGGGTGCGTGTAACCTTTTCGTGTGTGCGTGATTGAAGTAGGACTTCTTTGGCAAATATTGCAATTAAATAAAAACAAATCAATAATTAAACAATGCGTATTAGGCATATTAAAATCATATATTTATAGAATATCGTATACGGAAAGAATATAATATTATATATTTGTTAGACAAAAACAACGGTTACCATGGCAACATGGCAATGTATTCTATCTCATTTTCTCGCCGGCTTAATCCTATATATTTATGTGTTTGATTCTCTTTAGTGTCGCATTTTCGTTTCATCGTGTTTCAAATCACAATGATTCTAAAGAAGTTTCATTTCAAAAATATAAAAATCGATCCAAAATTGGTCGATTGATCAAAAATTACAGACAGATAGAGTACCTCTTGCTTTATAATATCGGTCCTAAAAAATAACAGATACGCTTACTATTATTGTCTAAATTATCTATTGTATTTTTAACATAGTAATACATTTTTATATGGTTTACTTTTTTCCGTATGTAAAAAGTAGTCAATGCCTTGTCTAATTTCCCATATTACCTATAAATGTATTTCTTAAATCGGTTAAATTCAAGAATTGTGACAGACAAATGACTAAATGATTTTTTAAAAGTTGTTTGATAAAAATATATTTTTTTAAATATCTTACTTTGCAATTAAAAAGAAATATGTACAATGTACTTACTTTAATATCACTTTGAACTTATATACATTAATTAACACTGCTGTTAGATAAAATTAATTATTATAATAAGCATGATTGAAATGGCATAGTGTAGTTTAATCTACAGAGTGAATAGAGAAACTAAAATAAGTCTGAAAGTCAGATCGTTATTGCGAATGTTACTTTACATACCCTGTTCTCTGCATACATTTCTAGTGGGCGAAATGATTCCGGAATTCAGGGTGAATAGCAAGTGTCTGTGCCTGGACGACTCTCTTTGTAAAAGGAGGATTACTGAGATTGATCGTGACTAAAATGTTATGCAATACAAAGTCTGATATATATTTGGTTAAAATAAATAATCAGACAAAACGTCGTCACGTTTGGCTTAGTTTGTAGTGACCCATCCTACTTGCTGCGCCAGCGGTCGCGGGTTCGAGTCCCGTTGGAGGCATTCATTTGTGTGATAAGCACGAATGTTTCTACTCCAGTCATGGGTGTTTACATTTATAATATGTATGTATTTAAAGTTATATATGTGTAGTGTATCAACTATCTGGTATCCATAACACAGGCCTTGTAGCTTACCATGGAACTAGATGGTGCTGTTTGTTAATGTCCCAAAATATTTATATTTGAAACAATCTATATATAAATGGACAAAAACAAAACAATTCAGTACGTTTGTCTCGTCTGTTTGTCAACCGATCTTCTTGTTTTTTTTTTATTTAGTAGCTATTGAGGAGCTTTAGTGTTATCAATAAAAAAAATGAAAACAGGTTTTTCATACATATTTAAGGTAAAGAAAAACAGATCAGTAAATTTTTGTCGACTTTTGACCACTGGGCGAAAACTAGTATACATAAACCTATGTATATTATTTTTATAATCATTCGGAGCGATTCAATTTGAAACTCTCTACGTTGTGTTATTTTTGCGATCTATGTTAAAAAAAAGTACCGTGCAATGGTAATGTCGCATTAAATATCAAAATACATACAAAAAAATAGTATCTCAATTTTTCTCATAATCATGTAATTTGATAATTTATAATATATGTCTACAATGAGTTTATAATCCATAGATATTATATCGTTAGTAATAGTATCATCACGATTTTCCATTTATCAGCGCAGCACACTTATCAAAAACAATATAAAATTATAATAACGTACACAAGTAGCTTTCAAACTTTAAATATTTTCATTATAATAAAAGAACTATTTTTAGACATACTCGTAGGATAGATTATCGCAAACTGAATATGTTAATACATATTTACCGTTAATTTAAATAAAGGCCATTCTCCTCATAAACGTTCTAAAAATATTGTAGGTACATAATTAAGGTAATGTAAGTATCAAATATAATTAAATGCAGACCTGAAGATCCGATACGGGAATAAAACGACTGTTTCATTTACATTTTGGTTCAGTGATTCCGTTCAGATTCTCGACGGGGCGGGCGTAGTGAATTATGCCCTATTGTTGTTCCTAGTAAAGGATGGCCTACTGTACATCATTAAAGATTCGACTAGGAAAATGTTTTAGCTAGCAAAATATTGTGCAGCTTTAATAAAAGACATTCTTAAAGCTTATTTATCCCTAAGTTTTATTGAGTTTTCTTTATATAGTAAATTATTGTATGTTTTTTGAAGTTATACTTCTTTTGGTAGGTTTGGAAAAAATTATGAGAGTAAACGTTTTACGATGTGCGGATACACCGACAGCCAAAAAGCGACATGACGAAGTTAGCTGTAAACGCTATAATGAAGTTAGCTGCATTCCTTTTACAAACAGAGTTTAGTTATTTTTGTTCTGTTACGCCAAAAAAGTATAACTTCATACGTGCGTACATAATACACATACGCAAAGGTTTTTTTTTAATAAAAAATAAAAAGTATTCGTACTTCTAATACTTCTCTAGAGGCTGTTTTAAGAACTTAAAAGAGGTTTTACAGTAAAGTTCAAATTACTTTTTCGTCTATGCATGCTTTGACCTCTACTTTTATAAGCATTAAGCACACAATGGTGGTTTTATCGGAGTTACTTCAGCAAAATGCCAGTAGGGAATCTCTACATTTTCAATAGCATGTACTTTATACAGAAAATGCTACTTATTGGATTTAAATTGAAAAAGTCTAGACAACATTCATTATTATGCATAACTACACGTTGCATTAAAATTAAATATATTTTTATATTGTTTCATTTTAAATAATAATGATCAAAGTTATAATAAATAATTTAAATTAAACTTTTTTTATTGGGATTTAATGTATGTATGTATAAGCAAAAGGTCATTCACTCATTGACTGAACACAAAATTTAAAAACTACTGTACCTACGAGGTTGAAATTCGAAACAGGTTGGTAGTTTGTAGCAGGACCGAATAAACAGGGTCTAAGGGCTAACAGGAAGTTTATATGAAAGTCCTATGCTTATACTTTTACAAACAAAGATGATATGAGACTTTATTAGTCTGCATAAGACGGTTTTATAACTGAATATGATACTGATTCTTAACTATAAAAATTGACAGTTCATTTCTGTAATAACTTAGCAAACCATTAAGGAAAAAAATATAAGTCATCTAACCTCCAATTAATTGAAAAAGTATAGAACATAATGTACATAAAAGTTTGTAAAAATTGTAGGATTTCTTGGTCTTTCCATCGACACACCATCGACTGTGTTTTCTAAATTTCTTCTAATATAAGAAATTAAAACCAGATTTTTATACTTGTTTGGAATATGATATTAGTGTACATCATTACAAGTCGTGAATTATATAAGTTAGCTTATTTCAGCCATTTTTTAAGATCAGGGATAAAGAAAGTGATAAAATTTGTATAAGTTTAGTCTGTCAATCTATTCAAAATAGTTAAACTGGTATTAACTTTACTTTCAAAAGCTGATAGAAGATGTAATAGAATGTAATATAAGCATATAATACATACATAACCATATTTTTATTTGTAGTAAGGACTAAGTTGGAAGTTACATGAAAGTTTTATTACTGTGCGGAAACTACTCAATGTATTTTAATTTGAGACGGCAAGAGTATTCTAAGTGGCCATTTCGTCATTTAAATTAAAAAATAACAAAATTGTGTTTTTTTTTTTTAAAGAAAATGAGATCATATTTCATGATGGAAGATATTATTTAACACGAAGAAAAGAAAAAAAATATACACATCTAAATTCTGTACTCTTTCTGAAGTCGGTCCATAAGTAATAAGAGATATAATATTTCTTCAATCTTATACATTTTGTTTTTTTTTTCATCTTGTTTATTACTTCATCTTATATTTCAAATGTACATACACGTACCGTACCGTGGTTAAATTTCTTTTATCTTTGTTAGAACATATTTCTAATAATCCTCAATCCAGCTACATAGGATCTGTTTATTGGTAATTTTTACTTAATATTATAAATGCTTTGATTTTTTATTATTTTGATGTTTTGCTATGAGATTGTTTCTTATCTTGAAATTGCTTGGAGATTATTGATGAGCTAAATATAAACTTTAATTTAGTATAAATATTAAATAACTTTACATTTGAAATTATTTATACTGTTTGGTCAAGTATTGGCATGAAAGACTCCCTTAATACAATGTTAGAAGCCATTATCTCACCATGAATTCCACTTATAAAAAACATGATGTTTAACCTATACTTTTGATATTATAGTATTATTTCTCAGAAACAAATTCTATACTTTTTATATGAAACTAGCAGAATCTGCGGCTTCGCTCGCGATCAAACTACGAAAAATACGAAATTTCATGCAAACATGTCCAAGGAATAAAAAGTTTCATACAAACTTTCATCCCCTATTTCACCCCCTTGGGGGTTGAATTTTGAAAAATCCTTGCTTAGTGAATACCTATGTCTTAAGAGAAATACGTGTGCGAAATTTTAAGTTTCTAGCCCTAAGGGTTTGGCTTGTGCATTTATTTAAAACTTTCATCCCCTATTTTCATCCCCTTTTAGGAGTTGAATTTTGGAAAACGCTGAAATACGTAACTTATTATTTTTGCCGTACTAATTTCATACGAAATTTCAAGCAAATATGTCCAAGATATAAAAAGTTTCATACAAACTTTTATCCCTATTTCACCTCCTTTTGGGTTGAATTTTGAAAAATCCTTCCTTAGTGGATGCCTTCGTTATATGAGGAATACGTGTGCGAAATTTCAATTTGCTAGCCGTAAGGGTTTGGCCTCTGCGTTGATACATCAGTCAATCACCTTTGCCATTTATATAATCTTATGAAATTAATACTTCTCTGAATGAAACCAATAAATTAAAACTTCTTTACTTGTTGAACGTATTTTACTCAATAACAATTCTTTTTGACCGGAAAAAGAAGACTATTCGAGGAGGATTATGATATAACAAATACAAATTAATCATCTATATATATAAAAATCAATGCCACTTTTCGTTGAAATTTTATAACTCGAAAACGGGCTCACCTATGCAAATCAAATGTTTAGGTTTTGTTCAGACTATTTAGTAGATGGTTTATGTGAAGTTTGCACAAAATCGGTCGAGCGGTTATTCATTTATCACATTTTTTGTAACAAATGATCTGTACGGGCTAATCTTCGAAAATGGTTCGACCGATTTAAATGAAATTTTGTATGGTGGTACCTTATATCCCCGGTCAACATTTAATATTTTATTTTTAATATCCCGGAAAATTAAAGAGATCTCGTCTGATAATTAAGAAACTATAGTAACTTATACAGCTTAAAACACAAATACTACTAATTAGATTTTAATGAAACTTTACAAAAATATAGTTCACACATCAGAATAATAAATAGGCTACTTTTTATCTCGGAAAAATGTACGGTTCCCGTGGGATAGATTTGTTTTTGTTTCTCTAGAGGTGAACCCGAGCGAAGCGAGGGTGAGCTGCTAGTTATAACATAGGTACTATCGACACTAGAACAAAATTACATAATAGGTATCAAAATGCCAAAACGTAAGAGAAAACAAACAGCAACGCATAAAGAATTCACATTCAATAGGACTTTTACTGTGTGTAGCTGGTACTAAAATATAGCTAGAGTTCACTGTTTTATTTACATACATTACAGAGCTAGTCCAAGCAATAGTAATATTAAATCACTATGAAACTATTAGAACTAAATGAGCAAATGATTGTGACTTTTCACATTCACTCTATATTTAGTTCGATTTGTCTTTAAATCAGTTAATAGTTCTACGAGTGCGTTAAAGAAATTTAAAATTTACGAATCTAACTTTACATTGAAAGATCATATCTTTCAACTTTTTTTTAATGATTTGATTTTTTTATAGACAAAAAATAAAATATATATTCTATTATAATTAAAAAAAAACATATATACTTAATTATATGCACAAAAGAAATGTATACTAAATTATTACTGTACAAGTCATGGCCGCGTGGAATAGTGGCAAGAATGCTAGCCGCATTCCCTCGCTGAATGGCAATGCCGATTTTTTGGGTGAAAAATGAGTCAGCTCTCCTATCACCAGTAGAGGCGATAAGATGAGGTGTTATGTCTTTTAAGAAGTGTTTAGCACTTTGACTCTATAGGCCAAGGGTTCCTACAGCAAATGGTACAAAAACATAATTTCAATTAAGTTCAGCTTCCCTGACATGGGACGGGGCTTTAATTTTTTTCTTTTAACTTGTAAGATTTGTAATGTGGTTATTGATTACATGAACTCAGTACACAAAGTTCTATAAAATATTTAGCTACACAATACCTTTTCGTTTCTTTAAATGAATTGTCAATAAATAATTAATACGATATGAGTCAACTAACAGGAAAATAAAAATTAGTCATGACTTTTAAAGAAATAATGTAGAAAGAGTAAGCTTTTGATGTAAACATAACATTTTTTCATGGAACTATATAAAAGCAAACTATTACACGACATGAAATTTTGCTAACTTTTTTGAAGTTGTTACGCTGTTTGAAGGAGGGCAGGGGCGCAGAGTTCGTGCCACTAGAGTCACACTTGGATTTGTTTGCCACAACTAGTTAAATGTTGGCCCAAAGTTTATTTCGGACGTCGGAGTATAAGAGACGTCGTAGTCTAGTTATTGTTGTGAAGTCCATTTAAGAGGGCCTGAAGTTAAGTTTGTTTAACGCCTATTGTATAGGCATTCCCCTTAAACTATATTGGATATTCGACTCTTGAATTTAAATGACTACTTGTAGTTCTTACTTATTCAACATACGGAAAAGGAAATCTTATAACCATAAAAGTAATGATATCCTAAATATTTAAATAATATAATTAAATGAAAACTATAAAAGTTACTAGAAAAATATAATAAAAGCGGTTTTTTAATTTTATTTTTACTTTAAGTTTTTGCCACTGTTCATAAAAAAATATGCAACCAAAAATGCATTTAGATATACATTTTCTAATTTAATTGGGCTTATTATATACACAGTGTATATTTAAAACTTAATCAAAAAGAATTTGATAACACATTATACTGAAAAGCAAATCTCATTCAAGTTAGTAAATATTTTCGTGTTAAAACTGTGGAAGAGGGGGAAATCGAGCAAATAAATTGTAAGATCAGGCAGGCAATAAACCTAAAACAATGTTATACAAAACCAAGAATTTTGGTTCTGGTGAGCAGAGCTCAGTCGAAGTACGGAAATTCTTCAACAACATTGTTTCTAAATTAAAACAATCTCATAATTGCACATTCTCCAACTTCTTTGATGCAGCATATTGTCCGAGGGAGTGCAGACATCGAGGAGTAGGATAGAGGGCGGTCGGGTGTTTGGGTTAAGTTTTGAGGCAAAGTTAAGCCGATTAAGTGTCATTTCCGCCGCGGAACTAGCACTGTTCATTAAATATTTCGAGCGACTTAATTGCTGATGTCGTAGTCTAAGTATTTGGAATGGAAGCTTGCACAGATTGGATATAATAGTGGATTATCCTTGATTATAGTTCTGCTGGTTATAGTGTAAAATTGATTTACTATGAAACTTATTAAAAAGACGTATAATTGTTTTCAAAACACAAATAGCAAAAACATGTGCGATTAATAATTAAATACACGAACCAATTACCACCCAAGTTTCCTTCGTAAATAAATCGAAAAGCCCAGAAAGTCCATTACAGTCAATTGGTCTAGACAAGGCACGTGTTGAAACTATTCTCACGAGAAAACGAATTATTTGTGTAAGATAAATAAAAGAACCGCGCAACGAATAAACTGAATAACAATTAAAAGGTACCAAGGTAGAACACTTGTAATTTGTTTAATCCCGTTTAGCCGTGGAAAAATATAAAGTTATAAGTACTATATGTACTGTAATACCTGTATAAGCTGTTTATTTTTTGTTCGTTATATGTTATGTTATACATAGTTTTATATGTTTTCGAAATGGTTCTTAATAATCAGTGTAAATTCATTGCATGACGAAATGTTGTTAAGACGTGCGACAATTTTTTTGCAAATATTTTTAAATATTTTGTGCATGAAATTTTTGATGTAATCCTAAATCAGTTGAAAATAGTAGTACCTATATATTCTTCTGAAATAGTACTACTAAATATGCTATATATATGAAGAAAATACTAATATGGGAAAAGTGTATGTATTTGCAAAGTACGAGTTTTTCAGGTTAAAAACGGAATTCATAAAATTTTATGATGTTCGTATGTCTGCCTTAGACATTTGGACACTGAAACTCTAAGTTAAATTGATCTCAAATTACAAAAAATAAGAATGGCATTCCACATCCCCTATCTTAGGGATGAAAAAAATGATTGTATTATCATAATATATAATTGCTAGCTGCTCACCCTCGCTTCGCTCGGGTTCGACTCTAGGAAAACAAAAACAAACCTATCCCACGGGAACTGTACATTTTTCCGGGATAACATAAACCTATATATATGTTATTCCAGACTATCATCTATCTCTGTGCCAAATTTCATTCAGATCCGTTCAGTCGTACTGGCGTGAAAGGGTAACAAATATCCATACTCACAAACTTTCACGTTTATAATAATAGTATAAATATAGATTATTTTCATTAGCTTATTTAGATAAAATTTAAAAATAAGATACGTAGATATTTTCAATAACTTTTAATTTAAGTCAATAGTTGCTTACGATTCTAAATCCTCAAGTATTGTGCTCTTCTGCCAACTAACTTTTAAAATAAGAAAAAAAAATTAAAGAAAATTTAAATAATATTACATAGAAACACTCCCACTTAATAAAACTATAGTTTTATTGCTAGCTTATGGAAACTCTTCTCATCAGATCGCATTTACACTTTAATTTATAACTAAGTTCTACTTTTGACAAAAGAAATGTTTCATAGTCTAGTTAAACGTTTAATTTATATACTTTAGAAAACCGTACTTTGCTTAGTAAAAAACAGAGCAGTCATTATTGGCTACTTAGGAATCAAATAAAACTTTGAATCAACTATTCGAATAAGTTACGTACTAGCATACATCAATGTGAAATTATGACAAAAAAAGATTCATGATTATAAATCTCACCATAAGTCTTATCGCCCATAAGTATACAAATAGTCGCAATTCGTCATTATTGGACAAATAATGTTTTTTTCATATAATACTAGCGACTCACCCTCGCTTCGCTCAGGTTCGTCTCTAGGTACGTTGTAACGGTTAGTATGAAATATATATAACTTGTTTTCCTGTGGGAACAAGATAGTCTCCCGCGGTAAAAAGTAGCCAATTTCATTCATCTTCACACAAAAAATCACAAAAATTCAGCACTTTGTTTCGACGCGAAAGAAGGACAAACAAACAAATAAAGTCAACGTCAAACTGTATAAGCATTCAAGTAGTATATATTAATTTTAAGGTTGCGCTCATATTAATATTTTAACGTAATTTTTTTTAAATTTTTCTCTTCATTCTTATGAAGTCCGAGGAAGGTTCTTACCTTCCTCGGACTTCAATGAATATTTAAAAAAAAATAGGCTAATTGGTCTAGCCGTCCTTGAGTTTTGCGCTAAGCAACAAATTTAGCCATTCATTTTTATTTATATAGATGACTTAATAAATAGCCTTAATCAGAAAGTTGTAACAATTCTTTAACTTGATTACATAACAAATACAAATATGAATGTAATGAATTTAGTTCCTGAAAGTAACATCCACGCAGTTTCCTTAACATGAAGGCAGTCTGAGTAGCGTGTCTAGCATATCACTTTTTCAATATCCCAAACCCGGACCTAATGGCCGCCAGATGGCAAGTTGGGAAAGTGATGCTATCAAAAAGCGATAGGCCGTGGTTTCGCCGGTTATCGAAGCACTTTGCGCCTTTGACGTGGGTCAACTTACAACACGTTATGCGTGTATAGCTTCATATAAATCAGTTTCGACTGCAATATAACTAAGGGTACTCTATTTTCATTTATCGATAAGTAAATACTTAAAATGAAATATCTGAATAACTAAAAATCAATATAAATCCACGAAATAATCCGAAAAGATATTTTTATTTAAAATTTCTGAAGAAATAACTTTATAATTATACAAATAAATAAAATTGAAGTGTCTGCTTGTAATGTCAAATAACAATTATTTACTAAATACGTATGAAAGTATATATATGAGGTACTTATAAGAAAAACGCAATAAAATTGTTGTCTGTCTGTAAGTCTGCCTGTTTGTTCTCGCTTATTTCTACGGCTAGACCGATTTTGAAGGGAATTTCACTGGCAGATAGCTGACGTTATAAGGAGTAACTTAGGCTACCTTTATTTTAGAAAAAGTATTATGAATCCACGCAAAAAAATTAAAACCCATGATATTGAACGAAATCCGCGTACCTAAGCGAAGCGAGGGAAGTCGCTAGTAACCGATATAAATAATTTTTATTATTTTTATTTATACTTTCATTTATTTTTACATACAAGGAAATTTAAAATATCTGAAGAATTATTTTATTATAATAATTATTAATATTGTTCTGAACTTGGGTATTAAATGTATTCTTAAAGTAAAAAATAAATAAATTGTATTTCAAATAAAATAAGACTTAGTTTCTCAAAGACGCGACAGTAAAAGTGTGCACTGAATTAGGAAGCAAATTACGTTTGCAGCTCTTCAGCTTAAGCTTGAGCTTGTCTTCTGCTAAATTTTCTCCCCGCTTAGATACGAACAACTTTTTTCTTGTAAGTAAATTCTTTTAACGTAATTTCATTATACGTCAAGCTTGTGTCATTGTACAGGACCGATTCTCGGTGTGGTGTATAAAATGTTGCGATGAAAGAAAAGTGTATAGAAACATGTACAACTGTATGAATAATATTCTTAAATAAAGGCAACATTTTAGCTACCCGTATGCATTGTTATTCAGTCGACGTAGTCTAAGGCGCGCACGCCTCTCAGCTTATCGTCGGCCTCCAGTCGTTGTAAATTAAATAAATATACTTCTAATGAGCGCAAATATTATAATGCACAATTTTCCTAAATAATTGCTTCAATTATTATTAAAAGTTTATACTTATTATACTTATTTAAAAACAAGTTTCTCGATAGAGATTACTTTGTAAATTGCTAATGTTATATTTTAATATTTTATTAGAATATGGATCGATTTAGTGATGTAGTGAAAATTATGATTTGTATTTTATTCGGTAAAATTTATCATACCAAACTAAACTAGAATAAAAATTGTATTTTAAAAGGTATGCCTTGTAGGGACATATCATAAAAATAAAGTAAGATATAATTTCACGATGACGATTTAACAGTTCTAAAATTATTCATTCTACATATGTCAGCTTTGTCAATATTTAGAATCAATATAACAAAATATTAACAGTTATAAATGAACGGATAAGAAGAAAATTAAAAAAATGAGTATTTTTTCTATAAAATCAATAGTTAATGAGTATTTTAAATAAAACTATCTTTTTGGATTTTGTCGCGGTTTTATTTCATATTTGTTCCCGACGTTACAAATGCTTTATAGCAAACATGGTCACGAGAGAGAGATTAAGGTTTATGAATATTTAAATTATAAGGAATATTTAGAATCTATGTAGGCTACTACAAAAGAAATTATAAAGGAAAACATATACATATATGAAAAGAATTTATCTATCTATATACAAAAAAAAGTATCTATTCAATTTTTTTTCCAAAATAATAATTAGATAATTATTGCAGATATGTAATATTATTTTGATCATCAAAATCATAATTTCAATCAAATTTTATAAATTTATTTTATACTAGCGACTTACCCTCGCTCCGCTCGGGTTCGTCCCTACTTACGTTTTAACGTTTAGTATAGATTTCTCAGAGATGAGATATTTTCCCGCGGTAAAAATCCTATATGTTGACTCGGATAACCAGCTACCATCATACCAAATTTTATCAAAATCCCTCCAGTGGTTTTTCCGTGATGTGGTAACAGACAGACAGACAGACAAAAATTCTAAAAACTACATATTCGGCCTCTGTATCGATAATAATGTTTATTTCAATAAGATTTTCCAAAAAATATTTAATGTAAATGTAAATATTTAAAGTAAATGTCACCGAGAGAATAGTTAGATTTATGTGATTTAAATAAAAAAAAAAGATCGCTATAAAACGTTAAAGTTATAAAACTAAAACTTTCAATATTTATCTTTGTGTAATTTCTTATTCACATCTAAGAAACTCAATACTCTACCTCTTTGTTGTCTGGTATTGATACGGACATTCGAAGAACTATCTTGCTAGAAATACATTTATCGTTATTCGTCGCCGCCTCTGCGGTTTACGCAATACATGCATAAGATGTTTTTGCATAAAAGTCCAGATAGGTCTAACGTCCACTGATCTGGGAACGAAAGGCTTGTGTCGTATGGCCTTTGAGTCGCATAGCCTTCCTTTGTCTAGTACATTTTGATAGTGCTATTGAAACTAACTATATTGAATAGATTTTTCCTTTCTTCCTTTTCCTTTGTATGTATTGAGCTTAATATTCAGTACAGAGGAGATCGAGATGTATGCGAGGATAATCCATTCACTTATAACAAATCATCGTATAAAAATAACTAAATGTTTTTCGTGACTAATTTATTTATTAATTTTTAATTTATTAGATATAGATTCCAGGAATTATAATATATGCTACGTATAAAAAATATTCTCTCAATCACCGGAGTGATCATCTTGAGAGAAATCATGGTGATGTTGAAGGATTAATATATTTATGTACCATACAGATATAAATATTTCTTGTGTGCTTAAGACGTTATGTCCCGATATAATAACCAGTCTTTATAAATGGTAAGTTTATACCGCAAGGAAATGTGTGTGATGTTGGTATTATCTTATATATTTAAACGAGCAATTCTTGTATATTTATATCTTTATATATTTATTTATACCGGCGATCTCGGAAACGGCTCTAACGATTTCGCTGAAATTTGGTATGAGGGGGCTTTCGGGGGCGAAAAATCGATCTAGATTAGTCTCATGCCTGGGAAAACGCGTGTTTTCGAGTTTTCATGCGGTTTTCTTTTGCATTATTCTACGCAGAATATGTTCGATATTTATGTTCGTATTTCTTTCACTCAGGCATAAGCATCGTGGTCAAGCGACCAAGGTGCAAGATTAACATTATATGGATCATATTGGATATTGGATACAAAATTCTACTTTTTTTTTGTATTTATCCAAGTTTTTAGATTTTTTTAATCTAAAAAATATGATATAACAAAAAACACCGAGCGAAGCTCGGTCGCCAGGTACTGTATATGTATCTTTTAAGAACGCAGAAAAATAAAATCTTCAATTTTATTGAAGAAGTATTATTGTGGGGTAAACCTTCTTTAGTTGTATAACCTCGGATTGGATCTACACCCTGGGTTGTAGGAATTTTAGGTCGCTGGTATTTAAAAGCTATACGCGATACTTAGATTACCTTGGCGGCACGTGTTAAGATGAAAAATACCAGAAAATAATAAATATATATTGAATTATACCTAAACTCACCCCTTTGGCTGCGTTTATCTATATAGTGCGCACTAACACTGACTCAACTAAAATTATCCATGGTTTTCTAATTTTTAAAGTCCACATAAAGTTTTGCACAACATCGTAACTTTGTAACGGTGGCCATTGTGTCCATGCTTTCTTCTAGCCAATTAACACACGCGAGCGTGGCGGATAACCAATCCCCGTTAAGTAGTGGGAGGGAAATAGATATATTATATACAATATAAAATAAATGAGACAAGTGTATAATGTGTGTTGCATTAAAATAATAATAATGGTAACAAAACTAAACATCCTCCCCCCGAGAAAGGCTGGATTAGCCTTTATCAAAACCAAACAGTATGATCAGAGAATAAAAAAAAAAATAAAAAAAAAAAAATAATAAAAAATAATAATAATAAACCAATGATATTATCTTAATTTAGTTACTATGAATAAGCTATTCTATTTATTCATTTAATCAAGAGGCAATCTACAAATCTTAACAACTGGTCGAGTCAGAATACCTGAAGCAGTTCTTAATTTAACTACTCGAATTACATTATCTTTCCCAGGCAATAATTCTAAAATTCTAGCCATCTTCCATCTTAATGGAGGCAGATTGTCCTCTTTTATTAACACCAGATCCCCTACTTTAGGAGGATCAGTAACTAAGGTCCATTTGTGACGCATCTGAAGTGTGTGAAGATATTGTTCACTCCACTTGATCCAAAACCGTTGAGAAATTGCATGTACTAATTGGTATCGTCCCAGTCGAGAATTAGGAATCTGGTCCCATTTATACTCTGGTACGGAAAACAAAGGTCGACCTATTAAAAAATGGGCAGGGGTTAACACCTCAAATTCTTCTGGGTCGTGAGATAAAGGAGACAAAGGTCTCGAGTTCAACACTGCTTCTATGCGGGTAAAAACTGTGGAGAGCTCCTCATAAGTGAGAACCTGTTCTCCAATAACACGCTTTAACAAAGTCTTAGCCGATTTTACAACCGCTTCGAATAATCCTCCAAAATGAGAAGCTGCAGGTGGATTAAATTTCCAAGTAATACCCTGAGCCCCGGCCTTATCTGCTAGCGCTTCTTGGACGTTCCGATCACGTAAATATTTCTGAATTTCGTTTAAATGTCTACTACTACCAATATAATTGGTTCCACAGTCCGATCGAACTACACTGGGCAAACCACGTCTAGACGTAAATCTGGAGAGCGCCGCTAAAAACGCTTCCGTCGATAGATCACCTACGACTTCTAAATGAACTGCTTTAGTAGCAGAGCAAATAAAAACACACAAATAAACTTTAAAAGATTTTGCCTGTCGGAGCCGAGAGGCTTTTATGAGAAAAGGTCCGGAAAAATCAGTTTGCACCGTATGGAAAACGCCAGTAGCATTCACCCTATCCGCTGGCAAGTCTGACATAACAGGCTCAACTGGCTTGGCCTTAGTCCTAAAACATGAAATGCATTTAAACAAATGACTTCGAATAACCTGACGTGCAGAAATAATCCAAAATTTAGTTTGCAATATAGCCTGAAGGGCAGTTGTCCCAGCATGACAATGTAATTTGTGATAATAAATCACGATTAATGAGGTAAGAGCATGCGATTTAGGCAATAACAATGGATGCTTAGAGTTAAAGGTTAAATTAGATCTCTCGAGACGACCGCCGACTCGAAGCAAGCCAACCTCATCAAAAAATGGCTTCAACCTTCTTAATGAAACTGAACAAACTTTATTTTTCTTTAATAAATCAATATCTTTCGAAAAGGCTTGAGCTTGAACAATTTGCACCAGTCTTTCCAAAGCGTGATTACGCTCTTTCACTGATAAAGGACCGAAAATTTTATGTTTAAGGTTAAGAGTGTTATGACAAAACCGTAAACAATAAGCAACTACGGAAATTAAAGTTGATAACGAACTATATTTCTCTATAAATGACGTATCCACCACAGCAATCGACGAAACAACTTTAGAAGATTGCTTTCGTAACCCTGGCAATGGTTCTGCCATTTTAACCATATTACATGGCCAAGAATCCAGGCTTGATTTCAACCAATTTGGCCCCCACCAAAGGTTATGCGACAGGAGCTCTTTCCCTGTACAACCACGGCTTGCAACATCCGCTGGATTTAGCTCTGAAGGAACATATCGCCAATTTAATTTTAAATTACTATTGTTAATCTGCAAAACACGATTTCCTTCAAATGTCTGCAACATATGAGGTGGATATTTCAACCATGAAAGCACAATAGTACTGTCAGACCAACAGAATATGTCGTCGACAGAAATTTTATCTTGTATAGCTTCTATCACGTATGCAACTAGTTTAACCAGCAAAGCCGCACCGGATAATTCCAATTTGGGAATAGTCAATTTAGATTTAATAGGTGCCACCTTAGATTTGGCCATCACTAGACTTATCTTAACTTGACCACACTTATCTACCACCCGTAAGTAGACTGAAACTCCATACGCTTTCTCTGAAGCATCAGCAAACCCATGAAGCGAACAATTAACTATTTCATCTGCTAGGATAAAACGATCTATTCTAATAGATTCCAAAAATGTTAAATTTTTGAAAATAGTTTCCCACTGATTCAAAATTTCTGGCGGTGGACATTCATCCCACGCCAGCCTTAACATCCAAAGCTGTTGAAGCAAAATTTTTCCTTGTAAAATAACCGGAGTGATCCAGCCCATAGGATCAAACATCCGGGCAAGAGTAGACAGTATAGATCTTTTAGTCCAAACCTTATCAGGACTCAAATGAGTATTATAGGTGAAGTTATCCGTTACAGGATTCCATTGTATTCCCAGGATTTTAAAGTAACCCGGTCCATCCGTCTCAAATACGTGAGGTTTTTCATGATATTCAGCCGGTATATCTTCAAGTAACCGTTTATCATTGGACACCCATTTGCGTAATTCAAACCCGCCTGACGCAAGTATATCTATCAATTCTTGTTTCAATTGTCGTGCATCTGATAAGCTGGAAGCACCACTTAAAATATCATCCATGTAAACCGAATTCCGGAGAACATTAGCAGCATTTTCATACTGACAGGTATCCAGGGGAGATCCACTGTTGACTGTTACATCATCAGCCAGTTGGTGCAACGTGCGTATAGCCAAATACGGACTACATTTCATTCCATATGTAACAGTTCGAAGTTCGTAAAGTTGTACTGGCAATTCCGCTGATTCGCGCCAAAAAATTAATTGAAACTTTCTATCCTCCTCCTGAATGTTTATCATTCTATACATCATCCGAATATCCGTAGAGAAAGCAATTTTAGGTAACCTAAACCGGGAAATCACCTGCATAACATCCTGCTGCAACTTTGGTCCAGCGTGCAGACAATCGTTAAGCGAATAACCCGATGAAGTAATACAACTAGCATCAAACACGACCCTAATTTTCTCGGAACCTGATTTAAATATGCCATGATGCGGAATCACATAATACGGTTCTTGAGGATCTCCAACATAAGGTGCCATGTGCCCCATATCTTCGTATTCCCTCATGAACTCTACGTATTTTTCTTTTAATCTTGCATCAGATTGTAGACGTTTTTCCATAGAAAAGAATCTCTTCAAAGCTTGTGTCCGGGAATCACCTAACACCGGCCCTTCAGAGAGAAATGGCAAACGCACTTGGTAGCGTCCTGACTGTTCGCGTTTATAAGATTTTTTAAAAATAGCCTCACATTCTTCATCCTTAGGATTTACAATCTGCGAAGGAACCTCCTCAATTTCCCAAAATTTTTCCAAAATAGAATTAGTATTAACAAGAAAAGACTGTGTTTTATTCAAAGTATTTTCTAAATTATAATTGTAAGGACCCTGTAAAATATATCCAAAAACAGTATTCATAGCATATGGTAATCCTTTGGTACGGATAATGTCACCACCTAACAGAATATCCCCTAAGACATCTGCACCTATAAGAATATCAATCTTACCACTTCTATAAAATTGTTTATCTGCCAATTGCAGTCCTTTATAACAGTTAATTAATGAACTTGGTAACGAATAAGCAGGAAGCTTATCTGAAACTTTATTTAAAACTAATCCTGTAGTGGAAATCAATGGTTCAGGTGTATGCTGTGGCACCATTCTCAAAGTCACCTGACCTCTACATCCAGACAATTCATTACCTCCAATACCCTTGATCTCAATACAACCAGACCCACGAACACACAACCCTAACCGAGATGCACATTTCTCAGTAATAAAAGTGGATTGACTACCGCCATCTATTAAAGCCCTGGCCTCTTGAAAATTACCATATTTATCTGCCACACGAATAACTACCGTGGACAACAAAACAACGCATCTAGTATTATCCGCAGCAGCATGTAAAACATTAGACACAGAGTTTAACTCTTTATCAGGAGATAATAAATTTGTCTCCGGCAAGCCCGTCTTTGCCTGAGACACAATACCTACAGTAGGACCGTCCACTACTGCCCCATTTTCAACCTGGGTTTCCAAATGAATTAACGAATGATGTCTATTAGAATTACATTTAGTACATGTCAATTTAACCCTGCAATCATGAATACTATGGTTATTTAAGCAACGGAAACATAATTTATTTCCAATAATAAACCTTTTCCGGGTCATTGGATTCATTTTAATAAATTTCTCACACTTATTAAGATAATGAGAACCATTACAACATAAACATTTTATTACCTGCTTCTGAGAAATACTATGAGAATAAGAAACATGTACTTTATGTGAAGTACCTCTATGACCCTCTGTAGTCTCCAAAATTTGTACTTCTTTTGTTAAAAATGAAATAAAGTTATCAAAAGTAGGTAGCTCCGAAGTCCCTCCATACTTGTCTTCAAATTGTCTTTTTAAGGATAAATCAATTTTATTTAAATTAATATACAACAATAAATATGACCATTCTCCAATAGGAAATTTTAATTTTTCTAATCCTTTAGAAGTCTCTAATAAAATATTTAAAAAAGATTTAAGTGAATTTAAATTTTTACCAATATGATTTATTGACAATAAAGTATGAAGTAATTTATCAGCTTGGAATCTCTTATTTCCATACCTATTTTTTAATATGTCAAGCAATACTGAATAATTTTCACCTGTTATGGACAAATGTTGAACTAATGACCTTGCCTCCCCTTTCAAAGATCCATATAAATAATACATTTTTTGAGACTCAGATATATTATCATCACTACCAATCATAGATTCAAAAAGGTCAATGAAATGGACATATTCCTCAATTTTACCAGTAAACACAGGTAATTGCACACTTGGCAACATAATATTTGACCTAGCTTTATGAGCTTGGGTTGAAGATATATTTGCTTTAGGTAGATCACTAGTTTGGAACAACTCAGCATACTTAGCTTTAGAAATATAGTAAATATCATTAATATATTTAAATTTTTCCATGTGTTCTTCCGGACTTAAATCTAAGCCTGAATCTGATGCCAACTGTATATGCAATTCTTGAAATTCTTGAAATACCGATTCTAAATCCAAACATCTGGTTTTAAATAGTAAGGCATTCTCATTAGAATCCAACGCCGTATGGGAAAGAGAATGTATGGCTTCTATATTTGTAATGGTTATATCATAACGCAATTTAGACATTAACCTTTTACCGCCCATCTTTAAAAACTACGTTTTTAAAAAATGTAAATAATAATAATAACTTTATAAACTGCCTATGTATGTCTGTCTCAACACAACAAAATTATACCCAAACACTATAATCGTTAAAAGTAGTCAATATTATCCGATTATTGAACAATACCTTTAACCCAATTTATAGGTAAATATATAAAACTACAACTTATTACAAGAATGCTTACTTTTGTTACCATCTGAACCTCAAGACATGTAACAACGTGCGCGTGTAATAGTATGATGCAATAATGTTGGTATAGACTACATAGACTTATAACTTTATAGCGGGACTTTTATAAACTTAAACACAATATATGTAATATAAATATATTGGTGAATATTACGTGTAGTGTAAATTATGCACTTTAATTCGATAAACCAATCCCACAAAGGAGTATTCTTTGTAAGGCTGCCAAAGCAAACTAAGTAGGTATATATTTAAAACTTCGAATGGACATCCGGCTCGAAGGACCAAAAGTATGTGGGGTAAACCTTCTTTAGTTGTATAACCTCGGATTGGATCTACACCGACCAAAAGTATGTGGGGTAAACCTTCTTTAGTTGTATAACCTCGGATTGGATCTACACCCTGGGTTGTAGGAATTTTAGGTCGCTGGTATTTAAAAGCTATACGCGATACTTAGATTACCTTGGCGGCACGTGTTAAGATGAAAAATACCAGAAAATAATAAATATATATTGAATTATACCTAAACTCACCCCTTTGGCTGCGTTTATCTATATAGTGCGCACTAACACTGACTCAACTAAAATTATCCATGGTTTTCTAATTTTTA
This sequence comes from Fabriciana adippe, assembly GCA_905404265.1. Lineage (NCBI taxonomy): Eukaryota > Metazoa > Arthropoda > Insecta > Lepidoptera > Nymphalidae > Fabriciana > Fabriciana adippe. The sequence continues at coordinate 10,712,524 of FR989985.1, forward strand.
AAGTCCACATAAAGTTTTGCACAACATCGTAACTTTGTAACGGTGGCCATTGTGTCCATGCTTTCTTCTAGCCAATTAACACACGCGAGCGTGGCGGATAACCAATCCCCGTTAAGTAGTGGGAGGGAAATAGATATATTATATACAATATAAAATAAATGAGACAAGTGTATAATGTGTGTTGCATTAAAATAATAATAATGGTAACAAAACTAAACAATTATATTATATTTCAATTTTTATATGGTAAAAATATAATATTTGATCGTATTAATCGAACATTCTATTTGTCTTTTGGCTCATGACCCTGTCCCGTTTACGAAGGCAGAGCGTTCGAGAATTTCAATTTAGGAGAAGAATGTGCCGACATAACGTGTGGCCCGAGATATTTTGATAGGACATGTTCTCCGTGAATAAATCTCTTTTAACATATTAAAAGTTTTAAACGGTTTTGTTTAATACGAGTTAAAGGCGAGCTTACGCGTGGCAGAACCAATTTTAGTAATCGTTTTTACTTAGTATTGAGTGAATGTTACTGTGAAACCAATGAAAGTTACTGTTTAAGTTATCTATATAATATTCTAACGACATGTCTGGGTTAAACTGCATTTTTTCCAAATATCATTCAAAATAAAAAAATTCCCAACCAAACGTTTATTACCAAAATATTTAAAAACCGACAGAATTATCAGCTTTTTAAAAGAGTTTAGCGAATTTCATATGAGCGATAATTAATCAATCAGGAAAAGCAACTAAATTTATATTACTTAAGGTAGATATTAATGAGGGAAAACATCTGCAAAAGTACAGTTTATAACTGACAAAGATCTAAATACATTAAAAAAATCATTGTGATTATATTTCTTTCATTATGTAGGTAGCTCAAGACAAAAGTCAGTTATTACTTAGTAAGCTATTAATTTGATTCAGGTATTGGGCGTTTTAGGTTTAAAGGAATTAAAAGAAACTAGGTATTATATTCTACTAGGTTTTTTTTGAGGTTATAGAAAACATAATAAATAAAACTGTACATAAGTACAGACTTATTATATTACGTCTAGATTGTAGATTATAAACAAACAAAAGTTCAAGAATTTCAAGAATGTATCAAATTATATAAACAAAAACAAAATGTTTTTTTTTTCATTTGTTTCATTTTTGGGTATTTTTACGACTACATTTTAATGTGTTTTTGGATTTCTTCTCCTAACTTTAGGAAAGTTACTAAGTATACTCTAGGGATATTGCATATCCTGCATGTATCTCTGATCTCTGCATCTTGATAATATTTTTTACCTTATGAATGTTGTTTAAGTTAGCTACCAGATATTTATTAGCGAGTTTTGAAGAACTTACAATTACTCATAAAAGTTTTTTTTATAGGTGAAACTTGCATTTTTACACAGGTGAAAAATATCCTTTAAAAATATTATAAGCAATTAAACAATGTTTATAAAAAAAAGCCTTATAATTCTTGTTACAAAAACAATAATACATAACGAACAGAGAGAACAGTAATATTTTTCAACAATTTTCAACAACATTTTATATGAGGACCAAAATTCATATTTCGTTGATTTTCAGAAAAAAGGCAATTGTTATAAAAATGCCCAATATATTTAATATACTTGAAAATATTCTGCGTAAAGATATAAGGAAAGAATTTTTTAATTTTATTATATTGACTTTACATCAAGTATACGGTTATGTCTTTAAGGATAACCCTCTGGAATTTTCAATTTGATTACGGTATGCGACCACAAACAAGGAAAGGCTGAGATCTGCATTTGGGAACAAGCCGCAAAATGGATAAGAATTCAATTTGGAAACAGCTATTTTGGGTGGAGATTCATTTTATTAATAGTTAAGAAGGCAAAACAGCCTATGGAACTATCCTACCCAACTAGTAAACATAGTTTAAAGAAGTAAAATTATCTTATCGCATATTTTTATATACCACTAGAAACTTACCCTCGCTTCGCTTGGGTCCGTACCAACTGAAAAACAAAAACAAATCTATCCCACGGGAACCGTACGATTTTCCGGGATATAAAGTAACCTATGTGTTATTCCAGACTATAATTTATCTCTGTGCCTAATTTCATCTAGATCCGTTCCGCCATTCTGGCGTGAAAAAGTAACAAACATGCATACATACATACTCACAACTTTCACATTTATAATATTATTTATAGCTGGGATTATTATGTAATTGTGGTAGTAAGTATTAATTTAACTCTATATGAAAATGAATTTTCTACGTTGATAATACTATTGTAATTATTTGCATCTAAGAAAGTACTAATTGTATCATAGGACATTCAATACTTTAAGTAATACAATTTTCTGGTATACATATTTGTGTCATTGGTTAAAGATTAAAAATAAAAATAAAATTTTAAATAAATATTTTGAAACATTCGCAAAAAAGCGCTTGAACTAACATAATGAGTTAGATGAAACGCACAAAAAAATAATCAGGAATCAAAAATGATATCATGATTTGTACTTTCCTGATGTACCGGCTTTATGCGTGCAGTGTGCGCACGATCGAAAGGCCACGATCGAGATCATAAATAAAAATAAGCAAAATAATTTTGGCATATTGCATTTTGAACATTATTATGTACTTACATAAAACTCATCTATCAACATGAAAATATTATTAGATTTCATATGTAGTATAATATAGTAACAAAGTAGTATGGCTTTGCCATAGAGACTTAGGATGTGATTCATAATCCTAGCTTTAAGTCAAAGTCTTCTTTGCAAAGAGAACTTTACAATCCGAAGTTTACTTTCAATAATTTTGATTTCTCAGTCGTATGTGTAGTTGATTTCCATATGATATATTTCTAAGCTTAATAACCTGAAACTGATATTGATGTATTCTGATATGTAACTTATTCGCATATTTGATTTTATGTTTACTTTGATTCCAAAATGTCAAAAGATCCAATAATGACTGCTCTGTTTTTTACTAAGCAAAGTAAGGTGTTTTGAAGTAAAGTAAGCGTTTGATCAGAATGTGAAACATTTCTTTTGCTAAAAGTAGAACTTTGTCATAAAGTATACGTGCGATCAATGAATCTTGTTCTAACTCAAGAGAATAAGATTACAAAGAATAATGTTAATTATGAAAAATTATTGTTAAAGTTTATAATATATATAATTATTTTAATTATCGACATTGTTGATAAACTGTATAAGTATTTATGATAAGCATTCCAGATAAATATACATAAATAGTATATCGATATGGATATTTGTGCTACGGGCCTAAATCAAGTATTTTTTTTTAATTTGCAATATATACGAAAGAATATATTAAACGTCCTTAGGGACCTCTGAACTAAGATTTACCTGTTTCTTTTTATTAAACTCTAAAAAGAAACGCAATAAATTATAAGTGTAAATAAGGTGGTAAATTTTATAGATAAGCTTGTTTTCATAAGCCATATCAAATTCATTACGACAATAAACTCCCAAATGTATTTACAAGGGATCACGTCATGAATAAATTTCGTCAACGGAAAGTTTGATGCGTGAAATAGCGGTGGCAACTTAGACAAAGCTTAAATAAACATTTATGAGCCATACGCAGCGTGTAGATACTTATATTTTGCGCTTGCACCTACTATGTATAAAGGAAAAGTTTTTATACAAGGGTTGGATTCGAGTTTGACTACTTCAGAAAGGAAATTCAATCAATTTGGTCGTATTTTTTTATTTGTCACGTGAATCGTTTTTCTTTTGTTTATAATGAATGGAAATAAAAAAAAATTGAAAAAACAAATCACATCTAAGAATGGAAAAATGACTCTAAGATAATTTTTTTAGTTACAATTATTGATAATAGTTTAGGCTATACTGAAATTTTTTACACGTTTGTTGGACAAATTTTTACTATCCGTTTATTTAAAACACCGCTTGGTTTTCAATAGATTTATGAAAGCATAGTTCGACATATGTAATTATTTTCAATTAAAATTTATAAGTATAACATTATACGATCAATCGATAAGATTACACGATCATTAAAGCTGACTTCTACACAAATTGATGCATAAATAATATAAAATCGGTCAAGTACGAGTCGAATTCGCATCACGATAGGTTCCGTATCATCGTACGTGTACTTTTATTAATATGACTTTTACTCTATGTATGTAGTATATTAACTTCGATGATCGATTACGAACGTTAAAAAAATGTTTCTTGTATTTTTTTTTAATTTTAATTTTAATTTTTATTATATGTTGTTATAGCGGCAATAGAAATACATACTCTATGAAAATTTCAACTCTCTACCTATTAGGGTTCATGAGATACAGCTCTCTGGCAGACGAACGGACGGACAGCGGAGGCTTAGTAATAGGGCTCCGTTGGCATCCTTCGGATACGGAGCCCTAAAAAGTAAGGTTACTCTTTATTAGTACAAAGTAATAAATAATATACTTTTTTCTTTATCCTTGTCATATTTTGAGGTCGAGCTGCCATCATCGTTTTTGAAGTCAGTTAAAAAGTTAATTAGTAAAGATGCATGAACTTAAGAAAATGAAATGTGTTAAGAATATAGAGAGCAGCTTTTAAGTAATTAGTATGCCCATGCCAAAAAACTGTAATGTTAAAAAATGCAAACGTTATTAATTAAGTAAATCTTTATTTATTTAAATAAATGTATTATGTTTTACGTTTCTATATGTTATAGCAAATTGAAAAAAGTTGTAAAAGATTAGTAATTAAGTTGTTAATTAATCAAGTTATTATAAATTAATTAAGTTATACAATTTTAAACAATTTAAGTTATACAGTTTATACAATTTAAGTTGTAATTACTTGTGTCCCAATATGTTTATTATTAATTAAATTTACAAAATTACTACTTACTTTTACTACATTATTTTACACCCTATCAATTTACGTTATACTCGTAGAAAACGGCATATCCGTATGTCAATTGTATAAATTGGTTTACAACACATAAAACCGCTTGTCGCAGATCGTGGTTTATTTACGTTGTAAACTTGATGGGGTGGATAAGAAGATTTCATATATTTTTTTATGGTTTTATAAGATATGTCTAAAATATAAATGTATTATTGTATATTTAATATATACAAGATATTGATTATTATTTTAAATATCTTTGGGTTTGGATAATTTACAATCATTAGCTTCTTCTTCCATTATATAAGCATCTTACTCATACCTAACTTACATTCTTAAAAATTGTCAAGCAACCAGTTAAGTAAATTATAATTATTACACGTCTAAAAGTAAAAAGTAATAATCCTTTTAAAACTCACAAGTAAACATGAAAGTTTGTTTCTAATAAACAGGGCTCATTGGAACGAGTGGTGCGGAGAAGATAAAACCCCAGGGTGGTCGGACAAGTGACGACGGTCACGTTTTTAATTACCTCCACTCTATCCGTGACGTGTCACTAACCGAGTTTGACTGTACGAGAATCTTATAGACGTTTACTTGATTAATTTAATGATGATATTTAACTAATTTTAGTTAAATTACATTCATTTTTATCATTTTAATTGTGAAAATAGCAGCATTTTACTAAATGCATATGAAATTTTATATGGTACTTTAAGTATAAGAAAATTGCAATTTTTAAATTTTTTGTCTGTCTGTCTGTTTATGCAGAATTCGTTTACTGTACGTGCCGCGACCTATTGGAACAATATTCCTAAAGTTATTCAAATGAGTCCCTCCATCAACACTTTTAAAAAACGATTAAAGCAGCATTACCTTGACACAATAATATAATTATTCATTTGTCATCATAATAAATATATTCATTTACTGTAATTTTATTTTATTATTTGTATATTTATTTAAATATTATAATATGTATGTATATGTGTATTTTTTTTTGTATATAATATTTATAGTCATATTATACTTGTAAAGTTTATATATGTAACAGTATTTTTTTTCTCTTTGATGTATCTTTTGGCACTTAATAGACCTGCAACTTAACACTATCTTTCACATCCATGGGTTGACTGGAAGAAATCTCTTTTAGGGATAAGTCCACCTTTGCCTTTGTCTTCTAATTTGCAATTACAATATTTTGTTTCATAAGTGCAATAAAGAATATACTGGTCTGTTTGTTCCGGCTAATCTCTAAAACGACTGGACTGATTTTGACGGGACTTTCATTGGCAAATAGCTGATGTTATAAGGAGTAACTTAGGCTACTTTTATTTTAGAAAAGGAAAAAAATTAAAACGTACCTAGGGACGCACACGAGCGTAGCGAGGGTAAGTCGCTAGTACTCGTACCTATGTAATATAAATGTAACAAAGCGAAATTTGTACACAGAATATTTAAAAATAATAATAAATGTTTGTTTGTTGTTGCAAAAAATATTAAACGGATTTTAACTAAATTTTGTGTAGCTTATTACTCGGGAAAATTTTGAGGATACGTTTTACTACAGGAAAATCTCTCATTCCCACCAGAAAACACAATAAGTTCGGCCGAGTTGTTCTTCATACAAAAATTTCAATGATTTATTGAATGGGAACATGGGAAAATACAAAACTTAGTTCGATATCTTTTTACTAAATGCATATGAAAATATGTACGGTACATGTAAGAAAAAAAACCATTTTTTATAATTTTTGTATCTGTCGGTCTGTTTGTTTCGGATAGTCTTCGAAACAGCTGGACCAATTTTGACGGGACTTTCACTAGCAGACAGCTGATGGTATAAGGAGTGACTTAGGCTTATTTTATTTTAGTACAAAAATTAGGATTCTGCGCAAAAAAAATGTGTGAAGTAGTACCAAACATACACACACATACATACACGAACAAACACAAGGAAAGTTTCTCTATCGTTTATTATTTCGCGTGATGATTTTGCAGATCTAAATAAGAATAGAGTCTTAATATGTAACAGTTTTTATTTAATGCAGCAAATAGTGGAAAAAGTAGTCTTTATTGTATAGATAAGTTTGGATAGTGTATTTGTGGCGGTCTTTGGATTTTTGAGTTGTTTGTCCGATTTTATTTACATGCATTTTGCTACATACATACATACATTTTAGTACATATATTCTCCTAAAATAAATTAATCACGTCACTCAGCGGGATCCGCGACAGTGCCATATAACATCAATAAGGGTCAAATAAAATAGCACGAAGAATACCCCAATTAGGGTGTTCCTATTTATTTATGGTGCAGAAAAGAAGATTAAATTGTTTAGGCTCAATGTGTGAATACTACGAATTAAATTATTAAAAAAGTTTTTAGTTAGGACGTTTAGTATTTAATAATCTAGATACAATACTATTAATAATATACAATTTAAGTTGTAATTACTTGTAATTGTATATGTGTGTATGTCGAAATGTATAGACGGATTTGGATAATAGTATATACGTAGATAACTATGACCTGGAACTAACACATAGGCTACGAGACTCGTCTGTTTCACACTTCTCGATGTAAGTCAGTAGTTCTACATAGGTTGTAGAATATAATATTTTTTTGAAATTAGAACAGTAAATCTAGACTAATATTATAAAGAGGTAAAGTTTGTGAGTTTGTGACGTTGTAGAGAGTAATCACTGGATCTACTCAACCGATTTAGATGAAATTTGGTAAGGAGATAGTTTGAGACCCTGGGAAGGATATAAGGTACTTTTTATCCCGGAAATAATTTCTTAATGGGGTGAAAATGGGGATGATGGTTTGTATGGGGAATTAAGTTAGGGACGAACCCGAGCGAATCGAGGGTGAGTCGCTAGTATTTAATAAATAACAATTGCTTGAAGCATCTACGCGGAAAACAACGGGTAAAAAATGTACTAATAATAAAATTCATCATATTTATTAGTGAAAAAAATCTTAAAAATGTTCCAAGATAGCTTCTACCAACTCTATTGTTTTTCCAACCAATGTACTTTAATAAAATAACTCATAGCCTAAGGGTAAATTCTTAAATAGACTACTCGCTTTACAGGAAAACTTAACAGAGTATAAAGCAAAAAATATCAGGCAGAAAGCGAAATATGTTGTTATGAGGCGCCGAGGCGTAAAACTATTTTCTAGATTATTTGTGTAACTAGGCTTTGCTCGAAGTTGTTAAGAAAGAAATAATCGTTGTTGAAATTTTAAAAGCTTTTCATTATAGTAAATAAAGTAGGTGCATCTTTAACGGTGTTTGGATCTTTAGTTAATGCAATATTTACTTTGCCTTTAAAGCGTTCTTCTTTTCCTATAGTGTTAAGAGAAAATATTGTTATTTATGCCTTAATGTTGTATTATCCTGTATTTTTTATGGTAGCTCAGTGTTAGAATTGAAATGAACCGGGTTCAATGCCTGGGCACTGTATTTTTGATATTTTCATGTGCGCATCGTTTTCAATTTGATTACTATGTTTGAGAAACGTGACGTGTTAGGCCAGCGAAGCGAAGCCTGTGCCCGGGAACGGGGTAGCAAAAGATTACATACACTTGAACGTAAACATAACTTTAAAAATAACATAATATTTACTACATCATATAATTTAACTATATTGTAAAATCTTTAGAAATGTACCTAATAAAATCAATTCACGTTATAGCGAAATACAAAAAACTATACAATAACATAAATAAATATAAAAATACATCATTTAAGTTGCTAGCAGTAGAAGCTTATATCCTTTGTTTTTGAAATGAATCACGAACTGGGGAACCAGCTTCTTGTTTTGTTTACATCGACCACAATAATAAAAGCTATGCGATTTGGATTTCGATTGAAACCTAAAATATGTTTTATATATAAAATATTTTTTTTTTGTAAAAATATCCATCGAGAAGCTGATCTACTCTTTAACGTTAAAGTACTTTTTATATGAAACTAGCGACTCACCCTCGCTTCGCTCGGGTTCGTCCTTAGGTTGCTTTCCAAAACAATTTTTTTTTATTTTTTTTGCTTTTAATTATTTTTTTCATGGGACCCTATCTTTTTTCTAAAATAAAAGTAGCCTAAGTTACTCCTTATTACATCACCTATCTTCAAGTGAAGTCCCGTCAAAATCGGTCCAGCCGTTCCAGAGATTAGCCGGAACAAACAGACAGACAGACAGACTAACATACAGACAGACAAAAATTTTAAAGAATGTTGCTTTGGTATGTATACCGTGTATACATCCATATGCATTTAGTAAAAAGCGGTTATATTAATATTACAAACAGACACTCCAATTTTATTTATCTGTATAGATGTATAGATAGGTACTAAATAGGTACTATTATATGATAATCCTTGGTGGTACTTAACTAAGGGAGACTTACTAACAAAAGGGAGAAATCCTTGCTCATTGATTTTTTGTATCTATTCTTGAAATAATACCTGTATAATTTGTATGTTTAAGCGCGCTAATCTTTGTAACTACCAGTACAATTCTTTTTTTTGCATTTTAGAGCTTTCATTGAGGTTATTAGAGGAAAAAGGATAGTCTTCGCGAGCAGAGTCGTGTGTAATAGCTACTATAAAATATTTTTTTAATAATTTCATGATAAAAACAGATAATCTTACATATATTATTAATAATATTTATGTACGTTTAAGTGTTGAGCTACAGAGGTTTAATTCTGAAATATTTTAGTGACGATTTCTCATTTCAACGTCAAACTAAGTCAAGAGGGTAATAAATAAAATAGCTCCCCTTTGCCATTTTACATAAAAACGCGTCCCACCCGCAATCTGCATGTTTATGAGTAAATATTCTATAAACAAGTCGGGAGGCAATACGACTCATGGTGTGTGTTAGGGGCAGCAATATTTTGAATTGCATGCAAATAAGATAACGGTTATAAATACTCGCATTGTTTCTACATTTTTACTTCCGACATTTCCTTTCCTCTGTTTCATGAGTTCGATGACCTCACTATTTTGCTTACTTTTCTTCTTTTGAATTCTAAAATATTTTATAGCGAGCTCAACTTCAATTTATCGCAATGTCTGTGTGGTGCCCACTAGGGAAGGATTACTCGTCAGATATTTCCAAACAAAACGGCTCATTGACTTTCTGATTAATTGCCAGAAAAGCCACGGTGACATTCTGGTGAAGAAAAATATATAGAAGTTTGCTAATACATTCAGAAATCATAAATAATATCTTGACATTTTATATTTTTTAAATATAATAAAAAGGAAATTATATTACAGTTTAATGTACTAGAAGTACATCATTTACATAGAATGCTTGAGTACTTTATCATGGAACTTTTTATCAGTGGTATCACGTAGTTACTTATTTGGTTATTATTTAAATTACCCGAGTATGTCGTGTTTCACATAGACGCAAGTAGGGATTTTGTAAAAAGGTGGTAATAAGGTATGCAAGCCCTTTTTCCTTTGTCGGCCACTTGCTTACGACGTGAGCAGAATCTCCACGCGGACGCGAGATTTCTAGACTCACTCACGAGGATTGCCTTCAATGTAACATAAACGATGAATTCGCAAGAGTATATGTTCTGGTAGCATTTTCTTTATACGTTTGTTTATGGTGACACTTGGTTTGTTATTCAAATAGGACGAGGGTGATGTATGCATTCTCAAAATTATACGAGGGCCCGCTTATTATAGAGAGTCAAATTTGTATCATAGCGTAAAGGTAAGGGCGGGGTCGAATGGCCGCATCATTGTACGACCAGCCGCGGGCGCGCGATTACAATGCCGGCGCTGTGACATTTTCGCTAATGGTTTCAGGGGTAGGCACAATAAAACGACAATACGACGCGAGATAAGGTGGCAAGTGAAAATTTTACAACGAGATTAATTTAATTCCGCCTGTCGTGTTTGTACCAAGCTACTCTCAACTCAGCTAAGCATCAGCTTTTTTGACGCTTATTATTACCCCAGATAAATAATTTTTACTTTTGGTAATATTTGAAGGTCAAATTATTTCAAAAACATTTATTTGTATAAAGATATCTTTGTCTATTTCATAAGTATTGATAAGATTATAAGTTCCATATTTTTTAACCTTTTAATCTCATAAATGCCAAGGCTTAGATTGGTCAAGTTGTTTGTCCTCGTACGATGGAGTAAAAGGCGGCTTTTAGATCTATTGAAGGACAAACCGCAATGACTGGCAATTCTATAATTTTTTGGTTTTAAAATTGGAGGAGAACATTCATTCATATTATGTACATAAATCGAGTAAATTTTATAAATTGTAAAATGGCGAATATATTCGTTATTTTATTAAATGATCTGATATTTTGGCCGGTAGACCTTTTTTCAATGAGGATTTCAAGCAACCAGCACTCCCAGACCCTGAAAGGGTTTATCCATGTTACTTTGCTGCTTTTATATTTTTATCATCGTCGGATGAATTTATTTCAAAAGTGGCTAAAACATCCATTTGAAAACCAGCGTATTGTGTATTTCATGTTTCTAGTTTTTCAAACAAATAATAATAAAAACGTTTAAGCACTTTTCAGATGCTGTCCCTATTACAGATATAATAAATAATAAGAGACACTTTTTGTTTTAAATAAGTAATCAAAAGTTGAATACAGGCTCGTTAAAGCTACTAAGTTTTAATGAGTGAATAGATTTAGCAGCAAATATCCAGCATTAAAAATATTCTAGATATAATTAAATATACATAATTCTACTGCGAAATAAAATAAAAATGTTGAATTTATTACAGAATAACTTTAAGGGTATAAAAAGAAAATCAAACAAATAAAAGAGAAAATTAATTATCTGTCTATTAATGTTTTCTAACTTATTAACATTTATGGATTAATATTTAATGTATGCAGGCAGATCTTTCGTGTAATATTGTTTAAAGAATAGTATTATAATTAGTTTATTGTTTATATTTAAAAGCTTAAGATAATATCTCCACGTATCCTTTAGCCAGAGAGCGCTATTTTTTTAACGTTTCGTTTCTTCAAATATCTTTCTATCCCTTTTCCAGACTCTCTCTGGAGGTCCAGTCTTTAAATGTACCTATATGTTATAGTCAAACTTCGAAGTTCTCGCTTCTAGATTTGGCTAGCCAAATTAGTAATTTTCTGCATAAACTTTAATTTTAAAACTTCTTTATCCACATTTTCAATCACAATACAGTTTGGTTTTGTCTCAGTCGCTCCTAGGAGAGACTGGCCAAAGTTTGAAAAAGATTATTTTGCTTTTGACGTTTGATTAAAAAGTTAGGTACTTCTAGGTTTGCCTAAAAATACATCAAAGTCAAAGGCAGAAATTAGAATTTATTTTGGGGTTTACCGAAAGGTTTTCGTCAAACCTAGAATAAACCAGTCATTCTGCGAAGAGGCTACATATGATCTTTGACTATAACATATAGACTTCCCTTTCAAAAGCCATCCGATGTTTGTCCCAACCACACTTTTCACTCCCTGTCACCACATAGATATTAAACCAATCTTTCGTCACTTCTGCTTTCTATGAGCCAAAACCATCTAAATATGTCTTTCATAATTTTGACAATTATACGTTTGTCAAAACTTGTCATTCAATCTTTGACATTCAAACATTCTTCAATCTTTGAAATCTTTTAAACCAACCACTTTATTTTTTACATATATTTTTTTACAATAATTCGTAATGGCGAGTGTCTGTAATTTACCTTTCAATGATATATTTCATGAATGAATATTAAGCAAGTACAAAGTGTTAAGTTCGCACGTACCGTTTCTATCTAGCTAAAGGTGCGAAAGTAAGTGACTGTTTGTGGTCTTGAGTTGATCATCAACTGTCTTATGCGTGAATTGTAACATTTCTGTATGGTCCACATATTCATTCAATCACGAGGAAGACAAGCAATGTGATTGCCCTGTGATTGTACTTTATTTACATCTAACAGTGCGTTATTTTTTTCTCTTTTTACTTTTACTCTAAATCTACTCCTTGCGTATTTTTTCGGGAATTTACTAGCGGGGATATACTGGTGCGTGCTTTTCAAAGAGCGCTGAAACCCGAGTCTCTTTTTCAACAGACGTGGTTGTGTGAATGTTAAATCTCTAAGAAGGGCTAGAGGGCACGTAATGTACATTGACCTTCCATAGTAATGTATATTATATCATGATAAACATCCTGAACTATGGTACTTCCTCATCATACTTAGTTTATTTATAAAATCTCATAATTAAATATTAGCAACATTTTTTGTATCAATGCTGAATAAATAACTTATAGGCAAATAGGAACTCTTAAATATTAGCATTGCTATTTGTATCAAAAATAGATTTGATTTTTTAATATTTATTCTACCAAATATATTTTAGGATTTAATTTACTGGAAAACTTTTTGGGTCAATATCGCTTACAATGCTTTATATTTAGATATATGTGTATGTACATATTTATTATTAAAGTTCTTACGTTATAATATTTTTTTTATGTACATAGTACGAATGCAAATAAATTTTAAGATAAAAATATATTAGATATTAGACATATGAAAATCATTTATCATTCAAAGTTTCCGTTAGTTGACAGAGTTTGTAATCATAACTTATATTTACTATTGCATGTAACTTTAACATTTGTCGATTACAATGAAAAAACATTCAACTGCTGATGTTATAATCTTTTGTGGCAATGTTTTTATAAACGTGCAAACGGGCCGTATATTGTCGTAAAGTAGAAATTCACGCAAACGCTGTGAAAGCTTGCACTTTGTTAGATGAAAACTGCAAAACTCACGACGGACTACACAAATGTCGTAAATGTACGCCACTATATTATTTGGCAATCTCGCTGTTGCATTTACGCTCGGTCTGAATACAACGCTATCTAAATAACGTAGTTTTATGTTTAAGGTGCCTCATTTGAGATACACAGTACTTAATTCAATTTTATGATCAAAAGACTTCTTTAACTTACTATATCTACTACCTAGCACATAAGATGAAGACGAAGATATCACTTGTGGTTGGTCACTAATTAGGGTAAAATTTATTGGCTTTTACTGCTAAATGAATTCTCAATAGCGTAAAATAATAGTAAATTCCTTTCACTCACTTTCGTTTAAAGCCAAATATCACTCACATCGAACTAGAAATAGAAATAAATTAGAGTTACCAAAAACTAGAACTAAATCTATACTAATATTATAAAGCTGAAGAGTTTGTTTGATTGTTTGTTTGTTTGGTTGAACGCGCTAATCTCAGGAACTACTGGTTGGAATTGAAAAATTCTTTTTGTGTTAGATAGTCCATTTATCGAGGAAGGCTTTAGGCTATATAACATCACGCTACGACCAATAGGAGCGGAGCATAAATGAAAAATGTTGCAAAAACGGGAAAAGATGATACCTTTTGAGAGCTTCCGTTGCGTGCGCTGCGTAAACGGTTAAAGCTACGCAAAAATCGTGTATGACGGAATTGTTCCCCTTTAAAAGTTCTAAAAAAAGTCCGCGACAGCATATGTCTATCTTTTAAATTTGACTCAATATAACCCTTTTTATGGTAATCAAATTTGTTCTAAAATAATGCATAACTTCCGAAGATGTTTTTATAAACATGATATTAATCCTTATCCAAATAAATACATTATTCATCACAAGTATTAAATTTTGAACAAAATTGCCCTTGACATCATTTGATTTCAATGAATATCTTAGGAGATAACATAGTTTTAAAATATACGTATTTAACTTTACGCGGACTATGGGTAAGCGCGCTCTCGGCCCGATGCAAGGCGAGGGCGCTGTCCGCCGCGCCGCCTGATAGCTAGCTCTGCGAGCAAAGTCACTATTCCACGCGGACGAAGTCGCGGGCAAAAGCTAGTATGGTATAAAAACAATTATCTTTGAAGGAGCATAGCTATACAATTTGTTACCTAAAGATGTAAAAGATGCAAAATCTATTAATATATTTAAGAACAAATTAAAGAACCACATACTTTCGAAAGATCCGATTAAGTAGCACTACTGCATGATTAATTGCATAAGTTTTTTACTATATAATTTTCCTAATATAAGTGAACTATGTTCTTTTTTGTAAAATAAAATGTCTTTAAACTTAATAGCGAGTCCGTAATTAGAAAGTTAGCGGTTACACCATTGCAATACGGAGAGCACCTAAAGCTGTTGGTCTTGCGCCTGATCTCTCTCAGTGGTCAACTAGACGTTCCATATAAGGGTAAAACAATGGCATTAATAGCAAACATTGAAAATATGTTTGCGCATATACTTTTGCAGTATAAAAATCCCATCGTAGTTTTCAAATCATTTAAAAAAAAAATACTGTGTTTACCTCCTTTACTAAAATATTTTTTATTTACGAGTACATATGATATGTTTTTCTTTTAAAAATATATTATAAGTAGGTAATTGACCAATATTATAGTTAAATCTAAGTTATATAATAAAAATACGAAATAAGATGTATATTTATAATCAAAGTGGAATAATGGTTAATATTGATAATTTATTAATTGTAGGCTTGTAGCTAAGTAAATAAAAACACAAGAGTTAAATTTTCATTAAAATGGTGAAGTGTTCCTAATTTAATTAATTCATTAGGCATAATGCGAAAAATACCCTAATTGTAAAATTATGAACATGAAATATCAATTTTGTTAAAGGGGCGTAAAAATATTATTTCTAATCTTACAAAATATTTGGATTATACTAGAACTTGGCACACGTCCATCTATCTTGGCAGATGGACAGACAGATGGCCACACGGAATGAATTAATATGGACACAGCGAAACGTTCACTCGTAGAATACTAAAAAGTTTAAGCCAGCCAATTCATAAGAGAATAGATTGAAAATGTCTCTTTATCAACAACTTTTTCTATTGATTTTATTGCTTTGCATTTGCGTTACTAATTATCACTAGTTTTAGTAGTATATTTTTTTCTTTAAATTGTCGTTTTCACTATATAAAAGAAATTGTGTTAGTTAACTGAATGGGAGTAATATAAATATTTAAAAAAAAACGTTATAAAGGTAAATTACCCGAGTAAAGGTCCTGTAGACGACATGGATAAGACTTTTCAACGTTTGAAACTAACAATTTAGTTCAATTTAGTATATACTTATTTGATTTCTAGTTTTTCTTACCTACAAATTTGACTTGTAAGACAGCTAGCACTAGAAGGCGCGCGAGAGATCCGCCTCCCCTTGCATGCGAGCCCGCAGCCATCTTGTTTCAGCGGGCCGTCCAACGCTGCCATCTAGTTCCAGCCTTTAGCTTCGCACATCGTGAATTTTGCATTATACCATACAATAGCAAATGTCTTTTTGAGCCCATCACTGCATCCTGAAAAACAAAATCAAATGGTATTTCTTTTATATCTTTAGTTTAAAACAATATGTTGTACGTAGGTACTCGTAAAATAATTTTTATATTATGACAGATTGACGACACGTTTGGCTCAGTTTGTTATGATCCTTTGGAGTATGGGAAAATTAAACCAAACTCTTTAGCATTTCTTTAGCAAGTAGGATTGTGGCGAAACGCAAAAACTCTTTTTGCGTTTCGCCACAATCCTACTTGCTGTGTCAGCGGTCGCGGGTTCGAATTTCGCTGGGGGCACAGATTTGTGTGGTGAATACAAATGTTTGTACTCCAGTCATGGTTGTTTATATTTATAATATGTATGTATTTAAAGTTATATATTATGTGTAGTGTATCAACTATCTGGTATCCAAAACACAAGCCTCGAAGCTTACCATGGAACTAGGTGGTGCTGTGTGTTAATGTCCTAACATATTTATTTATTTATTATTTATTTAAATTTTCTAAAATGTGAAAGGGTGCGCGATATAAAATAATAATAATAATTTGAATTACAAATGCAAATTAGCTTATCTCAGTGAATTGAGTTTTATGTATCGCCATTTGTTTCCATTACGTGGATTTACCCAACTGTGGGAGCATAATCATGGGTAAAGGTCGCCAAATATAATTTTAGAAACGTTATAGTAGTAATCATAAATAATTGTTAATATAAGTTGCTTTGATCTTTATTTTTACTATTATTATCAACTGACGAAATAATATAGGTATTTTTATTACTTTGCAAACCTTTATTTTCGCTAGCAACCAATTTTTTATTGTTAGGACGAACGAATTTAATATTTAGTTATTGACAGTGTACCGCTATTGGAAATTTCGATTGACAATTATTGATACGTTTGATTTGCTGAATCAACACTGGACAGAGATGGGTCAACTGTCGACGTTTATTAAATAAGATTAAAATTACGATCATTTCACTTTAAATGTCTATCTTACTTAAACTTGAAATCGATATATATCAATTCCTATTAATGACTCTTCACATTGCTAAAATAAATATTTAATATTATTTAATATAATACTAGCGGCTCACCCTCCCTTCGCTCTGGTTCGTCTCTTGAAAAATAAAAACAAATCTATCCCTTGGGAATCTTATATTTTTCCGGGATAAAAAGTAGCCTATATGTTATTTCAGACCATAATCTATCTCTGTGCCAAATTGTGTCGGAAAAGAGTAACAAACATCCGTACTCACAAACTTTCAAATTTATAATGTAGTAAGATTAATAAATAAAAACGACGGAATGATATACATATTATTAGAGTGATATTAACTTGTATTGACTTTGTCAGATTTAAAATCGAAGCGAAGCGAGAGTGAGCCGCTAGTGTGTTATATCATTTTAACAGCGTTGGTTCTCTATACGTTATTTTTGTCTAACTGTTTTTTAAATATTTCCCAGATAGTTAATATATATGTATGCTATAGTTTGCTATGGTACTACATATGCTACATCTTGCTAGAAGTTTTCTCATAAAATATCTATAATAATATCATGAATTTTATTCAAATATTCGCGCGATATGGTTATCGTAAAATATTTTCATTCATATACCGAGTGCGGGAAAACAGTCGAATGTTATCTAAAATATGAGTGAATGCGGCATGGGGGCTACGTGCGGTCCGTTCTAAAGGAATTTGATATCAAAGATTTGCTCATGACTTCGAAATATTGAATTGTGATAAAAATTACTTAAATTAAAAGAAGAAAGAAAATTAAAGAAGTCTTATTATATATTGATTTACTAAAAATAATAGGTATTTTGCAAAAGACTTTTAAGTGGATATTTCATATCCATTCGCTCCGTTAACGTCGGTAAAACTAAACGAGTCGTATTTTATTATGTGGCAAAAATTTCTACAGAAAACAGTAGTATTTATATATATCTTTAGCAAAGCTATATTAACGTATTTATTTTGTCTATTATTCATTATTATAATTTTCTAATATACCTATCACAAAATTATGTTTAAAAAAAAGGAATAAACTGAGAGCATTTATCGAGTATCATGCGGCTTCTGTATATGTCAGTAGCAGGCCCTTTTGATTCCAAGATATTTTCGTACTCCTTGGAATGTAAGACGTGGGTTTTGGTGATACTAATGTAGTGAACCGACTATATAAACATCATTCAGTTCGTTATTTTTTTGAATACTATAAGTAATGCTCTGTAGTAATGCACTCGATGTCACTCAAGCGTTGGGGATGCATATAATATTACACCATACGTTATATTGCTATGGTTAACATAATATTATGTATTTGTTCAAAGCGGGAATCAAAACTGCAACCTCTCACATAAAGATAGTCAAACTAATGTTATATTTTTCGGACAATCAATAGTATTAAATATTAAAAATCGTATCCATTTAAGTTGAATTGACAAGTTAGAAAACCGACATTAAAAGTACATCAATCATCCTACTAATATGAGGCATTTTTTTCACGTCTTAAAGGGTTGAATTTCAAATATCCTTCTTAACTGTTACATAATAATATTATATTAATAAACAAAAAAGTTTATATAATTATTCAACTATACGTTTACGAATTAGTCAGCACATGCAAATTTGTTATTTAGTATTATATAGTATTATAGCTTCTGTCGACAGTTGTATGCGTGAAGAAGATTTTCTTTCAATGTAAGGTACGGCTGTTATAAATAATATAGACGGCCTTTGCAGACTAGTAGCGATTTACCCTTGCTCCGCTCGTGTTCGTCCCTTCGTACGTTTTAATGTTTAGTATAGATTTCTACCGAGATATTTTCGCGCAGTAAAACGTATCCTATATGTTGACCCAGATAATCAGCTATCATAATAGCAAATTTCATCAAAGTCGCTCCAGTGGCTTTTCCCTGATGCGGTAACAGACAGACAGACAAAAATTCTAAAAACTGTAGATTTAGCTTCTGTAATATATCTGTAATAGTCGATAATAATGTCTATTTCAATAAGACTTTTAAGGATTAAGGCTTAGTTACAATTTTATTATATGTATAGATTTGTGTTTCATAACAAAATTAAGTACCTGGCGACCGAGCTTCGCTCGGTGTTCTTTTTTGTTACCTATATCATATTTTTTAGATTAAAAAAAACTAAAAACTTAGATAAATACAAAAAAAAGTAGAACTTTATATCCAATAATATGATCCATATAATGTTAATCTTGCACCTTGCTCGCTTGATCACGATGCTTGTGCCTGAGTGTATGAAATACGAACATAAATATCGAACATATTCTGCGTAGAATAATGCAAAAGAAAACCGCATGAAAACTCGAAAACACGCGTTTTACTAGACATGAGACTAATCTAGATCGATTTTTCACCCCCGAAAGCCCCCCCATACCAATTTTCAGCGAAATCGTTAGAGCCGTTTCCGAGATCGCCGGTATAAATAAATATATAAAGATATAAATATACAAGAATTGCTCGTTTAAATATATTAGATATGATAAAATATTATGTCGTTTATCAAGAGTCTCTGCATTCAAAATAAATTTCTCACTAAATAAATATAGAAAAATAAAAATATTTCTTCAATCAATTGTGCCTTTTTCTTTTATTATAATATGACTAGCGACTCGCCCACGCTTCGCTCGGGTTCGTCCCTAGCTTGGATATAGTATGTTATCCTTAAGAGATAGACAATAGATATATGCCATCGCAGACTTTTTTGTAGACCTTTTTAAGGTGTACAATACTGTAGTACATTATTTTGATCTATCTCGTAGGGTTCAGCCAGCGTTTGCAATGTAAACGCAAAAAAATGTGTTTATTTACGACATCACATTAGAAATGTCTAAAATTATCAGTATTTCTCTACTACATTATGCATGTATTATACATATAAACCTTCCTCTTGAATCACTCTATCTATTAAAAAAAACCCACATCAAAATCCGTTGCGTAGTTTTAAAGATCTAAGCATATATAGGAACAGACAACGGGAAGCGACTTTGTTTTATACTATGTATGTAGAGATGGTATGCTACCTTTTACGATTAGAATATTATTTATAGATTTAGTATTTTTTGTAAAAAAATGTTTACTATTTGTTATTTAATTAACGAACACATTGACATATTACACAAATGAACTTTCTTAAAGTGCACAATCATATCTTGATATGTTATAGGAGTAGCTTTTGCCCGAGGCTTTGCTTGAGTGGCGGGCAAACTATCGAAAAGATCTCAATCATATTTCTAGGCGATTACAGTATACATACACATTACACATTGCCTTTGAATAAGGTACCTACTTTTATTACGGAAAATAAACTTGCCCGATACACCGCTCCAGTACGACTTCGTTCTAGCTTAGCGTACTTTAACTATGTATGGTAATTGATTCATTCTTATGAGTTCTAGTGCGATGTTACTCAATAAATAGCCCATGAAATGCAAGAATTTTCATATCTGATTAGTTTCAGAGATAGATCGCCTAGAAAAACAAAAAACAAACAAGCTTTTTCTTTAGCTTTATAATAAAACTTAGATATAATACACACTATTAATATCGTCTGGTTTAGAAACACTCCGTTTTACGTTTATTTCTAATATTTTATGTTAATTATATTTCGTATTGAAAGTTCAAAATTTAATTATTACAAACTCTAAGACAAAGGATCAACGTCTTCAAAGTTCTTCAAACAGAATTATTTACAAATTAAAAATCTTTAGAAATAAAAATTGATAACTTTATAAAAACTTTTACTACGTGAAAAAAATAATGTGTAATTATGAAAGCGTTTGAGAGTACGTAAAATATTACTTAATTTATTTCAAAAAGATCACTTACAGTATGAAAACTAATCAACTGTAGTCCAGATAAACGTGTTGGGTTAGGTATACAGGTTTTTACAATATTGAGATGTTTCTAAGTAACTTTTTTGTTCAAGCCAATTCAGTTTTTCCCCCCTCCCCTTTTTCCTGTAACTTTTAAAGTATGAGATGGAAAATAAAAAGAAATATAATATAATAAATAGAATAAAAAGAAATATAATCTAAAATAAAAAGTTCCTAAGCGAAAATTATTTTAAAGAAAATTGAGTAGTTTTTGAGATACGCTATATTTTCGATACCACGGTTTGGCCGCAAAAATAATTTTGTTTCCAATACAAGTACTATGAAATACAAATTTATTTTTGCAGTAAATTGAATGACTAACTTTGTTGTAAATATTTTGCTTTTAATGTAATAAGTTATTATGTAAGTTAAAAGATTGAGACTTATTTTAAATTCACGTTACTTATATGATAGACAGAAAAAAACCAAGTATCTATTACCCTATATCTTTCGCTACTTTCATATAACAACGATAAAATATATGAACGATTCTTATTGAGAGTATAGAATATATTTGTTTAAATGTCAACACTACATATTATAAAGTGCCCCACCGCGTCTGTTTGTCTGTCTGCCTGAAAGCGATAAACTCAAAAACTACCGAATGGAATGGTTTTAACCAATAGATGGAGTGATTCATGAGGAAGGTTTAGGTGTATAATTTTTCATTAAGGATTTTTGTAAATTTTCTGAAATATGACGATGATTGTTGAAGATGTCGGAAAAAAAAACATTCCGACTGGGAGCTTTATTGGCGTGCGCCGCTTAAACTAGTAAGTTATACGAAAACGATGTATTAAAGAATTATTCCTCTTAAAAATATCTTCATATTAAACTGTAGCAACGTTATGTGCACGTACCTAGGGACGCATCCGAGCGAAGCGAGAGTAAGTAAGTTTAACATAATTTAAAAAAAAATGGTAAACAATACTTATTTACTACACTACAAAATATTGTAGCAACTGAAATATTTATTGGGTTATTTCTGTATGTGTCATCTAGAAAATTGGTTTAGATCTATAAAAATAGTCTGCACAGATATTGTTCGAAATAAGTTTGCTGAATAGCAGATAAGACACAGTGAAGTTTGAGCTGCTTTAAATATTCACGTTAGTTGCACATTGCACGTTAGTGCACTGCTAGGTATACTTTGTATCTGATTATGAAAATCTACATATCTTACTAATACAATGAACGCAAATCGGCTGTATGACTGACAATATTACTGTTTCAGGCAATAAGTACATAACGAATTTTGATAAAACTTTACAGTCATATTGCTTATACATACATCAGAGTAACACTTACATAGCTTATAATTTATAAAAATATCATTATATAGAATTGAATTACGTGGATTGAGCCGCGGGCAATGCTAGTACTTAATTTAATAACAAATATTTTTTTATTTCTTACTTCTTAGAATTACTTATCTCAAGATCAAGTTACAATACAGAAAATAAACATGAATATAAGGTGTTCTTGTTTATCTATATAGGTAAATCTCGCGACAAGCTTTTATATCATATAAAGAAACCCTGTTTCACCCCTTTGGGGGTTATATTCAGCCCTTTTTAACGTCCCACTGCTGGGCACGGGCCTCCCTTCAATATCCCCCTCGTATTTGGGGGTTGAATTTTCAAAAATCCGTTCTAAGCGGATGCCTATATCATAATAACTATTTTTGTCCCTTTCAACCAATCCGTTCTGCGATTTAAGCTTGTATTTGTTGGATCAGTCAGCCAAGGTTTTCTTTCATCTATACATATAATAAAACAGTAATTTAGCGAAATCGATGTGCGCGTTTCACGCAAAAAGTACTGAACCGATTTTAACTAAATTTTGTGTAGTTATAACTTATTACTCGGGCCAACTTTTAGGATACCTTTTACTACAAGAAAATCTTTCATTCCTATTCCACTGGTTGAAGCGAGTCGTTCTTAGTTTACATGTCTTTCGCGGGCTAAACCTTAAGAGATACATCAAAACATTTTTTTAGAAAATTGTATGTCTTAATAAGGCCTACAGAAAAATTTGCAATAGCTTTGCGCTGCTTTCTTCTAAGATGCACTCGCAATAACTAAACATATCTATTGAAAAACGTACCTACATAGAGACGCACTCGAGCGAAGCGAGGGTAAGTCACTAGTATAATATAAAGATAATAGAGTTTATTAATAAAACAAATAGTTTTAAAAAATATAATTTTATGTGTCAACATGTATTCAACTCGGAATAAATGTGGAAAAATATCTGATTCTGATAGCTACACAAATAAGAAGTATGTAATTAATGAGTGTCATAACGCGTTACCTTGTCATATTGCGTGCATCGTACGACGTTATCGTATTGTGAAAAGCCTCGTCGTACCCGTTCATAAGTTACTTTAAAGTTATGCGCTCGGACTGGGTGAATTATTTCAATTTACGAGGAATAGTTTCCAAGTAATAAAGTTTTTAAGGCTGTTTCACATGACTTATTTTCGTTGGTGCATAGGGAAGATTAAGATTCCAAACTCCTATCTTAGCTTCGGTTTTATTGTGGGTTTATGGGTCTTATAAGCATATTTGTAGTTGAAATCTATATATAAATCTCGGTGTGATTGTATGTTCATAATTCATATAGTCTCCAAGGCAGTGGTAGCCAAGTGGTAACGCGCTCGCTTAGGAAACCCAGTGAAGCGAGTTCAAATCCTAGGTCTCGCACCATATATTTATATAGTCATATTTTATGTACGAATCATTTCTAACATGATTACCACTTGCCTTACCGTGAAGGAAAACATCGTGAGGAAACCTGCATGTCTGAGAAATAGGTTTTCTCAGACATGCAGGTTTCCTCACGCAAGTTTTCGAAAGACATGTGAAATTCGCCAATCCGCACTTGGCCAGAGTGGCCTTTTTCCCCTCGCATTGAAGGGAAGCCCGTGCCCAGCAGTGGGACGTTAAAAAGGGCTGAATACATGGACTCCAAAACAAACCCAAACAAACAAAGTGACAATGTTTAAAACATATTGCTTATGTTTTTACACATGCCAGCTGTGTACAAAATTTATTGGGCACCCTTTCAATAATATCAGGGTGCAATACAATGATGTCTATCGTATCCTGATTAAATTGCCTGGTACTGCAGTGCTTCATTCATGTTTGCAAAGGCCCAATTATCTGATCTTTTCGCGGTTATTAGATCACGAATCGATTTATTTTGGGATCGTTTGAGTCTTTAACATCCTTGCTACGTTGGTAGAGACTCTCCACTGCGATGTATTAGAAGGCTAATAATAAATAGAATGAGTACATTTAAAGTATTATTTTATCATCGTTTATTTTAATGAAAAACTAGGTTACGTTTTTTTTTGTAATGTTTTTCTTTTGCAATTCTTACATATTCAAAGCAAGGTGATGGAAGTAATCATTTTGAATTGTGGTAACAGTATATATTACTCGTACATTATAAATATTATAATGTAAATTGGGTCTTACCATTGCGATAAAAAAAAAGTTATGTGAGCATTTAATGAAAAACATTATAATCTTACATTTAATCAGTTTGATGTGAAAATTAAATATAATATATATAAAAAGTATTTGCACTTTGGGTCTGTCTGGTGGCGGGGGATTCACGCTGGGTATTACACAAAGCGGGTCTATTTGCAATATGCAAACTGAACTAAAAAAGAAATTTCACTTCTTTCTTGCCATACCGATTTCATCTGTTTGAAAGTGACTTCTGTGAGAAAGTTGTGATCGTGATGGTTCTACCTATTCAGGGGATAACACTCGATTACACAAACGATGCAATGTTTTTCTCATACATATTAGATTGTCGATAAAGGGGGATATTTTAAGGGTAACTCCTATGGTAAAAACATGAATAGAAATAATCATTATCAATATTTCAATAAGACTATAAGGAAAAATACTGTTAGAAAAATAATATTATGGGAATAAAAACGGTAATTAATGTCTCATTTCAGATGTTATCAACAATTGAATTATTTTTTTGTATCTTGTAGACCGAATACATCAAGTATATGTATAACTATGTTAGTAATATTTCCATTTTAATGAGTTTTCTATACAAATCTAACAAATAATCACAACAGCTAAACTCAAATCAAATACAAAATCGGACTATCTAAATAACAATACAAAATCAGTCACAAAGCAGACCACATTAATTAGACAAATGTTAAAATTGACACAATATACACAAATTAATGAACGATCAACTGAAAACATTTCGGTATCGGCGTTGGCAATTTCAACTCATTTGTAAGAGCAATTATAAAGCAGTGTAATCAGTACGGGCATGTGGCCGCGATCCCTGATGCTTCGACGCAATAAAGTGATTAGTACATGTACAACTGGGAAAATAGCTTTCATACTGTCTAAATATTGAGTGACTGTTTTGACAACTTTTGGATAAAGTATATTATGCTAACTTAGCTTTAGTTTTTATCTAAATGAAAATATTTTACTTGGTAGTACACTAACCCCTAAATCGCCTAAAAATGATTATTCCACTGTTAGGGAGTTTTTTTTTGTTTTAAATGTACGTAGACCACTTTTGAATTGAAATTTATTTATTAAAAACTAGCGACTCACCCTCGCTTCGCTCGGGTTCGTCTCTAGGTACGTTTTACTGCTGAACTGAGCTGAACATTGATAAGTCAGTCAATGAGTCGCGAGTAGTGAATAAAAATAGTAATTGCGAATGTACTTTAGGAGATAGACATGTATTGTTGAGAACTTTTCTGTAGAACTTTTTAAGACCTACAATATTCTAGTACATTGTTTTGATATATCTCTTCAGGTTCAGCCAGCGTTAGCCATATAAATTTCTAAGGACGACTCGATAGAACCAGTCATTGCGTTTTCCCGCGGGAACGAAAAATGTACCTGTAGTGAAAGGTATCCCAAATGTTGAACCGAGTGATAAGCTATCACTATAAAAAGTTTTGTTAAATTCGGTTCAGTACTTTTTGCGTGAAACGCGCATATCGATTTGACTAAGTCAGCTTTATTATAGGTATAGATAAGAATAGGTATTGCGAGTGTACCTTAAGAGATAGACATATACTGTTGTAGATTTTTCTGTTGACCTTTTCAAGACTTACAATTTTTTAGTACATTGTTTCGATGTATGTCTTAAGGTTTAGCCAGCGGAAGGTCTATAAGGAGGACTCGATAAAACCAGTTATTGCGATTTCCCGTGGGAAAGAAAGATTTTTCTGAAATAAAAGGTATCTTAAATGTTGACCCGGGTGATAATTTATCACTTCACCAAATTTCGTTGTAATCGGTTCATTACTTTTTGCGTGAAACGCGCACACACAAACAGACATACAGACAAACAGACAAACAGACAAACAGACAAACAGACAAACAGACAAACAGACAAAAATTTTAATAACTATTGTTTTGGGGTCAGACAGATTTCGCTAAGTTACTGCTTTATTATAGTATAGATAAAATTATGAAAATCAATTTACAATTGTATTGGATTAGGTTCAAAGATATCGCGTGACATACACACAAAAATATACAACCCAATTTACTTCCGCCTTCTTTTTGAAGTCGGTCACAAAAAGGACTATCTATATATAAATAAGCAAAAACAAAACAGTTCAGTTTATAGTTCAGTCAGTACCTTTATTTCCTCCGTCTGTCAAGTGATTTTCTTTTTTTTAGTACCTATTGACGAGCTTTAGTGTTATCGATAAAAAATTGGAAAGTTTCCTTTTATATATATCGATATATTCTATTATGTTTTGCTAAAATTTTCAAGAATGAAAATTTCGACCAATAAATGAATACTAGAGTAAAAAAAAAATAAATAATTTGATGCAACTGATCAATAGGAAATGTTACAAGTGAAAAATTAAACAACAAACATACTCTATCTCATTCCAAAGCAGATTTGTATAGGCTGTAATTATGAAATTTTGGCTAGAGAGAAGAGCCTGAGTGGCTTACCTATTTACTTGTCTGTTAATAATATCTAAAGTGACACAGACAGATTGATGACAACCTTTATTACCCATGCAGATGAAGAATGGGATTAGAAATGATGGCTCATTGAGCATGTACTGTATACTACGATTTAAGCGACAACGATGTATTTCGGTAATAACGATGTCTATTTTGTCTCGCTAATAATGCTACAGGGGTTATTTTAGGTATAAAGTTACTATTACAAGTGTTACGTTATTCTATCAAAAAAAACGTGTGTGTGTGTGTACTTATGTACGCACATAAGAAGTTATACTTCTTTGGCGTAACAGAACAAAAATAGCTAAAGATTTCATCCCGTATGTCATAACGCTCTGTTTGTAAAAGGAATGCAGCTAACTTCATCATGTCGCTTTCAGCTAGCTTCATTATGTCACTTTCATCTAACTTCGTCATGTCGCTTTTTGGCTGTCGCCGTCGTAAAAATTTTACTCTCATATTTTTTTCCAAACTTACCAAAAGAAGTATAACTTCAAAAATGTTGCAAAAAATTCAGCATGTCATTTGGGCAGATTCGTAAGATTAAATACAAGATATTATTAAAATTGAAAACTACATATATATTATGTAATGTTATATTATTAAAGATGTACAATGTGAATGATGTTTTAAAATGCAATAACAATTTTTAAAGAAATAAGTTAATAATATTATATAATTTATTATGCAGTCTAAAATGGTGGATGTGAGCAAAGGCAGCAATAGGCGACACCATTTATAACCCCATTTCTTATCTGCACGAGTTTAAGCTATGCTAATTCTTTAGCCCAACTGCTTCTCATCTCGTCTCGTTTTAGTCTAAATATTCTTTACCTACTATTATTACATCTATACATTAACAGGTATCCTACAGATTATATTTTTTTATTTATTTCTATAAAGTCAATGTATTGTAATTGTATCGTAAGATAAGCTAAAATTTCACTCTGATATTTTCATTTGTAAATTAATTATTAATTATTTTAGTGTGTTTTTTAAATAATTATGAATATTTATTAATTATTTTAAAAACACCGGCTTTGATTTAATCAAACAACCAATATTCAAAAAATGTATATGTTAAAATCAATAATTTGTAATTAATCGTAATTTTTCACTCATTATTATAGTAACTTACAAAATAAACCACCTAAAATGAGCTTACGTTGGTTATTGGATTCGATAAGTCTTAAGCTTTCCAGTCTCATGTGATGCTAATGCTAATAATCCCATTAGGGAGTTGAGGTCATAACTAAATATATCAGCTCTTGTCTCAGCCTGCAACAAGGTATCTATTGTATAAGTCTGTGCACAGTACAAAATATTAGATTTATTCATAATGCTAGATTGACATCTAATTAGTAGATATGTACATACATCGCCTGTTTGAACATGAATATTGAATACATTTTTTTTTATTTTTCTATCTGCAGTCAGCTTCAATAATCAGATATTTTAATTTATTTATAGTTTTTTTGAGATTTTGCGCATCCACTGACATGATATTTCTATTTAGGTTTCGAGCAATTTATATTGTGACTAGTTCTTTACCAGCGAAATATACTATTGTTGGTATCAAGAAGCGCTGTAGCTAGTATATTTTTGTGTCCCTCAAGTCTCTGTTTATAAGCATTACATGAACTTTTGATCTCTTCTTTGACCGTTAAGATATTCATGTATCTCAGAGCATTTTATAAACCATGGTACACACATATAAATTTTAGAACATTGTTTTGAGAAAGTTGCAGTATTTTAATATTGGAGTGCCTTGCCGAGCCACAGAGTTCTATTTCGTATGTCGAAACGGGTTCTATTACAGACTTTTAAATTACGTAATAATAATGGTACCATCAAACTACTAAAGAACAATTTTCATGTCTTAATGTGAAGGGAATATGGATCGATTTACTGGCAGTGAGTTTGATTTCTCAATTTTTTAACTGAAATTAATTTAGGTTAAATGATTTTGTATGCCATGGTAGGATCTTTTTCACATGAAAATAAGCAGAATATAAAAGCAGAAATAAGAAGAATAGCAGTTTCATCTGCGTAGGTTGCCTAGACCATTTCTACGAAGGTTGGTAGGTCAGCAGTATACATTGTATGGAAAACAGGGCCCAGTATAGACCCTTGAGGAACTTCAGCTTGGATCTCTCTGAACGAGGAATAACATTCTCCTGACTTTACTTGGAATATTCGATGTTTAATTTTAAAAGCATGAAGGCTTTGTTGGGCAAGCATAATTTGAGTTTGTATAAGATATCATTTTGCCAGATTTTAAGAAGAATTTATAAGAAGAATAATTATAATTGAAAGAAGAAGAATGAAAGATAATTATAATTGAAAGAAGAAGAAAGAATTTAAAAGAAGAAGAATAATTTTAAGAATTTTGCCAGAGTCTAAAGCCTCCTGAACGACAAAAAAAACTGCTAAGCCATATTCCTTTCTCTTTATCGCTTGTCTTATCGTGTGAGCTATACGGTGAAGTTGTTTTGTTGTTTCATGCTGGGAGCGGAAGCCAAATTGGCGATCTGGTATTATTTTCTGTTTTTTGAGCATTTGTAATATTTTCTTTAGAATCAGTTTCTCGAATGTCTTCGATAGTATAGGTAGTACAGTATTTTTAAACAAGAAACAATGAGTGTATTCACACTATCAGTAAGAGTTAAATTCCGCTCGAATCACACTCCAGTAAAATAAAAATTCTCGGTTCTCAGTATCGGGCCGAAAACAAACAGTGATCGGCACTAGGGATCGGCCCTTATTCTTCAATATTAGTTTAGTCAAAAGCACGAAGTCGAAAACCGCCACGGGGACAGCCCGTCTTCCGTGACGCCGTTATTTAATGATGGATTTTGATAAATCCACCCTAAGTAAGATGAAAAAAAACAATGATTTTTTCGATGTCTCGCCATGTTTTATTTATTTATTTATTTATTTATTTATTATTTATTCGATTTTTCGAGTGGTACTTCATATTTTTAGTTCCAATCACACTTAAAGTATAGATTTCTTAGTAGAATGTCAGTACAGAAGATGTCCTTTCTTTATACATGCTGATTAAATAGGTTTATACTTCAAATAAGTATATTTCAATTTAAATAACACTTTCTTTTCGGATTTTTTCGCGGATTTATTTTGATTTTTAGTTCCCGAAGTTTCGATTGCTTTACAGCAATCGTGGTCACGGGAGAGACTAAGGTGTTAGATGTCTCAAAGGTATTATATAGTTGTTACAGACAGCCTACCCACAAATAACAAAATGAATTCAAAAAACTTGAAAATTGGCACCAAAGTACCTTACAATATTTGTTAATTTTAATTTTAAAACATTTTTATAATTTATAATTTTTTTTTTAATTTTAAAATTTTTATATTAAACATATAAAAAATAAAACAATTTTAAATAATAATTGACGTCTAAGATAAAAATTGTTGTCCGATCTGATACTTCTTTTTAAATAAATGGTACACAGAAATCCTTGTAATATTAGAATGTTTTTTTAATAATTCTTCATTTACACCTTATTATGGGTAATTTATGGAAATCCATTGTTATTATAATATGGCTGCTCCATAGAAATCGTAATCGTGGCACCAAGCGAGTTGTGAAATATGCACTAAATCATAAATTGAGTGGTAACTTAACACGCAATGTCTTTATCTTGTTAACATTATTACTATATATAAATTTTAAAATAATAGTATTATTATTATTACATAATAAATGATATGAAAGATATTTATTTGAATTTAAATATAAACATGTTTAATAAACTATGATTTATAGATTAATTGTGTAACGAATTTAAATAATATTTCAAAAGTTTTTTATGTGGTTTGATTATATTTTATTAAGCTTAAAGAAGTTACTCAACTCAACAGAAATTAGCAAAGAATTCTGCTTAAAACCCTCTCATTTATCTAGTTTAGTTCGTTTTCGTTAATTTAATTAATTTAAATTTGGTGCTTTTTTTATAACTTCATTTACAACTGAAAGTATATAAAAGTGTCGCGCTTTTGTTATTTTATTTATGTAAACGAAGAATGCTCTTGTTAAGTCGTGTTACCTTATTGGTTTTAAGAGGTTTGTCAGTACGTAAAATTGTAATAAAAAAAAAAAAACATATATACGGTCGAATTGAGAATCTCCTCTTTTTGGAAGTCAGTTAAAAATATATTATAAGTACCTATTACTTGACTAAATATTTATTACCTACATTATATTAGTGTTTTTTATCGCTAGCTTATGATTACTATGTTGTATTGAGAACTATATTGATAGTAATATGCTCTTTGTCAAGTTAGATATGAACATAGAAGAAATATAGGCTACTTAAGATTTTTATGTGCGTAGAGAATGGTTGACGTTATAATTTCCTGATAAAGTAGACGTGAAGAATATTATTCAATATTTTTGAGAATTTTATAACCATTACTTAAGGAGATACTTAAGTTTGACATTTTCAATGGTAATTCAATGCTATCTTTATCTAGATAAGGACCGATTTGTATCATCAACTACAGAGTACACTCGTCCGCCTCTCTTGGCTTGCATGGTGTTTTCAATCCGTGAAACATATAACACATAAACACATTCAGTTCACGGCTTACTTATATAGTAGATATAAATACGCCCCGAGCTTTGCCTTTCCGGCGGAGATACTTAATACTTTGACCAATTTTTAGAAGATCGTCTATCATATTATGCCGGAAACGGTGACTGAACTTACATACTCATTGTTAAATATGTATGCCTTTCGAAAAGACGCCTATCTAATTAGGTTGACTATTTAAATAGAACGAACTTTTATTGTTATATTTTAATTAGGCTCTACTGCTCATATAAAATATTTTTTACATAATTATGTTTTTGCTGAATTTATTTAATATCTATATTCTACGCCAATGGTGTGAAATGAAGTAATAAATATATTACGTTCTCAAGTCTATATTTGCATATGAAACGTGCGTCGAGGCCATCCTGTAATTAATATCATGGACAGCGAGGTCTAATGAATGGCTGGTGTAACATGTCGCGGAAAAACTGGCCCGTCATGCAACACTCACTGAATGACCGCTTCGCAACTCAGTGCTATGAGCCGTGGACGAAATTCTAGATGTCAAAATGATAGGCACATATTGGGTAGCTATTGATTTTTGTCGGACGTTGGCTGACTCAGTGTTTTATTTTTTATCTCCCGTGCAAAAGCGACGGGGTGTTATAAGTTTGACGTGTCTGTGTGTGTATGTGTTTGTCTGTGGCTTCGTAGCTCCCGAACGCATGAACCGATTTTGTTTTTGTTTTTTTTTGTTTAAAAGGTGAATTAGTCGGGAGTGTTCTTAGCTATGTTTCATCAAAACCGGCTAAGTCCTTTTTAACTGTCGGGGGATTTTCAAAATTTTTAATTTTGTCTCGTATTCATACCCATTTCAGTGGCGGATAATAGAGAATTTACTGATTGTTTTGTTAGATAAATATAGTTGGGGGTAATAGGCTTATTAGTTTGTGGTGTTAAGTTATTCATATAGCATCAGCATAGTATTTTAAAGCTTTTATGCTCATAGGCATTATTGTGATGATTTGAATTGTGATATTTACTATGCTTCTCACTGATTATAACTCTGATGAAATGGATACCCATGGATGCATCTCAAAAAAAGAAAAAGAAAAATTTCACATGTATTTTTTTAATATTTATTTTTTTAACATTATAATATGTTCATAATAATTACTTTTTAAATATACTGCACTTATACATGTATTATTATAAAAATGCATATGCACATAGTATATGCAAACATACTATAGTATATGATAAACTTATCACATACTAAAGTTTTCAGCTATTGGATGACTAAATTAGGTGTACATAGGATTCTTTTCACGGTAAAAAGTTTAAGTCTTACAAGAAAACAAGAGGTAAAGTAACCCAAATAAACTTCAGAGCCAATGTGACAGAAACTAGATAAACCTTAATGAGTAAATTATTTAGTCTTTTTTATTTATTACTCTAAGGGACTTTTACTCCATGTACATTTGATATCGATATAATGGTTGTTAAAGGGATTTTGTTAAATCACCATTCCGTGTTTGCGATGTAATCTTCAATGTTATGATGTTTTTCAAAGACCCAAACAATTTTAATTTCCCTTTTTTCTATCTACAAAAAAGGTGAATACACATCGGGGAGGAAACATGCATGTCTGAGAGAATCAAAATAATTTTTGAAAGATGCGTGAAGTCCACCAGCCGGCATTTGGCCAGCATGGATGACTGTGGAGGATATTATCCCCTCCATATGTCCAGCATTGAGACGCTAAAACGATTCAACTGGTTCTAATAAAGCTTAAATTATTCGATATGTCTAGCGCGGAGTCAATTATACATACATATATTATACATTTATGGGCAACATTTTGATTTTCGTGGCGCCGTAATTTGACGATGAATTGTTATAGATCTTAAAAAAGAAAACGAAAAATAAGTATAACATTTTTCGATATCTCGCTTTGTTTTAGAGAAATCGATACTCAGTGTACTATGTAAAAATATATAACACAGAAAAGTTTCATGGTACCAATGGCATAGGAATGCACAAAACGATTCGTTTTATTATATGTGCATAGCAAATAATAAAATAACTTTATAATATTATGTACATGATTGTTTAGAAATTCGTACCTTAAACTTTTAAATGTTAGCTTGTACGACATGACCGCCCGGTGCGAGAGTTAAAAATAATTAAAAATTACCTGTTAAAAGGAACAGTGAACAATTTCATACAAGTTCTAAAGTCCGAGGTAATTGTAAAAAGTGTTATGAAACTTAATTGTATTTCTCTTCAGCTTGCCGTGCGAGTGTGGTGAAAATTGGCGCTAGTCCAGTAAAAATATTAACCTCTTAGAGAGAATAAATATAGAGTAAGTTATACAATTTGAGCAAATTACAGTAAAAATAGACATTATCATAATGTTTAGGCTAATAAGGACTTAGACAAAAATGCTTAAAAATATATGGAAACTAGGTATTAATATGACGATTTTACGGAAGGTAAATTACACAATTCCCACATAAGTTTTAGTTTTCTAAAACTCTAAACAATTATAAAAAAAATTGTTTTCTTTTTAATAATAATCTAAAGGGCACGGAAAATTAGGGTAATCGATGTTATATTTTTATATTTAAAGTTTAGTTGATATTATTTTTAGGTGTAACAAGGAGGTAACTATTATTTTTTTTAATACCTATCATGTATAGTTCTATCTATTGATACAAAATATTTTTATTATATTTGTTTCATGTTAGTTTATTAGATATTTAAATGGGTTTTCATTAAAAAAAATATATATTTCAAATTGAGAAGTATTCTATATTTCAGACTTTACTATATAGAATTAATTTTTATTAACTTAAGATTCTTTACAAAAAATTAATCTGTAAATTGGATTTGTAATTTTATTGTGGTATAAATAATAAAAAGAAATGTAGAGTATATTAATAAATTGTGCTAAACACCCTAAAAAGATGTGAAAAGTCAAGAAATGCTATAGTCAAATATTGATAAACAACATAGTCTGAAAATTATAAAAGCTCTCGTATTTAAGTCAGTATTTTTAAATTTCAAAGAAAATTTAAGGGCGTATCAGCACACTAAATCGACAATTAGTACTTCCGAATAAATCAACGAATAAATATAGCTTCTTTAAATGAATGGCACACCTCTACCCTGTTGTTGGGGTAATGGATGTGGCCTCAGATATCAGTAGCTGCCGTCTTTAAATTACTCACTGCAGGAAATGTAGCGTTACTCGTGACTGCAAACCCACTTAGGTGTATTTCACACACTATTAAGATAAGAAAATAAAAATACGTTTATCGTTTAGGTGTAATGGATTTTTATTACATCCTGATCTTGTCTATGATAATATAAGTAATAGTATGCTAATTCTAATAAATAATGTAAAATTAACTTTTATGGTCCGTAAATGTGTTTTGAGGTTGTTTATATATGTATATATATATATATATATATATATATATATATATATATAAAAGTTTACATCATAATTTGTTTAGTAGTAATGGGAGCTAGAGGCAGGTGTACAAAACATTTCTTCACATCTTCGAAATTAGGTGGAAGAAATTATTTTCTTATGAAGCTCTTATAATTTTTGTAAACAGATATTCATACAGAAAATGAATAGAATATTAAATTATGTTGGTCCTCATTTTATATAAAACTGACGAAGCTTCTTGTTGAGCTTTCGACAAGCTTTTAAGTTAATGAATAAGTAAAAAAATCTATTGACTCTACGATATACACACAGATGTTTTATACAAATTAATTCAGGGCGACTTTTGACTTGCTCTATATTTTATTTATTTTAACGTATATACATTTCTTTTAAAAGATTTTACACTTAAAAATGTCAGCCAAGTATGATCATTTTTGTAAATCATTAATATCAAACTATCTTTGAATTGCAAACCATCGTAATATAACAATAATAATAGTAGTTAATCTCAAAAGGTACCAAAACTTTAACTAGTTTACGGACTCTTAATACTACTGAGACAAGATATGTACCAATAATTGTAAAAATATAGGTTTTCAGTTAAATCGTAAATGGAAGTTTCACGTTTAAGCAAATACACGCATTCTAGGTGCACTGAGTGTTTTATTACATATTCATTCTATATTTAAATAGCATAAGTATTGCTATTATAATAAAAAAATATAAAAGAAATACTTTTAGTATCCGATGATTATATTATTTATATATTTACTAATAGCACAGTGATATATTTAATTTAAACAAATCATAAAATACAGTATAATATGGTACTCTATGTATTACAATATAAGGCTATTTAAGCTACTTATTGTGATTTTAATTAATATCGTTCTAATTATGTTATATTAAAAAAAAAGGTTATTATCTATACTAATATTATAAAGAGGCAGAGTTTGTTTGTTTGAACGCGTTAATCTCAGGAACTGTTAATCCGATTTGAAAAATTCTTTTTGCATTAGATAGCCCGTTTATTGAGGAAGGCCATAGGCTATATGTCATATATAGTCTATCTCTTTAATACTAACCGTTAAAACGTGCCCAAGGACGAACCCGGTCAAAGCCAGGGTGAGTTGCTAGTCTATAAATAAAATAAACGTAGAAAGACGCTTTGACAACATAATATGTATATGTACTTGTGCGTAATTAGAAGACTTAAACTTCGGACTACATTTTAATTACCCTTTAGTGAGTGGCGTTTTATTTTAGCATATTATAAAATTATTATGTAAGAATAGAGTAGGGCGTAACAAAAGTGTATTGCCATAACAATTAACAAAAAAATATTAATTGGAATGTTTGAATGACCAATATGGTTCGTAAAAAAACAAATGCGTTATTATAAAAAATATTTCAAGTTTTGTAATAGCCAAAATTTTAAATAATATTTGCTAATATTTTAAAACGAAAAACGGGGTTAGAATGATGCGTTTTATTGCTAAATGAATGGCGCTGTCGTCATGAATTCATAAATATAAGTGGAGAATGTGAATAAGGAAATAGTCAACAATTTCTTATTATTTTATTGAAAGTTTGAAAAAAAACTTTATACTTGAGAAATTGTTAGACACCTTTATTCAAAATGTGTATTATAATCATTATAAATAAAAAGTTTTATACAGTTTTTCATATCTCACTCTGAATACTTCGCTTACGTCACTCACTCTTCAATCTTTTCTTTAGAAAGAATTGCAGATATATTTTACTGGTTTAATTAATTTACATTTAACCTTCTTGAAGGTATTTTAAAATATGATTCTTTTCTTTGTGACACCGTTACTAAATCAAAAGAAGGAATTATACTAAGAAACCAATTGTACGTAACGCGTTAAGAGTCGCAAGTTGAGTAGCGCGATCTCTTTGCTAGCTCCAAACTCAGAACAATTAAATTATACATTGCAAAGTGCAATTATTGTACTGACATCAGGAACATAATATATTTGCAAAGTTTTAACTCTTACGAGCATACGAAGGAAGTTAAAATTGAGGTATTAAATTCTTTTACGTCCATAATTTCATGTCTTTTTTCATTTCCTCAAAAGTGTATGTTCCACCATACGTACTCGTACATATGTAACAGATAAATATTAAATGGGAACCCTTTGTCTAATTTAATAAACTACAATATGAATAATAATAAAGGCAGCCTATGTGGAGCGATAATAACAGCCAAAATTAAATAAATAATATTCCATATTCAATTATGAAAATGTTTAACATTAAAATTAACGAATATTGTATTTTGATGCCATTTTTGAAATTTTTGAATTCATTTTGTTATTTTTTGGGTAGGCTGTCTGTAACAACTATATAATACCTTTGAGGTATATTAAACCTTAGTCTCTCCCGTGACCATGATTGCTGTAAAGTATTCAAAACCTCGGGAACCAAAAATCTGAAAAACAGTTTTATTTAAAATATGGAGCTGTTGATGGATGCTGTTATCTCAAACCTGAGATTTTCAAGGGAAAACAATAACTGTTCCCGTCTTTAGCTTACATCATTTGAGCTAAAGGAACGCAAGAGCTAAGTTTTCGAAAGTGCACAAGCTGTATAGTAACGAGGAAAACCAATCATAGATAGGTACTCTTACGATGATGAATGGGTGGGCCCATATAGTGAGAGTCACCGTACGCCAAATGTTCAATGTCAGATTGTTGAGAAGCCGGAAGTCGGGTAGTCTCAAAAAATAAACCATTAGGCTATCCTGAATCCATTCCATAGTAGTTTTTAGTTTTCTTACAAATTTGTCGGTGATTATGTTTGGGCGATTCAATTTGGGTTACCAAAAGATGAATCGCGGCTGTCGCGTCACATTAAATTTTAAAATAATTATATTATAATATTCTTTATAAATTAAAATCTCATAATGAGGCACTACGCGTTGGACCTGTGTTCCCATGCAAGCCCTTCGAAAAACCGTTCTTTCGAGCTCGTAAAATCTAGAGAGATACAAATAAACATAATAAGGTAAGGATCCAATTTACAAAATAAAACGTATCATATAACATACTGTTACCAAAAGTAATAAATTACTAATTAAATTACCTCATCTCACAGGGAATAAATATTATAGATGTCTGATTATTTATGAAATTGAACGCAAACGATTACAATTAAATCTATATCTATATATAATAAAATTCTGAGTCGAAACTGTACATTAAATATTGTTTGATAAATCTTTTTGAAATAGTCATTATTATCGATACATCTAGTTCGAAGTTACATCTATAGTTTTTAGAATTTTTGTCTGTCTGTCTGTCTGTTTGGGAACGCATCACGAGAAAACCACTGGACAGATTTTGATAAAATTTGGCAAGATGATAGCTGGTTATCCGGCTTAATATAGGATACTTTTTACTGCGGGAACATATCTCTGAGAAATCTATACTAACCGTTAAAACGTACCGAGCTAGTTAATAAATTAATAAATAAATATGTTGGGACATCAACACATAGCACCATCTAGTTCCATGGCAAGCTACGAGGCTTGTGTTATGGATACCAGATAGTTGACTCACTACGCATATATAACTTTAAATACATATATATTATAAATATAAACACCCATGACTGGAGTACAAAATATAATATTCGTGCTCATCATACAAATGAATACCCCCAGCAGGACTCGAACCCGCGATCGCTGGCACAGCAAGTAGGGTCACTAGTATGTAATACTGGCTCTTCGCTGGTTATGGCTCCCCTTACTAAGGGAGTGTTCTGCATTATAAATTATCTAGATGTGAACTAGTCAAGAACGCGATTCCCCTATAGGAGTTAGGAACGACAGAGTGTTTATTTGTAGGTCTAAGCACACTGAGTAGGTAACCTTCAATTTCTTGGCTACGAGTGTCCCATTTTAATAAAGTCATGCTATGATAATGACAGCTACAATATAGTGCTGATTAAATATTTTTCGCAGGTATCCCTTTTCACCTAAGATGAGTTCTTCTACTACTAAACTACTATTCTCTGTGTAAATATACTTTTGATGAAAGTCATATGATATCGTCTTCATCTGTTTTAACCTCGATAGCCTGTCTTATATCATTAAATAAACATATATAAAAAATGCAAGTTATATTGAGCCGCTTATTAATGTGTAGTACCAGGTTCAATAACAAAATGTTTTACACCTGTAATTTATTGTAGTACAATAGTTCTATTTTAGGAGCTCTAGCTTTAGCTCTATTTAATAGACTAATGAGACTTACATTCTATATAATAAATTCAAGACCAATCTCCCTTACGTCTGTTCCATTATATGTAGTACTAGCAGATCCCGCGGCTTCGCCCGCGATCAAACTTTATTACTTGCAAAAATAAGGAAAACAAATTTCATTTTAGCGATCGTAACTCAAAATATCCAGTATCTTTTTTTATCGTTAAAAGATGTTACGCGTATATTCGGTAAATAAATTTACACTGTAGGTATTTAGCAAGCTCCACTACCTGTATTTTTTGCACATTTTTCTACTCTCCATCTTTCTAAAAAGCCGAAAAATTATACATAATTTTCCTTTGGATTCGGAATAATTTCCGTTCTCTACTTTATATCCCACATAGTAAGTGTACACTTACAGATAACTTGAGCCATGTTACTCTATTTAAATATATTCAATAACTCGAACTTCACCGCCCAGTTTTATCCACTTAGGGGCTGAATTTAAAAAAAATCTACAATACATGTTTATTTCATTGTATTGAAGAACATTAATACCAAATTTCAAGTAATTCTGATCATAAACAATTTTTTCCTCATATAAATAGCACAACCCCCTATTACCCTTTAAGGGATGAATTTCGAAAAAATAACGATATTTGTATTGTTTTAGTCGTCGTTTTAAAGTTAAATACCATTTTCCGTGCATCAATTACAGAGTTTAATATAAACTTTCATCCCCTATTTGACAGCCTTATAGGATGAATTTTAAAAAATGCCTAAATACGTATTTATTTAATTGTATTAAAGAGCATTAATATCAAGTTTCAAGTAATTCTGATCATGAATAATTGTTTGCCCATATAAACTTTATCACCCCCTTTTACCCTCTTAAGGGATGAATTTAGAAAAAAATCTAATACAGATATTTCTATTTTTTTATCTTAAAGCTAAATACCACTTTCTGTGCATTTCGTGTTAAGAATGACAGAGTTTCATACAATCTTATATCACCTATTTTACCCCCTTAGGGGATGAATTTCGAAAAATCCTTTCTTAGCGGATGCCTACATTGTATAAGGAATATGTCCTCCAGATTTCACGTTTCTACGACCAGCGGTTTAGGCTGTGCGTTGATCGATCAGTCAGTCAGTCAGGACAAAGCATTTTATGTATATATAGATTTTTGATATAATATTAGGTATATTCTTATTTGGTATATTTAAGAACGATAGCGATAACAAATAATTTAAATAACACTAAAATTTTGACTTTTAGTATAGGTTTGTAATAAAGATCTAACAGAGTTTTCTCCACTCTTCTCCTCAAAGTTTTTCTACCAAACTGTAAACTTTGCGTCTTGTAATTCATTTGACGATGATTAACCTCATTCATCTTTTATTCATGTTATACATTGCACGCTCACCAAGTGATCTTTTTCTAGATCCTATTTAACATTTACCTGACCAACTTTGAAAATTTTTTCATATTATATTTTTACTTACAAAATTATTTTATAAATCCTTTCTACGTTTACTAAGAATCTGAGTATATTTTTAATTATTTTACTCCTCAACGATAGTTTCGTTTAAAACCTTTATCTCATTTTATTAATTTTATTTACATGCCCTCGCTTCGATTTGATGCATTCATACACAGGCAGTGTTATTTTTTACAAATTTTATTACTAATAGCATATGTTACTCTAGGATGTTTATCTATGTATTAAGTTTGATCAAAATTATGATGGAGTAACAAACATATACAGACATACATTTTTGCGTCTTTATACTTGTAAATAGAAAAACCTACCTAAATACAAATAACATAATATTATAATTAAATTCTTACAAATACCTTATCTCATACGAAAAAATTAGACAACGCTTCTGGCTAACAAGCGGCAGTGTCATGTAGAATATGACACTGTAGCTGCGTAGACAGGGGTTTTATTTACTTATTTATTACAGAATTACTTATTAATAGCATAATGTATAGACCGAATAAACAGTTCAGAAAAAATACAGCGCAGACAGCAATACTCGTACCTATAAATATGCTAGACAAACTTATTGACTGAAAGCTAATTTTTTGTTTATCAGTAAAAGTTTCTTCATAATTCTATCACTAATTTCTTTGTTTTAGATTTAGCTGAATAAATAAAAAAATCGATCGATACCATCTTTTTATACATTTAGAAACTATTGTTTCTATAATATAAAAATATTTTGTACTAAAATAACCGTTTATTTTTTGTCTTGTCATAGCCAACTCGGTTGATCGATAAATTTTTCGATGGTTCAATCCAAAATTTTTATCAAATTTCAAAGTAGCCATATTTAAATAGGTATTAATTCTCTATTTTGGCCAGAAAATGGCTGATATTTTATGTTGATTATCCCCAATGAAATCCAAAGGAATAATTTAAATACTTAACAGGTACGTGATTTTACTGCCCGTTTTTATACTTTTGACAAAGTACAAACAAGGAAGAGGTACCCAATGTGTTATGTAATTTCTTCACCAATTGTTAACAGTTTTTCGATTAATTTATTCTTTATATTATTAGGTATAACATAACCATATATGGAAGTTTAAGAATTCCTGCATTCCACTTCTAATTTAATTTATAAGTTTTAAAGTGTTTTTGTGGTTAGTTCACATTTTCAGTTAAAAGTAATATATTATTATTATATTATATTCTTTAATATATGTAGATATTAAGTATTTATAGTTAACATGAACATACATATTTATGTAAGGTTATATTGCAGTTACTTTTTAATTGAATATTAATCAGTATTTAGCAATTAAAAATGTATAAAACACATTATGTATTAGATAATATAATGGCGAATTTGAAATAAGAATCGATATATGAGTAATAGTAGCTATATAAATAGTAAGGTTTGAGCTAACATTCAAATAATTAAAATTTATAAGTACAATATCGAAAGCATAAAAATCAAAATAGTAAAATTAGTTGCTTACAAAGCTCTATGGTTTTTATTTATTAATTAATTATCATTGCATGTAATTTTTGTAATATTTTTTTTCAAAACATTGCTTATAATTTTAATAAGTCAGATTAAACAAATTATGTGTTTCATATTTGAAAATTAAATTTTAATATCATCAAACATTACTTTTAAAAAAGGTAAGTTAATGTTAACCTTGGCCTCGCACTATAATTGAAATACCAAGTTAAAAGGGTTAGGAAATTAAATTATACAAATGAAATGTATAAGCATTTGTATACTTTTAACACGCTTTTGTTAGCTTCACCTGTCTAATCTAAGTATCATATCGTAGATAGCTATGTAATGGAATCTTTGAACGCAATTTTTACCCATTTTCAAATGTCAGGTTAACTTGAAATTTAGCACACTTATTAAGGACCGATGACAATACAAGAATATTTAAAAAAAAACTATAATTAAATTTATTAAAAATAAAATACTAAAAAACACGCAAAAAACACAAAAAAGTAAAAAATAACTTGGGGTGCTATCAGTTCTTATAAATATTCTATTGGTACGATTTCGAAAAGTACTATAAGTATAAAAATATTGTACAAAGCAGCCTACCTTTTTTTCATTTTATTCTTATACGAAAAATTATTTTTTACATTTTAGTTCGGTTATTAAAGCGTGTTTTTTTAACTATATTTTTACTAATTTTTGTGTAATTTATGTCAGTTACATAATACAATGAAGTACACATATTTATCAAAATAAAGTTCACATATTGTCTCTATTAATGTTATATGGAAAATAAAAGTTTTTAAACTTGGTCCCATACTACTTAATAACTGGAAAGTATTGAAATATTGTAAATTATTAAAATACTCGTCAAATTAACGATGAAATTATAGACTAAGGATATAAGTACTGTTTAATTTAATATAATTACCCTATAGAGTTGAAAAATTTAGTATGTTAGCTAATAAAAGTTTAACTTTCAGACCTTTCTTAGATTACTTTTCAGATCTTTGTAGTTATAAGTACGTAACTTTTAAGTATTAAGTAAACGTATTTATTAAGTAACGTAATATTACTTACATTGTACTCGTTATTAAAAATAATAATAATAAAGCATATAAGGAGAACAAGTCAACCAAATATATATAATGCCAAAACAAAATAATAAAAACGCAACTGCTTTAAAGTAGGTACTCCAAATCATCATAATCATCAATTTCAAAACATAATTACCTTTATTATGAAAATTTATTTACTGGTTAACTTCAGAATTAATTTATAGTGCAATTTTTCCACCTCATATGTTCTTTTCACAACACTCATAACGGGCTTTCACTTTAAACTAAATTCACGTTACTGCTCAAGACACATAGGCAGTAATAGAGTACTAATATTAATATTGTTTTCGTCCAAAGATACCACTGTAAGTAACTTTGCGCGTGATAAGCAACTAAGCTCGAAGTTAGATAATAAAGTTGTGTGTAGACGCGACACAGTCTCGCCGCGGAACTCAACTCGTACTGGTTAGTATCTATGAAACGCGGCAAGCGAGCGAAACTCGAGCGATGCAGCCGCGATTCATGCGCGGATGACTGGGTAGGAGGAGTCTTGGTTAAAACCACGCCTACCAAGGAGCTACACATTTCTTTTTCAATATGTGTAATTCAATTTCGCTTATGTCTTCGCTGGGAAAGTTGATGCCCCGTTGTCGTTCAACACAATGTTTTTTATGTAAAGTGTAATGTAGTTCGCGAACCGAGTCGCCTCGCGTTACTACACCGTGTGATTTTCCCTTTCCTTTTTTGCCAATTTCACGTGCGGTTGCTCATATCTAGCAGTATGGTAATATGAATTTGGTAGCGCTTTGGAACTCGATATAAATGGGTTCCACTGCGAATTCTGTTTGGTTAAATTGATTTTTGTTTGTACCTTGACAGTATACATACCTATAATGGAAATAAATATGTATATTGACATGTTATTTGAATTAAAACAATTAATTCTAGTTGATGCATCATATTTGAAACGAATTAAACTCTTTCTTACTATTTCATACTCATAACTTATGTATTGTGTACATTACAAAGCACCTATAAATCCTACCCAAAAACCCGCAAACCGTAGCCACAGTTGCTACTTGCTACGTTGTACTACGAGCCTTGTAAAGGAATTCACTAAATTATAACAGTAAATTAAGCACTAGTTTCATTTGCGTTACAAAGTGAATTATGTGTCGGTGTCTTAGTTCTGTCACCACTAAAGTTACTACGGTTCAAAATTAATACAGTGCCATAAGCCAGCGTAATACCTTTACACCCTC
Organism: Fabriciana adippe; assembly: GCA_905404265.1. Classification (NCBI taxonomy): domain Eukaryota; kingdom Metazoa; phylum Arthropoda; class Insecta; order Lepidoptera; family Nymphalidae; genus Fabriciana; species Fabriciana adippe. The sequence goes on from FR989985.1 coordinate 10,757,221, forward strand.
AAGACACCTATTTCAGCGTATCAAATTATGCATTTTTGTTCACAGAATTTGAAACCTTATATACCAAGAAAAGAGAACTATTATTCAATGTATTTAAATCGTCGCATAAGCTATTACGTACATTTTTAATAATTATTATTAAATGTACACCTATTTGTTTAGTGTCGTATTTAACAACACCGTAATGACAGTTGACATCTATAAACTTTAATACACTAGGTCACATTCCTTTTAAAACGTTTTGAGATAGACATTACTGAAGATATAACATTAATAATCATATTCATTCTAATTAACATTAATAAGCGAGGTTGAGCCTTACCGAATGCTAGAGATTTCGTTTAAGTACATAGCTTTTTGCTTGAGAATTTTAAATAACAAAAAATAGTCAAATATTTTAACGGATAAAGTTTTTGTAAGGGCTATAAGATCGTAAGTCCAGTTTAATCCGGGTAAGTTTGCAACAGTAGATCGAGTTGGAGTTAAAGAAAGCAAAAGGAGGCCGATCGCGACTCCTCCCAAGGGGCTCGTTTTACTCGAAGCGATTTTCGCGTCTCGTTCTTATGATTAAGTCAATTCTTGCGGGATTCGAATTTGAGGCGAACGTTAACTTGCTTGCGATTTTAGCAGAGTCCGTGGAAATAGATTGCTCTTACAATAAATATCAATCGAACAAAATGATTTACAGCAATCACCTAGAAAATAAATTGATAGCAATACACTTAGCGATTACTTGACTTCGTCAGTAAATACGATGTAAGCTTCTAAGTTTTTTCCTTGGTTTTATTCATTCTATTGTTTAAATTAATGAAAAAAGCATAATTAAAGCCTTAAGAATATTTTTATATAATTCAAAATAATCGATTAAAAATGGTATGTAATTGATGACGATCTAAAGTGATATTTTTTAAGAGTTTTTAAATATAATGGAAAATGGTTCATATGTGTAATCTAGGCTACCTAATACCTTAAATAAGTAAACTAGAATATTCGCTTTTACAAAGTGAAAGTTGTTTCTAGTTTAAACGAGGAATATAATTTGGTGAACGTGCAGGGGCATTCAGATAATAACGACTAAAGTTTACCTTGACTGTAGCATTTGAGCTTTATTCGCGGATTCATTCAAACTGTTTTACATAAACGCTCAACTTTTATTCGGTTATTGAAACAAACGTCTCGTATGGAGTGCTACTAGAGTTTAAAGTGTTTTGACCTTTAATTATCTCAGTGCACTATATTAAGTTCTTTATTTTTTTTTAAATAAGGATTCTTTGCAAAGAGATTCTTATGAATGAATTTAATCAGGAATATGTCTTAGGTTTCTAAATAGCTTTTTTTAAATATTTCAATGAACTTTAAAAACTACTGCTTAAGTAGTAAACAGGTTTAAACTAATTTGGATCGCATCTCCATAGTCTTTAGAAGTTCTAAAAATTATCATGTTCAAGGAATCCCAATAAAAATAACATATTTTTAGTACAAATATTTAAAAAAATATATAAATTGAACTGCCATGAGATTGTTGGAGTTTAATTTAGTGGTTTCCATGCCGGTAGGTAATTAAACGATTGTTTGTGATTTTGTGATAATTAATGTTGGTGAGTTTGATTTGCGCTAATTATCTTGCATACATTTAAATATTCATTCCATCCTATTGCTTGATTTGACCAATAATAATTTAATTTTTTAGATTAGTAATTTCATGTTTGGTACAGCAAATTAGATTTCATAAACTAAATGCACTAAATCAGTGTTGTTTATCATCGTAATTGTATTAGGACTGGTACGTTAATACATTAGTGACATAATAAATTTCGTATTGATGATTATAGTGTAATTACCATACTAATACTTTCTTAGGTTTACGCGAATATTTGACATCTATACAGATAAAAAAAATTGAAGTGCCTGTTTGTAATGTCAAAATAATAGCTTTATACTAAATGCATATGGAATTGTATACGGTACTTATAAGAAAAACACAATTTTTAAATTTTTATCTATCTGTCTGTTTGTTCCGGCTAATCTCTGAAACGGCTGGCCAATTTTAACGGGACATTCACTGGCAGATAGCTGATATTATAAGGAGTAACTTAGGCTACTTTTATTTTATAAAAAGAATTAGAGTTTAGCTCAAAAAAATGAAAACGTACCTAGGGTCGAACCTGAGCGAAGCGAGGGTGAGTCGCTAGTTTTAAATAAAACTATGTTTTCGGATTATTTCGCGGATTTATTTAGATTTTTGATTCCCGACGTTTCGAATGCTTTGCAGCAATCATGGTCACGGGAGAGACTAAGGTTTTAGACATCTCAAAGTCGTTACATACTTGTTACAGACAGTGCCCACCCACAATTCGAAACATCAGGAACCAAAATTCAAAATAAATAAGCGAAATAATTCGAAAAGATAGTTTTATTTTAAAAGCCTCAAAGAGTATTTTAATCATATTTAAAAATAGGACCGTTTGGTAACAAAGAATATTTCGAGTTAATTAATCGTTTTTTCGTACAAAATGTATGGGAAAAGCTTTTGGCGATTTCTGTAATTTCCAGTACTCATACCTTAAATGGTCCCATACTGCTTTTTGATCCCTACATGAAATAGGATCGATTGACATAAAGAAAATGTATAACTAAAATACCAATTTTAGTTTTTTTTTCGCTAACTGTATATTTTTTCCAAAATCTGTGATTTGTGTATGTAGTTCAAAATATCTCAAAAAGTTATAGATAGTCTCCTAGGAACGTTTTCCTGTAACTATAGCAGTTAAGGTACCTGCCCTTACTGTCCTGTTTCAAAAATCCATCTGTATACATATGATAAAACTGTAGAGGTCGAATGTCTGTACATAGAAAAAAAAATCTAAAAACTGAGTCAGAGGGATGTAAGAAGAGAAATAGAACAAATCCAGATGGTTTTTCATTTTTTTATTTCTCTGTCTGTTTGTCTGTTTGTACGGGATTCGGAGATTACCGAAACTGTTGGACCGATTTAAATGAAATTTTGCATGCTGATACCTTATATTCCCAGTCAATATCTGAGATAATTTTCATCCCAGAAAATTAAAGGGTTCCCGTGGGATAGTTAAAAAACTAAAGTAACTTATACAGCTTAGTACACAAAAACTACTGATTGGATTTTAATGAAACTTTACAATAATATAGTTCATACATCAAAACGACAAATAGGCTACTTTTTCCCGAAAAAATGTACGGTTCCCGTGGGATAGATTTGTGTTTGTTCGTCTAGAGGCGAACCTGAGCGTATAGTGTATTAACTATCTAGTATCTATGATACAAGCCTCGTAGTTTACCACGAAATTACAGGGTGATATGTGTTAATTTCGCAATATAATATTTATTTATTTATTTACCTATAGTCCAAAAACCGAAAAAAACGGCCATTTGGCCTACTGTATGATATGGTACTCGTTAATTCTAATAAAGTGTGCCCAAGCACAGGAAGCACAGGAAGATTTGCTATTCATTACTTGACACCATCAGACTAGCTTGACAGTAACAAATTATTCTACTATCATTCTGATTTCAATATATACAAAGTTTTAAATCGATACTACGATTAAAAGTAGGTTAAAGTTATAAATGTGAAAATTTCAATAAGCGGCTGGACAGATTTGATGGAAATTTTGTACATTACATTACTATATAACCTGGAACAATGTATAGGTATGCTAGTTATATGTTCATAAAAATAGCATTTGCCAATAGGTTGCATTGATCGTTAATCATATTTTTTTTCAGCTTTTCGCCGTCCACTGCTGGGTGAAAGCCTCCCACATGCCATAAATACATATATACATATTATTATACTAGCGACTTACCCTCCCTTCATTTGGGTGCGTTTCTAGCTAGGTTTTAAATTGATAAAAATAGTTATTGTAGCTAGCTCTACCTTAGGAGATAGACACATGATATAGTAAACTGTTCTCTGTTTAAACTTTCTTTTAAAAACGACAGTTTTCTAGTTTTACTTTTACTCGTATGTATTTCTTAAAGTTTGGCCAGACTTAGGCATTTACGCGTACAAAACCATAGTCATCGTTTAGCTATTTTGCACAAAATATTTACAAATTAAATACATAAAGCTTTCTCGTTTATAGCTCTATCTATTGAAAATCATATCGAAATACATTGTGCGGTTCTAAACCACAAGCGGAGAAACAGACAGAGGCAGACAGCATTAATTGTTAACACTGCTACTAATAGTTTTGTGATTAGTTATTCAAATTTTTGTACGAAGGATCACTCGACCAACCAGTACTGTGTTATTCCGTTGATATGAGATATTGTGATGTAGTAAAATGTATTCTAATTGTTTACTCCAGTAATAATTTATCGCTACCCAGAATTTAGTTAAAATTCATTGAGTATTTTTTGCGTGAAAGACAAAAAGATAAACAGACAAAGAGACATACAGAAAAACCGATAAAAATTTCATCAGCTATGGTCTATATTCTGTGCACAATATGTAACAGTCATTTTATTTTAAATATATCATGTACGGATTTCGCTTTGTTATCATATTTTTATTAAACATATAGATTATTTATGTACAATGTACGTAAAGAAGAGTCGATGTTTTTGTATCAAGTCTCAAAAGGTATAAAATATTAATAAGGATTAGGATGGTTAAAGATTTTACTGTATCATTACTTCGGCAAGTAACTACGAGGTAAGATTCAAGACGCAATCTATCAGACGTGGAGACGTGAAATCCCCAAACGGTCATAAATTCATTCATTGCCACCTTCTCTATTACCTAACTATTGTTATCTTCGTTTCTTTTAAATATATGTCTTAAAAATACTATAAAATACTATATACTATACAAATAAATCAAATATCACCAAAATGTTTACACACATTTTTTTCTCGAAAACAATAGTAGGTTTTAGAAGTACAGTATAAAATTATTAGATTAAGTACTAAAGTGGTGGACTATTATTACAATGAGGATGATTGGAACTTTTTCGTATCGCGTAATTTGTGAAAGAATAATGTGAATGCATCAATTAGGAAGCGGAATATGAAATAGGTCACTATGGCCTAATATGCCTCACATTAAGGGGACCTATACCCAAAAGTGAGACGTGAAAAGGGCTGAATTATTATTACTATTTGTAATGTGTCTTTGAATTTAGGAACTTAAAAAAGTGTTTTCTTATTATTACTATTAAAAAGAGATTGTAAATTTTAAGTAGATTTAAATATGTTGGGACATTAACACACAGCCCCATCTAGTTCCATGGTAAGCTACGAGCCTTGTGTTATGGATACCAGATAGACGACACACTACATATATATAACTTATAATACATACGTATTACAAATATAAACTGCCATGACTGAAGTACAAACATTCGTGCTCATCACATAAATGAATGGCCCTAGCGGGACTCGAACCCGTGACCGCTGGGACAGCAAGTATTATCATACATTGTTACATATATTTTTACAAGTTCAATTTGTTACTAGTTGTAAAACATATGTTATAAGATGTATTATTGTTAAAAAATAGTGCATCGTCGTACATAAATTTGCAGTTTAATACCTTAAAAATAACGCAGTAACTCTATTGAAGAAAGGTGAATAAAGAAAAAATGCGATGTAATAAAAAAATACGAAGAAACCTCGAGGCCTTTTTGAGGTTATTTATGTATATACTTCCTCTAGTTATGTATTAAGGATGATAAGATTTAAGACTTTAAAGTTTCAGTATGCAGAAATTGTTGATACTGTTTTAATGAATACATATATTCATTTAAAAGAGTTTCTAAAATGTTCTACAATTTTTCTGGCTAGCTGGTATAACCACTAGGTTTTACAAACAAGACATTTTGCACGAGAGTTCCTTCAGTAAAGAAGGTAAGTACAAAAAACAATTTTTGCTAAATTATAATTTTCCCCTATAGAAACTGAATAGGGGTTAAAAGTTTGCATAAAAGTGTGTCAATTTGTTTTTGAAATCATAAGATTTCACAAAAAAATTAGAAATAAGAAGCCTCCAAATGTCAATTGAGTAATATAATCATAAGTATAATTACTATTGCGTTTTATAGAAATGGCATTCATAGTTTAGTGATGGCAATCAATAAATAAAATAAGCTTTATTTATTTAGAATGAAAATAGTTGGACTTCAAAATACAATTCGTTTCAAATGGCCTACTTAAATTGAAGATGGAGCAAGTTGCGGTCAAGATGCTACCATATAAAGTGGAATCATGTTAAGAGGACTACATTCTTACGCAGGACAGCAGCTTTTAAATTTATACTCTTCATTCCCCAGTAACTTATCAATTAATATATCTACAATCACATCTAAAATCATCAATTTTCTTAAGGAAAAAATATATTTAAATTATATTATTTCAATATGTAGTTTAATTGTCTGTCTCTCTAAATCGAACTCATCCAAATACCTACTAAAAATTGTTTTAATATTAAAATTGAGAATTTAATAATTACAATTTGAACACCATCAGCCAACCATCACTTTGGAGAGGAAACGCCTAAGATAAAACCTATGTATGAAGCTCATTTTATATTTTAGAACAAACTTACCAAACAAATTCTTAATTTTATAAAATAATAATAATAATAATGATAATATCCTTTATTGTAAACCAAAAAAGAACATAAAACATATAAAAAAAGAACACAAAGAAAAGATGCACAGCACAGCGGCTTTATCGCTGGAAGCGATCTCTTCCAGGCAACCTTGAGGTGGAGGAGTAAGTTTTCATAAAAACGGTAGGCGGGATACTTGCTTTAACACGTTTATATTATATACATATATAAATACTTATAGATAAATAGATACATATATAAATCCATATATAGATAGATACATACATAGATATATACATACTTTCATACATACATGAAACTTTAAAGTTACTTCCTTGGTAATGAAATTCCTGAAATAGAGATCTACTCATACTGTAGTGAATTGCGTAGTTGTAACGTAACGTCTATTCAACTTAATAATACCACAGACAGCGCCTTTGCTGATAATATCGCTACATCCAAAATGCTTACTAAGCGACATATGTTTTATTCATATTCATATTCAGTATTTTATTTAAGTTGCCACTTTTACATTTAAATATTACATGTTCGATGTAAAGGCTTTCCTATTTTGTTTTTAAGTTGATTTTACTCGTATTATTAACAAGTACTGAAATTATTAATATTGAACATTTCAAAATTGTTTCGCTATTAATATTTCGATTTACATTATTCCTTTTTATGATATATTTTTTTAATGATCTTTAGCAGTTACAATAAGGGCATAGTTGGCGCTACTATGAAAACTCCACAGGGAAATTAATTTTCAATGCATGTATCAAAAGTTTATTAGATTTTTCAGTATCGGGGTTTTTAATGTGTTCATTATAGTATACGTCAAATCTTATATTTTGTGAGTATTTTTTTTTACAAGCATCAATAACAAATCGATACATACTATGTATGTATAACGCTAAGATAGGTACTATTGGTTTATTTAAGTTAATTTTTTTCTTCGTGATGAGATCCCATGGTAATGGCATCCCGATTCGAACCTTTTGGTCAAAAAACTGCTTTTTAGCTGTTCTTGAAAACTGGTTGTTGAAAAATCATTTAAGAAAATTTATAAAAAAAAACCCTAGAATCGGCTTGACCTGGAGACCTTACTGGTCTCCGAACCGGACCTAGTGTCTATTCTATCGTTATACCCAGGTTTTATTGACAAGACGATATCATGGATTTTGTTACTGGTCGCAAATGACATAAGGACACCATGCCATTGCCAGTAAAAAAAAAAACCCTAAAAAATCTGCCAAACCTGAAAACCGTTGACTGGCTACCGGTGTCCATCCAGGTCGTCGCCCATTTTGTCTTTTGTAACTTGTTTTTAATGATATTCAATTGAGCAACAAAATCGGAGGTCTAGCATCTAATTAGTAACTATCAGATACAAAATTGCAAGCATATTTTAATTGATTTTACTAATTTTTACTGTCAGCTAGATAGGGTTTTGCTTTTTAGGTATCAATGTACGATATGCAACGGCACACAACGATTAAGTTAAGGATAAAAAATATATGTAGTAGACAGTTAACAATTAAATTGCTCGACGTCTCGCTATACTCGTATATAAATTCAATAATGTCAATGAAAACGTAGAAATTCGACATTCAAATTTAGTTTATGTTCAGAATATAAAACGCTATTTGCGTTTTTTTAAAAGTATTTTTTTTTAGTGAATGGATTCTTGAATTTTAGAATATTTTATTACTTAACTTGCTCAAGTCACTTTTTGCCGACGATTCGTTAGATGCTAAACTGTGATTATCATAAAACTTTTTTGTAATAAATTAATATCGCAAGAAAACAACATGATACAAAAACCTCTGTCACTTATTAGCAAGTAAATTAACACTACGCAAAAATCACATCAATTTGAAGTTCCATTGCTGTGTAAAAGAAGGATAAGCAACAAATCTACTTTCATACGTACATTTTGGTGACTCGAAATCATAGTCTATCTGTGTAATACAGTTTATCCAAATCCGTCCAACCGTTGCAGCGTGAAGGAGTAACGAAATACATACATATACAAACTTTTGCATATATAAGGTAGTTCGATATTTAGCATGTTATTATAATATACTAGCCAGCTTCATATATCCTGCACATAATCAATATTTATTCTATAAAAAGCCGAAAGAATTTTTCAAAACTTGCAGTTCTAGAAATATTAAGATCAATACCAGGAATGAACATTGTGCTATATTTGCTATACGTATTGTATGGAAACATGTCAATTTTATTTTTATTATATATGAGCACTTTAGCTATTTCGTTTGTTCCAAACTTGGCAAACTTACTAAACTCTCTTAGAATAAGGTATCGATAAAATTCTCCCTTGAGACTGGCTGCCGCTAAGTTACGTTCGACTAGTGTTAATTTCACGACGTCTGACAAATTCGCCAGGGGCGAGAAGTGCGCACGCTCATACGACTTTAATGGCTCTACAAAACCCATTCACTTCCTTTTCTTTTCCGTGTTACCTTATAATAGCTACAACTCAGTAGTCAACTTTACAGCTTTTTCTGACGGGATAATGTAGTATTTAATTTTACTATTTCATATTCACATTTTATTTCTCCTTTATGCTCCTCGCCTAGCATAATTGAATTTAAAATGGTGGTAGTTACATTGACTCTGATAGTAAAAATTCATTTTTACTAGCAATATCGGGGCAATAAACAAAGTCCCTAGCGTAAAATATATTTATCATACTTCATCCATGTTTGATTTATTCTCTTTGTTACCGTCAAAGCAATTTCAGAGCTTATGTTAAACGAAGAAAGATTGTATATAGTAGAAGAGAATATGTTTTGAAACTTAATTGCTTTATTATAGGAGGTATACCGAGTAGTTCTGTCCAAAGCAATCACGATAACGTGCATGTCCAATACAAGGTATTAGCATATTCATGCTCCTTGTATAATTTTGAAGCGAACCCATAAAGCAAGCAAGCTAAATTTAGCAAAATATATACTCGTACTCGTAAGTAAAGATGCGCTGTGGCGATCTATCGAAAAACTTGCTTGTTAAGTGCGATAAAGCATATTAGTTACGATTATACACTTTAATACTTAGGTGATATGGTTTAAAGTTATTGTATCGCTGCAATGGATATTTTTAAGGAACGAAGGCATTGCGTGATCGTGGCGTAGTAACCGTAGAACTGAATAAGTAAATGCCTGGTATAAATCAAGTTAATTGCATCGAAGCACCTCCTTGTATGAACCAGCAGCCTTCAAGTACAGTTTTCGATAGACTAGGTACATTAACTATTCTCTTCCGAAATCTATCTATCTTACAGAAACATTGATCGATCTATTAAGCTCGGAGAAAGTTTTGTGTTAGTTTATTCACTTTGATAGCTATTATATTTAGCATTTATAATAATAAAGGCTTAGGCATTATAAAATATATTATATATAGTTAATGAAGTGAAGTAATAAAAAGATAAAAGCTATATTTAAACTTCATAATCATAATCCGAAGGTTGTCTGGAAGAAATAACTGGCTCGCGATAAGACAGCCTTCTGTATCTCACACTTAGTTCTATTTTTGATATATTGTCTTATTATACTTTGTGTGTAAATCAAGTTTAATCAAATAAATTTAAATAAGGACAAAGAGTAGAAACGATATCGATCTATATCTAATTTGGACGTACCAAACTTAGCCGAAAATCCTAAACTTGTGAAGTTGAAAACTAATAATGTAACTACTGGTACGGAGTTCAGAACAAAAACTGCCTCTCCTTTAACTTGCTCGCATTTCTTGGCTTATGTATATATACAATTTTACATAACTTGCGACTTAAAACAGCTCTAAAATATGTTGACTTATACTATAAGATTACGGAACGAAATTTAAACATTCCTGAAAATTTTAAGTAAAATCTACGACTTTTCTAATTTGAGAAATTAAAAGGAATGTATGTATCTCGAAAACGTACATTTAGGCTGAAATTGCATTTATTTATTATTTTTACGGGTAGCAATCTAGATTATTATCTATATATGTAAACTTAAGGTAAAGGCGAAGTAAAGGTTGTGATTTAGGGTTCAAAATAACCTTATTCTTCAGGGCATACTCTGAATAAGAATATATTCAAAACCTAAAAAATATTAAAAAATTATAAAGCCAACTTCGGCGGAGCCAAAAGGAGGGTTATGTGTTTTACTTATACATACTATGTATGTATGAATATATGTATGTGCAATTCTATGTTTGTTCGTAATTATTAAACAGCTAAAGAAAGTCAACAACTATTGTTTTGTTATTATTGTTTTGGCGTCTATATTTTGAACACAATACAGTCATTATTTTTTAAAAGTTTTTCATGTATAGATTTAGCTTTGTTTAAAATTATTAAGAAATGTTACATAATATCATATACCCTTAGTATCAAAAATAATATAATTTTAATAGAGCTGAAATAAAGTCTTTAAATTCAATCTTTTTTATCATCACTTACGCAAAACCGTGTGCACAAAGTAGGCTAAAAATAAAATGAAAAACAACTTAAAGCTGACTGGTAAGAACTTTTGCACGTTCTACTCAACACATGATTTCTTTCAGAACTTAAATATGTAATAAAACGCAATTTTAGCCGCTCGCAAACTGAATTATAAGATGAATGAGCACATAATAAAAGTTGATTTTGATACGAAATGCATGTACTCGTACGTATATGATTCACAATTTTATCAATTATAAAGTACTTTCTCGTAATAAAGTTTAATAATTGGTTATGCTTTTATTTGAAGACGAAATTAATATACTATATATGTATTTATTTATGTAAAGAAGAAAGATGTTATCGATGTTTGAAATACTTGGGTGGTATTCATGATGACTTTTTATGTAAATTCTGCTTATTTTTAACCTTTTACCTTTTAAAAGATTTAAATTTTTGAGATTTTCCTAGAAGTGGATAAAGCTTAAAATAACTTTATGCTTAAAATAGCTGAGAGAATATTTTTTTGTAACTGCTCGTATTTTTGGACCAACTACCTTGGTAGTATGGAGGGTATGTCAAAGAAAAACAGCGTTCCTAAAATATCACAGTGGTATAATCAATACGGTATTTTAATGATTTTTAGTTAATATATTGTTTATATTTAATAGAAGTATTATTAAACTAGCATATATTGTCATACAAAACACGTTAATTTAAACTACGAAGTAAATCCAGATTTAGAATGTTTCGACGTATTGTACAAAATGTTCGTGTTATTTATTATAGCCAATGACAACCTTTGATATATTGAGCTAATTCGTTTGTTCTCTAAACGCTGTTGACAGTTTCAGTTTACACTAATAAAATATTTTATTTGATTACTTAATGTTTCATAACGTGAATATGCATATGATAAAATTATAACTAACGCTGTCGCTAATCGCTTTATTAACGCAATAGAACCCAAAATAATGAGTTTTAGAAATTTTGTTTGTTTGTCTGTGCGTTTGTGCGCGCTAATCTCAAAAACGACTTAACCAATCTGGGTGCAGTTTAAACTAATGTATTGTGGTAAGCTTCACTTAACATTTAGTATTTGTTTTATTTCAATCAGTTCACAAATAAAAATGTTATGTCAATTCAAAAAATCACCTAGGGACGAACCCGAGCAAAGCGAGGGTGAGTCACTAGTGTTGTAAATATAATAAATAAAAAATAAATATAATTTGAGAAATTTTAGCTTCATTTAGACATTGCCAAGATAAATAAATATTTAAGGTTATGTCTACACGTAGAATTAAGTCCTAAAGCATCGTCCGTTTGGCTGTACGTAAATGTGCGTTAATCTCAAATTAAAATAATTTCACTATTTTCTTATTTATATTTAACGATAATTTTACTGACCCAATTCATTATTTTGATCATTTGTTGTCATCATCTATTACATATACATATATCTATTTTTACTAGTGATCGCCGCGTGGTTGAAAATCAACCATAATTCATTAAGTTATATATTTATTGTCTTGCGTATATTACAATATTAATCTATTCGCAATTTTACCACAGACTTCAACAATAACAAAAGAGTATATATATATATATGCATGTGTGTGTCAAATACATGGTAGTGTGTGTGATGTTTTTTTTATTGATTTAATGTATTTCTTATGCATAATTAAAAAAAATATATATTAGCATTCTGCACTCCTTCTCTATATAAATATTATAAGTGTGGGAAATTTCATACTCCTCCGTCCGCGCAATTTTCGTAAAAAAGGGGTACACAATTTTTGCTTCACGTATTAATATATAGATTGAACTACACAGTTAACCTAACAATACATACTACTGCGCTTACAACTCTTTGCGCTTTATCTTTAGAACGATTGATCATATCAAACATTTTTATGCTTTACAACTTTCTAATGACTTCACATAATTTCAGTAAAAGAAAATTAATAATTTAATACAGAATCCTATTTTCGGAACCTTTTGATATCACATGCTTCTGATCTCCTTTTATATAAAGTACAATGCCAAACTAAGTTGTAATCAATACACGGGTTTATAGTTAACTACTTTTCATTCCGAAGTTAAATCCTTATTTGCCTGAACTATTATTAGAAATTAAAATCTAATAATAATCATGCAAATACTAGTTAGATATAAAATAAATGAGTTTTTTATATTTATCACATTATATAGATGTTACAGACAGAACTCTTTCGTGGTCAAAACTACTTTTGACTGACAAAAACAGTTAAAAGTAGTTTTGACTGCAGGCCTTGGTCAATAGCAGTTTTTACTGGCATATCGGTCAAAACTCTTAAAATTATGGCATATTGCGCTGTGGTCACTGTTCTAACCTAATCTAACCTAGAAAGAAAGAAAGGGTTCTTCCGAGTAACCTTCAACCTACTTACCTCCTTAACTTTTTAAGAGTTTTGACCGATATGCCAGTCAAAACTGCTATTGACTAAAGCCTGCAGTCAAAATTACTTTTGACGAACCTCTTTAGTCAAAAGTAGTTTTGACTAAAAAATTGTTTTGACTGTAACATAGACATTATTTGTAAGAGGTTGGATTTCCGAAAAGGGACAATATGTGATGAACTTTTAAGCATTCCGTGTAGAGTCAATCGCGTTCCGATACGAGGAATGCGGAGTCCCTGGAACTTGTGACTTACTTGTAGGTCAAGGGTCCCCTTTCAATGTGCACCAACGCTCGGCTTCTCTATCTACTTAATCAATTTTGATAAGATTGTTGGAAAAATTGTTATTTTTTCTATTTATTAATGTCCTTGCCTTTCTAATATATAGAGGTGCATAGAACATAACTACAAAAATGTCTCAATGTTGACTAAAGATAATAAATAAATCAGGAGTCACTATAATTATCTCGGAGATAAAAAATCTATTTAATTCTTTTATCTCAGAGGTCTAGTCTTAATCTAAATAAAACTGCAAGATTCACTGACATTAGTGGCATATTTTATTTTTCAGATTTTTAATTGAACGACTGATTATATTCCTGAAATGTTTTTATAGATATTTATAGCTAAGTCATAATATAAGATAATGTATTTATGCCAGAAAAACAAAGAGCATTTATTAGACAGGAGATAGAAGTATATGTGAAAATTACATTAGCATCTGAAAAGTGTAGGTTATGAATAACAAGCTGACCCGTCAGTTGTTGTCCTGTCTCAATTTCAACAAAATTTATTATCGTTGAGGTTATATAAAACTTGCATAGGGAAATCTCGATTTCCCAATTTTCCAGATAACTTATTCGATTTTTTCACTACAAACCTTATTTAATCTATCAGGGACATTCTTGCAGAAAATTAACTAAATCTATCGAGTCGTTCTCAAGACGTAATATTAAATAAATAACGAAAAACATTTTATTTTTATTATACTCAGATAATTATTAAGTCTTTGCAGATTGTTTTTAACTGAATTGTTTTAATCTCGAATAAAGAAACGATGGAGTATACATACAATAGTCAATATACATATTATGCAATAGACATGTCACGATAAATTTAAAAAAAGATATCGAAGTACTCGTACATACATGGTGTAACGGTGACCAAAAGTGAGGGCCTGTCTGGGCGGAAGTTTGGGCGGGCGATGATACAGATTTAAATAAAAAGAAAACCATGAAGCTAGATGTTGTTGAAACCATTTGTTTGAACAAATAATAAATAAAAGAATCAATTAATTAACCAAATTAGGACTGAGATGATGTGGAAGTTAAACATTTTACCGATATTTTAATTTTTTTTCAGTCATTTTATTTGTCATCACACTGACTCTAAACCACGAGACTTTTGGCAGACAAAGTGGTTGTTACATGAAGCTTACATCAAAGAGCAAATTTTGTATTCAACTTGTCAATTGCTCTTAAAATAAAGAGTGTGTAGGTTTTAAAAGGCTCGAGAAGTCGTGTGTAACTTAAAGTGGTACATAAATTACACTGCGTCTTTGACCTTACAAATGTTACCAGCCTAGTTAAGATTACATATATTTGGGAAAAAATGTTTTTAACAATCTAATTGTTTCCACAAAATAATGAGTATTTTAATTTTTTTTTAATATTTAAAAGCATAAACATACAGAAATTGTCTATTAAAATTAACATATTGTATATTTTTATATATTATTTCATTGACTGCATGTTTTTTTTTTCTTTAATCATTTTATATATGTATTTACTTATGTAAACTTGCCAAGTGTAGGTTTTTTTAAATATATAGTGTTCTTATTGTTAAAAATATTGCTTAGTTAAATATTTTTATATTAAGCATTAACAAATCGTATCACAATTTAATAATCCGTTTAATTTTGCTATGAAAAGTATATCAGATCTTATAATATCGGACTGTAAAATAATAAAATTCTGCAGTTTTCTTTCTGGTATAAATATAAAGCAAAACAGGATGAGGTATTCGAGTCGCGACAACAAATCCGGCTCATGATTACATTATTAAATTTGTGAGCGTTTTATTGCATTATGATACTGTGTTTCATCAGGACTTTTCTCCAATTAAATCTTTATTTGGCATTCAGTACTGGCAATTATAAGAATTTCTTCATTTTATGTATAAACATTTTATATGGCGTTAAATATTTTATTAAGTTTTGTAACATAATAATATATTCAATTATGTGATATATCGTCTAACATACAGTAAAGGCTTATTAAAGGAATATTAACTTAAATTAACACGTTATTATTACAACCTTGGTCTTTAGAATTGAATTTTTCATTATTAATAATTATGTTTAATTAATTGAGAAATTTGAACACTGTTTAAAAAAATAATAATACCGACTGTTTTAAAAATATAGGATATTTTGGCATTTGAATGTCTGGGTGATGTTTTGAAATGATAATTTACTACAATAAATCACTCTTTGATATATTTTTGGCGGAATAAAAATAGGCTTTAGTCGTACCACTCGGCGGTAATGTAGTTTCTATTTATGTAAGAATTTTCAGAATTAGATCAATAATTTCAGAGACTATCCCCAACATCCAAACTTACATACTTTACCTTTTTATAATATTATTGTAGATACTCACAATCTATCGATATCTCATAGGCATGTACCAAAAGATAGACATACAACATATTTGTTCATATATACTCAACAATAACTTCTCCGGTATTTAAGTAACAATTTTATTAAGGGTCTTCAGTATCCCGAGATCATTTAGAATGATATTTGGTCCTTAAACCTTAAAACTTTAAAATTTAATATGAAATGTTTGTGTAGGAAAGTAAAAGAGGTCACAAATTATATAGCTTATATTATATGCATTATGCATAGTACCAGTTCGAGACATTCATTCGTCTGTTAGACAGTATTTTTTTGCTTCGTTGGTCTTTGGTTACGTTATAAAACACGGCTGCAAATTCAGAGGTTCTGGGATCAAAGCCTTGATCAGGTCAAGTATAGTTATTAGGTTTTTTAATACGGAAATTCTCAATATTAGATATGAATAGAACAATTTTTATTTAATTATACACTTAGTCTTTAATATTTTTTATTTGAAATGAATATTACCTAATTTCTTTATATAAAAATATTTGAGTAAAAGTGTCATCTTGATGAATTTTAAACTAAATCTACTACTTAGACTCGAACCACCTCGAAATCATGAGCTTTGGAAAGTAAGCAACAATAAATAAAGCGTGGAGCAAGTATTGTCGAAAGAAATTTATAGATGTCGCTGTTTCACCTCGTGTCCCATATTGTAAGAGTCCAGGAAAATGTGAGTTTCATATATTGTGATATAGATGGCGTTTGTTATTGAAGTATCCCAAAATTTATATTTTGTTAAAGTTTTTATAATATTTTTTATATTATTTTTAATACTGGAATTTAGTAATAAGTTTCGTGGACTAGAAAAAAAGTTTATTTTTTTCCCTGAAGGGATAGATCGAGAGCGATCCTAGTGATATAATATTTTCATTATGTAAGTTCATTTTCAGCTAATTTCAAAAAAGAAGTTGATGTTCGAAGCATATATTTTTAATGTATTTTTTATGATTTCTAGGAGATTTCTTGACCGAACTGGCTAGAATATTCTATTAAGAAAGAGTCAATGGTGACCCATACATTTTATAGACATGGGCTATACCGTTATCAAGGATTTTTTTTGTTTGGAAACATATTACATAATAGATGTCTTTAATCCGCAAACTGATGAACTTTTTTATATTTTCATTTAAATGTGTGAATTAAAATGCTATTAATATAGCAAAATTCATGTTAAGTTTAATTTAAAAAAAAATACAGGTTTTTAACCGTGATAAACAGTGAAAGCATCATTTGTAAATATACATTGCAAGCCCACTACCACAGAATTAAAAAAAAAACATAATATACCTTTTTAAAATCTGTTTTTTTTTTATTTTACACAAACCTCAATAACAAATCGATACATGCGAGTATAATGCCATCTATTGACATTTATTTGAACTAACTGTTTTTTTGTTCGTGATAAGACCTCATGCTACAAGTAAGCCCTTCGAGTTTGCACTTATTTAGTTCATTTTGACAAGGCCAATAAATTTAACTTAGATATGATTACCTGATTTTAGGGTTTTAAAGACAAAGTCGTATTTTTATTTTCTTTATAAAGTATAAATGAATTCATATAAAAATTGTTTGATCAATTGATAATAGATATGAGTATTTTGTAATGCATGAATAATATAATATTTACCATTACTATATAGAATAAACTAATGTGAATTTAGTATAATATTTTTTTTAAATTGACGTCAAACTTAATTATAAAACATCCGATCGGATATGTAACTTTAATCATATAATATTTTTAGAGTTAGTGCCAGCCGACACATTATTATTTAAGACTAGCTTACCTAGAGATTAACCCTCGGGTACGCTTTAGGTAAATTTTTTTTTGAGCGGCACTCAATTTTTTTTTTATAAAGTAAAATTAGTAACTTGGCTAAGTTACTCCTGATACCATCAGTTATCGCTTTGGAGATCAGCCGGAACAAACAGACAGACAGACAAAAAAATGACAATTGTTTTTTGTTATTTCTATTGTATAATGTATGTATACATACTTTTCTATGCTTTAGTAAAAAGCAGTTATTTTGATTTTACAAAGAGACACATCAATTTTATTTATATGCATAGATATAGATTACGATATAATTTAAACTGCATGCGGTATAAAAGATATTTACTTCATAAAACAAGGAAAAACGAAAATAGCTTAAAAATGGAGTTTAGACCACAATGATACGGAACCCTAAATAACAGCTCTTGCTAGCAGCAAAGTTTTTTTATATATCTAAAGAAAGTTCATGAGCCAAACAGTTACTATAAGTTATTTTTTATTCCATCAAGAGGTTCCCGTGGAGTTTATTCCCATTTTAGCTTATTACAAAAAGAAACCTATTAGGTGCCACTAGTTTTCTACAAAGGTTGCCACTATAGGTGTGATCATCAGTGACCGGAATCCTACTTGGACTTCCTGTTTTTACCATTCTATATTATACTAGCGACTTACCCTCGCTTCGCTTCGGGTTCGTCCCTAGACAAAAAGAGATCTATCCCACGGGAACAGTACATTTTTCCGGCATGATATATAGCCTATAGCTTTCTTCAGTTAACGGGCTACCTAATGCAAAAATAATTTTTCTAATTGGATTAGTAGTTTCTGAGATTAGCGCGTTCAACCAAACAAACAAACAAAAAAACGAACAAACAAACTCTTCAGCTTTATATTATTAAGTATAGATTAACTTTACCATCCATTATGTTGGTAACATTGTATTAACTCCATTAAGAGCACACGCGATTAAAACCTTTACATCTAGTGTTGTTTCAAGTTCAACTCATAAATGAGCAAGTTTAGTGATATTTTAAGCACGAACGAATAAATTGAATGGGCGACAACTGCATCGACGCTGCATTGCTCCGCGTAAGTGATTCATGTCTGAACAGAATAGAAATAGTTGAGCAATACGTATATCGTGTGGAACCAGTTTGGTTGAACTTAAATGTGTGCAATATTGACACCTAATATTGAAGCATAAGAGTTTGGGGGAAGCCTCAAAAGTGTTAGCTATTTATCTTTTACACACTCAAAGCTCTTGTATACGTGACGCCACCCGTAAAGTTTCTTGTTACCATAGCATATTTGGCAGATTGGATTTGTTTCCCCGCATGCTAATAACATGGGTACGTGTGGTTGTGACATGGCGGGATTAGTGGGATAAGAGAAAAATGGCCCCTTGTTTGTATGCGAATGGCCGACAAATAAAAATTTATTAGAATCTGCTTTAAGTCGTACATTTGCTTGAAAATACGTGTTGTCTACTTGTTTATGAACGGAAATATATAGGTTTAGGAAATGTTGAATATATTCCTGCTAAAATGTTCTTGTGCTTTTTTATTTATTTAAATAATGTTTTTTTTTGAAATAATGGCATATAATATAAATTCCTTTTAAAATAATATATTAATGTACGTTATTACTCGACAAGGGATAATATTTAAAGTTATATATTTTACAGGATTTACTTTATAGCTTTTATACTTAAATTGTGGAAATGTTACCCTGTTGACAGGATATCCAATTTAGAACATAAACGAAGCGTGTAGTTAGCACACGATATTTTATCTCTTTATATGAAACTACGCGAATAGCACCCAGATCAAAGGTATTTGCAAACATTTAATGTGCATGTAATATATATTGATATACTTAAAAATTAATATTAATACAGTGTAAAAAAGTTAATATGATGTCCATATATGTATATCGAAATTTCATTTCAAGACGTCTAAATCCTTAGTCTCTCCCGTGACCATAATTGCTGTAAAGCATTCGAAACGTCGAGAACCAAAAATCAAAATAAATACGCGAAGTAATCCGAAAATATTGTTTTATTTAAAAACCTTCTTAATTTTATTTTGGCGAAACTTATAGCCAAAGATACAAGAATGAGTAAACCACTTTCAGTAAATCATAAGAAAGTAATTCCTCAATATTTTTTGGTATATTTTAAGGGAGCAAAAGTAAGCGACGATTCGGTGAGACGCCGTAAATTGGTAAAGTTAGAAATGCGGTTGCAATTTTCGCAGCAGTATAAAATATTGTCAGCGTAGAGTTTGGGCGCGCCGATGGATGCGCACAGTTTGGCTTTTTGTCACGTTCCAGCATGACAGATACGATTGAGTTTCAGTATTGCTGTAAGTTCGGAATACGACTATGTCAGTATAACACAAATGTGCAAAAGCATTTTATGGTTTTTAAACATTTCTCCTTGTCACTTAATTATTACTTAAATAAACTATGATAGTATTAATATTAATAACTGCTTCAATATAAAGTCATAAGCAGATAAATTCGAGATACTTTAAGATTTTGAATACTTAATTACAGATACCGATGTACAGAATGTTGTTTGCGGTCTGGGAGTTTATTGATCAAATGTAATCAAATAAAAACTATTTTTAAATTTAGATTTGACATTTTTTCTTATTGGTTAATTAATATATGTATTCAGCCCTTTTCAACATCCCACTGCTGCGGGCCTCCCTTCAATACGAGGGGAATCAGGCCATAGTCCACCACGCTGGCCAAGTGGGATTGGCGGACTTCACATGTCTTTCGAAAACTTGCTAGGTTTTCTCAGACATGCAGGTTTCCTCACGATGTTTTCCTTTACCGTAAGGCAAGTAGTAATCATTGTTAGTAATGATATATTTTTATAAGGAAATATATCTCTCTGAGATAAAAAATAGCTGCTCCATATGTGTATCTGAGATATTTGAGCACTTTTGTCGTCATTGGCCCAAACAAAAGTTTTCATGCGAAGGGGAGAGTTACCTAGTTACCCTAGGTGAGTTATGCGATGACGAAATTTACTTTTAATTATCTATAGTATTAACGTTTTACAAAACTTATGTATTCGTTCTCTTTCTACTTCTGTTTTCTTATGATTTGTGAATAGCAACATATGATAGTTTTCTTATTTGTTAGCTATTTTCGTATCGCAAGCGCAGCAGAAATGTCATAAAATCCGATACACACTCGTCGCGGTGAGATCTGCAATCGGACTGATTTAGACAAGAACACTAATAGCCCATTTTTGTTTAATTTCTAAAAGTTCTTAAAACTTTATGTATGAATTGTTTGAATATTAGTAAATTATTACAAAATTAAATACGTACTAAACACACAACAGGTAATGTTACTTAAATAATATTTTAAAACTGTATAACAGTGACAAGAAAATCTTTTCTATTAAGCAAAGTAATTCAAATCATAACATATTTATTTATTGACCATTTTTTCAGAATAGGCTAGTGACATTTTAAGAGAAAAAGAATATTTTCGTAAAGTGAACAAAATGCCTTCGTGCACTTCGTAGAGTCCAGGTCTCTAGAGTTTTATTAAAATTAAAACGTATTTAAAAAATCTCCTCATATAGTTAAATGACTATTTTTCTAACCCAAAAAACATTTCCGGGTTATAAAAATATGAGTTGTAAAAGTATGATTTTTAACCCTTAATATATTAAGCAATAAGCAGAATAAAAATAGAGAAGTGGTTAAACGTTTTTATAGGATTTTTTATCCGGGACAAGTGTTTAAAATTTATAATATGATTTTTTCACTCGAGGTGTATTGAGCCTAACCTAAATGAAAACGAGTTAAGATTTGAAACATTTACACGAAGAGAAAACTTAATAGAATAAAAATTAATTTGACTATATTTCTTAAACTAACTAAACTAATTCTGATAACTTTATGTTAGGATACTGTGCGTTAGATAGAACGTTTTAAATGCTACCATGTTTTTCCTTAAAATCAAGTGTTATAACGTATTTGTAGAAACGTGCTGAGTATTTAGAATGTTTTGAATTAGGTACAGCTGTCAGATTTAGGCAAACGGTCGTAGAGCTCGTTTGGGACGGAACTAGACTCGCTCTGTTTCTCACATTAGTTCAATCCCGATGAATTGGTGCACTCGCCTTGAGAACGATCGAATTCCGTTAGACTGGATTGTATTGGACTAA
Source organism: Fabriciana adippe (assembly GCA_905404265.1). NCBI lineage: Eukaryota > Metazoa > Arthropoda > Insecta > Lepidoptera > Nymphalidae > Fabriciana > Fabriciana adippe. The sequence goes on from FR989985.1 coordinate 10,779,352, forward strand.
ATCTAGTATTGTTACAAACTTGCTAAATCAATTTTGAAAATTTGAGAGCTTTGGAGTTTGTTCCTACTATGTAAATCCGTTCAATTCATTGAAATTATCACAGTGAGAACTGAGGTTGAATAATAGATAATGAATATTTTAAATAAATCATGTAAAAGCTTCTTTATATACCTTTACGTTATTTTCTTAAGTCTGCAGTAATCAATCCCACCAAAAACATTTTCATGTCAAATGTTGCTAAGACGAGACCGTATGGCTCGCACTGTCAACAAGTTATCAGATCTCATGTCGAGCAAAGTTTCTAACTCTACACGCCCTAACTCGATATAAGCCCTAACTTCAAAAACTCTACACTTAGTCAAAATATGTGGCTTGGCCATATCATTACCATAAAAACTATTGTATAACAGAAAAGTAATGAACAGTTAATTAATTTTTCATCTTACGCCCATGTGAAAAAGCATTAAAACAAAAGAAGTGGCTCAATGTCGTCTTAATTTTTTTTACATAAATAATTTACATATATTTTCATATATATGTAAATGTACTTTAAGTGATGAAAATTACTATTTCGTTCACAACATTTTACTAGCATCTATATTAATAATTACAGAAATATTAATAAAGAAGCTGAGTATACCACATACACCTACGTAATAGTGCCAAATTAGTTAGGAGCGAGAATCGAGATGAAATGAATTATTTACAGAATGTACGATAATCATCCCGATCCATCTTACATTCAGGTAATAAATTATCGCTAATGTTCAGTTAATATTCTAACACAAAGACTCATAAAAATGGCGTGAAACAAATTACGTAATTTCTTGTAACGCACACAAATTAGGTACAAGCTTCTCAAATCGACCGTTACATGCTAAAACAATTTGTTTAAGCGCGAACCTTATTAGAAGGCTCATCGCAAAAGGGAGACAGTGAAGGCAGACATTTACTACGTTTAATTTTAAATAAATATTAAAATTTTCCAATTTTCTTGTTAAAAGTAAGATTGTTATTACACTTTGGAGTTATATTTATTACTAGCGACTCACCCTCGCTCCGCTCAGGATCGTCCCTAGGTGCGTTTTAAGGGTTAGATAGGTTTCTCAGAGATGAGATATTTTTCTGCAGTAAAATCTGTTTTTTATTATATTATTATTTATTTTATCTATTTATTCTATGATAATATAATAATAGATGTATGAATGTTTGTTCCTCGTTCACGCAAAAACTACTGAATGGATTTTAATGAAAGCTTACATTAACATATAGGCTACTTTTTATCCCGGAAAAAAATACAGTTCCCGTGGGATAGGTTTGTTTTTCTCTTCTAGAGGCGAACCCGAGCAAAGCGAGGGTGAGCTAGTGGCTCACGTTTATATAATAAAACCGAAATTTCAACAAAATACGTATTTATGTTGCACTGTTTTTTTTTTAATTCTGATTTTTTTGAATACTAATATAATGTAAAAAACTGAAAAATAAAACAACGTTGCGATCACAAATAGTGGATAACTTTTCACAACAAAAATATTTTTTAAGAATTTGTTATAAAAATATGAAAATAAATCAAGTATCTCAGAAGTTGTTCCTTCATTGCATATTACATAGTCATTCACAACTTTGGTTGTTATATTTGATAATATTTAAAGCATTTGAATTATAAATTATTTTTTTTAAATAAATATTTACGATTTACATTTCATCTATTATTTTCGCAGCAAAAGGCGACTTAAAACATTTCCCAGAGGTGCTTTCGGTCGAACTATCCTTTGAGAGACGCTCGGGGCACTAGACGGGGCTTTTAACAGGTAATTGCGTTAATATGTCCCAACGTACGACACCTATAAAATTAGGTGTGCTTCACATCGTATATATCATATCACATCACCTTTAGGATAATTATATTATTCGTCTTTTGATGATTATGTTACAGCTATAATCTACATAATATATCACTTTCCTTCGTGACTTTTTTTATTCTATGTAGTATTTAATCAAGAAATACTATTTATATTTTTATAAAAAAACATTCACGAAGATTAAATTTATTTTATTATCATAGTTTATATCCATTTAAGGTATAAGCTTTGATACCTCATAGGTCATTCTCGTGGATATTTTCTTAATTATAAGATAGTGTGCTAAGTGGTAGTGAAGGTGTAGATATATAATGTAGCAAATAATATCTATGTTATATAGATAGCAAAGACACGACAATTCAATGCCTTTTTCTCCTCTATTTGTCAACCGATTCCTTGTTTTTGAAGTTTCTTAGAAACTTTTTTAGAATCGTTGTAATTTGAAACTCGATGAAACGAAAATGCGACAATAAAAAGAGAGAAACACATAAATTTATAGGATTAAGCCGGCGATAGAATGAGATAGAATACATTGCCATGTTGCCATGGTAACCGTTGTTATTGTCTGACAAATATATAACATTATACTCTTTCCGCATATGATATTCTATAAATATATAATATATAATTATAATATGCCTAATATGCCTTATTTTATTATTTGAGATAGAATACATTACACAGGAAGTGAAAAATAATATAATTAATAACCGAATAATATGTTATGTATATTTATGTCAAAATGTAAAATAACTTTAAACTTGGTAAAAATAATATAAAAAATAAACCTATAATAATTCTACTCCAGATACTCTATATTCATCTCATTCTCTCGTAGGTTACTTTTCTGGAGTTTCACTTCTACCATGTGTAAATTGCACATACGCACTTTTTTTGTTTAGTAGCTATAACGAGCTTTAATGTTATAATATATATATATATATATATATATATATATATATATATATATATATATAATAGTTATTTATTTATTTTTATTTATTTAAGCAAACACAACTTGCATATTCTTGTGTCCGTTTTCACAACTATGAAGATTTTTAAAAACATAATAAGTAATATTAGCAACAGTACAATTTGCAAATAATAATTATATAAGTATCTATAATTTACATGTATATAAATTATCAAGGTGTATCGATTAAAAAGTAACTATTGCAATACAGTTATAATAAATTATTTATTAGATATACATACATATAGTGAAAATGTTGTTATCTTCTTACTCCTTATTATAACCACCGCTGTAAAATTGAAATTAAAAGTTAAGTTAGGTAAGAAAGGTCATTGAATATTTATTAGTGCTAACTTTTTTATTTAACATACCAGGTCGTGTAGGCAACATATCGATACAACCAACGACTACAAGTGTTGTTGACATGGACATCATTTCGCTATATGTAGGCCTGCATTCGCTATTTTCATTTTCGATTACTGCTCCTAAGAGATAGCACATTGGCTAGTAATTGAACCGCGGACGTCTTTGATATATCGGCTCTTTTATCGGATTGGACGAACGCAATAACAGACTCTTGATTGCTTCCAAGTGGACTCGGGAGATTGATTATTTTCTCGTTACTGCTCTGTGTCTAGCGGCATTGTTTTCTTATACATTGTCGCTATTCGTCCAAATGATGTGATAGATAAGTTAAGCGGTAATAGTTTTATATCGTACGACAATATCATTGCAAAACAAATAGATACGAGTACTCATATAATATTTCTTTTAAAAACACAATTATGTAGTATTAAAAAAAACAGTTATAAATGATATTATGCTTTAAAATTTATATTTATTTTTTCTTATACAATTATCTTAAATTGTTGAAATAATCAAAAGCAAAATAAGCCGCGGTTGCATATTTATTCTGTGCCTCTAAAGCGTTATAGCAAAAAAAGCAAACATTAATGTGAAAATATTGTCGGTTAAGCGGACCGTCCGTCCGCCGCTAGCAAAAGCTCATAAATAAACAGAAAACTGGTTGCTCTGTCGAAAAGTTTCGTAAAAAACTCGCGAACGTTAAATTTACAGCTCTGAATTCAGACGTGTTTTAATTAACCGAAACGTGGACTGATCGCGCTGAAATGTAGCAGCGATAATTGCATTACTATTATTAATTAAGGCATATTCAAATATTTATAATACCATATACTATAGTAAAGCGGCATCAGTTTTCTTTAAAAAAAAATCCTGAAAAATCTTAAGCGTACTCTTATGAATTTTTATTTTTTATCTCTTTTATATGCATAATCAACTAACATTATAGTATTCAAAAATTTGAATATTTTTTAGTGATCTCAATTCTTTTCTGGAAAATGTTTTGTTCCTTTCTCACTTACGGTAATTTACGATTAACTGATCTTGTCGTTAGTCATATCATACGTTGACACCTCTTAGGACTTCTTAGGACGTATTAATCATGCTTTAGACGTGCTATTTTGAATTATTATATTTGGTGTAAAGACGTTACACACTTTTTACTACTACAATAGTTTAACTTAACACGTTAAATTACCCCTATGAAAAATACAATCACGTGAAGATGAAGTTACTTACAATACGATAATTTAAACTAAGTCGCCAAAGGTTTTGGTTATCTATACTAATATTATAATGAGGTAGTTTGTGAGTTTGTGACGTTGTAGGGGGCAATCTCTGGATCTACTGAACCGATTTAGATGAAAGGTAAGAATATAGTTTGAGATCCTGGGAAGGATATAGGATACTTTTATCTCGGAAATCATCCCTTAAAGGGGTGAAAATGAGGATGAAAGTTTGTATGGGTACTCAAGCTAGGGAAGCCGAGCGAAGCGAGGGCGAGTCGCTAGTATTTTAATATACGTGTAAGCTATGTCACGAAATCACAAATGATGCTTTTTTAAATTTATATTATATCAATATTAATTTCAGTTTTCTTCTAATTATATTGACACTAGAAATAACTAATCAGGTACGTATTTTGAAAAAACAATCCTATTCAGTAATTTTTAGTAAATTGAAGTCGTACTTATTGTCATTCTACAATCATTGATGTATAGAGATTTTAAAAATTCTATTAAAATAACAAAAATCATCATATCAAAGAACCATAATAATAACATTATGTATGTCATTCTCATATATTTTTTAAGTTTTTTTTTAAGTTTTGGAATGATATCTTGTCTAAGCCCCCAAAGTTTTATGTTTTATATTCCTAATTTTTTAGATTGACATCAAAAATTTAAATCTATTTATCTATACATCAGCCATTAAATCCTTATAAATATTCATAATCAATTCTTTCCTCGATACTATTTTGAGATATACTATGTTTCTTAATCAACTTAGCTCATACGCGCTCGTTGCAAGTTCGTATCACAAAGGTACTCGTACGAATATAATTTTTTCGTTGTACCCGACTCTGAATTTCGTGCATTGTATTGTCTACATTCTACAATAGAGCGACGTGCTACTCAGTTTTAGTTTGCCAGTTTTACTTTACACTTAAGTGATGACACAATGTGTACATTTCTGTATACAGCCTTTGTGTTTATTTAAAAATTAAATAGCCTTTGTTTAAAAATCAGATAAATTCTTTGTATTTCAACACTAGCTATTAAAAAGCTTATGCTGCTTATTGTTATGTTAAAACTAAATAAAGAGAAAATTATATTTTATTTGAAAATATTAAAAATGTGCTTGAAAAAATTAAAACTGAAACTAGCTAAATCTTCGATAGGTATTCGTATATCCATACAGTATGTTACGCACGTTAGGTTCATCCAAATAGTGCTTTAAATATTATTATGTGTTGTACTCTAGTGTTGTTGGTTACATTTCCTTGTTTTAATATAATATTTTCCATCGGCTTCAAATATAAAGGAGGTTCTCTGTAAAAAATAATAAAGATACTTTAAAGGGGTCGTCATCCCTTTTAATTTCTTTTGTGTAAATTCTAACTCTTTTAACTCTAACTCTTTCGTTTTTCTTCTAATTTTGATGTAATTAATCTCATTACTATTATAAATGTGAAAGTTGGGATGGATGGATGTTTGTTACTTAATTACGCCAGAACCGCTGAACAGATCTGGATGAAATTTAGCACAGAGATAGATTATAGTCTGGAATAACATATATATAGATTAGGTACTTTTATCCCGGAAAAGTGTACGGTTCCCGTGGAATATCCATATTAACCGGTTAAACGTACCAAGGGATGAAACCGAGCGAAGCGAGGGTGAGTCACTAGTAAATAATATATGTAAATAGTTTTGTTTAGCTCAAGAATAATATAAATAGTGAAGAATAATTCATTTAAGCTGAAGGTAGCTCATAGCTTGGTATAATTAGTAGTTAAAGGTAAAAGAAAATGTTTAAAAAAACCTAGTTACTCTTAGGTTTTTCTAATTATATGTTTATAACATGAAAGTTTAAATTAAATGAAATAATTAATAATTCATGACTGTAATACATAATCTAATGTGGGAAAATGAAAGTTGTGTATTTGTTTGTAAGCTTAGCAAAATTTGCATACACAGCAGGCACATGAGTAGGCTGGAGTGAAATGACAAAGTTGTTCGTATAATGAAGACGAGGCTATGTCGGTGATCCGACGTTCGAGAACTTCAAACAAACCACAACCAAGAGCTAGCTTTCGAACTTGACTTGTTGCCGACTTATTCTTACTTTGAAGTCTGTCGTAGCCTTTTGTTTGACATTTTATAGAACTGTATCCAAAAAAACATATTGTTTTAAAATAGAGAAGAGCTGCTTCTAAAAAACATAATTAAATAAATAAATACCAGCTTATATATTGGTAATTGCAGTGCTTATAAAGGAAATTAAATGCTTTAAAATCTTGGCGGTAGAAAATATAACAAAATTGATAAAGGCGATCTATACGTATAAATACATATTATGTCTATTAAAAATTATATTACTTGCATGCCTAAAATGGATGAAACTAAGAATAAATAATAAAAGATTTGTAAAGCAGGTGTTCTAAGTAAATTTTTACAATAGGCTTTGTTTCATTCGATGGATGTATTGGGATAAAAGTTAGTAGTTTTAATGTTACTATTAAGCTAATTTTATCTGTCTTGTTTTCTGTTGCTCCGTGAAAGGAGATCAAACAATTTTGTTTGAAATCACATATACGTTTTTATTTTAAATATTATTAATTAGTTCCCGTGGGATAGATTTGTTTTTGTCTAGGGATGAACCCGAAGTTAAGCGAGGGTGAATCGCTAGTATATAAATATATTGATTGAAGACCCATTGTAATGCAATGTATATAAAACCTATAGATTTATGTGTTTTGTCATATTGTGATCATAACCATAGAATGTTTGATTATATTACTAATAAATGATTAATTCAATATTCAGTTTGAATTAAATTGTAATTCAATAACTAAAATGATAGGAATATAACAGCTTAATTGGAAAGATTTGATTATTTGCTTTAACGAACTGGTTTTACATTAAGTTAGGGCGAATATTGAAAAGCTGCATAATATAACTGTAATACGTGGTGATATACTCGTTATTTTGTAAAAATGCTGCTTTAAATAAAGTGTATGTAATACTATGTGTATATTATATAATAATAAAATAAAACAATGCACCCTCTTTATTATATGAGATATATTTTTAAATATGAATATTAACATTCTTTTATTTTTTATAACAATATTATTCTTAACGTGTTGTGTTATTTTCTTCTTACATTTACATAAACCATATATTAGTGTAATTATGGCTATTTTATTCTAAAATAAGTGAATTTAGAGCTCTTTATAGAATTTATAATCGCATCACATAATACCTATTTGTTCTTGACGAAGTAAAACTTAAAATTTTTTGGTAAGCCATAATAAATTTATTATATATTAATTAAAAATATTCCAATAACACATTTAACTAAAAAAATGATTTTAAATTAATGAAATATTCATACTTATTTTATATTCATATTATAATTATTTATAACTCTTTAATGAAATCATAAAATAAAACTAACAATTTTATTAAATATATATACAAGTATACATAAAAGGCTGATACAGAAGCAAATTGCTTCATCTTTTACATTATTAAGTTGCTAGCACATTGAGAAGATATATCTTTTCCTATAAGATTGTACTGAGATATGAAACCTATAAATCACGTACTGGTCATTTCATTTCTCCAGTCATGATAGAAACCATCCATACGAAAATATAGACTGTGTAATAAGTATCTATTCAGTATATTGTATGAAGGATCATAAATGTTAATTATAACATTTCACTGTTTTTGTTTCATATATTATTATTAAAAAAAGAAAAAACAATAATAAAACTTAGGTACAACTTTGACGAATTAACTTTTATGTGACAAAATCACACTACAGTCTAGCTTTTTTGGATTTGGATAAACATTTAAATCGAAATCTCTAATATTAGAATAATTATGACATAAGTATAGGTAAATTAAGTATAGTAACATAGCTTGTTTAACAGGTTGTTAACAGCTGAAAATTTTACAGGTGTTTAACAGGTGAAAATTTTACAGGTGTTTAACAGGTGAAAATTTTACAGGTGTTTAACAGGTGAACATTTTAAATGATATTTAATAATATTTTACGTATTAAATGCAATTATTTTATTATGTATTTATTTTATTTTTTCATGTATATTTTACTAAATTTTTTATGAAGATCAATTCATAGATAACCAACAAGGGATTGTGAGATACGAAAATGTTTCTTATATCGCAGCGATTACATAGATTACTTTATAATTTCTTCTATAAAAAAAATATTACAAATAATTGAGATGTACAACAATTAATCAATAAAAAATTTGTACTTTAATTTTGTATAAAATATTAATTAACAAAAATGGCACTATAAGAAATTATTTTATGATAATATATGAATAATATTTACAAATAAGCTGACATGTTTATTAAAGTTGTTGAGAAAAAAAATGTAAGATTATTATTATAATATGGCATCTTTTTTATAAATTTTATTTACATTAACGGTAAAATTTAAAGACAGTATTGAATTTCGTTTTTACTGTAATAATAAATAATCGCGATAACACGAGGAGAGGATATTAAAACACCGGAACATTCGCATCAATATCAATTTCGAGCCACTTCAAAACATTCAATTAATAAGGCTTAAGCTGATCGTCCACTAGATACGATGACTGTTACAGTACATTTTATTCATCTTTTATTCCTTGAAAATATATCAAAAATATATTAAAATGTAGATCATTGTAGAAACAAAATAAGAGGACATCTAACATAAATATTCACTGTCGATAAAAAATTTTGATAATTTTTAAGAAAACGCGCGTTTTAAAACCATTGGACGATCAGCCTTACTTAGATTTTGTATCGTATATATTGAAAATGGATACTTAAAACATTTATGAATTAAAATGTAATTATTTGAGTACACACGAGTATTGGGGGTTATATAGGTTAATAGAATAAGTGATTTAATCTTTTAGAAATAACAGATACGGTTAATTTATTATGTTTAGATTTTTAGACAGTAATTACGACAAATAAATTATAGTATAAATAGTTGAAATTAATATAACAATAGGTTTAGGATAACAGCAGTTATTGGAAATGATGTCCCGCGCTTCGGTCTCTAATTTATTTATTATTTTGCGGACTTTATTACTTATATTCTGTTTTGTTAGAGAATTTGACGTATTCAATAAATTTGTTTTGTTTTTATTTACACTAACGTCATGGTCGTGTGTTAGATAATTTTGTATTTTTATCGTGTCTATGATTGTTTCTTTATCATCTTCATCATCAGATTTTTCAGCAGAGCCAAATTGATTATCGGGTCCTTCCATTGGTGTTGAGTATTTGTAGTCTTCTCTTTTGGTGGTTGGATTGCTCATAGATGGTCCAAGTATCTCTGAGAAAAAAAAGTATCTTTTAACTAATTAACTAAATTAACCTGCTTTTTTAACTAATACTAGAAAGAGAGCATAGGTTTGTTTCTAATACTAGATGTAAAATTATATGTATTATGTAGACTACATTTATACATTTTTATCAAATTTTCCGACAAAATGGTTGGTGAGCATTGTGTAGGAATTAAAGTTATCAAACTTTGTAATACTCTTTCTATTGTTAGCAAATATCAGCTTACTTATATCTTTTAACATTGAACGACGTGTATTTGAACTAGTGACTTTAATGCCGTGATCCATTTTTACGTAAATGATGTTATTGGAGATTTTTTTAATTTTATAATTCTTTGACTATTAAACTAATAATAACCCAAGCTTCATATTTATATAATATATATTTTTTGTTGTTATATAAACTGTTTGTCAAACCTGTATAACAATTAGCTATTACAATCTGCCCAACCATATATAGTCAGTTTTTTTTTTCATTATAAAAATTCTAAAATCGTCAATCATCATCAATATTGAATAAATATTATTTTTCTTGTGTTGACTCTTTGTCAGACCTGTATCAAATAAATATTATTAAAATATATCTAATCATTCTCAGTCGGTTTTTTAAACTATAATAAAATTCTAAAATTATCATCAACATTGAATGACCCTATTACAATTATTAATCTTACAAATATTATAAATGTGAAAGTTTAGATGTTTGTTACTCAATCACGCCAGAACGGCTAAACGGATCTGGATGTTTGATACAGAGATAATTTATAGTCTGAAGTAGCACATATGGTACTTTTTGTCGTAAAAGTGTACGATTCCCGTAGGATAGATTTGTTTTTGTTTTTCACTAGGGACGAACTTGAGCGAAGCGAGGGTGAGTCGTTAGTATAAATATAAAATGAAGGTAAATTTCATGTATGTACGTTGCAAATGCAGTATTCTGAGAATAATTTTGTTTTCAATTACTGAAATTTAATGTATTCCTTAATTGCAACTCACGTATTTGATCAGTAACAGATCTTAAGCTAGGCTTATTTATGGACTGATGCACATATAGGTCACACAGTGCATATAGTACCTAACCATTAGTATTAAGCTTTCAGCATCTAAGTTCATGGAAACGTAAATAAGCATTAGACTACTTACTACTTATTTAGATATAACATAATTATTAATCATTTGAATGATAAATTTAAATATTATTTCAATTTTTTTTTAATAAAAATGGTTGTCTGTCGTTTATACCATATTATAGATATTACTTCTAAGTAAGGATCACATCTGGGGTAAGTAGTCTCATCACTCGTATCCAAAGCTCGTGTAAAGCATACGAAATGGTACTACACAGCGTGGCTTTTTCTTATAATTTTACACCAAACTGGTTATTAAAGTCAACATAACATTTGCTTTGCACAGGAATCGAAGCTGCAAGATTCAATCTCATATAAATAGCAATGCTTTTGAATATACCGCGCCTATATTTCTGATTTTTAAATATTTTTTTAAGGAGTGTCCATCTTTGTCCCTACCAATTGTATAGAATTTGTTTTAATTCACATTATTTCCTCTAAAATAAAAGGTCCCATTAAAATCAGCCTAGCCATCATTGAGGTGAATGGCACGGTCAAATAGACTGATTGAAAAATTAACAAAGTTACTTATTTAGTTTTTATTGCACCCTAAGCACAATTTTTAAAAACGATTCTGTACATAATATATACATAAGTGTATATGATATTTTATGGCATATAATAAAATTATTATTTATTTTGTCTTCTCCTTCCCCTTGTTACTACACTACGCTACACAGCGTGGGCATAACAATTTTCCTTCTTAAACTTCCCTCTATCCTTGTCCGTCATCACAGCACATACAACTTTCACACACATATCCTCTTTCAAATATCTTTTTATACCACATTCATATCTAGTACCTATCCTCTTGCTTATATGCCTTTCTTCCCTCCTAATGATTTATATTTATGTTGTTTATATATTTGCAAATTCACAAAAATACCATAAAGGGTAATAGATAAAATTCTGAAGATAACAAACCGTATAGTCTAATAACGCTGTCCACTTCGCCGAGCGAGTTTTTAGCGACGCATCTGTATGCACCCACATCGGCAGGCGACAGCTTGCGCACGGTCAGCGCCATACGATTCTCGAAGGAACTGATCATTGTGTTCACAACTTCAAACTTGTTTGAAGTTATCACCATTTCATCTACAAGAAAAAAAAATTTAGTTCTAAAGAATCTTTTTATTAGTGTAAAATGCTTAAATTTGAGTAATTATCCAATTAATATTTAAAAACACCAACCAAGTGTCAATTTCATGCATCGATAGTTTTGTATCACAGGTTTTATGTGTTGTTTTATTTCAGACCTTATTCTAAAATTATATCGGACATAAATATTATTGCGTTACAGTTAGAATAGTTCAATTTATTGTATTGAAATACAATTATTTTAACTCGAAAGGGCTGTCATAAACCGCTTATATTAATCTAATCTAATATATTTAAACGAGCAATTCTTGTATATTTATTGATTTATACCGGCGATCTCGGAAACGGCTCTAATGATTTCGCTGAAATTGGGTATGCGTGGGTTTTCGTGGGCGAAAAATCGAGAGTAGTCTTATGTCTGAGAAAACGCGTGTTCTCGAGTTTTCATGCAGTTTTCTTTCCCATTATTCCACGCAAAATATGGTCAATAATTTCTTACGCACAGGCATAAGCACGTGGTCAAGCGACCAAGGCGCTAGATTGACAATCACAGGTGTCCGGGTTCGAATACCGGCCGGATACAAAGTTTTTACTTTTGTTTTTTTGTATTTATTCAAGTTTTGAGTTTTTTTTTATCAAAAAATACGATACAACAAAAAAGAACTCCAGGTACTTTATATAATTATTCTACAATATGGCCCTAATTTGCAATAAATGCATTGCATTTACGCATTAATTAAATTTTGACATATTGTTTCTGAAAATTACTTTAGAAATATGTCAGAATTTAATTCAAGCAAGAGTCATTTTTAATTATATGACCACAATTGCTGTGAGTGCTGAAAATGGCGCTGTATTTGATAAACAGAGAAAATAGCACGTAAAATTTTTAGAAAAAGTTTATAATATTACCTTTCGTTATATTAAAATAAACTTTTTAGTACTCTACGTTAATATTTAAAGCAGAAAATATTAATTAACTTTTTGAAGGTAAACCTGAAGTTATTTATTTATTTATTTATTTATTATGGAAACAAACGGTATAAACAAAAAATATAGAATAGAAAAATTATTAGTAAAACTTAACCACTAACAATTTCCAAATTTACAAAAATACATATATCAAAGTTAGGAGAGAAGATGCAGAACATAATTGAATTAATAATATTAAATAAAACAAAAATCTAACAAATTAAAAATAAAGAGATAGAGAGAGACCATAATCAAACAATAAATTAATAATAAATTACTTCGTTAATAAACAATTAATTAAACTAGTTAATAATAATAATAAATAATAAAATCAATCACAGTTAGCATTATTTAAATTGTACATAACGTTAAATTTAAAGTTAAGAGGGAGATGAAATATGTCATAATTTATAAAAAGTTTATTGTACTGTATTGTTATGTAAAAATTAATATTATCATTTATTTAGCAATGAACTGTATAATTTGTTTTTTTTTGTTTTCGTGAGTAATCACCTAACTGGTGATTTCTTACGAAAACATTAAAAAAAACACAAATGAAATATAATAGAAATAAGATTTTGGAAAATATATAGAATCATTTGTAATGTAATGTTAGTCTATAAAATTATCGTAACAACCAAACTAAAACAATTTCAATATAAAAATATATTTCTTAAAGCTTTGAATTGTTAGAATTTCGTAACATTGAACAACAGTCCAGCATCTCAGGTAAGCTCCTTCCCTCTTGTCCGCAAGCGATAAAGTGAGTGACCGTCTTCAAAACAACCTCATTCGAAATATATTGTGTTGTGGATTTCTGCTACTGTATTTTGTTAAAGCAATATACTTTTTACAAGGAAAATATATTTAATATACGATATTTCTTTTCAAGTAACATTAATAACCAAATTATGTTAATTCAAATATTTAGAAACAATTTTATTAACTAAATTGGACCTATCTTAAAATATGTTAATAAGAATTATATAAATTCAGTAAGCATATTGGAAGTAAAACTCATTTGCTAAACAACTTTCAAAAGGAACCGATAAGGGCAGGAATGTCTTGTCTAATCTTAATTTCGATCGAAACTTCGGTTTGTTTACTCTCCAGTATTCGGCTTTACGATGTGCTGCAAAGATGGTCTCCGAACAAAATTACTTAGCAAACCCGCGCCTAACCCCTTGTTTCATTATAACAAGAAATTTCATCTCAATTAATGTCTAAAATAACATTGTAACACTCTTAATTACGCTCGAGTAAGGGCTGCTTAATTAACACTTACATGTCAGCGGCCCTAACATAGATTGATGACAAACGAAAATGACAACCCTGTATTGCCCGCGTTTCACTTGGTTTCAGTACGAGGCAAGTGAAAGCGCCAGTCACTCGACGTGAGTTTGAGAGCAAACAAAGGATTGATCGACGTACTGCGAGTTGTATTATAACCATACCATTACCGACGCAACTTGTAGGCTGACGTTTTAATGCGTTTTAATAATTAACTTAGTTGTTGAGGTTTAGGAAATAATTTAGACTTGATTTGTATCAAAAGACATTTCAACACATTCACTTCAATTAAATTTTGAATCTTAGTAGCCCAGTGGTAATGAGTTTGCTTGGAAACCTAAGGGAGGCGAGTTCAATCACCAAACGCAAGTCTCGCACGTGTGATATTTTCATGTGCGAATTATTTATAGCATAATTAAAACTCTGCTAACAGTGAAAGATAATATCGTGAGGAGACCTACATGTCTGAGAGAGCCCAAATAGTTTTCGAAAGACACTTGGCTAGCATGGTGGAATATATGCCCCGTAGTGGGATATTAAAAAAGGGCTGAATTATTATTATTTATATATGAAACGCTCGGCATATTTGAATAATTATTGCTAGCAAGATTGATGACATACAACAAGTAAATGGGACACACAATAAAATATTTAATACGAAATAAAAATGTACAATATAAAGTAAAAAACACGGTAAAACCATACAAGAGCGTTGAGTTGAAACGACATTAGGTAGCGAGTAGATGTAAGTACCGGTCATTGAGGTTGTTATGACTCTAACGAGGCGAAAGCTTACAGGTTGTGAATGTCTTGTATAAACTTGCTTCTAGGAAGTTTAATCGTTTCAATAATACTTAAATATCGATATTACGAACTCTTTTAATGTGTGTTCAAATAGAACAATAAAGCATTGTACAATTTTATATTTAAACTTATATGAGTATTTGTTAAAAATATATTATGTTGAAAATAAAACTTTGTCTCTATAAAAAAAAAACTTCTCATATGCTTTCTTTAAATAATTGGGCGTTAACTGAACATATCACGTATAAGTGTGAACTGATAAAACGCAATAGGTGTTTTTCTTCGACTATTTAGGTTAAAGTAAAAAAAAAATCGATGAATTTTATCTACATTGTATTATAAATATTTGTGTGTATGTAATAGCTGGATGAATCTATACTCTATACTAATATTATAAAGCTGAAGAGTTACTTTGTTTGTTTGGTTGAACGCAATAATCTCAGGAACTACTGGTTGGAATTGAAAAATTCTTTTTGTGTCGGATAGTCCATTTATCGAGGAAGGCTTAAGGCTACATACATCCCGGAAAAATGTACGGTTCCCGTGGGACAGATCTGTTTTTCTAGGGACGAAAGCAAAGCGACGGTTAAATCGCTTGCTTAGATATAATTTAGCACATAGATAGATCATGTCCTGGAGTGACACAGGCTACAGCTAGTATTAAAATTTGCCAAAAAGAGGCGCTGCCTGAATATTTGACTACTCTTTTATTTGTAAAAGTTTGTATGTATGTGTGTGTGTTAATGTTTGCTACTTTTTTATGCTTAAACGACTAGAAGCATTTGGTTGAAATTTAATAAACAGATAGACTATATCTTGGAGTATATGGGCGCACTCGAGTGAAACAAGGGCAAGTCGCTAGTAACATTATAAAAACCAAAGTTACACGTAGGTATAAGTAGGCAAAGGTAGATATGCAACCGAGTGAAGTGAGGATAATTCCGTAGTAAAACTAAACATTTTTATTCTAGAAACGACAAGCGTAATACGTCATGAAAACTTAAAAACACTAGGCGCTCTAAGCGCACTACGTCTACACTGAAAATTAAGCCGTAAATTTCAGGCGACAACTGCTGAGTAGAGAACTTTCCAAAACCGCCGACGGCTATAAGAAGAAATACGAAGTAACAGCTCGAAGCCTTCTCTTCTAGCTCATTACATTTGGTTTCTTTACTAAATGAATAGAAAAGTCTCTATTGCAAGGTATTTAATTATTAATAAAGTAAAATTTCGAGGATATAAACTTAATAAGTAAACGATATTTCATCCGCATATGCAATATGTACAATGGCGGTTTTGCCTTCGTGAATACGTAATGGTATGATTTGGAGCGGCTACGGCTACGCTACGCACAGATTTTCTTGACATATTCGTTGTTATAAGACCACAGAACGAGAAGAAAATGTATTATTTTATCACGTAACTTTAGCTGGTTCATTTTACGCGCGAATAGGTGCTAATGGATATTTCAGTGGATATCACGCGCGGTTTTATTATGATTCCTCAGTAGTAAAGTTCACATTTTTCAATGTTATTGAAAGATGACAGACTTTATGCACTCTAGTGTTCTTATACTAAAAGACAGTTGTGGGCTGCTAAAAAGGTTAAATTATATAATACACCTGTATAACAACTTATATAGTTAAAATTAAATAATTTAAATAATAATTAATAAAAACATTGTCATCTTATAATTAAAACAATTTTTCAAATACGATTTCTCTAAAAAGGAAAAAGATCAAGTAAATGTACTATCAAAATATTATTATATTTGCAAAAACTTCTTTAGGATGATGAAGTAAGCCTCACCTTACATGAATAAAATATGAATTCATCAGTCACATGAACGAATATCAGACGAGCGCTTTTTCGCCAACAAAGCTAAATAAAGCTAAAATGAATAAAATATTTTTATATGATCGATATTAAAAACATGACCACTAATAGCAGTTGCACTTATATCAAAATTTTCCAATTCCAATTAATTATCGGTGAACATGAAAATTGAATGTTTTTGTTAAACTATAAATCTATTTTAATTTTATGCATAAATATTAACCCTTCATACAAATATAGCAGTATTAATAATGTACGTCCACAATTATGATCTATGCACTTTAAGCGTTTCTGGCATATTACTGAATTAATTTTATTAGGCGACAATGACATTTTAATTTTTTTTTATTATAATTTTATGTAGTTATGATACATATGTTAGTAAGGCAATAATTTACGAGTTTTGGGATCAAAAAGATTATATACTTAAATATCTTTAAAAAAAAAGTACCTTAAGAAATTGTATGAAATAAAAACACATTTCGGAATGGATATAATTAATGTTATGTTATGCAATAAGTATTTTGTTTTGCGTTTATCATAACAAAGTATGTAAGTTAAATATTAGGCAATGTTAAGTGGTATTTATTTATAGGTATATATCTTTTTCTACTAATATTATTAATATGAAAAATTGACTCTTTTTGGCTTTCTTTTATCACATTTTTGTACAGCAACAAGTTAACGTTAATTTTGCACAAATATAATAATTTGTCAGCTGGATGATATAATAAGCTACATTTTATTACCGCCCATCTAATGCTTCCCGTAGAACATGAGTTCTATATTGTAAAAAATATTAAAGAAGTGTACTGACAGCTTCACTCCGTGAAGTATATTTTAAGTAGATTATAATATAGATGTTTAATTTCTTTTACTTTATATTATTGAAAACAGATAACAATCATCATCTCGATTCTACGAGTAGACAGTAAATAAATTAAGCTTCATATACAAAACGTAACGTTATCACTGGAATATAGACAGCCTATAGACTCAGTCTATTCTAAAACAATTACCAAAGCTACTGACACTAGCCTACAAGTGCTTTAAACACAAACGACCGACGGGAACAAACAGTAAACTGTATAAACGTCCCCGATAGAGTCGCGATAGCGTGTTGCTTGGTCCGGTTACTTAAGCGGAAACTTCGCAAATCAAAAGCCTTACTCAAGTTGGAGGAATGTTTGATCTGCCAACTAAACTTGCTCTCCGACTGTGTCATTTAACATTCAAGACTTGATGTGTTTGAATAGTAGATTATCCGAATGGATCACACTAGGTTTACTGAGTAAAGTCGGTAGTGAATGCTAGGATGGGAGAATAATTTGTACGTATAACCTATACTAATATTATAAACGTGAAAGTGTGTTTGTTTGTTTGTCCTTCTTTCACGTATTATAAATAAAAAAATAATATTTAGTTATATTGTAAAAAAATATCATTCATACATTAGTTATAGGTTTACGTTCTACTCCTAACAAAATAATTATGACTTAACGTCCTTAAACGAAATACATAATAGAGATAGTTTAATTTTCATTGAACACACAGGTTAATTTTAACCAACTTAAAATGCAAGCGGAGTCGCGTTTTGAAAGTAGTCAATATATGCATTTGTTTATTTTTTGTTTAATTTATACATTTATAAAATTACGATTTGTAAAAGCAAGAATTCGTTGATAATTACTTCAATTCTGGAGGGCTTCATAATAGGATGGCAGCGTTATGGTACATTCGCCAGATATAAATTACAAAAGCATTGTCGGTCGCCTTCATGGAGCAGTCGTAAACGCCGTGTCCACTGAAGTGGAACTAACGAGCATTGTCTTATTTTACCACAATAGGTCACTTTTCTTAAGGCTTAAACCCCGACGTACTCGTAAATTAAATCTTAATATCTCATTACTTGCAAGAGTCCCGCCTACGTTTGACTCTTGCCAAAAAATTAGACTAATTTTAAGGGGTGCAATTCATGAAGACAAATTGTGGTTACATTTTCATTTAAAAAAATTATTAAAATGTTATTAAAGTTTTTAGTACTTCATATAAAATTAGCACTAATAATTATTGGTTTTATAGTGGTGGGACTAGTATTGTATAGTAACAGATTAATGCAAAAGGTAGCGGATTTAGTTTTCATACAAGGTTTATGGTACTTTTTTTTTTAATCTTTATTTTTATTTAGGGACTTTTATCCTTTTAGGAAATGCCAGTCCCATCGTATTAACCTAAGTACAGCATCGCAACTAAATTATGGAAACTGGATTAATGTTGCAAAACCATATCTGCCAAAATTTTAACAACATGAATACTTTTTAAATTGTATCATTATAAAAAAAATACGTGTGTGTGTAAGTACACACATACACACATAAGTATGTCTGCACGTAAGAAGTTATACTTCTTTGGCGTAATAGACCAGAAGAAAAGCTAAAGATTTCATGCCGTATGACACAACTCTCTGTTTGTAAAAGAAATGCAGCTAACTTCATCATGTCGCTTTTTGGTTGTCGGTGTGCGCGCGCATCGTAAAAATTTTACTCTCATATTTTTTCGAAACGTGCCTAAAGAAATATAACTTAAAAAATTATGAACAGACAATAATTACTATATCTTTGATAAATTTACGATACATTTAATAGCAATAATTATTCTGCAGCACGATTTTACAACAACAAATCAAATAATAATAAACGTTTGAATTTTACACGCAGTGTTTCCCATCAGCAATCTAAACAGCAGCTTTAACATTAATTTTCATATTTCTAACATCAGAACTGACAAACTTCCATAACGTACTCTAATTTTTCTCATATTTATCAATTTAGTTTATCTAAATTTTCGAAAATCAAAATTTTCATACTCATAGTTTCATTCGTTTAGATTACGTATTTGTTGTCAGAAAATGGTAGAATTTTACTAAGATTTTTACAAATCTAGTTTTAAAAATCAAGGTATTCTTAACAATAATAATTATTAAGTAAAGCACTCTACTATCCTTAATTAGTCTCTTAAAAGCAATTGCTTAGGACGGTGGTAATGGAGTACGTTGCCATGGCAACCGAGTGATAGAGTCCCAAAGGAATAAACTCGTGACTTAACGCGAATGGACGGTATTCTTAGGATTTGTGACATAAACGGCTTATCACTTATATTGTAATAAAAGTGGAGATAAGATATAAAAATAGAGAGTATATAAAAATAGCTTATAGCAAACTAACAAAATCTTTTAAATAATATAGTCGTGTACTGTTCTTACACTTGCTTTAATGTTATGTTTTTAGTAACAATTGAGATTATTTTTGTCATTTAAAATATATTAACATATTATTATTATTTGTTTAATACTACCCAGGTATAATATCCTTAATTAAAGTCTTAGAGACATACAAAACCTTTAACAAATCAGTCTTGCATTATAGCAATATTTTTTTAATCTTCAATTCGTCAAAATTTCTTTTACAAATTGAAAGCTAAAAACGATTAAAATACTCATATTTTTCTGAGGCTCCGCCTGTGTAGTTTCTTAATGAATTATTTACTTTTATAATAATAAGCTTATGCTACATATTCTGATGTTTAAGCTATGTTAGTGTAAAGTTTCATCAAATCCGTTAAGTAGTTTTTGCGTGAAAAACTAAAAACATTCATACATTATATATATTTTTAGAATATGCATGTATTTAAAGTTATATATGTGTAGTGTATCAACTATCTGTTATCCATAACTCAGGCCTCGTAGCTTACCAGGAACTAGATGGTGCTGTATGTTAATGTCCCAACATATTATGTCATTGTATTTAGCCCCTTTTAACGTCCCACTGCCGGGCACGGGTCTCCCTTTAATACGAGGGGGATCAGGCCACCACGCTGGCCAAGTGCGGATTTTATATATGTATATATTATATTCTCATACGTAACAAACATAGGTTATAAATAGTTTATATTTATGATATTACTAGGATAATAATGGTTTAACATTCGTAAAATATCAAAGAGTACTAATGGTTTATTAATAATACTAGCGACTTAGGTACGTTTTAATTTTTTTGAGCGAAACCCTAATTTTTTTTCTAAAGTAGCGTAAGTTACTCCTTATAATATCAGCTATCTGCCAGTGAAAGTCCCATTAAAATTGGTGACAGACAGACAGACAAAAAATTTCTAAATTGTGTTTTTCTTATAAGTAGGTACCGTATATAATTCCATATGCATTTAGTATAAAGCTGTTATTTTGACATTACAAACAGACACTTCAATTTTATTAATCTGTATAGATTATCGTCAAAGAAATTTATAAAAGTACTTACTGTTGTCTTTGACCCAGTAATTGATGGACTTCGGTGAAGACTCCACGTAGCATTCTAGGGTTACATCGGTATTCAAGGGCGCTCCCACTAATTGATTAGGTACTTGTATTACCGGATGAACTGAGTAAAAATATATTTTTTTCATTAATGAAATAAATACGTAATAATAACATATTCACTTCAGAAATGGGATATTTTTTCTTATTGCTAAATTAACAGGTAAAATTAAACTACTAACAAAAACAACTAATTTTATACATACGTTACAGTATAGGTACATGAACTATTTATTAGTAAAATAAAAAACATATTTATTATTTACGTATTATATTATGTCGTAAATATTATAGTCTTATAATGTATAATCGTATTTTCTTCTTTGTGATAAAGAAAAAAGTTTTACTCATTCTAAATTTTTTGATGCACAAAATAATTAAATCAATGTAATTCATTTGGTTGTTAAAACTAATTGCTTTCTGAACATAAGTAGATTTATAGAATTCATATTAATTTGTTTAAACTTATATTCTGTAACTACATATAATAATACTCGTAGAAGTTAGAAAATGTTATTTCTAAATAATTAATTTTTCATTAAATATGACATATGCCCTTTTCAAAAACTTTAAACTTAATATCACTCCATAGTATAAAACAAAGTCGCTTCCCGCTGTTTATCCCTATATTTGCTTAGATCTTTAAACCTACGCAACGGATTTTGATGCGGTTTTTTAATAGATAAAGTGATTCAAGAGGAATGTTTATATGTATAATACATACATGATATAGTAGAGAAACACTGATAAATTTTAGAGGTTTCTAATGTGATGTCGTAAATAAACACTTTTTTTGCGTTTACATTGTAAACGCTGGCTGAACCCTACGAGATAGATCAAAATAATGTACTGTGGTATATTATACCTTAAAAAGATCTACAAAAAAGTCCGTAATAGTATATGTTTATCTCTTAAGGATAACATACTATATCCATATTACTATATCCAAGCTAGGGACGAACCCGAGCGAAGCGACAGTGAGTCGCTATTTAATAAATAAGATAAATAAAGTTTTGTACAACTATTTGATAATTTATTAAGATTTATGATTAAAGAAAACAATGACAATAAGAAAATAAAAGGATAATCTCAAAAGACCCCAGTAATAACTAGATTTTATTCACGGCTCATACGGTAAGTGGGCGGGAATAAAAGGTAGTATATGGTAGTAGGTATGCCCATCTTCATGATATAATTTATATCCTTGTGAAATTTTATTGAAAACTATTCAGCGGTTAAATTGTGAAAAGTTAACAAACAAATAGACAGAGTTACTTTAAAATTCATTATATTATTATGATTTAAAATACAAGAGATGAATAATACAAACAGAATAAGATAAAGTATTTGAAGTATTTGTCAGTTTTATTATTTGGATGACTATTTAGTTGCTATATATAAATCTGAAATTTCAATCATTGTGGTTGACGAAAAGCGCTAACAAAACCAGTGACGAAAAATAATTAAAAGGTAGTACGGACTGGCATTAAATAACATCATTAATAACGTGAAACCTCTGAAACTTGTCGAGATAAACAACAATTACAATGAATTCTGTAGCGAAAATTCTGTACTCTAACTTATTTAAGTTAAATATAGAAACACTAACGACTTACCCTCGTTTCGCTCGGGTGCTTCTCTAGATGCCTCATAATAGCCAATGTGCTAGCTATTACAGTCATAGCATAATCTGTCTGTCTACTAAACATTAAGGTACGTTCAGACACACGAACGGATACAAATTTTTATATTTATAATAGTAGTCTACCAATATATTTACATAATATATATTGAGTCTATCAAAATCAATAAAAACAGCCATATTTGCCAGTTTTTAAGTATTACTGACGAATCGCATTAAAAGCATTAAAAAGTTGAGAGTTGCTATTAAGAAAATTTCAATTTTTCAAATCAGAACTCTCTAAGTTTTTAAGAAAAATCGATTACGACCACAATTACGAATCTTTATGTGTATTTAAATTGCTGGGTAGTTAATTAAATAGCTCTTACTTTGCGAAAGGTCAATATTTACATAACTTAAACAGAGTGCTGAGTTTTACAAAAGCTACGTTAAATTCTTGGCATTTAAGCAGTATACGTCAGGTATAGGTATTATCTTGTCTTGAGATATTGATTGTATGATTAGATAAATGTTTGCTGAAACTATTTACTTTAAATCAAAATTATTTACATACTGGTAATTTACATTGTTATACTTCATCATAAAATAAGATAACTGTTACGAATTTAGATATTTAGACCCGGATAGACTATGGTGTGGAGAAATATATAGGCTGTAAGGCACAAGAATTGTAAGGCAACCATGGATGTGCAAATCGACGTACAGGACATACCGAGCAAAGCGAGGGTAAGTCACAAGTATTTAATAAGACATTGAAATATGTTATGTTTATTACTTACAGTGTACTTTAATCATAATCCTCTTGCTTATTGAAGGCGGTACTCCATTACTGGCGATGCACAAATATGCACCCATATCGGAGCGGGATATTTTGTTTAAAATCAGGACTTCATCTTCGAATACGGCCACTTTCAAAAATTCAATAATTTATTACTTTAAAAAATAATAGAAAATAATTAAAAAAATATATAATATTTAATTTGTATATTACATTTTATTTGGTTGAATATAAATATATTTAGAAATAAAAAATCTAAATTTACGAGAATCGAACTCGTTGTCTTGACATAAGTGGCTAGTCACACTCTTAAAAAATAAAATACAGACAAAAAAAAGATTAAAACTAAATGTACCTTTATTTTTATTGCCGTTCGCGTCTCTGATAACTATATCGGATCCGTCCTCCCTTCTCCACATTACACGCGGTGTGGGGATACCCCGCGCGTGACAAGACACTCGCACAGTGCCGCCTTCAGGCACCATCACGTCACCCGACGTCTCTTCTGCTACGAAGTCTGGTGGAACCACTACGTCTAGGTAACCCATCTATGATTAAAAAACATTTAGCAATTTCACATTTTCATGTAAGAGCACAAATGTAATCCTAAAATATACATACTTTTGAGTAAATAATTTTTTACATTTACAATCTCTTACTTAGTTACTTAACACAATTTGAATATGTGTCACGACCAAAGAGAAGTTCCAATTAAAATTTTCAAACTACAGTTTAGCAACATTTATATTACGACAAAATAAAATCTTTTTAAGCTATAGAATTATGTAAATAATTTACTAAGTATCACGTATTACTGTTGTTATTAAAAAATTTCAAGTACATATGGTATTTATATAATATAATAACGATACATATTTTGATGAAGTTTATTTAAAGTTAAAATGTTATATGTGATTTTTTATGTAACATAACTCAATTTTTTTCATTTCATGTAAAATAATATATGTAGATATAAAGCTTAAGAGTTTATTTGCACGCGCCCTATACATTATTTTTTTAAAAAACTTAATAAGCTATCTAGCAACAATAACCTTTAGGAGTGGAGCAATTATAAGTAAATAGAATACGTGGGCATAGCCGCGGGCAACGTTAGTCAAAAATAAATGTTAAGAAGACAGATAAAAATAAGATCAATCATATATGTAGGTTTCAGTGTACCGAATAATTTTTGAAACACATTACGTCAAGGGCGTCATGCCGTGTCGACGTCGCCGTCGAAGCCTGCAGCTGCACTGTCGCCGCCGGGGATTTATGCCGTTATCAGGCCGGGGTATAAATTACAGCGCACAGCAATAATTTAGGGGAACCATACACGAATCATTACCCGCTCGCTTCCCGCCACCGTGTAGTTTAATTCACTTTATCTCCCCAACGTTTATTGTAATCGGAATTTAATTTTCGAATATGTGCAGGCAATTTAACTTATATACATTTTCCTTTTATTTTATTTCGAATTTTTATATTTAAATACACAATAAGGTTCGTTAAAACTGTCAGTTATTTCTCTCATTAAGATACTTGTAAGTATCGACATTCAGGTTGGTCTCGATTTATGCACATCAAATTTTCGTTATTTATTCATTTAATATTTTCTATTTGAAATATTTTATGTTATGAAGACAAATATTAATGATGATTTCGAAATTAAGTGTCGATGGAATAATTACACCACATACAGATTTCTCTTATGGGCTTGGATGATGAATGAAATAGCCATAGCTTCTGCTCCAGTGGATTTATCTCATTCAGGATTTTTCATACATCTGACACTGTATTCGTGTGTTGCAATTTTTGTCGGTATACCACTAGTTTATTCGGAGATCTGCATAGCCCAATATACGAACTGTAACGTAGTGTCTACATGGAATTTTTGTCCAATTTTACGCGGTGTCGGATATGGTACATTTTATTTTGTTTCGTTAAAACTAGTTTATATGATGGTTCTTAGTTCATGGTTTTTGGAATATACATTTTATGCCGCTTTGGATCCCCCACCATGGTTTAGTTGTGATGGTTTTAACGACCCAAAATGCATGGTTAAAAGAGTCAACGTATCCTTATTTCAAAGATGTATAGAAGCGCAGAATTTATTTAACAAAGATTGTGGAATGAAAACGGCAAGCAACTACTTTTTTGAACAGGAAATTGGAAATAATAACACTAAAAATAAAAATTGTGTGCACCTTTGGAAGTCTATATTAGCTACACTTGTATCGAGCTCCCTACTATTTGTAATAATGATAAAAAAAGAAAAAGTTGTTAAAATACTTGTTAGAATGTTAGCCTTGTATGTGTTTTTTGTTTTGTTTATACTAAGTTGCGTAGCTCTTTCGTCAAACGGAACATGGTATACAAAAATTGGCATTTATTGGCTAGATATTCATTACGAGAAATATTTTTATATTGCGACTCAAGGCGCTCTAGCATGTGGAATTGGTAGTGGTGTCATTGGTTTTTTATCTCGGGACGTATTCTTCCGTAGTCCTGCCACAATGACCGCTGTGTCAGTGCCACTTTTTTCTATATTCGTTACTCTTTTACTAGCACTAATCTTGTTCAACGGTATAAAAACAGTGTCTTATTACCACGGAGAAGAGCAAGACATAATAGAAATGGGTGAGAATGTGTATTTCTATTCCTTTGCTTCAGTATCAGAAATACTGAGCTATTTCGATGATTTACCGCTATGGAGTTTTATTTGGTTTTCAACTGTGTTCGTGTGCTTGTTTATAAATATGATGATATTGTGTTTATTTTTATTAGAAATTGTGATAGCAAATATAAAAGTTAGTGAGAAATATAAGAATATGTCTTGTCTGATCGTATTATCGGTAACATGTATGTTGTCGTGTCCATTTTACTGTTCTGATTTAACCGCAGTTCTCGCAGATGTTACTCAAATTATTCAACTCACGACCAGCTTCTTCTTTTCCGTGGGAATTTATTGGATATACGGTTTCCAGGAGCATAATGTAGATATTATATTTATGATTGGAGTTAAAGCAAGTTACTTTTGGAAAATAGCTTGGGTAACTAATCCTATTTGGATTTTAATTATTATCTACATGAGATGTAGTAACCTTCTTGTAAAAGAGTATGATAATTCATACTACATATCATTATTTTCCATAAATTTGAACGAATTTTTGGTATACCTTTTTTTAGGTATTTACGTTATTATTATTGTTGTTGGAATGTTAATACAATTGAGAAAAAGTCATATAAATGAAGGAATACGTTTAATTTTTTCACCTCTAAGTAATTGGGGCCCACGAGATAAGATTTTGTTTAAAAGCAGAAATATGTTTGTACCTGAGATAATGACGCGGGAATTTCTGTATCGACAAGTAAGAATTCATGGCTATAGTCGGAGGAGAAATATTGTGATTAAACGACAATACAATAATGATACAGAAGAACAACAGTTATCTTTTGATGATGCCAAATGGAGTGCCATGACGTCTAACTAAAGTTAAATATATTATTATTAACATTATGTAACGTTATTTTTAGTTCTTATTATTATATTTATAATATTACGAACTATACAAACAAAATGTATTTTATAAAACTTAATGCCCGTGTAAAAAATATATAAATGATACGTGTATTGATATACGTATTGTAAAATTGACAAATACTCCTAAAAGTTACATACATAATATAATGTTTTTAATAATTTTAGTTTAGTTACTTCAATGTATGTATATTTACTACTTAGCACTATTATTGCAGTTTTAAGCATTTACATATATATTTTTTTGTTTTTGAGAAACCATGATTGTATTAGTCTATACCTACATATAATAAAATTCTATCCGAGTCGAATTTGTACATTAAATATTTTTTGGAAAATCTTAATGAAATAGTTATTATTATTGATACAGAGACCGGATCTATAATTTTTAGAATTTTGTCAGTCTGTCTGTCTGTATGGGAATGCATCACGAGAAAACTACCGGGCAGATTTTGATGGAATTTGGTATGATAATAGCTGGTTATCTGGGTCAATATATAGGATACTTTTAATGAAATATCTCATCTCGAAAAAATCTATACCTATAACGTGAATCGCTAGTGCATAAATATAATTTAATATAAATTCATTTACTCAGTCTTTATCGATTTTTATATAGTAATAATTAAACTAATGAACATAAAAATAATTTATTGAATACTATCGTAATAAATTTTAAATAAAAAAAGTAAAGAAGTGTCCCAGAAATATTTAATGCTTAAAAATATATAATAAATAAAATTGTTGGCATTGTCGGTTTACCTACTAAGGAAATGAATGTTGTTTTGATTTCCGTTTGGTACTTATCATTGTACCACCAAACTACCTGGCTTGCTTATTCAATTCTTTCTAAAATACTAATATATGTTTTTTTTTTAATAATTTATCGGTTAGTTAAACCCTCTCAACCAAGTTCCAAACACGATGTACTTTTCATATTTGAAAACGATTTACCGTTAACGTTTATATAGCATAAGAATTTATAAGAAATTTTGGCTGCTTTAAGCTGAGAATAACCTTTAAATACAAAGAGTTCTATTTGCTTAAAATATCGTAAAATTTGAAAAAAATCTTTCTAAATATTAACTATTAATTATGGAGTAATAAACATGTAAATACCTGGCTTTGCATAGGGTCTGTATTGATTTGACACATATACTTTCCCCTATCTTCCTCTTGTACGTTCTTAATGTGCAAATTCCAAACAGTCTGGCCGTTATGGGACACTCCCACCCTGTGGTTATTAGTTATCACATGGACGTGTATTGCTTGGATTGCTTTTGTATCCGCTTTCACCCAACCGACCTGAAAGTTGGTTAGGTAATAAAAACTTAAAGTTAATTGCTGTGTCGTTTAGTAGTTCATTAAATAGTTTTTGAAATTATTATAATTTAATATTAACATCACATTTAAAAATTGTTGACCTTTGTTAAAACTATGTTATAGCATTTTGTAAATTATACAAATTGTGTCATTTTAGGGATTGCATTTTCTATAATTATTATTGTTTTGTTTTTTAGCTTTTGAAAACCTATCAGCTAACCCTAACAGGTTGATGGAATTCAGCAAAATTATGATTACCAATATTAATATTACATCGTTTCCATATTTATATGGGACAACTCTTTTAGTAAAAATAATATTTAAAATTTAAAAAGATAAGCATAAATCGGTTCGGACATCTTGGAATTCAATCTATCAAAATTAAATTTATTAAGAAGATAAAATAAGTTTTTTTTTAAGTTAAACGGTTTTATTAAAAAGAAAGATAATAATGAAGTAGATAATGTACTTACAGCTAAAAGTAAATAGGTTGGTGGTCCTAGATACCAGTCATCACACCACTCTTCTCATCAATCTAGGGCATTGATCAGACTCAAAAATAAAATAGTGAGGCGCAGCATAACCTGAGTAAGTATGTAAATAGCGTGTATAATGATATAAGCGGTTGTCTGTTGATAGAAATTTCACGCGTCCCACGATTCCAATTTTCAGTCTGATCAATGCCCTAGATTGATGAGAAGACTGGTGTGATGACTGGTATTTAGAACCTAGTTAATTATTTTTAGCTTTTAGTACATTATTTACATAATTGTTTTCAATAAAACCGTTTAACTTTAAAAAAAATACTTATTTTTTTTAATTTCAAACTGTCTAAATTCTTTGATCCACCAGGCACTGTGTTTTACTTGTAAAACCCATTCATTTGATACCCATATTGAGGGGGTTGTAAAAAGATATGTAATCCGCCATTTTGTGATGGCGTCCATCTTGGATTTACAATGATACTGAATATGCTCAATTATATTGTCATCAGAACTAAAGATGTATACCAAATATGAGATCAATCTGTCAACAAGAAAGGGGTAAAATTTCAATTACTAAATTTGACCCAAACAAACAGGGCAAGCTAAATAAAACCGTCAAAAAAATATTTTAACACTTCGCTTTTTAATTATAAAATAATAAAACAATTTGCATTTATAAGCTATAAGCTTACTCTGTATCCCCCGAGGTTGTGTACTAAACATCTGAAAGTGGCATCTCGACCAATTGGAACGGTCAGGTTGGTAATGGGCTCTGCAAACTCTGGCTGGAACGCTTGACCTACGAATTACAAAGGCTATTAATAAACCGAATACTAATTAACATAATATAACAGATGATTGACTTATAAGAAGTGATAAAAAAATAACAACCATATTTTTATTATAGATGGAAAAATAATCCATAGTTTAATATTATAAATGTAAAAATAACTCTGTCTGTCTGTTACCTTTTCACGCTTAAACCGCTGAACAGATTTTGATTAAATTTTAAGAGGGCATAAATTGCATCGTACGGTCACACGTGACTACTTTTCCCAGTCCCGCTTACCATGCGAGCGAATCCGCAGGCAAAAATTGTTGTTGTTTAAAAAAAAAATAATAGCTTTTTTTCTTACCGGCTAACTTTGAATCGAGGCCTAGTATGGCTATAGTGAGATATAAAGACCAGCAAGACTCCTGCATATTTTTCGCCATGCCGCCGCGCCGTCAGACGCTAAAAACCCGAGATATCCATGTGACACTGCAAACGATTGTCGTTTTAAATAGTGAAATTACAATTGGATTTATCTCTGAAAATATTTTAAGCATAATATTAAATGACATAGAATGAGCTGAATATTTACAATTGGTTATATTGTTTCATATATCTCAATAAATTATATTATTCATACATGATATTATTTTTGTTAAATCATTTTGTACATAATAACATCATCCACATTACATTCTATACTACTCGTAGATATTTATAGATGCGAAAGTGACTATCTGTCATCTGTCAACTTAGCTTTCACGAATTTGCTGTTAAACTTTTTTTAATTAAAGTAGTTAAGAGGATACTTTAAAGCTTGCAAACGGACATAGGCATCTTTTTTTTTTAAATACAATACCATTAAGGATTGAAAAAGTAGGTATATACATGTAGTATGAAAATTTTTATTCCTTTATGAAGCCAAAAACACATAGAAGTATATAGAAGTAATACTGTTTAGGAAATAATTAATTTAAAAAAAAATACTCAAACTAAGTTAACTGAAATATTATAATTTATGTACTAATTTTTTTGTTTAGTTTTGAAAAAAAATAATAAATCTATACAGGTTAATAAAACTGAAGTGTCTGTTTGTAATGTCAAAATAACTACTTTATACTAAATGCATATAATATTATATACGGTAGGTACTAATAAGAAAAACACAATTTTAAAAATTTTTGTCTGTCTGTCTGTCTATTTATTCCGGCTAGTCTCCGAAACGTCTGGATCAATTTTAAAGGGACTCTCACTGGCAGATAGCTGATATTATAAGGAGTAACTTAGGTTACTTTTATTTTAGAAAAAGAATTAGGGTTTCGCTCAAAAAAACTTTAAACGTACCTAGGGACGCACCCGAGCGAAGCGAAGGTAAGTCGCTAGTCTATAATAAGAATCAGTGTTTACTCTAAGAAATTCAATTATTAAAACATCCAGTGTTCGTTCCTTATTTTCTTATAATTATGCTACACGAGAGTATTCGTCGACTGGAAGAGCTTCCGTACGACGCTTAGCGATTTGATCAGTCAATAATGATTCACTGTTATGAGTCTATCAACCATGCATATAGACACATTGACGTTACCGAAGCGTATACCAGTGTCGATTGAAAATGTGAGAGGATGCGATCACAGACCGGTAACTACTTTTCCGCAAAAGCACGATAATGCTAAAGAAAGATTCGAGAGTCACTTTAGTTATCAATACAGCTTCGTCGACATATTGAAACTACTACGATGGTCGCTAGCGTATTCTTCAATAGAAAAAGGTTCGCAGAATGTGTAATCTTGAAGATAAGTTGCTAAAGAGAGACGTTATTCGACATACTAAGCAGTGTCGATAGTAGGTTTTGTGTTTAACCGACTTTAAAAGGACAGAATGGAAAGAGGTATAAAATTCGCAAGTGTTTTTTATGTTTTGAAATTAATTTTCATGAGACCTCATTTTTTATACTTATAAATTATGATTTATTAAATAAGTATAGATAATACACGCACAAAAATAACATATTAATCTGTATAATGCGTAGCCTTTTCGGTGAAATTGAATTTTTAGTTTCTACTGTATTATACTTTTACGTAATATAGCACAACTTTTTACATTACAATTTTTATTCATTATGCAGTTGAACACTACGTACTAATATATTTTATGAAAACAAATGAAACCCCGTAGTTAAATACCAAGTGAAGATAAATATGGCCGCAAGCGAAATGTTATATTTGCCCAAAATATATGCGTAATTGCCATCACTCGATTGCAATAATTACATTACCCGTGCGAACGACTGATGTTATGTTATGGCATCGGTTCACAGCCACAAATGAACGCAAAATATTAAAATCAATGATAAATGTAGGTTGAAACTAATTATCTGAAACTTTTGACAGCGATTGTAAATATGATAACCCCATATTAAAAATAGATATTAATTGAACAGCACTAAAATTGCTTCTAGGGAATGTCATTATAATGCAAGTGGCGTTATTTTTTGATTATTATGTACTAGCGGCTCACCCTCGTTTCGCTCGGGTTTGACTCTAAAAACAAAAACAAACCTATCTCACGGGAGCCATACATTTTTCCGAGACAAAAAGTAGCCTATTTACTATTCCAGACCATAATCTATCTCTGTGCCAAATTTCATTCAGATCCATATAGCCGTTCTGGCGTGATTGAGTAACAAACATCTTTCCAAACATCTAAACTTTTACATTTATATTATGAAAATTATTATTATAATAATTAGTAAGATGTTGTTTTTACACCCGATTGGATTCGAATTTCTATAGATTAGTTAAAAAAAATACTATCTATTTAATTTCTAGAAACAAACAAACTGCTTTAAAACTGAATAGGCTAAATAAAATTTTAAATTTAAATTATATCTGAATTTACAATTAATTAATTATTGTCATGAAACTGTAAGCAATATATCGGCATGAAATAAGTATTTTAAATTTCTTTCTTTTTCTATAAATGATAATTTTATTATAATTTATATTACGTCATTGAATTGACATTGATTATTATGATTTTAATATATTATTTTACACAAACAAGACCTTATTAAGTAAATAAATATAGAGATAAGTTTATGTTACTTAATCATTTTAATAGTTTATAAAATTAATTAACATTACAAGTAGAAAATAATATTACTGTGTGTCTGTCTGTCTGTGACCGCATCACGAGAAAACCACTGGACAATTTTTAAGGAAATTTGATGGATGATGGTAGCTGGATATCCGGATCAACATATAGGATACTTTTTACTGCCGAAAAATATCTCATCTCTGAGAAATCTATGTATTCAGCCCTTTTTAACGTCCCACTGCTGGGCACGGGCCTCCCTTCAGTACGAGGGGAATCAGGCCATAGTCCACCACGCTGGCCAAGTGCGGGTTGGCAGACTTCACATGTCTTTCGAAAACTTGCTAGGTTTTCTCAGACATGCAGGTTTCCTCACGATGTTTTCCTTCACCGTAAGGCAAGTGGTAATCATGGTAGA
Organism: Fabriciana adippe; assembly: GCA_905404265.1. Classification (NCBI taxonomy): domain Eukaryota; kingdom Metazoa; phylum Arthropoda; class Insecta; order Lepidoptera; family Nymphalidae; genus Fabriciana; species Fabriciana adippe. Next base: position 10,812,699 of record FR989985.1, read on the forward strand.
AATGATTCGCACATGAAAATATCAGAGGTGCGAGACCTGGGATTTGAACCCGCTTCACTCGGTTTCCCAAGCGAGCGCGTTACCACTGGGCTACCACTGCCTTAGAAATCTATATTAAACGTTAAAACGTGACTAGGGACGAACCCGAGCGAAGCGAGGGTTAGTCGCTAGTGTGCTATAGATAAAATTGACTTTATCGTAGCTTATATTGTTTACAATTGTCTAATGTCTTTCTTGGTATGTCATTTGATAGCTCTATGTACGTTTTTTATTAAAACCAATTGACAAATAAGTAGGTATCTTTCATGACTCTTTATTAATATTTAGCTAGTGAGGTTAGTGCATAATACTGATGTTTTATAGTTGGTAGATAATTAGTGTTCCATATTATACTAAAATTATGTTATTTAAATAGTACTTGATTTTAGTTTTTTTTTTGCTTGACTTATCGAGCCTTTTTTACATTGAAAGAAAATAAAATAATAAATTTTACTACATTCTTTTCTTTCAGTTGACTTCGAGATACTAAGTGCTTGATTGTGGTTCACAGGATTGCTTTTTATTAGACCAAGATTCTAAGCATTTCTTTTTGTTTTGGTAGACTAAAAATTAATATATTTGGGAAAAATTTATACATTTTATAGATAAAATAATAATTTTCCCATTCGGGGAACGAACCCGCAACTATCTTCGTACAAGTTTCGGGCCAAAATATTTCGGGAAACCGGCGTAAATTTAACCGTTTCGCAAAATTGGACTACTATTAACTAAAACAAACTCAGACAATATACAAAGTGTATATTTTTGTTACTCCTTCACGAAGCACGAAAAGACTGGACAGATGAAATTTAGTGTACAAATAGACTATGACCTGAAGTAGCACATAGGTTATTACTAGGAAATCTAAAGTCGCATCCGAGCAAAGCTACAGTAGAGTAGCTCGCTATTGATAAAAATAAACTTTAATAAAATAAAATGATTGTAAATAATAGATTATTATACATACATATTATGTTTAATTAGTTTTGTATGAAAGCACACAGATGCGTTTCCCAAGTAAAAAAATGTTACATTAATTAGTTAGCCTATTTTATTGCTAACAAGCAATATGCGGTAAAACATCTTAGAAAATAATATTTGATTCACTTTTAATTTTTATACTACTTCTTTTGTTTGTTCAAGTATTTAGTGGTTTAAGAAACAATAAGTACTGAGGTATGCTCTGTGCGTCTTAAGTTATTAACATCCATCGAATGTGTTAAATTCCATTTAACTTCCTTAAGCAAATATGTGCCCATACGCTGTTAAGTTACTGTTACAACAGTGTACTTCGAAACAAATAAGAAAGTCTGATATTTCTTATAATACGTATATTGTATAGTGTTAAACAGTCTATTAGGTTTTTTAAATGTAATTTACTAGCGGCTCACTTTCGATTCGCTTGGGTTCGACTCTAGAAAAACAAAATCAATTCTATCCCACGAGGCCCGTGCATTTTCCGGGATAAAAAGTAGCCTATGTGCTATTCCAGACTGTAATCTATCCCTGTGCCAATTTTCATTCAGATCCGTTCAGCCGTTCTGGCGTGATTGAGTAACAAACATCCATTCAAACATCTAAAGTTTCACATTTATAATATTAGTAAGACTAGTAAGATATATCTTTTATTTTCGAAATAAACATAGGTACTGTTGTGATAATTTCAAGTTTAAACTAGTTCAATGGTTTTTGATATGTTTATATTTGAGACCTACTCGTTTTTTTAGATTTTGACAGAATACTCGTATGTCGAAAATTCTTAAACGCATAGGTTTTGTGTAGTTTTATAGTATAGTATAGATGCATATATACTATTTTGTTCTTCAGATAAAAGTTAGTTACAACTTAGTTTTAGTACCTGGGTGATCGCGCATTGCTCGGCGTAGGCGCTAGTCCAGTGGATTATCCATTAGCCACAATGCAAGTGCCACAAAAATTTACGAGATGGCGTTATATGACATTGTCTGCTTGAAAGTAGATAGAAAAAGGCTATAATAAATAGTTATAAAAATATTTTTTTTTTTATAACGATTATTACTTTTTAAAAGACACCTTATAGATAAACATATAAAGCAAAACCTTATCTAAATACAAAATTTGATCCAAATCGTTAGAGCCGTTTACAAGAATTGCTCATTTAATGTTATTAGTTATATTTAAATGTAAAATATAAAAACAGGCGGTACTATAGTCATTAGCTTAATCTTATCATCCTTTCATAATATTTTGCTTTTTCATGATTATTATAAACCTGCCTAATGAGAAGTGAATGGGTTAATGGGATGTATTCGCTACTAAGATTCCCCTAAATTATGAATTTTAGTATGGTTCATTTATGACAACTAGTGATCGCCGCGTGGTTGAAAATCAACCATAATTCATTAAGTTTATATTTATTGTCTTACGTATAATACAATAGTAATCATTTCTCAATTTGATCACAGACTTTAACAATAAACAAAAGAGTATATATGCGTGTGTGTGTTAAATACATGGCAGTGTGTGTAATGTTTTTTTATTGATTTAATAGATTTTTATGCATAATTTTAAAAAAATATTAGCTTTCTGCACTCCTCTATATAAAATATAACTGTGGAAAATTTCATACTCCTTCACGTATTAGTATATAGATATCATCTACAAAACTCCTTTCCACTGTTCTTCAGTATGTAAGGTGCAAGCAGAGCATATGGTAAAAGTACAGCGCGTAAGGAAAAGAGCATGTATAAAATAAAAAGTATACATTGAATTATTTGAATGTAAACTTTCAAGAAACTTAGTAAACGCACAAGTGTTTAAGCGTAAAACTAAAGTTTACCTAAAACATTGCGCATGAAGTTTGTACTTTAAAACATAGAGCTAGATACGTCTCTGCGGCCTAGTAAACACGTTTTACGTATTGCATAAAATATACATTAAAATCGTTCTGAATTTTGGAAAAAATGTTTTTGTATTATTTATAATATAAAAAGGTTGTGCAATTTTAAGTTTATTATATTTTTTAACGTTGGAAAATAAATTTACGCTGCATACATACAAGTGGTTATGTGGGACTTGCCGTCTAGAGAAGTCAGTACTACCCACTAAAACCCAACGGAACCCTCCCCGTCCTAATGGAGCGTTGGAGAATCACTAACGCACTTAATCACCACGCCTCGAAAGTTACCGAAGTAAACCACAACAACCAGGGGGTTGCTCCTACGACCTACTCTGCTATCAGAGAAGTATTAGGAGTCACCTATTGCATTTTAGCATCACGTAAATTGCCTGACGCTAGTGATCCCCCAAAAACTCCAACGAAAATGTGAAATATATTAAAACCCCTTTTTAAACCCCAAAATATAATGCTGCTTATTAACAAAACAACAAGTGAATTAGAATGAAAAAGCTTTGTATGAAAATATCACATTATTAACACATTACAATTTGGGATTTAATGTCTACGTATTTATTAAAATATGAAGCTGAAGATGTTATTTCTTTGTTTTGTTGTTAAGGTAGGTCAAATATTATCTTACTTGCAAAGTGCATTCACCTTGTCGTGGTGGGGGAGAAAGGGGGGGGGGGGTCATTAGCGTCCGGCAATCAAGCCGGACGCGAAGCCAGGAAATGCACCGGGAAGCGGCCCAACTCGGTGGGCGGCGTGCTATGCGGGTTGCTCCTAGTACTTCTGTGATAACAGAGTGAGCTATTGGGCAACTCCATAGCTCTTGTGGTCTGCTTTGGCAGACCTACCGTCGGGGAGTCGTGTTTAAGTGCGTAAGTGATCCTGCAACGACTCAATAAGACGGAGAAGGTTCTGTTGGGTTTTAGTGGATAATACTGGTTTTTCTAGCCCCACATAACCACCTGTATGTATTACGGGTGGTATGCGTAAATGCATTTCCAAAAAAAAAGGTCAAATACAATCTAAAGACTATCTATATCTAACCTCACGCTATAAAACTCAAAGCCAGAGATATGTGAGCGGAGTCATGTCTAAATGCTAGTTTGTATATAAAAGGCCAGTCATTGGTTTTGACGTATAGTGACAAATATAGTAACATTTTAATAACACTTGCGAGTAGCGATAAAAATGGCTAAAAATGGTTTTTATATGACAAAAAAAAGGAAATGCTCATACAAAAAATATATTTTGTATCGTAGTTGTTTTAAAAGAATGATAGTAATAGTAAGTCGGACAAGCTTATTGCATTCCGATACACTCGTAACAATGAGGGCTGTTTTATGCTACGCGTATGTATTGAAGCGCAGTGGTACAAAACCGTTGCCGAAGCTGTGGTTAAAACTATTCACAATAGTTATAACTTCAAAAAGCGGCAGGGTTTTGACAAATATTTTCATTTTTGTAATAACACGTAGCTAGAAAATATATTAATATACGTTGATCATGTATTTAGTGGTTTATTACAGTTTTTAATTTAATTACAGTAACAAATCCTTCAGTTTAAATTAATTTGATATTTGTTTTTTATGTTTTGTTTTTTAATTAAAAAAAAATTGTAAGTCAATTTAGTAAAGCTATAATCTTAACATTTTATTTATTTTAAATTCTTCCAAAAAAATCAATGTAACAAATTTCTTTAAATTAATAAAACTGTTAAAATTTCTACTTAAATTTAAACAATTTATTACAATTTAGTATATACTATATTATGTTCTTATGTATACCAAATTATTCCAATATTTTTAATTTAATTAATATTTACAAAATATGTGTTCCCTGGTTTTATAAATTAAAATATTTTATGTTAATTTAGTAAATCTATGATCTTAATATCGTAACTTAAGTACAGATTCATTTATTTGAAAATGCCCTACAAAGTTTTAAATCTATACTAATATTATTAAGAGTAAAGATTTTTTTGTTTGTTTATTTGTTTGTACCGAATAGGCTCCGAAACTGCTGAACCGATTTAGATGAAATTTGGTAAGAAGATAGTTTGAGACCCTGAGAAGGACATAGGGTAGTTTTTATCTTGGAAATTATCCTTTAAGAGGGTAAAAATGGGGATGAAAGTTTGTATGGGAAAGCAACCTAGAGACGAATCCAAGCGAAGCGAGAATGTGTCGCTTGTATAATATATGACATTTATTAATATTTTATACTTTCAATTAAAAATATTTTTGTTTAATAAAATTATAATATCATGAATGTGAGACAAAATGCTGTATTATTTAGTTGTAAGAGAATTATCAAACCAATGTTAGAAAGTTTTAAAATAGAAAAGCTCTACCAACTCTCCATGAACAATGCAAACATAAATATTGTTACTGCCTCTATATCATATACTTCACATTCTACACTATATATTATTAATATTTGTATATCTAGAAATAGTACTATTAATGGTGGTAAAATTTAAATATTAAATATTCTATATAATAATGTAGATTCTTAAATGTAATTAAAATTATGATATCAGCATATAATATATAATCGATAAGCATTAAAATTAAAATCTTGATTTTAAATTTATAATTATCCATAATGTATATACTTTAACTAAACACCACTCAAAAACTTAATAACACAAACAAAACTTCAGCCAAAGAAATCCCGACAGCTGGAAACATATTCATAACTTTAAAACTTTGAAGTAAAAATAACTGAAAGCTCCAGGCATGTAAGAAATGGTCAAACTTACCTTAAAATACATGAAGAAAGTAATTGTTTAATAGGATTTTTGTGTATCACTTCGCGGTTGCGTGTAAAGTTTTGGCGTGGTTACGGGCGGCAGCGTGCGCTCGATGCAGACGGTTGCGCGCCACACACTGCCGGTTGGCTCATTGAAACCTCAACTCGACCGTTATTCTTACGCACAGCCGATGGAAGATCATACGATAGATTTCATTGCCTACTGATATTATCGACTTGGCAAATGATTTATTATTTTCATTCACAAACTGGTCATTCTACGATTCTATTTCCTTGTTTCAAATGAAATATAAACAATGTAACATTATAGGTTATTTATATGTATGCATTATTCAAAGGATGATTGTTAAAGTTCTAGATTGGTTACATAAAACACGTACTGATTAAAACTTGAAACAAAACCATAAACAGAGTTGTTAAAGATTAAAGTTTTTAAATAAAAATATATAATCGATAATTACATCTGCTTGACCCTAATTTTTGGGTTTGTATGTAAAAAATGAGGGAAAATTTTGTGGATATTATATACGTGCTAGATAGTTTGGACAGTTAGTTAATTACTAAAATATTAGCTTTATGCCAATTTAGCACATAAGGTACAGAATTAGCAAAAACACATCATTTATGAATTGTAAATAGATCATCAAGTTTATAATATTGCCTTTGCTGTTCTGTTTTTATTATGTACATGTGTTATTTAAACATAGATAGCGCAAACTGTTCAATAATACAACTTTTTATAAAATAGCTGATTCGAACTATGTACCTAGTATGATATTAAGAATGTGAATAACGTACTATGTAAGTTATTAACATTTTTTGCAAGTTTTAATATACCATATGAACAATTGATAGAAAATAACCTTCTTTGATCCATTTCTATTCCAATACACTTTTTCTTTTACATAAAATATTAGAAAAGATAATAGGCTATTATAGAAAATAAAAACTCAGCCCTTTCCTAGCTGAAAATAAAATATTATAGATACAACATGAGTGCAAACATTTTTATTTCCGTTCATTAATTTTTACGACATCAATGTAATCTTATAACAAAATATCTTTTATTTTTGAACAACTAGCGAGTCACCCTCGCTTCGCTCGGCTTCATCCCTAGGTTGCTTCCCAAAACAAAATTAGTTAATTAATTTGGTTTTAAATTTTTTTTCTTGGGACCCTATTTTTTTTCTAAAATAAAAGTAGCCTAAGTTACTCCTTATTACATCATTTATCTGCCAATGAAAGTCCCGTCAAAATCGGTCCAGCCATTTCAGAGATTAGCCGGAACAAACAGACAGACAGACAAAAATTGTAAAAAATGTTGTTTTGGTATGTGTACCGTGTATACATCCATATGCATTTAGTAAAAAGCGTTTTTTTTATTTTACAAACAGACATTCCAATTTTATTTATCTGCATAGATAGTTCAAAGATATAATAATAATAAGTAGGTATATTATTGAGTAATATGTACATTGAACAAATATATTTAGACGTCAATGATTATTTGTAAAATTGCATATAGAGCTTATATTTATCTACGATTATGTTTAAGTAGACAAAGACAAAACAGTTCAGTACCTTTTTCTCTCCTGTTTATCAACTGATTTGGTTTTTAGAGTTCCGTACCTCAAAAGAAAAAATGGAATATAAGATCACTTCGTTGTCTGTCTGTACGTTTGTCTATATGTCAAGACCATTTTTCTCAGGAACGCGTGGAGGTATCAAGTTAAAATGAATATCAAATAATAATTCCTTAGAGTTATAAAAAAATCAAACTTCTAAGTCAACGCAATCAAAAGATACAGCCGTTTATACCGCATATTTTGACACTCGTAAGGGAATCAAAACCTATAGGGTACTTCCCGTTGACCTAGAATCAGAAATCTTATACCACAAGTAAAGACCAAAATCCGAAAAACTGTAAAATCACAACAAAAAAAAAAAACTTTTTTGCGATTATAAACTTATTTTAATATTTCATGATAGGAACCCTCGGTTTGCGAGTTAGACTCGTACTTATCGATTTTTTTTTCTTTAAAAACTGTAAGTTTCTTTTATAAACATAGATAGGTGAATTCTATTCATATTTGTTTATTTAAAATTTTCAAAATGATTTTGGTCGATATTCAACCACTAGACGAACAATAATTTATAAAAATGTATGTGCATTATCAATTATTTGTTGAATTTGTTTATATTTATTTAAACAAATAAAAAAGCAAATACATATATTCATATTTATAATATTTCTGTATTCAGAGTTAGTCTTTCAAGTTTATTACCGAATTTCCAAGCCGAATTCGATTTAGTTTAAAAGCATCTATCTGAAAATGAAGATAGAATAATTAGCACTTCCCGCTAATTTTCAAAGTTATTAATTGAGAGGCGTTTGAAAGGAGCGTCATCTGGTCGGCCATATTGAAAATTGAGGTTATCTAATTGTATGTGTAATACGCCTTTCAAAAGGATTTCGCATTGTAGAGAAAATGATAGTTATTCAGAAATTATGTTATTATTTAGTAAAATTTGTGATTATTTATAATACTTACTTTTTTGTTACCTCAATTATTCATGCTGACACTATTCAGTACATACACACTTCCTATTTATTTTTATTACACTTTGTAGCTTATTTTTGTAGGTTTCAGATAAACTATTTTAAAAAAAAGAAAAGATAATTTAGGAATATACTTATTGATTACCTCAGACTAAGCAAATCTAATAGATATGGCGTAAATAATAATATTGTGTCAAAATAATAGTTATTATTTCTTATAATACTTAATTATACTATATGATTTTGTAATATAAGTTGGTATTATTACTTTTTTTATTCTAGTGTTTACTGCACATATTCGTATATGTAATATTTTAAATAGTGTTGTATGATAGGTATTGGAAGCCCAATGTTAACGCGCTCGCTTGGGAAACCGAGTGAAGCGGGCTTAAATCCCGGGTTTCGCACCTCTGATATTTTCATGTGCGAATCATTTACAACATGATTACCACTTGTCTTTCGATGAAGGAAAATATCGCTCGCATATTTTTTAGGATATTGTCGCGGTTTTATTTTACACTTTTGTTGCCGACGATTTGAAAAATCTCAATTAGTTTTTGAGATATTTGCAAAAAACTAAATTCCCTTTTTTTTTAGTTAATTGTTTATAACGTTTGCAATTTTATATTGGCTAACATTGATATTTTTTTTATTCCAAGAAAATAAATGATTTTCCATAAGATAGATTTCTGAAAATATACATTTAGTTAAACATTTGAATTTCATGTTTCAGGGAAGTCAACATTTATAATAATTTAAAAAGTTTCTACAGGATAGTATTTGAAAGCTTTTAGTTAGAATGCAGAATGTGACTTAATAACTTAGTCGTTTATTATTGTATTATGTTTAGCTAATTTTCAATGCTTTCAGTTTTAAATGTCTTTATTGTATGTTCATTAACTAAAAAAAAACATATTAAAAAAATATATTGAATATTATTTTAGAGCCAGCGGCTCACCCCCGCTTCGCTCGGGTCCGCCTCTGGGAAAACGAAAACAAACCTATCTCACGGGAACTGTACATTTTTCCGGGATAAAAAGTTGCATTTGTATTATTCCAGACTATAATCTATCTTTGTGAAAATTTCATCCAGAACCGTTCAGCCGTTCTGGCGTGAAAGAGTAACAAACTTCCATACTCACAAACTCACATTTATAATATTCATAGAGAGTTTAGTCAAGGGCTTAATAATTGTAATCTATAATAATGCCATTTTAGAGTTTCTAAGTTCGGATGTAGAGGGAAATTTCTGAAACTACTGAACTAATTCTGAAAATTGTTACACTTATAGAAAGCTACATTACCGCTGAGTTCTTTTTTATTCTTTATTCCGATAAAAATGTGTTTTCTGTCAGAAACCATAACAACTTTAATTGAAATCGGATCAAAATTAACTGTTAAATTGTTTTTATCACGTCCAAACGGTTTGATATAAAGCAATTAAATGTATGGCGTAAAGACACCTAGGGATGCACCCGAGTGAAGCAAGGGTAATTCACTAGTAAATAATAAACAAATATGAATTAACTAATTTTTTATATGAAATTGTTGAACGCATCAAGTTTTCCGCTTATTTAATGTATACATCTATAGCAGATTAGAAACAAAAAAACAAACTGATTCGTGAATAGGCCCCTTCTAAATTATTAACATATTACTTTTTACGGTTTTGTGCGACGCAATGGAGCCCTTATGCATCACTCATTTATCCACTCATCTACATGTCTGTCTTTATTGTTTATTTATATATTCTTTTTTTGCGCTTTAAATGTGATACAGAAAAAAAATTACAATAAACATAGTTCACAATTTTAATTCATCATTAATTTTATTAGTTTTTGGCTGAAATCCGGTTAGCAATTATTGTCATAATTTGATTCCGTTGAGTTGAGTCGTCGGTAGAACAGGCTTATAGCTAAACTCTTCAATTGTTACTAGTATAGCGAATACTACTAAGTTTTTATTTTCTACTAGCATTTCCCGCGGCTCCGCCCGCGTTCAGATGATCAAAAACCAAATTCTTAGGTTTTACACATTAGTATACTCTTACATTATACATTACTTTCATTGCGCATCGCATGATTGGTAAATAATGGCAGAGATTGACAATGTCACAAAGGTTCCTCCGTTAAATTGAACTTTTTGTTTTAGCAATAACATTTATGTATGTCTATACTTCTGTTTTGTTTGTTTTTTTAGTTTTTCACGATAAACTCTCAAACTACGGAATTAATTTTAATCATTTTTTACTAATAGACAGCTATAGATTAATTTAATATATAGCTGATTATTTAAATTACATAATGATAACTTTTCTTAATTAGCGCTAGTTAGTAATATTTTCCAAAACGATTTTCAAAAGAAAGTGTAATAAGTAAATAATTCTAAGCGAATACATTTTTTTATTTCATATGGCTCTGCTAATATGATTAAAGTCGTAAGCATTTTATTGTGTCCTTTAAGCCTTTACCTTCCAAGAAAAGGTGTCAAGAAAAAGTGAAAAATTTGAGATATAACAGTTCCTAAAATACTTTTTCATAGTTTTTGAGATATGAAATATTTTTAGTTACCCGCTTTGGCAGTTTAACAGCCATAAACTTGTTTTCTATAAAATATTATAAAATAATATAAATTGAACTTATTTTTACGGTGCAAAAATGAGTGGGTATTGTGGAAACGTAAATATTATTCGTATTTATTTTAGTGTTAACCATACAAAACACGGAAGTAAGAAAAACAAAATAGCATTTTGCTATACGAAACCTAAAATGCGCGAGTTGGATTTTCATTTGCCCAATTTTTACATTAAAAGATTAAAAAACATTAACATTATTTACTAAACAATAAAAATTTACAAATATTCTCATTTGAAAATTGTTTCGGCCAACAAAATATTACTAATATGTTACTAATTTATAAAGCCAAAAAGTTTGTTTTATTAAAAATTTAAGCACGGGCGGGGCCGCGGGTAATTTAGTAGTAATTATAATAAAGGTTATATCTGTACATTTTTTTTTTTGGATAAAACTACGTATTTTAAAAACACATGGCGACGTCTATTGTCAAATAGCTAAATAACACATAAATAAATTTTCATTAAAATAACTATTTTAATGAATAAAATAGCGCTGTTAATATTTCTTTTAAGATAAGTTTTTTTTTAATAGTTTTAACATAATATATAAGTAAGTTACCTTGCTATAATATTAATAGTATCAGCGTGCTTTTACTTTAACCAGTTTTTGTATTTTTTCTCAGAAATGAGATATTTTCCTGCGGTAAAAAGAATCCTGTGTGTTGACCCGGATAACCTGCTATTACCATACCAAATTTCATAACAATCCCTCTAGTGGTTTGTCACATACAGACAGACAGAAAAAATTCTAAAAACTATAGATTCGGGCTCTATATCGCTAATAATGAATATTTCAATAAGATTTTCCGAAAAAATATTGAGTTTACAGGTTCGGCTTAGTTACAATTTTATTGTATGTATAGTTACTAATTTATGAAGCGAAAAAGTTTGCTTTACTGATAATTTAAACACGGGCAGAGCCGCGGGTGATTTAGTAGTAATTCTAATAAAATCGATAAAAGGTCATATCTGTACATTAATTTTTTTGGAATTAAAACTATGTATTTTAAAAACACATGGCGACATCTATTGTCGAATATCTAAATAACACATAAATAAATATTAATTAAAATAACTATTTTAATGGATAAAATAGCGCTTTTGATAATTTGATTTTCAAGATAAGCTATTTTTATAGTTTTTACCATATTTTGTAAGTTACCTTGCTAAACTGTTTACAAATAGTATCGTCGTGGTTTTGTTCCTACCAGTTTTTGTATTTTTTTTCAGAAATGAGATATTTTCTCGCGGTAAAAAGTATCCTATATGTTGACCCGGATAACCAGCTATCATCATACCAAATTTCATCAAAATCCCTCCAGTGGTTTTTCTGTGATGCGGTAACAGACAGACAGACAGACAGACAGACAGACAGACAGACAGACAAAAATTCTAAAAACTATAGATTCGGCCTCTGCATCGATAATAATGTCTATTTTAATAAGATTTTCCAAAAAATATTTAATGTACAGATTCGGCTTAGTTAGAATTTTATAATATGTATAGATTTGAAACATACTTTCCATAGTTTTTATCACCTTTTACCTTATTAATAAATTTTCAGTAACTTCTTCTCCTCTGTTTGTTAACCAGTTTTCTTTTTTCTTAATTTAGTGGTGATTGACAAGTTTAAGTGTTATAAAAAAAAATGGAAACAGTTTTTTTAAATAGATAGGTAAATTCTATTCATATATGCTTTCTACAAATTTTCAACAATAATTATGGTCGAACTTCGATTACTGAGCAAACACTAGTATTAGATACATAATATATAATATAGTAAATACATATAATAAAATCGTAACCAAGCCGAATCTGTACATTAAATATTTTTTGGAAAATCCTATCGAAATACACTTTATTATCGATACAGAGACCGAATCTATAGTTTTTAATTTTTGTCTGTCTGTCTGTCTGTTACCGCATCACGGAAAAACCACTGGATGAATTTTGATGTTTGGTATTATGATAGCTGGTTATCCGGGTCAACATATAGGATAGTTTTTACTGGGGGAAAATATCTCATCTCTGAGAAGTCTATACTAAACGTTAAAACGTAAGCAGGGACGAACCCGAGCAGAGTGAGGGTGAGTCGCTAGTACCTATATAAATCCGCGAAATAAAATATGATTTTTATAATGTATTTAATATGTATACTGTACATATGTAAACTTTGTGCAATTCATCACATAAACATATATATAAACGTAGTCTTCTAGTCCAGAATATTTGGAAATCGAAATAGCGGCCATCAATAGAGACCATAGCGTCAGAATCAGTAATATATATGTAAGTGTTGCATAATGAACCATGTCATTGTTTGATCAAACTGCATACGGTTGCAACTTCTAGCTTGCACTATATTGCAACGTTTTCAATGATGAGTTCTCAAAATGAAGTTTAATTATTTCACTATGCGATTGTTCATTTTGACTTATTTTGTTATAAACGTATTTCTAAAAACTATTTTAAAATTAGGTACATTTTCTATGTCTATTTAGATATACTTGTGATCGCCGCGTCGTTGAAAATCAACCATAATTCATTAAGTTATATATTTATTGTCTTACGTATATTACAATATTAATCTATTCTCAATTTGACCACAGACTTTAACAATAAACAAAAGAGTATATATGCGTGTGTGTGTGTGTCAAATACATGGTAGTGTGTGTAATGTTTAACCGATTTCATTTTTTTATTGATTTAATATATTTTTTATGCATAATTAAAAAAAGTATTAGCATTCTGCACTCCTTCTCTATATAAACTATAAGTGTGGGAAATTTCATACTCCTCCGTCCGCACAATTTTCGTAAAAAGGGGAACAAAGTTTTTGCTTCACGTATTAATATATAGATGTAATAGTAAAGCTTTTATCTAAGGCTGATACAATTATGGGCTCTAAGGGGCCAAGACCAAACCATTATATCAACTGATAAAAAGAGCTTTTTTAAGTCATTAATTTTTCACGAATAGTAAAAACATTTTTTATATGAAATAATATTTTTCCACCCGTAATTTTCCTGACCTTTAAATGAAATACTTAGGTTAACTTAAGTTTCGAAGATGGTGAATAGGCAATATTAACGTCAAAAACACGGAATAGTATAATATTTGTCTGTCTGTAAAAATCTGTTCGAAAATAATCATAATATTATCCTACATATCAAATGTATCCTGTGCATCACTACTGGATAGGTTTTTATGATATTGATATGATTATGCTTGCTTTATTTATGCTTTATATTGCGATCAATGATTGGAATACATTTTAAATTTGAAACACAAAGGGAGTTTAAAATAAAATGTTATAAGAATTTTGATTCCACCGTATTTTTTTAAATGACATTAATTTGTTGTTACTATGAAAACTTCCAATTTGAACTGGAAATAAAAATTAAGACATATATTTTATGTTAAGGGATGTAAAGATTAGATATAAATTTGTATTTGGCTTTTCAGGTTAGGCGCAAAAAATTTTGTCTTGGAGGGAGTGGGGTTGCCTCATTAGCGTCGGGCTATCTAACCGGGCATAAAACCAAGGCGGTGGACCATGCAGGTTGCTCCTCGTATTTCTTTAATAGCAGAGTGGACCGTCAGAGCAACTACATGGTTGTTGTGATCTGCCTCGGCAGGATTGCGATCGCATCGTGGCGTCGTAGTTGAGTGCGTAAGCAATTCTGCGATGCCTCATTAAGACGAGGCAGGATCCGTTGAGTTTTAGTGGGTACTACCCACTTGGCTTTTGACTTTGGTAAGTCTCACTTAACCACTTGCATGTATGCAGAAGTTCCCATCGATCCCGTACCTGGAAAAAAATATATTCAAGGTCAAAGGTCACAAAAATGGGTTTTTCGCGTTTTTCAGCAAAAATGGTAAGTTTCACCAAAAAAATAGCTTAAACAAAAATTATAGATCATAAAATTATCTATAAAAAAAAATTCAATACTTTTTTTCCTAAGAGCCACCGTTTCTGAGATATAACGTGTCAAACAGTTGAAAAAGTTGTATTTTTGAATTGAAGTTCTTTGTTGTTACAAACTTATGTCAAAATATATAAACACTTATTTTAATTGTGCTTAGTACAATGTTCCAATATATATCAGTAAATAGCTTACGTATAGAAACAAATTGCTACATAAAATTCGTATGCGAATCTCATTTTCAACACACTATTATAGTAAAGGAAGTGTTAAATCATTTGCACTAGAAATAGAGCACAGAATATAGATAAAACACTAATCCAACCAATAAAAAGGTGTCCAATAAAAATAACCCAAAAATATCGACAATAATAAAGAGAAATTGTTGGTTTTCATACAAAGAAAAATGATTTTTGTTGGTTTTGATGCAAAAACTTTTAATTTTTTAAGTAACATTTTAAACGTTGTTTTTTTTTTTGATTTGATGATAGACTTAGGATGAGACCATAGAAAATTAAAATACTTTGTATGAAACTTTTTTTTTTTAATTATATAAATAAACTAGAGACTCACCCTCGCTCCGCTCGGGTTCGTCCCTACTTACGTTTTAACGTTTAGTATAGATTTCTCAGAGATGAGATATTTTCCCGCAGTAAAAAGTATCCTATATGTTGACCCGGATATCCAGCTATCACTATACCAAATTTCATCAAAATCCCTCCAGTGGTTTTTCTGTGATGCGGTAACAGACAGACAGACAGACAGACAGACAGACAGACAGACAAAAATTCTAAAAACTATAGATTCGGCCTCTGCATCGATAATAATGTCTATTTCAATAAGATTTTCCAAAAAATATTTAATGTACAGATTCGGCTCAGTTAGAATTTTATAATATGTATAGACTAAGCAAACAGAATTGCATGTAAAGGTAAAATAATTCACACAATGGCGTTACTTCCGCAAATATTTAATTAATTATTAAATTAGATCAACATATTGTTCTTAGCGCACAGAGAGTTTAACGAACATATTTAGTTTAACTATATCGTAATACACGAGGCAATCTCATTACTTTCAGTTCTCAGTAACAGCTGGTATAAACCTAGACTAGCAGGTTACAAGAAACAAGGATTTACTCTTTGTTCGAATGGAGTTTTCAAGAAGAAGTTTCGACATGTGTCTCAGGAAAGTGGTGTTCCAAATAAGAATTTTACATAATATAATAAATATTTTTTTATATATAAATTATAAATAATTATACTTTTCCTTTTAATAATATAAACTAAACTTGGCAGAAAATTGCATCTAACTGACATAAATAAATATACCAGGTATGTATGCTAGTATGATTTCTTAAATACCTAGTTTGGGTTTCAACAAAGAATCGGTAATAGAACAGAAATAAATATTGACAAGGAAATAATAGGTATTTTATTTTAATTTTTATATTTAGACTAGCAGCTCACCCTCGCTTCACTCGGGTTCGCCTCTAGGAAAACAACAACAAACTTATCCCACGGGAACCGTTCATTTTTCCGAGATAAAAAGTAACTTATATGTTATTCCAGACTATAATCTATCTCTGTGCTAAATTTCATCCAGATCCGTTCAGATATTCTGGCGTGAAAGAGTACCAAACATCCATACATACATACTCAAAAACTTTCACATTTATAATATTAAGTATAGATGAAACTTAAACGTTGCTCGAATCAAAATTATAGAATTTTAATACACATTGTAATTTATCGTAATTGTATATCCATCCATGTTTAAAATATATATTTTTAAGAATCACTTCACGTAGCTCATTTGGTTGATACAACTCTCATTCCATTAATATTTAAGCAACATGTTACATACTAAAGTCTCTAGACCGTAGACAACATTCCACTAACACGTATATTAAGGATTAGCCCTGGCAACCACAACGTAAAGGATACCAAAACGAAAACGTACCCATTTAGGAGTGTCTTAGAGTAGATTTATTTGGAAATGGCATTAATGCTATTCTAGCATATCATCAGGATTCAGAGGTTAATTGTAATCGTTTATTTTGTTATATAATTTGGTTAAAATTGTTTAAATATGTTTTTTTTTAAATAATTTAATATTTATAAAATAGCGACCCTCCTTGATTTTCATAGGTATCATTAATCATCATTCTCGTATACACGTTTAAGGAAACGCTAAAAGGCACTCAAGGAAAGCCAACGTGGATGGCTAGAATATTAAAACAATGAATTCATAGTATTTGACGCACAAATTGTTAAAGTTATATATAATACTTACATTTTTAACCATAATCAACATATTACACATATACTACTTTTAGCATTCGTTCATCTAAACCATTTATCTTTCACAGTGCCATACATAAAACAGAAAGCTAAGGCTGCACTTGATTCAGTGTTTCCCGCCGTCCGACTCCAGATTGTGCTACACCGCAGCTTCCGGCTTCCGGTGCCGCTGCGCCTGCGCTCGACGGGAAGTGACGTCATGTTGCGTCACGCTTCACTCAACTACATTTCATTTCCACCTAAAATAATTAGAGTGCTTAAAAATATAATAAAATATTTATTAAACGTAATATAGCAGTAATTTATTTTACTTTTTCTTTTTTTTCTTCAAAAGTGCTTGTATAAGTCTAATTGAATAAAGTTTAATGTCATTTCACTATCATATGAGATAGTTTCGATTGAGCTTGAACAGTGAATAAAATGATTATTAGATATATTCATACACTCACAATAAAATGAATATGGAGAAATAAATAATACTTATTTTTTTTTGGATGTCCGTCTGTTATTTCCTTAGTATACATATATAGCGAGTATATTGCACCTAAACGATTTAGCCAGTTTTATTAAAATCGGCGGAGCTGTTTCAAAGTAAATGCGAGGCGAAGCGGGCCAGTGATAAATAAACTGAGACATGAATGTGTAGCCTTAGTGCATTCGACTGCAGAGGACACGCTACTGCCGCATAATTAAATTAACTAGCAAGTATTTTACTCTACCAACACAAACGAATATAAATTAAAGAAAAGATTTATATGAAATAAAATAAAGATAATCTGCTCAAAGTATGTGGATGGCTCTTAATTATAGGTCTTAATTATAGTCCTTTTTTAGGACAAACATATTTTCAGAAAAGTAAGTTATTTCTACATCTTTTTCTTATTTATGAATAATTTTTATAAGCTATACAATATATAAACAGAAATTATGTTAGTATTTGAAAACTCCTGTAAAAATAAAATGGCGGTTAATAGAAAATACGTAATATGTATATTGTTTGTATTTATACACTAAATTTATTTCATTTTTATATTTTATTACAAAACTAGCGGCTTATCCTCGCTTCGCTCGGGTTCGTATCCAAGTATGTTTTAACGATTAGTATGGAATAGATAGACTATATATTATACTAGCAGAACCCGCGGCTTCGCTCGCGATCAAATTACGAAAAATATGAAATTTCATGCAAATATGTCCAAGGAATAAAAAGTTTCATAGAAACTTTCATCCCCTATTTCACCCCCTAAGGGGTTGAATTTTGAAAAACCCTTCCTTAGTGGATGCCTTCGTCATATGAGGAATACGTATGCGAAATTTCAATTTGCTAGCCTTAAGGGTTTGGCCTGTGTGTTGATACATCAGTCAAACACTTTTGCCTTTTATACATATAATAAGATTACTGCTATGCTCTCTTGGGTAGTAGCATGATGATAATATCATATATTATATAGCCTATAGCCTTCCTCAATAAACGGGCTGTCTAATGTAAAAATAATTTTTCAAATCGGATTAGTAGTTCCTGAGATTAGCGCGTTCAATGAAACAAACAAACAAACTCTGCATTTTTATAATATTAGTATAGATTAATCTATATGAAAGACAGGTATTAAGTTTTAAGGAAAACCTAACTGTGCTTATGTACTCCTAATTGGTCTCCATTTTTAAATAGAACCTAACCCAAGAAAAACAATATACAAGGAGGTGAACAAGATGAGTATATATTTCATAGGTACATAATAAGATGGATGGTGCTTATACTAAAATAATATTATTTGGTGTTCTCACAAACATAAATACATATTCAATACACATTTTCATATTTATTTTGAATTTTTATATATGCACTTATTAAAACTTCTTTATACTTTTATAGCGCCTTATTTAATGTTTTTAATAATTGATTCCAAAAGAAACTTGTAAATAAGTGAAAAATAAATAAGCATTTTATCATATCTGATGAAGATATTTTTGCTTCAATTAATTACAATTCTATTGAATTAATTCATATAATACACCGTAACCGCCACATTTAGTACATGTAGAAACTAGAGTATTTTTTATTCAAGTGTAACTTAAAATGTAAAAATAAATTCAATACTTCATAATCTAAAATAATGGGGGCGGATGAATTTGACGCAAGTTGCTATTATGCTCCCCCCCGACGTGCGTTCACTTTGTCGTGGTGGGGGCTCATTAGCGTCCGGCAGTTCAGAAATTCGCGAAGCTAAGAAACGCACTGGGACGTAGCCAACTTCGGTCGGCAATGTACCATGCGGGTTGCTCCTGGTACTTCTCTGACAGCAGAGTGGATACTTGGTACAATCTCGTGGTTGTTTTCTGCTTCAGCAGACGTGCCGTCGAGGTTGAGTGCGTTAACGTTGCTGCGACGCCCTATTAAGACAGGTGTAATATATGTGTTCGAATATAGAACACTTCAATATTTTGATAGTTGTCAATATTGATTTAGTAATAAAAGGAATTTGAAAGCAAATGGATTTTTACTAATAATTATCCAAACATTTCAACATGGGAGGTTTTTTTGAGTTTTAGTGGGTAATACTGGCTTTTCTAGCCGGTAAGTCCCACATAACCACTTGTATGTATGCAGCGTAAATTTATTTCCCAACGTTAAAAAATATAATAAACTTAAAATTGCACAACCTATGTCTACAGCTGGTATGCGTAAATGCATCCAACACCCAACAATAAAAATAAAATTGCCATTATGCTATTAATAGTAATTAAACTACTAAAATTGTATGGATTGTAGAGTCACTATGTTTGGCCCTGGCGTATTTTAATTCGATAAAGATACAATAGAACTTGTGGGGCACTAAAACTTACGTCCATGAGATTGGCAGGAGTGTGAATTAATAAAATTCTAAATCATCTATGTATCGTAATTATCTATATAGCAAAAATTATAAAATTTTGAATTAAATTTCAAATCGAAGGTCGGTTGGTCGCTCGGGATCAACCGATAGGTATATTTTTGCAAAACATTTGATTAGTTTATTTAAAACCGTTTAGGCAACACACTCTGTTTAAACAACTCAAGCCAGTATTTTTCCGACTTCAGTTAAATTGTTATTATAATTTGTGACAGTTAACACATTTTTATTAGAATACAAAATCACTAACTTTAACAACACGCACTCAGAGGTAATGTAGCTTCCTATAAATGAAAAAAAAAATCAGAATCCGATCAGTAGTTTCAGAGATTATTCCTACATCCAAACTTATAAACTTACAAATTTTACCTGTTTATAGTATTAGTTTGGATTGAAATATTTAAATAACAGCATTTTTTTATTTTATAGTGATAAAAGCTTTCTTCTTAGCGTTTTATATGGAATGAATATTATGTAGCAAAAATATATAATAATAAATAAACAAATATGTTATTGGGACATTAAAACGCAGCACCATCTAGTTCCATGGTAAGCTACGGGGCTTGTGTTATGGATTCCAGATAGTTGATACACTACACATATATAACTTTAAATACATACATATTATAAACATAAACACCTATGACTGGAGTACAAACATCCATGTTCATCACACTAATGAATGCCAGGAGGAGTCGAACCCGCGACCGCTGGCACAGCAAGTAGAATCACTACAAACTGAACCAAATTTGTCGTCATGAGCCTTAATAGATACTTAGATTTAGTCAAATGTGTAAATAACGTCCGCGCCATTGCTGTTCGAGAAGAACAGTCGGGTCGTCACAATATAGTTAATACTAGCAAGATAGAATCTTCCTACGCTATATTTTTCACCGGTGTTACCTAGGCTCACGCGTCAAAGTAAAGTGTTGGACGAGCTTTAAGCTCACCTCGTATCCACCGGTATCGACCACAAGGTCAGTAATTAGTTCGAAAAAATACATTTTTGTTGAATAGTTAAATAATTCATAAATTATTTCCCGGATTACTTAAATTTGTTTAAATTTTAATCGTTGTTTAAATTTTTATCATTTCATTTAATAGTCATTTCTTTTTTCGTTCGATCGTAACAATATATTTCAAAAGCATGAGAACATAATTATTATTATTGACGTATTATATTTTTGGTTAAATTATTAGCTAAGCTAGCTTATACAAGAAACACGAAACAGGCATTTGTATGTATTTTCAAATTCAGACTGATTAACTTCCGATTGCTACGTGGTTTGAAATGAACTGTAGTTAGTAACTGGAAATTATTGTTATAATATAAGAACTTAGTAACAGGCAAACCTATCCCTTAACCTAGTGCCTAGTGTATTAAAAATTATAATATAACGGTGTGCATTTTGAAATATACTCCTTACACGCAGGAATGGAGCATTTTTGACTTTTGTTAGTTTTGAGGACCGATACTTCGTTCTCCGTTACATCAAGTTGTTCCCAAAGTTGCTATTCCCATATCTAATATATAAAATTCTCGTGTCACAGCTTTCGTTGCCATACTCCTCCGAAACGGCTTGACCGATTTTGATGAAATTTTTTGTGCTTATCCGGTATCTATGAGAATCGGCCAACATCTATTTTTCATCCCCCTAAATGTTAGGGGTAGTCCACCCCTAAATTTTTTTTTTATTTTTTAGACAAAATTTTTAATTTCTATTTTTTTATGATACAACATACAAAAATACATACAATCCTCAATTTTCACCCTTCTACGATCAACCCTTTTTTTTTAATAGCCATTTTAGTAATAGGAAATTATTTATATGGCAAAACAACGTTTGCCGGGTCAGCTAGTAGTAATATAAGTATTGAGTAGAATGTTTGCACGTCTAAACCTCATAACTAGTGGACGGCAAAGTAAAATGCGGAAAAATCGAAAAATGTAATAATTACTTTCATTCGTTTTTTTATCATGTTATTGTTAAAATGTCATTTTATTAGATTTTTTAATTTGAGAGAAAATGTTACAAAAAGAGCGACAATAACATATACCTACTTATTTTAACATCAACTCTGTTAAATAACAATCGCACGGATTAAATGAAATATTGCATCTGTGTAATAAGCATTCTCATTAATACTGAATATAAATAATGTCATTATTGTATTTGTTGTTATGAAACATAAAATATTCTAATATTTACATAATTGATATACAAAAACTTAAGATACACAATTAGCGTCTCGAAAGTGCCCTCAAAAAAGAGCCCAATTCGAAATTGAATTGTGCTCTTTTCAAATTTCTTTTGTTTGTTGCTTTTCGGATGACAAAATTAAAACGCACAATGTTTTGTTTAAAAAAGTACTATATGTGGTGTGCGTAAGTTCGAATTTGTGTTTAGATAATTTAAAACTTTCGATTTTTTACTTTTGTTCTTTGTTTTGACTTAACGTTACATGTCGACGCTACTTTTTGAAGAGATATTTGTTAGGTTTGTATTTATGTTTTTATACACATATGAATGAATATATTTTGATTAATATTTACCACAAGATTTGTTGGAATTGTGTATCATTTATTTGATACTCAAATATATTATCTATTACAACAGAATAACGTTTATTTTCATACGAAATACGATTTGAGAATGAAACCTTCAACAATAGAAATCTTTCGCCTAAGCTCTGCAGCTCTATTTCTTAACATGATAACGCCCTTTTTCGCTAGATGTCACTAATCGAAAAGATCACATGTATAATAAAAAAATAGAAATAAATATAATAAATATGATTTATTGATGTAATTTAATATATATAATGTATATAATAGGATATATTATATAAGAATAGGATATAATATATAAGAATATAATTTAATGATATTATAATACTATTTGAAAGAAAAATCTCTTACATATAAAGGAGCTGTAGTAAAGAGGTAATTTGTTAATGGAGTAGCCGCAAATCTACCGTTATCTGATGCCACAAAGACCTGCCTTTTAGAAACAAGTAAAGTCCCGTGATTTCCTTTTTTTCTAAATAATGTTCACGGTAGGACTTGTTTAATGTCCCATATACGATAAGGACTTTAAAAGATATTAAGTCGACTTTTATCGACGTTGAGTGTGTAAAGTTAAATCTATACAGATAAATAAAATTGGAGTGTATGTTTGTAATATTAAAATAACCGCTTTTTACTAAATGCATATGGATGTGTACATGGTACATATACCAAAACCACATTTTTTACAATTTTTGTCTGTCTGTCTGTCTGTTTGTTCCGGCTAATCTCTGAAATGGCTGGACCAATTTTGAAGGGACTTTCACTTGCAGATAATTGATATAATAAGGAGTAAATTAGGCTACTTTTATTTTAGAAACAAAAAAAAAATTGCGTCGTACGAAAAAAAAAATGTTTTGGGAAGCAACCTAGTGCAGCACCAACCTAGCAAGAAGTGAAGCTAGTGTGAGTCGCTATTATTTTAATAATACAATTATGCTTTAGCTATTATGTTTGTTTTATTTGAATTATTTTAATATCATTACATAATGAAAGTATTTTTGAGGTGATATTTTTATTATTTAGTAAATAAAATTAATTATTTAAATTAAAATAATTATTGTAAAATCTTTTATAGTTTTTTTTTATAATATTAAATAACTAATGACTTACCCTGGCTCCACTCGAGTGTGTTTTTAAGCTTAAGCGGTTTAGAAACGCATAAAAGACAAACGTCCAAAGATTTTTTTGCGCAAGGAAACTTTGCAGGCGTACACGGAGTAAGTAGTAAGGAGTTTTATCACAATCGGAACGCATAGAGGACAAACATACGAACATTCATTTTTATTTATATATTTATATGTATTTAGACATGACCTAGGCGTCACATATGAGGCGCTCAATTATTTTGTATTTAAATTACAGAAAGTAAAAAATAGGCGAGGCACTTCATCACGAGGCCCTTCAGTTTCACCCTTAGTAACCGAGGATGAAAAAAAATTTGGGTTCACTTTATAAGCGTAAAGGGTACCTTGGTCTTTAAAATTGAAGGAATTGTTTTTAAATTTAACTTTTTTGTTCAAGTCAAGATAGTGTAAGTGTTAAAGATATATGCATGTATACGTTATTTTGTATTCCACACTTTCGGCTGCAAAATTAACTTTCTGTCGTCTGTTTTTTGTCATCGTCTGTTTAATTAACAAATACTATGTAATGCAAACTTATTTATAGTATAAATGTGTTACATTTAACACAATGAACTGTTAGAAAATATTTTATTTTACTTTTAACGTAACGAATTACATATAAGCAACGTCAAAACAACATATGTACCTACCTTCAAGCTACGGAACCCCCAATACCCGAATCAGACTCGCAATTGCCCGACTTTTTTATGTTACATAAATAATACTTATAATTTGACAAATAATACAGAATTTTACTACAATAAGTATAAAACTAAGCTTCTGATTATAGTTTTGACCGTTTTAAACATTTCTGTCGTGGAAGACACATTTCCACCATATTCTCATAATCTGTCATCACCCTTATAACGGGAGCACAATGTGTTTCTACAATTTGTTTACATGTTCGTTCCTTCTAATTACTTAATACAAACAAAATCAGGACGCGTACACACAATCACACAAAAGTCTACAGCGGGTAAATAAAACAGTTTTTTTTTTCAGAATAAAAGTAATGCAATATTATTTTTAGGTCATACATAATAATAATTATGTAAGACGTACAATGCACATAATTTTTTTTTAAGTAGACGTTTTAAATATTTGGTCATATAAAAGTAGTCTAAAAGATTGAGTTCCATAAAAAAATATTTATTATAATATAAATAATAAAAAATAATGTATATTTTAAAGAATATTTAGTCTGTTTGCTATAAATGTGAAATATATTAATTGATAAATTATAAATTAAAGTTTCAGACATTGTTAACAAGTTCAAAGTAATTAAATCCGTTTTTTTTTTTAATTTTTGTACCTATTTAAATAAAGATCAATTTTTTTTTCTTTTAATTCAATCGATAATGTATACTATACAATATTATCAGCTTAAATATAATATTTTTATTTAAATCGTTTTCTTTATAATAAATAATAAATAATATTATGTTATAAAAAGTTCTATGCCCAAAGTTTGTACTACCCTTATATGAGGCGATCGCTCAATGTGAACCACTTGTTGAGCGCTAACAAAATAACGTAGATAAATAAACAATAACATTTTTTATTGTTGATTTTAGATGAGTTATTATAAATAAAGATATCTGAAATTGGTAATGTTTTAGGGTTGTTATACGAAACTTTGTTGTTTTTAATTTAGGATGTTTTGATTTAGCTTAATTTCATGTATTTATATAATCTAAATAGATGTTGAAAACGAATATAATATATATACAGACGTTATTTTTAAGTACGTGAGTATTTTAATTACATATAATTGAATCTTACCACTTTTTGGTTAGTTAACTTACACGGCTGATTAACACCAGATCTTATGTTAGGTTTGGTTCTGAGTTAGACAAAAAAAATATTGTAAGTACACCTAGTTTGCATCCACTTGAGAAATGTAACATATTCTGCAAGGATACTAATTTCGATGAGATTGGTCACCGTAAGTGCACTACACACAGTAGTACCTAGTTATATAATATTACTTGTCTACTTTAGTAATTTTTGTCTATACGGCGGTTTTTTGCTGTATAATGCAATGAAATTTAATTTTATGAATAATCTGTTCAAAAAGCACAGTGTGACTAAATATTTTAGATTAGAACATTACGCACATTTTTTGCATTCCATGAATTGACGCTTTGATTTCACGTAGTTGGCCACTTTACGACGCGAGCGAGGAAAAAGCTTCCGTCGATCCTTTCACAGTTGCTGGGTCGAAATAAGTATGCCTTTCTGGAACCATCTGTTCTCCAAAATTGCTACGTTATCCACATAAAAGATTAAAGGTATGACGATTTTCCAGGTGTAGTCTGGAAATAGGACTTTTGAAAGCAATGGTAGTTTGATCTAAGCTTTTATACTTCTAAACGTACTTTCGCAAAGTCATAATAAAGTCAAGTCAAAATAAAGGCATAGAATAAATGAATAATAACGACCTAAAAATAAAGGGTAAAAAAATATTTTCAATAAATGAAAGCAACCGGATTTATAAATCTGGGTTAGAAAAATCCACTGCCTATAACACCGTACATACATAATATCTTGATTCTTATATGAATATAAACTGTATACTGCCTCGATTGTGTAGAGGCTAGCCTTTATAGCTGCACATCCGGAGGTCCTGGGTTTGAGACTCTTGTCGGGTCAAGTTTAATTATTGAGTCATTTCTATTAAGAAAGTCCCAGTCGTTACCTCCCAAATCAAGGCTGTTGCCCTGAGTTGGGAAGTTGGCGGTGTTTCATCCCTGTACCTCGGAGAGTTGGTCCTGCGCTTGATCTCTCACTGGTCGAATTATCGTCCCATCGGAATTTGAGAGTATCAGAAATAGAGAGTGCACATGTATCTGTGCGTACACTTCTGCACTATAATATATTGTGCAGTTTTCTAGTCTCAGACTGGCTGCCGCGGACAAAATCGGTCGGGAGTGCCGAGTGGACTTGCGTTTCCGTAACCACATGAGCACTATAATATTTCCTACGCAGATATCTAGTCGTAAGTGTGTTAAGTCTTTTTGAGTAAAATTTTGTCTAGATTACTTATATTATAATATTTATCTACGAAACTAAAACGTGGACGTTTTCTACTAATATAAAAGTTGCATTATTTAAAATTAGATAGAAAAAGATAAAAAATATTTACCTTTGATATTCAATGTAGACTAAAATAACCCTAAGTAAATAATAACATATTTATGTTATGTATTGAAATAACGCTAAGTAAATACTTATTAATCGGTATCCATTTGTTTAAGCTCTAAGCAAAAATTTACTTAGTATAAATAACATACCTAAGTTCACAAGACCATGCACCCGTTTCTCTTAAGGGCAGTGAACTTGATTTGAAGATTATTTATTATGATTTAATTATTGTATTTTCTTAGGTCCGAGGGCAGGGATTTATTGCTTCTTTCTGTCAAAAAAACACTTTCAGTAGCTCGACGTTTGGAAGTTGGTGGTGTACAAACTCATGCCTCGGAGAGCGTGTAAATCCGTCAATCATTAGTATGATCTATAATATCTGTTCGGATAGTTTTGCTCTCCCATAGAACTAAAAGAGTGAGGGAAAAGAGAGTGCAGGTCCACTGTCTATTCCCTCAATCTGTTTATATAAGCGTTATATCTCCCGCATAGAGCAGATTAGCAGTACGTAACCTATTCTATAATATATTATAATACTAATTGCTCACCCTCGCTTTGCTTCGGGTTCGTCCCTAGACATAAACAAATTTATCCCACGGGAACCGTATCTTTTTACGGGATAAAAGTAATCTGTGTGCTATTCCAGACTATAATCTCTCTCTGCGCCATCCAGAATTCAGCCGTCGTGGCGTGAAAGAGTAACAAACATCCATCCATTCATCCTCACAAACTTTCACATTTATAATATTAGTACGGATAGTATGGATAAACAAATATTATAATATTTACTGCTACTTCATTCAATGTTATTAATGCCTGGTCATGTATTTAGATTTATTCTCGTGAGCTTCATACATTTTTCTTCATTTCATTTTTCGCTTTTTGTATAGTTTAGCTACAATATACATTGATGTTTAATCAGCATATGAATGTTTGTTTAGTTAGCACTTATACCTCTGCGGATGATCACCTCTACCAATAAGGGCCAGTGACCAATAGTTTATACATTATTCAATTTATCTAAACAGATAAATAAAATTAAAGTGTCTGTTTGTAATATTAAAATAACCGCTTTTCACTAAATGCATTTGAAGGTATACACGGTACATATACCAAAATAACATTTTTTACAATTTTTGTCTGTCTGTTTGATCCGGCTAATCTCTGAAATGGCTGAACCGATTTTGCCGGGACTTTCACTGGCAGATAGCTGATGTAATAAGAAGTAACTTAGGTTACTTTTATTTTAGAAAAAAAATAGGGTCCCGCGAAAAAAATTAAAACCAAATTAATTAATTAATTTTGTTTTGAGAAGCAACCTAGGGATTCATCCCTATCCCTGAGCAAAGCGAGGGTAAGTCGCTAGTATTCAATATAGCGCACGACGCGACACATACCTACGTCATATACGTCATATAAACAGTTGGTGCCCATAAACGTCGTCTTGATCGCCTCTAACACTAAAATATTCTAATATATAATTATTTCCATCAAATATGTTAAAAACATGTGTGTAACGCTTCAACACGGAAAACTTTATAGGATATTTAGAGTTCCTAGAGGCAGCTAATGCATTTAATTTCGCCATCATAATGAAAGCGAGAAGTGCATATTTCATAGCCGGCGGCCCTCACGGTCGTTAAGTGGGGTATTTTATTGGCTTATTATACAATATTCTAAGCTAAAAATCGTGGAAAGAGTAGGTTTTTAATTGGGCAGCGAGCTCGCGTGGTGATGACGGGAGGATTATTCATGGCTGCTTCAGAGCCAACATTCCGTCGTTCCATTATTTTCTCACATTTATTTTTCATTAAATTATTTATTTACCTACTTCATTAATTCATAGTTTTATAAATATTAAGGACGTGTATGCTAGTGAATTACTATACAATAAGTTATGCTTTTGTGTAGGTGTAATGTTGTTAAAGTACTAAAAGTTAAAGTTCAAAAATATATAATAAAATATATTAATGCAGCGCCCTCCAGTGAGCTACTATCATAACACCTATTTAAGAACCCTCACTTATCAACTACAAACCCATTACTGAAAACCGCATCAAAATCGGACTAGTAGTTTTGGTTTTGCAAAAACAAATGTTTACTGCAGCGCACTCTGGTGAGTTGTCACCGCAACACCTATCTAAGAACATGCACCAATCAAATCCGAACCCATAACTGAAAACTGCATCAAAATCGGACTAGTAGTTTTGGAGAAAAATGGCAACATGGCTTTGCACAAACAAACAAACAAACTTCCTTTCACCCCAAAGCATATACCGTTTCCGTTTCGTCGTGGGTATAAAAACCCCACCTGCGTAAAATTCGAACCAAAAAGATGTAAAAGAAATGACATAACAAAATAGCACAGATCATGCACTATGCAGTCGGAGAAACTAACTAGCTTTTTTGTTTTGACCAACTAGATAATTTAATTTTTATTTATCAAAATTTGTGACCGAAAATGACGTAAAACATATGGGTTATATATTATTGTATTCGTCTTTTAAATCTCTTTATTATTGTACTACATTCTATAAGATAATAAAAAAAATTCAAGATACCAAAATTGGCGCCTAAAATCCGTGATTTTATTTTTTTTATATTTTATGTCCTTTGACACTTATGTTATCAATGTAACGATGTATATTTCATCAACATCGGTTCAGCCGTTTGGAAGTTTCAAGGGAACATAAAATAGAACATACGTACAAACATACGTACTTAATACATACAATATTTGACCTGACCCCATAACCTTCTTTTTGGGCTTCGTCACAGTCGGATAAAAAGCGTTATACTTATTTTTTGTTTACTTTATTTATTATTATATTTATATTAAAAAAATAGCTCATTCAGATCAGATCCAAAAGCGTTTTTTATATCATCTGGCTTTCTCATTGGGCAAATCTAGATCCCTTGCAACTTATACAGAAAGGCTTACGTATTTTAGGATGTATAGTCTGGAAAAAAGAAGAGATATATTGGATTTAAGTTTCCTATATAAAACTATTAACAGTATGTATGACAGTCCATCGCTAGTATCATCGTTCAATCTAAAAGTGCCTAGATGTCCACGCAAGCCGATCAACATTCTCGTAGCGCCTACTCGTAGATCTGTTTTAGGTAATCACTCACCCTTGTCACGTTTATGTAATATTATTAATAATCATAGCACCTTGGATCCATTCGGAGACTCGCTAGCTAAGTTCCAAAAAAATGTAAAAAAAATCCTATAATTTCTTATGTAATTCTTTCTGTTTTTTTTTGATTCCAATTGTAATCTTTTTGTAATAGTAGTTTACCATTGTAATAGATATAATGTAAACATTTTATAAAATCTCCATCTTTGCATGTGGTATTCACCTTAAAAGGTAATGCAATTAGCTATTAAACTATAGTACTCGAATATAATAATAACTTGTAATATTGTAATTACCACTGGTGAATCTAATAAATAAATAAATGAGATAAATAATAATTATTATTATTCCAGTCTCAAATCGATATAATGCGAATTATAAGTATGCTCCACTTTCTAAAGAAATCAATCTACATACAAGTGAAGGGCAATTTGTTTATTTTTGCCTTCCATGTAGTCTTTCCCCTACTTTTTCTTTATGTCAAATAATAATATTAATGTCTCTGGTGTTTCAAATTTAGGTATATAGCTTCGATTTCTGGTTAAATTTTGGCAGTTCGTACGCTTATTTACAACTATATATCTATTCGGTTTTTTTAATGTCCCACGGCTGGACACGGGCCTCCCCTCAATGCGAGGAGGATCAACCCACAGCCCACTATATTGGCCAAGTGTGCGTTAGCGGACTTCACGTTAGGTTCTTAAACATGCAGTTTCCTAACGACGATATTGCACAGCACGAGTAATATTGGTGTAGCTAGCTTATGAAATAAATTTTATACATACATTAAAAAAAGTTATAAGACCTTGAGTCAATGCCAATATAGAACTAATATTCTGCCTTATATTTTATGCAACATTGTTTATAAAAGTGCTAGATAATTGAAGCAAATCAAATGTTAGACTAGATAGTAGTAAGTACAGTAGACATTTTCTAATATTAATTTATTTTTTCAGAATTACTTTTGCTTTAAACAGTAGTAGTATAGTAAATTAAATAAAAAGCCAATATTATATATGACAATTAACACCGGACAAAAAAGAAAGGAAGGCAATAATATTAAAAGCAGTAATTACGTACTACATACCATTAATACTTATGTTTAAAACATCGAAAACATTGTTTTATTTTTAAAACTTGATATCTTCAATATTTAAGATGGTTTTCTCCCATGTCTCATAAGTTTGTTTAATTCTGTATATTGACTGTACCTCTTTTCAGTGATAATAATTTTCAATTTTCTTTCATAATCCCAAAAATTTCAGAGCTGTCATTTTTTGATTTAAAAAAAAATGTTTGTCAGACCAACCCTGGTCTATATATAAAAAATGAGGTATGGTTCTCTGTATGTTACGTCATTCTATTACATTGAAACTTTATGTAGTTGTTATATACTCGTACATATGTATATAGGCGTAGTGTTGTTAATTTACTATATGTGGCCTAGAAGTCTATACGTAAATAAAATTTAAAAAAGGTAATTTTTTTTATGTCTACCTTCCATATGAAGTCGCTTATAATAAGGTATATTATGGTGTTCTAATATGATGATGATATAATAATAAGGTATATGGTGTTCTTAATTTTGGGAAAGCCGTGATATACTTGAAAGGAGATCAGGAAAATCAATTAAAGGAAACTTGATACGCTTGTTATATCTATGTAGTATACCTATATATGTATTGTTAACTAACCAGTATATTAATATAGCGTGGTACATTATAGCCTTTCATATATATATATATATATATGTATATATATATATATATATATATATATATATATATATATATATATATATATATATATATATATATATATATATATGTATATATATATATATATATATATATTATTTTCAATGTTCTCAATATTTACGATTTTATGAATCATATAATATTGTATAATATTATTAATACGCCCGCAAGCACCGAGACTCAACGGCGCCGAAAAGAGGAACGACCAGTCAAGGTAGAAACTACACATTACGATGATATTGCAACACACGGGGTGTTTTTGCTAAATAAGTATATTAGAATGGAAAAAATTATCAGTATAAATAAAAAAAATCACACATATTATATGTACATTAATATTATAAAAGGTAAAAATTTTAAGTTCGTAAGTTTGTATATAGAGGATACTCTCTAAAAATGAGAATAGATAGATACTCATAACCAAATTATAAGGGTTCCATTTTTGTCCTTGGACTACGGAACCCTAAAATGGTTTAGTTTCTTGCAACTTACTAATGAACTGTGGCTATTTTGAAATGTTCGCATTCCTTTCAGTTTTATGCATAAATGCAGATTAAAATGTTTTTTAATATAAAATAACAAGAAGTGAGTACTAACATGAACGTTTTAGTTATCTGTTGAACCTTAACTAACGAGTAAGAGGAAGTACGCACTGTTCGCTAGACTTGAATATCGAATACTTCATCCAAAAATATAAATTTACAGTGACTAATTTGATGCCCGACACATTTATGCTCCTGGCTATAT
This sequence comes from Fabriciana adippe, assembly GCA_905404265.1. Classification (NCBI taxonomy): domain Eukaryota; kingdom Metazoa; phylum Arthropoda; class Insecta; order Lepidoptera; family Nymphalidae; genus Fabriciana; species Fabriciana adippe. The sequence goes on from FR989985.1 coordinate 10,845,193, forward strand.
TTAAAACTTTATTGCTTACTAGCGACTCACCCTCGCTTCGCTCGGGTTCGCCTTTAGACAACCAAAAATAAATTTCTCCCACGGGAACCATACATTTTTCCGAGATAAAAAGTACCCTATTTGTCATTCAGATATGTGAACTATATTATTGTAAAGTTTCATTAAAATCCAATCAGTAGTTTTTGTGTACTAAGCTATATAAGTTACTATAGTTTTTTAACTATCCAACGGGAACTCTTTAATTTTCCGGAATGAATACTATCTAAAATGTTGACCGGGGATATGAGGTAACACCATGCAACATTTCATTTAAATCGATCCAACAGTTTTGGAGATTTGCCCGTACAAACAGACAAACAGACAAACAGAGAAAAAAAATTGAAAAAAATCTGGATTTGTTGTATATCTCTTCTTACATTCCCCTGACTCAGTTTTTAGGATATTTTTTCTATGTACAGACACTCGACAATTTTATTATATGTATAGATTTATACATATTTATTTATAGACAATAAATTGGTTATATTCAAATTAATATATTCAAAATATACGATCCCGCCCTTGAAACAAATCTCATGTATAAAAACATTAATTATATTAAAAGTGACTTATAATAGGCGAAGATAAGGCGTACCAACAACATAATAAATTTTAATTGAGTGTGTCCTCCATTTTTGAAATCGGCTAAAATTAAGTTGTGAGTTGTGACAGACATGCAAAATTGAGAGTGTGATTTTTAAGGTGTTGTATAAGCGTAGCAATGAAGGTAGTGGGTTCATTTCTCACTCTGAGCTAGCTCTAATTAATTAGAATTAGTTAACTAGAATAATCCTAATAAATTTGAAATTATTATTATTGAGACGCGTCTCATATCATATTACAATTATGTAAATATATTCTAATATTTGTTCCGCTGTATGATTTAAACGTCTTTTTGCTTAATTAAATGTAAATTTTATTTATATTAATACTTATAACATAAACTTACATGGTACATAAGAGGAAAAATTATTGGATTGCGCTAATTGAAATTAGCGCTAGTGATAGAAAAGTTGATAGGAAATCGTCTGAGTTGGTATGTGATGAAATGGGATTAAACGAATGTGACAAGAAGAGTGATGGAAATGAATATAGATAGATGGAGAGGAAGAAGAAGACTAAAGAAAAGATGAATAGATTGTGTGCGATAGAAAGAGAAAATGAAAGAGAAAAGGCTGAATGATAAGGTGACGAGTATCAGGAGAGAGTGGAAGCGGAAAATATACTACGCCGACTCCAAGTAATTTGGGAAATGGGAGATGATGATGATTTATAACATAAATATTGTAAGTAAATTATTAATCTGTACACAATATGTATGTAATTAGTTTTGCAGGTATTTTATTCTGAATTTAACGATTTCTCGTGAAAGTAAAAATACCTACTTATAAAAATAATTGTGAAATTAATAACCTCGAAGAAAAGCAAATATTTTCGATAAAGCTCGCTCAATAGATAGAACTCTTTGAGCCTTTATACAAGGTTTCACTATCATAAATGGTACTCCATTATAACTAGTGTCTCATATCGACCTGAGTGTTCATACTCAATGTTCCAATAAAGTTTTGTCAGGGGATCTTTGCCGGCACATAATAAAGTATTACAAAAGCCAAAGACCGTCATTGTTGCGGGTACTTCAATCCCAGACCCCTCTTAAGGGAGCGTTTAAGCTTGCAAGTGTAGTGGAATGATTTAAAAAAAGACGTAAGTACATATATTTTTAATTCAGACTATTAAAATTCAAATTATTTAATAATTGCTTTGATTTGTGTTTAAAAACTTTTTTCACGTATCTTTCGCTGGGAAATTTATAGGATTATGGGTTTCATTATATTTTTTCCATATACTATCATGAAAAAGGCCTTATGTTCTATATTTTTATATGTATTATTTTTTATATATTATAAATGTATTTACATGCTTGATATTGGAATCTGTCATTTGATAGCTAATATCACACAGTAACTTGACAAAAGCGAATTTCTACTCCAATTTGCCTGAAATGAAAATTAATTTTCCTACATTATATACTTCGTATCTTTTTTGAACGTTGTAAAATGCACTTACGCATACCATCTGTATATTTACAGGTGGTTTTATGGAAGTCACCGACTAGAAAAGCTATTACTACCCACTAAAATCCATCGAAACCATCCTCGTTTTAGTGGGGTATTGCAGGACTGCTTACGCACTCAACTACGATGCCTCGATAGCTGGTATGCCGAGATAGAACGCAACAACCATAGGATTGCTATCACGGTTTACTCTTGTATCAGAGAAGAAGCAGGAGCAACCCGCATGATACAACAACCTCACAGCCTCTAGTCTAGCATTTACTACTGCAGATTGGGAGGTTCTGCGTTTCTAGTCCCGGGTTTACAAGATCTATAGAGTTTTTCTGTTAAAAAAAATAGTAGCAGCCGAGTAAAGCACGTTAAGCCGTCAGTCCTGCACATCTCTCATCGTGTCGAAATAGCGTAGCATATGACAATGAAATTGTGTCTGCGCGCGCACATTTACACTATAATATTTAGCCTAGGTTAGCCTCAATAAGATTGACCACTATGGCCGAAATCGGTCAGGAAGATATTATAAATTATATATTATTTGTCAGACAATAACAACGGTCACTATGGCAACAAACAGTAGGAAAATGTGTGCTCGCACCTCTCTCTTGCCCGTACAGTAATATACGAAAAGTAACTCTCTCTCTTCCTATCTTCACTAACTTATATCTCCCTCTCAACTTTCGTTCGCCTCGCCCGATCACACTTTTCGTAACGCTCTCGTCATGTATTCATAAGTTTACTCCCCAAGTCAAGCGTGCTTAAGGAAATTTTACTTCAAAAATGTGATTGACTGTCTCTGTACTTTTGAATTTGCATATCGCGTAATATAACTAAAAACAATAAGTTTACTATTTATAATAATTATATTAATTTGAGTTTTAAAGTTTACACTAAATAGATATTCATTTATATTTATAAATACCGTTGGTTTTACGATACTCGCCCCAGTTACTAGCGTACAAGTAAAATTTAAACGCAGCTTAAGAAGACAGATAAGATTTTATGAGTTCACCGCGTCGTTTCTCTTCGAACAGTAAATGTGCATTGCAAAGATGTATACAGAAAATCAATTATGAATTTTGCTTGTTACCTAACACGATCTATATAAATAAATATTATATTGTGTGTAATTTTCGTTTGTGCAAAATCGCAAATCTTCAAAACTTGTCCATGAATAACTTTGATATTTTGAAACATAATATTATATGCTTAGTATATTTATATTATTATTTTTGCTGTTCACTTTACTATGACTCTATCTACTACTGCTTCAATATGTTTGCAATATTTAGGTATTTATACGAAAATAGCTATTGGCAACGCCTGTTAAAAATATCTTGAAGATAATATAGAAATGAGATCTTAGAGATTAGTGGAAATATTTATTGCGTTCAAAAAAACAAAATATTATCAATGATACGATAGAAACCGTGTTTAGCGGAAAGCAAAATAATAAGAAACAAATGCGAAAACATTGAGTAATGTATTTCGCGGAGTTGAACAGAAGTTTTGTATTAATGATTGTGGTACTTTGTAACAATTTTTCAATTCTTTGTCTTAAACTAGAATCCTTAAAAGTATTATAATGCGAAGTATTATTTTGTTTTTTGGTCTATTTATTTGTCCTTTGTTGTAATATATTCTACCATAAAGATCGAGAGAAAATTGACATTTCGAATATAGTGTGAATGGGCCGGATAGATATCCAATTTTTTATCACCACTACAAAACACGAAGCGTAGTAAGGCGAGTCACTAGTATCAAAGAAGTTGATAAAACAATATAATATTTATAAGTTACATGGACCGAACCTTAATTTTAGGATATTTAATGACGTACACAAAATTTTTAACACACATAATATTACCACTGGCCTTACGGTGAAGGAAAACATCGTGAGGAAACCTGCATGTCTGAAATAACCTAACAACTTTTTGAAAGATATATAATACGAGTATAATCCGCCAACCCGCACTCGGCCAGTGTGGTGGTCTATGGTCTGATCCCCTTGATATTAAAGGGAAGGCCCTTGCTCAACATTGGGACATTAAAAAGGGCTAAATACACTAAAAATATAAATTTATCGATTTACCGATAGAGAAAGAGTTTTTGATGTAGTAAAAGAGCTTGTGTATATTACACATAAATCTACTCGTACAAAACATAGTTGTTTGAGACTTTACAGGGGAAAAATGCAAATTTTTTGTTATTCGATAATTTCGTAAAACGCCTAGTTGCCGTTATAAATTTATATTAATTTTAAAATTTGAAATTTAGTAAATTTTGCTTACAAAACTGTATAGACTTATTATTTAGCTAGCAATAATGCCTCTACTAATGAGTTACGTCATGAAAATGATGGAAATGTATAGACACGTCATGAAAATTGCGGAAATTTATAGACAAGTATCAAATTAAAAAAGAGAATTGTGTTAGTAAATATTTAGAAAAATGCATTTTTTTACTAAGTATTATTTAGTAATAGTCGTCTTAAATTGAAATCCAATAGATAAGTGCAATTTGTTATACTCGTATTAATGTCAGAAGGTATATTGTGCCACTTCAAATAATTTAATACGTCTATTTTATAAGCGCCGTGCCACGTGTTTGGGAAAATGATATTTAAAATTAAGGCCTTGATTTAAATGGTCTCGACTTAACGTCATATTTCTCTCCAAGTAATATGAAGAACGTGTTTCTTGCAGTAATGAAAATCCAATACTCATCCGTTCAAGGTATTCGCTGCTAGAAAACTTATTATATTTTGAAATTAATTAATGTTTCTAAGAGAGATTTTAATATTAAAACAACTCAATTTTAATTTGTAATGTATAAATATTTTTTATCATTTTTGTAGACATTGTGTACCAACTTGCGATGAATCGTTAGAATATAAAATATGTACGTTTTGAAGCATAATATTTGAATTTTTAAACAAAGTAACTTTAATTTATTACTAAACGCACTAGATGACTAGACCTTAGATACGGCATACAGTATTATACGAGATGGCGATGTAATTATAATGAAATCTTCCTGAATGCCAAAAATAATTGATGTACGATAATTATAGTTATACATAATATCCGAAACTCATTAGAGAGAAAACTCATTTTACTCGTAGAGTGAAAATACATTACTTTAATAAGTTATTTTTTAGAATATAGTTACGTTATTAATTTTAGCCAAACATTATTTATTTAGTAATAACTGATTTATTCACGTCCCATATAAAATGCTAAATTAGTTTAATGATATGAAATTTCTCACTGGTTTTTGTTCGATTATAATCAGGGAGCTAAACGAAAATCTCGTTATCATTCCAACTTATACGTGATTCTCGAAAAGTTGTTAAGTAAACACAATTTAAATTCCAGCTCGAGGTCTTTTTGTTTTTCTGTTCGCGGTTGATTGGATTTGTTTGGCTTTTCAATGCAGTTCAAGCTTGAGAGGATGCTCGTTTCACTAAAACAGTAAGGTTAACCATCGACTGTTAAGCTTCTTTCACGTTATTATAAAAACTAGACTCAGACTGACCCAATAACATACTGTCGCGTAGTGGATAGTGTATAACGTCTTTACACAAAATATAGTAATTCAAAACTGCACGTCTCGAGCATGTTTAATACATGCTCAGGTAATTGTCAACATAGGACAATTAACGACAAGGCCAGTTAATCGTAAATTGTCGCGAGTAAGAGAGAAACAAGACATTTTCCAGAAAGGAATTGAAATTATTAGAAAATATTCGAATTTGCGAATACTAGAACGTATTTTGTTATGCATTTAAAAAGAACGGTAGTGTGTCGAGATTTTAGTTAAATTATGGAGCTATGTGAAGGATAAGAAAATATACGAAAAACTGAGTGGAAGTGGAGTAAAGTGTTAATGCAAGTAGCTGTGGAAAATAATGCTCAAAGACTAAGTTGAGCAAAAATAGTGCGTGTATTGCCAGTGTTTGCAATCTACCATAAGTGAACCGAAAGTAATAAAACATCTGTGTCTATAACGGAAAGGACGTGCTATGATTTTCCTATGCTAGAATTCATAGAACGTAACAACACTATAAAATAACTTACCCTATTAATTATTTGTTTCTCACTCACCCAAAAAACAAAGCGACAGATAGGTACATACTAAAGTTACAAAAAACTAACAATTTCTTTACTTGGACATGTTATAATAAATAATAATATACATTTATTTATAATAATTTTAATGATCTCAATATCAATCTATTGTATGACGTGAACTCTGATTTTTATATAACTTCATCACCTCACTGTTTGATTCTCACGATGATGGTAATGTAAAATAAATTGGGGTATTCGTATAATATCGCCATAAGCATTTTGATAACGGAATGGAAACGGTTAGTATTTTTTTTCTCTTATGGTAGGTATAATATGGCGTTTTTTTTTTCATTTAATATTTGTTATTAAAATAGGTTTCAAGATATTGTTTTAGTAATTATATTTAATCTAAATATTAATATTTTAAACATTTAAAAAAAATAATAACATAAACTGTGTGAACAGATGCTACTAGTTTCATAATAAAAATGCTTCATTACATTGTTCCTGTCATCTCTTTGTCATTTAAAGTCATTCAAGAGTGCGTTAGGTATTTCTTTTTGGTGCTGGAATAATTATCATTTTTTCATATTTTCAACAAATATCGCAGTGGACACAATTTTTTACAAAAAAAAAAAATTACAAGTGTAAATAGCGGTTTGTGTTTGTTATTTTAGCCTGTGTCTTAATTATTTTCTCATATTAAATAATTATTATATTATATAATTATTTAAAAACAAGTGATTCGATTTTGACTGATATAAAAAAATTATTCCTTACATAAAACGAAGCAAAAAGTCACGTAGTACTTACAATAAACTGAAAGTACTGATGAAATGTTAAGAAGTTAATGTTTATTTTATTTACTTTTTTATTATATATAGTATTTATTTTAAATGTATAACATACAGGTTTTACTAAACATCAAAAATGACCACATCTCTATGTTATAGCTTTTTAATACAATACAATATTTTCTATATTGACATTAAAGGAAGAGCTAAAGGCACATATGTTTAGATTCCCTTATACCTTACTTAAGACTTTTTATATTAAAGAAGCAAATTAAACTGTCCATATCGCTTTGATTACTATCTAATTTCAAAAATCTAAAAACATTTTTGATCCTATTACATTTTTTTATCTATCTAGACATCCCAAATGAAGTAAGCCTAAGTTCATTGTAGATATATATAATTTAAGCTTCCATTAAAATTAATTTTGATTAAGAATTGCTATAATTACAAGCAAAATTTATTGATTTCACACCACTACGTGTTTAATTTATCCATTCACTTTATTCGCATACACGTAGCTTAATTATTGGGTAGAGACAGCTGTATTAAATTGTGTAATCTTATTGTGTTATTATCATTTCTCCAATACGATCTACATAATATTTAATAAAAGATTAAAATACAATTATTTTACATTTAATTATTGTTCCGTATCCGTCCTTCTGTCATACTTTATTAAATCCGAATGTACTCGTAATGAACGAAAAAGTTTAAATGTGGTACATTATATAATATATATAAAGTCGAAATAGAAAATTTAAAAATAAAATTTAATAAAATTTTAAATAAGTATCTTTTCGGGTTTTTTCGCGGATTTATTTTTATTTTTGGTTCCCGACGTTTCGATTGCTTTACAGAAATCATGGTCACGGGAGAGACTAAGGTGTTAGATGTCTCAAAGGTATTATATAGTTGTTACAGACAGTCTACCCACAAAATAACAAAATTAATTCAAAAAACTTGAAAATTGGCACCAAAGTACCGTAATTCGCATAAATCTAAGAAAGTATTCATTAAATTTTGTTTAAAATTGCATTGTATAAGATATTATAAGGAATGTAGGTATACGAAAATGTGACACTCATTAAATAGAAATAAATACCTAAAGAATAATGGCAGGTCTCTATACAACGATTTACCTGATATCCATTTGAGGCGTCTTGAAATGAAAAAATGCTAAAACGATAGGGATTAAATAACACAAGTTTAACCAGAAATATTTATTTTATTAGGAAGTCACAAAAAAATATATTAGCATTTTTATTTTATGATTTGCGGTTATAAACCTACCTAGCAATGACAGCTGTCACTGATTATTGTACCGAATAATATAAATTAAATATTATTATAAATTAAAAAAACGTACGTTAGCGTTACATATAAGTTACGTTTTTAATTTCTTTATCATGGATGAAACAAGGTACTACTTTGAGTCCGTTAGGAGAAATCAGTATTGGTTGTAGGTATACACTGGCGATTGTCCGAGAGAATGCACAAGTCGTCGCATGGGGCAAGTAATCGGGTCCGTGGGCAAAGCGAAAATTAAAGCTTATAATAATCTAGAAAAATGGAACAGTAAGAGCAAAATCAAACGTAGTAGTCAGAGGCTTACGTAAAATCATGGATGACATATAAAATATAAAATGTAAATAATATGTCAATATCAATTATCAAGTCAATCTCATTGTCATCTGTTGTGTTGCTATTACTATTATTTTAATTACTGTACTAACTATAATAGCTTCAATTAAACTTACAGCTTAACATATAATGTTTCCATCATATGTAAAGCTGTAAGATTAATGAACAAAACATAGTTAATTATTTAATTATGTTCATAACACTTTTAATAAAAATATTTAAAATAAATACGGCATTTTATTTTCTTCTGTGGCAACAATTTTTACATCATCTTTGACGAATGGCGAAGCCGGAAGTACATAAAAACAATCAATTAGTAGCTTATTATGTAAACATTTCTTCGTGGCTTTGTCATGTAAAACAAACACCGTAAAAAAAAGAGCAAATTAAATAATTCAGTTTTGTATATGTCCTAATCTTAGACGCTTTAAAAACGTTCAGGTAAAAACTTGCCATTGTTCTTTAAACTCATTAAACGTTTCTTTTATTAGACACGAAACACTTAGCTTGAGTTACGTACTCAATTCGAAGCAATGATAACATTCTTTCTGAGCGGCATCCGTGCAAATTTAAACAGACAGACCGTAAGTCTGCACAGTGCCTTAGCATGGGAATTCCATTTGCAGGGCCGCGGCTGTTTTCCAACGTTCTAAGTAGACAAATGATTTATTCTGATTCAAAACAATGATAGTCTCTCAGAAAACAAGAAATAGGAGTGAAATAATCCATAGCATTGCTCAAAATTTTCTTAGTCTAAATCCAAAAATATATATTGTTTGCTTGTTCTTACCTTTTTTAAAACGTTACATAGCATTATTGATGATTCGCAAGTGAAAGTGAATATTTTGTGTCATTTTTAAACAAAACAAGGACAAAAATATAAGGATAATACCTATTATATTTTTAAATTCGCTAATATTTGTTTTATTTTAATAAATTTAAATATTAGGTATACAGGGTGGATTTTTGAGACGGGACAGTAAGGGCAGGTACCTTAAATACTATAGTTACAGGAAAACGCTCCCAGGAGACCATCCATAACTTTTTGAGATATTCTGAACTGCATTCACAGATTTTGGAAAAAATGTACAGTCAGCGAGAAAAATGCTAAAATTCGAAAAAAAATTTTTTCATGTCAATCGATCCTATTTCATGTAAGGATCAAAAGACGCTATGGGACCATTTAAGGTTTGAGTACTAGAAATGACAAAAATCGCCAAAATCCTTCTCCATACATTTTGTATGGAAAAACGTGTAATCAACTCGAAATATTCTTTGTTGCCAAACGGTCCTATTTTTTAATGTGATCAAAAGACTCTTTGAGAAAATCATAATTGCATTGACAAATAAAAATAAAATAAAATTATATCAACTAAACGTGTTTTTTTTGAAACACGATATCCATTTTAAGCAATTTATTTTGTAGATCACCTAAATGTTACCTGTTTACGTTTGTATTAAGAGTCCTTTGATTACATTAAAAAATAGGACCGTTTGGCAACAAAGAATAATTCGAGTTGATTAAACGTTTTTCCATACAAAATGTATGGGAAAAGATTTTGGCGATTTCTGTCATTTCTAGTACTCAAACCTTAAATGGCTCCATAGAGTCTTTTGATCCTTATATGAAATAAGATCGATTGACATGAAAAATTTTTTTTTCGTATTTTAGCATTTTTCTCGCTGACTGTACATTTTTTCCAAAATCTGTGAATGCAGTTCAGAATATCTCAAAAAGTTATGGATGGTCTCCTAGGAGCGTTTTCCTGTAACTATAGTATTTAAGGTACCTGCCCTTACTGTCCCGTCTCAAAAATCCATCCTGTATAATAAACCGTTTTAAATATAAATTTTAAATAATAGCCACCTTATCGCGTTTTGTAATCATCTTGCCTATCAGCCATATATATAACAATGAATTAAATTGGATAAAATTTGATAAATGAATAATCTTTATAGTAAAATCTTAATTTGTAATTATTTATTACCTTTAAAATTTGTTATCACATAGGTTATTGACCAATAATTTTATTCACAGATAAATAGTATAAAGTATTCAATGTTAGAAAACAACATTCTTATCGTTTGACCAAAGTGCGATATAAACTTGTTCATAACCTATTTTTAAAGGTCAACCAGTTTGAAATTTACCTGTGTTTTTATTTGAAAAACAATATGATAAAATTTATTTCAAAATCTACGTCATCAAAACGCAAAAACATTCTGATAAGATCTAATAAAAATAATCTCATTTATATAATATATAAAGGGACATCAGATAGATCGACTTTATCATTTAATTCCATATTTCAACTTTAGGCGGACCTGGGTATTCGGGCGAGGAAAATGAAATGTTTCTTTATACCACAAAATATAATTACAATATTCTTATGCATAGATTTGACACAGATAGTTCTATAACCGTTTTATATGAAAGTCAATCACGTCCAAGTACACCTTTCTTTATCCAAAGATACTCCACCACACACGTAACGCGATATTCAGCGATGTAAACCGTTTACCAATCTTAATCTTGATGTCGGCAGCCGATTATTCGCCACGCTAGCGTCTGGTGTTGCATCAGAGTAAATATGACAACCACCCATATTTTTCATCGATATAGTTATAAACTGACAGTTTGAGTGGCCATTTACTCTTAAGTAGTCAAACGCGCCGTCATATATATAACAGAAAGAAAATTATTATAAAAAAAATAATTACAATATTTTATTATAATTTTTTTTTACAAAAACGACTTCATTAAAAGTAGCTGTTATTCTTACTGGAGTTGATGTTATGATCCAATATAATATTGTTATTCTTGCTCGTGTATAACAATATTAAAGTAACTACTCGTATTCATTAAAAAAGAATTATTTTGAAATTTCATTTAAAATTCACAAAGATATCAAATTTTATAACCAGGCTGATTTATCTGTGAGTACTTATATGTAGATTTATCTTTATAAAAAGATAGCTTTATAACATTTAGGTGTGCCAAAAAATATAAAATGTAGTGTTGTGGATCAAATTCAAATATACAGGTGCAGCGAGCACGACTAAGAAGTTAATATTTTCTTGACCGATTTTAGTCACAGCGGCCAATCTAACTGAGGCTAACCGACTCGGAAGATACGTATTATAATAATGATAATGTCCTCCTGACCGATTCCGGCCACGGCGGCCAATCTCAATGAGACTAGCCAACTGCGCAGGAGATATTATAGTGCACAAGTGTACGCGCAGACACAAGTGCACTCTCTATTCCTGTCACTCTCATACTCCCGTGGGACGACTACTCGACACGACCGGTGAAAGTTAAGGCGCAGGACCGACGGCTTTACGTGCTCTCCGAGGCACGGGGGTGAAACACCGCCAACTTCCCAACTCCGGGCTGTTACTGAGATTGAGATTGAGATTGAGATTGAGAGATTGAGATATTTTATTGATAAAATTACAAGAATTTTACAGGTCATACAATAAAATCATTTTTTCTAATTATTTTACATAATTATAAGATATTTATACATATTACACTTCATTTTGTCTTTTACATTATTATTATTATTTGTTTAAAATTTTCATTTTACTTATTTTAATTCAATCTTTACTTAAATTAAGTTATTTACATTTTATTTGTTTTAGTAACAAATGTCCAAACATACGAAAATCATTTAGATATTCAGGAAAAAAGATAGGATAATAACTACTACTTCCATACACAAAACACAGTGTGCTGTTATTATGAATGTACTTACTTAGACATAAATTCAGCTATGCTGTAGCAAGCGAGGTCGATTAACATATCTTTAAGTTTACGAGTAAAAATTTTGTCACTTGGTGATCTAATGATGTCACTCGGAAGGGTATTGTAAATATTTACGCCAAGGACACCGAGAGACTTTCGCGCTTTCGCGAGTCTGCGACTCGGGACGAGCAGTAGGTGCGCGCCTCGGGTGTTTCTGCTATGACTCTGCCCGCGGCTAGTGTACTGATCTAGATTTGCTCTCACATATTGGCAGGCTGTTAATATGTATATACACGGCAGAGTGAGGATTTTATTTTCCTTAAACAACGCCCGGGCCGGAAAATCATGAGGCTTGCCGGAAATTATTCTGAGAGCTCGTTTTTGCAATTTGAATGGTTTCTCACAATTAGCTGCAGTACCCCATAGGTCGACACCCTGAATTAGAATTGAATGAAAATATCCATAGTAAGCAATTCTAAGGTTTTCAGGTGACAGGGTAGGTGAGAGCCTGGATAGAGCAAAACAGGCTGATGATAACTTGTCGCAAGCTGCGTCTATATGGAGAGACCATGTCAACCCTGCATCTATTGTAAATCCTAAATATTTTACGTGGTTAACCTGGGGTAGGGGGGTGTTATTGGTAATAATATTAAATAAATTGGTGTCACCCTTACGTAGTTTAAAATGCATAATATTGGTTTTTTCTATGTTTAACTGCATGCCATTTGATTCAAACCATTTTACAATCTGATGCATCACTCTGTTGGCTTTTGTTTTTAAGCTGTCCAAATCGACAGCATTGATTATTATGCATGTATCATCCGCAAACATGATGTATTCAGGATCAGAACATGCTGTTGTTATGTCATTAACTAGGGCTAAAAACAGGTTATTTCCCATCACTGATCCCTGTGGAACCGAGCAACTTCCGATGGGTTCAAGTTTTGATCTCGCACCAAGAACATATGTACTCTGTTGTCGGTTACACAAAAATGACGCGATGGTATTTAGAAAATTACCTTCAAATCCATACCGCGCCAGTTTTCTTAACAGTAGCTTGTGATTAATCATTTCAAAGGCGCGCGAGAGGTCACAGAATATCGCTGCAACCTGTCGCCCGCCCTCGAGATGCGCCATCACCCGAGCAATCAGGTCGCGCGCCGCATCACTCGTTGAGCGGCCCGGTTGGTACGCGTATTGCTGCCCATTTAAGAGGTTATTTGATGTGAAATGCTTCATCAATCTCGCGCTCAATAAACGCTCGAACACTTTAGATACTACAGGAATGAGCGATATTGGTCTGTAGCATTTTGTTACATGCATTTCTCCTTTTCCCTTATAAATAGGCTGTACTTTCACCAACTTTAGCACGTCCGGATACACGCCAGCGCTAATACACTCATTTAACAATAAAAGGAGTAATGATATTAGTACAGGTGGAAAAAGGTCTAAGATGTGGGATGACATGTCATTAATGTCCTTTGATTGTTTGCGTTTTACATTTTTACATGCACTAATCATTTCGTCCAACGTAAACGGTTCGAAAACAAATGTAGGCGGTGAGTCAGCTATGTATTGTTCGAGATATGCAAGCGCATCACCTGCGCGCGGCTGCGTGTTTATGTTATTTGTTTGTGTGTAGTAGTGGTTCAGCTGATCGGCGGCGGCCGCGGCGCGCGAGCGCTCGCAGTCCCCAGTCGACCGGCTGACAAGCACATTGATCGGGTTGCTCCTGCTATTGCCGCGCTTGCATGTCTCAGACGCGATAGCATTCCACATAGCGCGACTCACATTGCCATCAGTACAGCACGCTATTTTGTTGTTAATATAATCCTTTCTTTCGCTTCTTAATGTTGCCCATAACGTCGTCTCAAGTATATGCAAGCACGAACGCAACTCGGCGTCATTCGGTTGTTTAGATAATTTAACTTTAGTCTTGTGTATGTCATAGCGTAATTTGCGTATGAGGTCATTCACCCAAGTATTTGTAATGTCTTTGAATAGTTGTTTTTTAATAGGAAAATGGATATTATAAAAATGATTGATAACGTTTATTACCGATGAAGTTCGGATGTTTGGACATGTATTTTTCGTAAGTATATTATCCCAGTCGTATGACTCGAGACTAAACATAAAACTACAAATGTTTTGTTTAGAAAAAGTCCTTTTTGCTATGTGCTTTGTAGGAGAAAAAATACAGTTTTCGACATTTAGTGACCGACCTCGACCTTAGAGACCTTTCGACCTTAGACTGAGGCTTACTATACAGAAAGACTCAATAACTAAACTTGGCCCGACCCGGGACTCGAATCCAGGACCTCAGGATGTGCAGCCGTACATGCTAGCCACTACACCACCGAGGGTACGTATTATAGGGAACAATTGTATGGGCAAATACAAGTACACTTCTTTTCTTCCTTAACGCTTCAACCTTAAAGTTGTAGATAGATATTTTTTCGGCAGAAAAGCCCAATAACTTTACGTAGCCTTACCTGGAACACGAACGCAGGAATTTCCAATTCTGCTGAAGCTTAGTAACTAATTAATTATTTATTCCTTTCTTGTAACAGGTCTAAGCCACGACCACGAGTTTGTCACACATTGATCACACTGCACCCTTACGGTCATCAGCTAAGGTCAGATCAATGGCTAAGAAGACAATAGTAATTTAACGCTAGGTTTTCTGACATGACACTCTAATAAAATTTTTACCCTGTTAAGGTAAGTACGTGAAGACGTAAAAATAATTAGCTAACATTTGGCGAATATGTATGTAATTAATTTATTTTCCGTAACATACTCATATTAATTATTGTAAAGGTATTTCATTTCTATGAGTCCATTTCTCGATGCCACCTTTTAGACCAGTAAATGGATGAAACACAGAAGTTATAAAAAGAAATACGACATTTCTCGTCTCTGTTTATTACTGTACATTAGTTATACTGCTTCCGTAGTGTCGTTTCGGCATGAAATGGGAACTAATGAGATTTTGATGTTTTTTTGACTGAGCTTTTATTTTTCCTCGGTAACATAACGATGTTGAAATCTTAAAGGAAAAGTAACGTGTCATTTTTGCATCTTCTCTTTATGTGAAGTTGGTACAGTTCTAACGATAAAGGTGGGATGCAGTGTACAGAATATATTGTAAATTAGGCTACTATTTTTTTAAGTAAAATGGTCAAACCATTTATGTTTCTTGACTTGCAGTAATTCATGAATAAACTCTGTCGTAAGATATATAATTATTCGTCAAAATAATACCATATATTTATTTTAAACTAATTAAAAAAGTAAAATTTCTCAAACTAATTAAAGAGGTAAGAATCACATTTGAAATAAAAGTTATTGATAGAATTAAAAATTATCGTGAAGTATTTTTTATAATCCTTTGATTCTATTACCTTTTAGGTTTTAATATTAGAGGTTTATGTACTTTATTATTTATTTACTTTAATTTATTATTTGTTTACAATATCTTCAAAATATTACTTTAAAACAGTACTCGAAAGTTTCAAATAATTTAGTAAATTTAATATGGAAATAAGCTTTACATTCTAGTGCACTAAATCCAGTTTATTCATAAACATTATTAGTGGACACCGAGCGAGTGCCTAGACGACACACGTTATGTAATTAATTTGGAGAAAACAGTTGCATTTAATATAGCAATTTGTATTCAGCTGCACTCACTAGCCTGTGCTCTTGTTTTGTTTTAGAGTCAAACTTAAACTAAATAAAAACTGTTTCAGGGTAGATATAGGATTAAATTTTATTTATTTTTTAACTTTTAAGTAAAGCTTCACAGAATAGATATTAGAATGGCTTAACGAATTGTAACGAGACTTTTATGGGTGGATGTGGATGAAATTGTTTATTATTATCGTAATAACATGGTATTACTACTTTAGGAACGCGGCATCTACACACTACTATAATTTTATATCACTACAGTATTGACTTTTATTGCCAGAGAGGACAGGATTTTTTTCGTTTTTTTTTTCAGTACAAATATTTTTTGGACATTGAGTGGAATTTTACTAGATATGAGAAATGGAGAAGTCACGAAAATATAAAATTATAAATTATGAAAGGTGGTGTCTGTAATTTTTGCGTTTAGGAACCTAACGGGTCGATTGAACCTCCACTGAAAATTCATCCGTCCTAGTTATAAAGAATGAAGTGTCATCATCATCATCATATTCAGTCTGCTTTCGTCCACTGATAAACATACGCCTCTCCTATAGCACGCCACTGAGCCCAATCTTCAGCTCTACCCATCCAACTACTACCAAGAATGTGAAGTGTAATAGATAATAATGTATACTTTCTTAGATTTACGCAAAGATGTGATATTTTTAATTAAACTATGTTTTCGGATTTTGTTACTGTTTTATTTTGATTTTTGGTTCCCGACGATGTCACTTGTCTCTTGTCTTAAGTAATCATGGTCGTTGGTGACGGGACAGACTAAGGTTTTAGACGTCTCAAAAGTCACAGTTATTACACAAAAAATGTATATCAATTTGAAAGAAAAAGAGAAAAAAGAACTTTTTCTTACAAGACTAAACTTATTTAAACTAGATAATTGTTGTTTGTTTTGTAACTTTTACAATTTATTGGTGGATCTCATTACAAACTAGCGCCTCACCCCCGCTTCGCTAAACAAAACAAATCTATCCTACGAGAAATGTACATTTTTCCCGGGACTATTTATAGAGCATATAGCTTTCGTCAGTTAACGGGTTATCTAATGCAAAAAGAATTTTTGAAATCGGATTAGTAGTTCCTGAGATTAGCGCGTTCAACCAAATAAACAAACTCTTCAGCTTTATAATATTAGTATAAAAGTTTATAAAATAAATAAATAGATTGAATTAATTTTTTGTTCTTGCTTCATTTTAATTCTAAGTGAATATTTTCGTACACGAATATAGTTCCAAGATTTTCAATATATGGCGCAATCTTAGAATACTTTACAAAAAAAAAAAACACTTCAAAAAATAATTAATTGATTTTAAAAAGAAAATAAATACTGTATCTACAAAAAAAAATATTTTTTGCCTTTATTTCGAATTAAATGTTATATAGGATAATAATATAATATCTCTTAGACAGTAAAGATATAATGTAATCAATCTTTCATATCGTAGTATGGCCCTAATATCATATTATGAAGAAAAAATATCTCTTGTGAGGTAAAAACAGGTTATTACCTCACACCGTTTATCTTTAAGACAGCTAACTCGTGATATCTATCTATTTTACATAGATACTAGATATATAGTGTATCATATGTAATATACTATGTGACAGAAATTTCATACCTTTATATGTATAAATGGATGAAAAATATTTAAAATAATATTTTCATAACAATTATAATTTACGTACATGTATGTATAAAGCATTCAGAAATGGTTTAGTTAAAACATGATTGTAATTATTTACTCGCTTGGGACACCGAGTGAAGCGGGTTCAAATCCCGGGTCTCGCACCTCTGATATTTTCATGTGCGAATCATTTCTAACATGATTGCCTTACTGTGAAGGAAAACATCGTGAGGAAACGTGCATGTTTAAGAAAACCAATCAAATTTTCGAAAGACATGTGAAGTCCGCCAATCCGCACTTGGCCAGCGTGGTGGACTATGGCCTGATTCTCCTCGTATTGAAAGAGGCCAGTGCCCAGCAGAGGGACGTTAAATAGGGCTGAATACAATACATACTCATTGTCTTAAGTAAAAAAACTACTAACTATACTAGTCTTAGTAGTAATCATTGCCTTAATGTCTAATAAGACAATGATTTAAGATACTCTAATGTTTTTCTTTTGTATGGTTTTGAAGCATGCGACAAATTGTAAATTTAAAATTAACCGTACTTAAAAGTTAATGGTCTTTCTAATTACTCGTAGAGTAATGTAAAAATGTTGCATTATACAATAGCTCGGTTCATAACGTTTTTACAATACAAATAATAATATACAGATCCAAGTCAAGTACCCGCTAGTCTCGAAAATGTACGAAAAGTGTTCTTCAGATTTCTGCAGTGCATGACAACAGTAGAGCATTTAGTTAATGTATTGTAGATAAAATTAACTACACAGTATCTATACAAGAATTATCGTACCATAGGTTTTAAATGTTAAATATAATTAAAACGTTTTTTTAATGTTACTGTGATACAGAATATTTATAAAATGTACTACGAGTACTAGTGTTTTATATTTATGGGCATCAAATATTAAAATATAATCAGCTTACCTTATAGTTATATAATTAGAATATAGATTTAAAAATATAAAGCATAACAACCCTTAGTATATAAAAATGCCTCCATTCATAGATAGTACCTGGGCGACCGAGCTTCGCTCTGAGTTCTTTTTTGTAATATCGTATTTTTTAGCGAAAAAAAAAAACTAAAAACTTGAATAAATACAAAAAAAAAATAATAGATATTCGAACCCTGACACCTGTGATTGTTAATCTTGCACCTTGGCCGCTTGACCACGATGCTAATGCCCGAGCGTAATAAGTTATTGACCATATTTTGCGTAGATGTACAAAGATGTAGTATATGTGAAGATGTAGTATACGTGAAAGAAAACTGCATGAAAACTCAAAAACGCGCATTTTCCCAGACATAAAACTAATCTAGATCGATTTTTCTCCCCTGAAAACACCCACATACCAAATTTCAGCGACCCGTTTCCGAGATCACCGGTATAAATAAATAAATAAATAAATAAATAAATATACAAGAATTGCTCATTTAAATATATTAGACTAGCAGAACCCGCAGCTTCGCCCGCGATCAAACTACGAAAAAAATAAACTTTTTCGCAATACATATTTTATTACTTGCAAAAATATGTATAAGATGTTAAGCGTATATTCTGTAAATAAATTTACTGTACTTTATATCCTACACAGTAAGTTTGTACTTACAGAGAACTTGAGCCATGTTATTCTATTTAAATATATTCAATTTTTATTTTGAATTAAAAAAGAAATCTACAATACATGTTTATGTAATTGTATTGAAGAGCATTAATACCAAGTTTCAAGTAATTCTAATCATAAACATTTTTTTCGCCACATAAACAGCATAACCCCGTTTTATCATTTTAAAGGAAGAATTTCGGAAAAAATAATATTTGTATTGTTTCATTTTTCATTTCAAATTTAAATGCCACTTTACGTGCATTCACTATGAGATTTCATACAAACTTTCATCCCCATTTTACCCCCTTAAGGGTAGAATTTCAAAAAATGCTTCAATACGTGTTTATTTAATTGTATTGAAGAGCATTAATACCAAGTTTCAAGTAATTCTGATCATAAATAATTGTTTGCTCATATAAACTTTATCACCCCCTTTTACCCTTTTAAGGGATGATTTTCGAAAAAAATCTAATACATATATTTGTTATTTTTTATCTTAAAGCTAAATACCACTTTTTGTGCATTTCACCTTAAGAATGACAGAGTTTCATACAATCTTTTATCCCCTATTTCACCACCTTAGGGGATGAATTTCAAAAAATCCTTTCTTAGCAGATGCCTACATTGTATAAAAAATATGTCTTCCAAATTTCACGTTTCTACGACCAGTGGTTTAGGCTGTGCGTTGATCGATCAGTCAGTCAGGACAAAGCATTTTATGTATATATACATAGATTAGATTCATAGATATACTTATTGTAAAAATTTACGTATGTACATACTTTTATACATATGTATACAAGCTTTATACCATAGCATATGAGATTTAAATATGATATTAAATTATTTTATAACGAGTTCTTCATTAAAAAGCATCTATTTTAGAATACCCGATTCCTAGTTGTTTTTCCCGAGCGAAAATTGAATCTGTTGCCCTTGCATTAATTGAAGTTACTTTAATATATTACTAATAATTTATCTATGAATATCAGATGCAGAAACAATTGTGTACCTACAAAGTAAGTTACTATTTCCGATATCCGCTTTCTAACTAGGGGATGTCTGCTACGGACGTTCAGTGCGTACGATTCAGACGTCTGTTAGTGAATTAAACATGAGATTTCTGAACTAACCGTTTGGTAAATTTCTACAAAATGTTATGTAATGTTCTTATTTGATAAGAGCACTAGTTTCTGTAGAATAATTTTTTATTATAGCTTTAGTTTACCAATAAAATGTTCCTAAAGTAAAGGAAACCTTTTGTATAATATTTATTACTATGGGCATCTATACTTATATTATAATATTATAAAGCTGAAGAGTTTGTTTGATTGTTTGTTTGGTTGAACGCGCAAATCTCAGGAACTACTTATCTGATTTGAAAAATTCTTTTTGCATTAGATAGCCCATTAACGGAGGAAGGCTATAGGCTATATATCATCCCGATAAAATGTACGGTTCCCGTGGGATAGATTTGTTTTTGTCTAGGGGCGAACCTGAAGTGAAGCGAGGGTGAATCGCTAGTATTAAATAAAAATGTAACAAAAGTTATGTATTAGTTATATCATTAAATTTATTAGACTAGAGATTACGTATTGCACATTCAAACAGATGTATATATCATATTAAGTACTAATAGAATATCGCAACACACAACACGAGCTTCCTCAGTCTCAATGTTCACTTTATAAATGCTAAACTGGTGTGAATAACTGCTATATAAAAATTTCACAGCCAAGGTAAATTTTTATTTCTATAGATATAGCTCGTCAAAATATAATTATCACAGTTTAATCTGTGTTATTGAACGAGTTTATCACCATATCTAGATCAATAGATAGTTTTTTAATCACTATGAGTTTTCTGCTTCTTTCCTTTTCTCTCTTTTTCTTTCATAGTGAATCATTATCATATCAGGTATCCACATAGCTAGAAATAGTACTAGTAGTAAATTTTGTGCGGTTATGCACAAAGCATAGCTGCCTGTGTAGTCTCTGATCCACCCTAGGAAGTATCCCACAGGAGGAACTATAATACCCATAGTCAACATCCCCAAACCTACAGCAGAGGGTACTTGATCCATTCTACACTGTTCCGATATCGCTATGTTTCTTGCAACAATGACCATACTCCTTCCAAAACCATAAAACGCTGAGAGTGCTAGGAGGATGGATAATTCGGTCTGATATGCCAAAACTGTAAGAAATATGAGTAAAATTTAGTGATAATATCCTAACATTGTACATCTATCAAAAGATGCATAGTTTTCATAATAACATTATACAGATACAGGTTATATTCAAATAAATTACTTACTTTGTCTAACTACAATCAACCAAATGCTGGTTAGAATCAGCATCGTTCGGGCTTTAATACGATATTTGTCCTGCAGAGACGGCAAAACAAGCCTACCGATGATATCAGCAAAAGCCACAGCTGACATACAGTATGCGGTCTGCTGTTTGTCCATTGATGCGAATTTCTATACAAATAATTTATAGAAGTTTATATATTATTCTATCAAATACATACATATAAGTATAATGATTCTATTTATTCATTTTTTCCAATAAACTTACTTGCAAGAAGAGTGGATAAATCATACTGAAGTTTTGAATAGAAACCACTGTGAGTGCAGTCCCTATAATCACGTTCAAAAATCGAGGACTCGATAGGAGTGATATATCAAACAATTCGTACATCTTTCTCATAAAGGTCTTCTTCGGTTTTGAAATCTCAGTATTTCCTAAAATCATATTGTTATAGTTATAGTAAAACTAAATATTTGAATTTGTAGATATTTTATTTTTAAAATAAATCTTACCATTAAATTTTTCATTAGTTACTAAATTTTGATTTAATTCTTTCTGACTTTGTGATGTTTTTTCATTGTTTGGTTTTTTAACGTCATTTTCGCCTTTAAAAGTGTCGTCATTTACGCCATTGTATTCTTTATTCTTTACAACATCATTATTTTCTTTTAATAAGTACATTTTCTCATCAATTATTACTTCCTCTTCAACTTTCTTCATATGCCTTTCAACTGGTTGTATAAGCATCGTCCCACATATCTAAACATATTTTTATTTATTAATAAGTTATATGGTGCATTGTGCTAGTTATGTAATATATAGAAATCTCGTGTCACAATGTTTGTGGTCGCACTCTTCCGAAACGGCTCGAACGATTTTAATGATTTTTTTTTGTATATTTGGAAAGTATGAGAATAGGTCGTAAGGTACTTTTAACCCTCCTACTCCCACCCCCCATTTTTTAATCGCGATTTTAGTATTTTTGTTTGAACAATATTTTACAAATATATAACATAAAGCCAAAGAGTTTTTTGTAGATTGAACGCGGGCGTAGCCGTGGGTTCTGCTAGTAATTAATAATTTTCGAAAAACTTGTGACTTATCCCTAATTCAGCCAATTTAGAGGGCCTAATTGATGGAAAACTTGTACCCAGCATTGGGACGTTGAAAGAATTGAATTATTGTAAGATTTATAAAAATTATTATTTTTTTAAATTATGTTATTTTTTATGAAACTTTGTATGCTTAAATTATAGTTTAATATTTAATATGCGAATTGCATACTTACTCCATGCAAACTTAAAGATGCCAGTAGCAAGCAAGCACCTTTAAAGCCGAAATGTTCTAAAAAGTATCGCACTACATGAGGCATGAGAGTCTGTCCAACTCCAGTGCCTGCCATAGCGAGACCTACGGCTAAACTCTTTCGGACTTTAAAATAGCTGTTGATAGCAACAAAGGATGCATTTTGAATTAAACCTAGTCCCAAACCTAAAAGAAAAACATGATTATCACTATATTTACGCATAAACAAAAAGTGTACTTGACACCAATCAGTTGACTTACTTTTTTTGAGTTGTCAAAATATGATAGGTACTAAATCAATTTAATAACTATTTATTAATTTTATAGCAGTTAGATATCTTTTTTGATAGTTAATTGAAAATTAACGTAAAATTTTGAGTAAGTTTATTTTTGGACTAAAGTAAATTTTTATAGAAGTATCATCTTGGAACTATTTGTTGATGGTATCAATTACCCAATTAGTGTGAACAAAATATATACCAAATATCTTAATAAATACAATTAAACATAATAACATATTTACCTAATAGTACACCGTAAGTAAGTATTAAATGATAGATATTTGTCGAAAATCCACTAAGTAAAATGCCGGTAGTACAAAAACAAGCGCCGGATACAGCAACGAATCTAGGGTTCGTTAGTTTGATGACTGCTCCAGCAATTGGACCTCCGAAATTAGTGACAAATAACATAGTACTTAAAACGACGGCTGCACCTTGAGTTTCGTGACCCATCTCGCTCAATACGTCACCATATAGCAAACTGAACAGAGACAACATAGACTGATTGAATATCTGAAAAAGGTTACATTTGAGCATACTGTACCCTGTTATAAATAAATAATTTCTATTACAAATTTGGAAATAACTTATTTATAATTAATATTCCTTTTGTATTTTGTTAATTTAATAAACTTCAAATGAAAATATGTAATATCATAATATAGTTAATTGATGTTTGCTGAACTAAGGTTTCTATTACTTACAATATCTTCATTTAAGATTGAGTTTAACGCCTACAATACTACTGTTAAGTGGTTTCCCTAAGTACGAAATTCTTGAAATGGTTTTTTACCTTTAAACTTGTACATATTTTACTATATAATAAAACAATACGGTACATTTACGATAATATATCGGTACATCTGTGTAAACTGTATATGTAAATATTAACATTAGTTAATTTATAATAATTTGCGTTAAATATATTACCTGGTCATTATTTTTTTTCTAAAATGATAAGCTATTAAAAATGATAAAAATTCTGAAATGATAAGCTAAGATTTAACTTATCATTTCAGATATATTCTACTATTATAAAGACGTGCAATTGGCGATAATCTAAGGCATTAATCATAAAAATTTTAAATAATAAAAAGGTACACTTTCTCTTAGCGAAATATTCTGTTTAGTACCATAAGGAAGATATTTTTATCAATGTACCGCAAAATTTCATAAGTGAAATCGCGTACGAAAGCTCAAATGTTCAAAAATTAAAATCTTTTTTGTACTTACGTTTGAAAGTGCTGTTCCTAATAAAACCATCCAACCCCATCCTCCATCAGGTGGCACTAATTTTATCCGCTTTTCCATTGTCGGTTGCAAGACGAGCGAATTTTTTTTTGACATCTTGCTTATTTTAGAATTAAGATTTAATATTAAAAATTTTCTAAGCCTTATATATATTACTTTCTACTTCACATGTATCTAGAACAATAAATTAGAAAATATAATTATTAATTGTAGAAGAATATATACATTTTAATCTTGATATATAATTTTAATTTGTATATAACGCTTTTTACTAAATGCATATGGATGTATACACGGTACATATACCAAAACAACATTTTTTACAATTTTTGTCTGTCTGTGTGTCTGTCTGTCTGTCTGTCTGTCTGTTTGTTCCGGCTAATCTCCGAAACGGCTGGACCGATTTTGACGGGACTTTCACTGGCGGATAGCTGACATTGTAGGGAGTAACTTAGGCTACTTTTATTTTAGAAAAAGAATCAGGGTTCCGCGAAAAAAATTAAAACCCATGAAATTGTGAACAGAACCGTCGATTCGCTATATAATTTAAATGAATATCTTAGGAGTAAGCTACTATTTATGTATAAACATAGCTAACCGTGGAAACGTACCTAGGGACGAACGCGAGCGAAGCGAGCGTGAATCGCTAGTTTCTATAATATAAAAATGAATCGCTGAATGTGTTGCTAAGTGCAGCTGCACCGATTTCGCTAATTCTTTTTTTATAATATTCCTTGAAGTACGAGGATGGTTTTTACGAAGAGAAAAATAAAAAAAAAATGCCTGAAAAAGTCTAAAAACAACACTTTTCTATATTCCCATACAAAAGATTCGTAATAATACTTAAAAGTCAATTTGAACTTTAATACCATACCATGAAGCTAATTTTTTTTTTCGTATATTCCTTAAGGTCCACAGAGAAAAAATAAAAAAAAATAACGAAAAAAAAGAACTTAAATTTATATGGCTAACGCTGGTTAATAAATATTTATATCTATTTAAAACGTACCTTGCTACGAACCCGAGCGAAGCGAGGGTGAGCCGCTAGTGTATAAATAAGTCTTCACTCTTCGTCGTTAAAAATTGTGAAAAGTTATTTTAAGTTTGTAGGAATAAATAGAAGGTAGCTTTTAATTTGTTATATTTAATGAGCTCAAAGACCAAAGTTTAAGTTAGTACAAGTGATGATGTACTTAGTAAAATCATAAAACGGTAGTTTTTAAGAAAGAAATTGCATATCCTACTTCCCCGACATCTTCATTAAAAATAAAATTTAAAATTTATCGAGGACGTAAAATTAAAGACGAATGTATCAAAAAATTATTTAAAATTTTATGTTCATATTAATTTTTAAATCTAAATTAATGCTCGATACTTTGGTAGCATTATTATTAACATATTAAGATTGAAAATGTAGACTATGCGGTAAAATACACTTAGGAAAAATATTGTTTTGACATCGTTTATTTTTTAATATTAATTAATTAATCTATACATATTATAAAATTGTAACTAAGCCGAATCTGTACATTAAATATTTTTTGGAAAATCTTATTGAAATAGACATTATTATCGATGCAGAGGCCGAATCTATAGTTTTTAGAATTTTTGTCTGTCTGTCTGTCTGTCTGTCTGTCTGTCTGTCTGTTACCGCATCACAGAAAAACCACTGGAGGGATTTTGATGAAATTTGGTATGGTGATAGCTGGATATCCGGGTCAACATATAGAATACTTTTTACTGCGGGAAAATATCTCATCTCTGAGAAATCTATACTAAACGTTAAAACGTAAGTAGGGACGAACCCGAGCGGAGCGAGGGTGAGTCTCTAGTATATTTATATTATAATAATTATCCAAGCAATGTTATTTGACACGCAAAACAAACATGAAACAACCCAACAATTTGTTGTCAATATTTTTAAAAACAATTCTATAAAGTACAGAAAACATAGAGATACATATTATGAAAAAAGAGAAACGTATCATGTTACTGAAAAATAGCAGTTTAATTTCTAAGACGATTACTCTGAATACAAGAACTTATTATTTTTTAAGGCAGTCAGAACGTAAGTGGATCAATTTTATACAATTACTGACTAAAACTGAAATTTTTTTTCAAAGGAAAGCAAAGTTATTCATTTGTGCAAAGTAAACTGCTGTATGCCATCAACTATATTAGCTCTTTTATATAAAGGTTTTTATAAACTATAATGAAAACAAAACATTATATTCTCCGCCATATCAAAATGTTTAGTCTAGCTCTATATTTTTTAGCCGATTACGGTGAAGCCCAAAAGAGTATGTGTTTGACCTGCATGTATGTATGTATGTTCGATTCTATGTTGCCTCGTACACTTATTCTTTCTTTTTAGTTTGCTTTTTACGCAGTCGGATTTATTTTTTATTTTTGTATTTGGTTCAAACTGAGTGCAATAAAGTACAAATAAATATACCATTCAGGGATACTTAGATAATAATCCTTGATACTTAATTATATCATAATATTATTATTCTACCCGGAAGTTTTAGATACTATGCATTGACGACATAGTCTTTTTATCTCATACTATAATCAGTAATCACGGATATTGCCCCTAGTATTACTATACATATTTATTATTCGCTATATAACGATATGATTTTTTAAAGGTCTTTTGATAACAGGGTGAACTATTTCATCAGTTATAATATAAAGCAGTATAAATATTGTTTTTAAAACACTTTTTTATTCTGTAAATAAACCTTGAAAAAAATCTCAACGTAAATTGTTTACACGCGCTTACAATAAATTTAATAATTAGAAACGTGATATTGCCTGCTGTAATCTGAAAATTTTGCTACAGACTAACAAATAATTATTATATAGTAAATAATAAAAAAGTTGTTTAAATATTTTACGAGAATATTGAATATTTTTTAATTTTAATATTTAAAATTAATTAGTAATAACAATTTCATAATAAGTTAATATTCTTTGGTCCTCTCTTAGTACTTGAATAATAAGAGTACATTGATAAAAAATAAGGTACGAATTTGTCGATGGAATAAAAATAACAGTAAAGTACTAAAGTAACATGTTTTTACTAATATGATACTTATCAGTGACACTTTGTATTTTGTTGGTATCTATATTATGACTGATAATATTATGACAAAGTACTATAATATTTTTATAAAAATAACTATTAGTCCGGTCAAGTTCGCGCGAAAAATAGGGGTACAATTGCATAAATTCCCAAGAAGCTGAAAATTTATATGAACGTTAGGGACACCATTATAATGTAATTGTGGAAAGTCCCCATCAATCCCATGTGTGCAAAAAATTTCATGCAAGGTCAAAGTTCGTACAAATGGTTTTGTGAATTTTTCAGCGAAACGGTTAATTTCATGACAAAAATAGCTCATACAAAAATTATAGATCATGTAATTGTCTACAAAAATTATCCTTATACTTTTTTCCTAAGTGTTATCTTTTCTGAGAAAAAGCG
Source organism: Fabriciana adippe (assembly GCA_905404265.1). Taxonomy (NCBI): domain Eukaryota; kingdom Metazoa; phylum Arthropoda; class Insecta; order Lepidoptera; family Nymphalidae; genus Fabriciana; species Fabriciana adippe. Next base: position 10,873,145 of record FR989985.1, read on the forward strand.
ATTCTAAAACTAACCGTTTCGCCAAAAAAAAAAAACAAATAACCCATTTTCGCGAATTTTGACCTTGTATAATAATTTTTGCACACATGGGATCGATGGGGACTTTTCACAATTTCATTATAATGAGATCCCTAACGTTCATATAAATTTTCAGTTTCTTAGGAATTTATGCAAGAGTGAATGTCTATTTTGACCGGACTATATATGACTTATATGATGCCCATACTATTTATTGATAATAATGTGTTATCACTTATTACGGAAAATTTTCATGGTATTTAAAATAATTTAAAAGATGTTTTTTATCGGTAATTCCTATTCATGTATTCATATTTATTGTATTTTTGAAAATTTTATACATGTGATCTACCTCTGGTGGTGTCGAATGTGTAGTCATTTATTTAGTAAACTCAGACAAACAGACAGACTAGAGAACAAAAACATCATCCAATAAAGAGGAGTAAAAATTTCTTTCTTTAAGAACATTCATGGATGTGTGAAAGATTCAAATATTTTTCTAAAGAATCTGGCTTTAGCCACCCGGCATTTAATTTTTTTTAAAAGTAGCGACGCAAACTGACACTCCTATCTATGGACAGAGGACATATTATTATCTTAAAGAATACAAAATATTATAATATTAACAATATTTAATAATATTTAAAGAAATATAACTGGTAAGATTTTTCGAAATCGTTCCACTACCACTAACTTAGCTGTTTTTATGGAAAACACAATTGAAGCTATTAGCTCAGGTAAAGAAATTGATGTTATCTATTGTGACTTTAAAAAAGCTTTCGACAAAGTAGATCACAATATACTTATTAAAAAGCTCCATGAACATTTTGGAATCTTTGGGTCACTCTTACAATGGTTTCAATCATATTTAAATGGAAGAACTATGACAGTGAATGTAAATGGACATAAATCATATGAGTTCACTCCAACCTCAGGTGTACCCCAAGGATCTCATTTGGGACCAATACTATTCTTAACCTTTGTTGACGATATCAAACATTGTATTCTTAGCTCTAATTTTGAATTTTATGCTGACGACTTAAAGTTATATAAAAGTGTTGACTCTGAAATTAGTAGGCAAGAACTTCAAGATGATATAGGAAGGTTATGTACCTGGTGCAAGGATAATTTAATGGAACTTAATCGAGAAAAGTGCTTTTATATGAAGTTTTCAAGAAAAAAAGTTATTTTTAATACGACGTATGACATCAATGGGTTTAAACTAAATCAAGTGACAGAAATAGAAGATCTTGGTATAATCATGGATAAAGAATTGCGTTTCATTAGTCAAATTAATACCGTAATAAGCAAAAGCCTAAGAATGTTAGGTTTTATTCACCGTAATACCAAAAAGTTTAAATCAATACTTGCACTAAAAATTTTGTATTTTTGCCTTGTCCGCAGCAATATTGATTACTGTAGTCTGATTTGGTACCCTGATTATCAGAATAATATTCAACGAATAGAAAAGATACAAAAAAAGTTTTTAAAAAGACTTGTTTATACCAGTCGCCACAATTTTATTGATACTAGATACGAAGAAAAACTTGAACACTTTAACATGAAAACTTTACGCCAAAGATGCGACTTTTTGCGACTCATATTTGTTTTTAAATTAGTCAATAATTATATAGATTGTCCGTCACTACTGTCGCTAGTAAATATACAAACACCAAGACCTGCAGCAAGAGCTATTAACTACAAACCACTATATATCCCACAACGAAAAAATAGATACGGTTGCAATTCACCACTCTTACGAAGCTTTAAATTATACAATTTTATATTTCAGCATTGTGATATAGATATTTTTTCTGATAGCCTAAATTTATTTAAAAAGAAACTGTATTTAAATATTTAGATTCATTTTTTTCTTGCTTGTTGTACAATTTAAATGGCTCCTTATACACTCGTAAAATAAAATTTAAATAAAATAAGTACTTCTATAAAACGCTGTGCATACTTTTAAATTAAACTTATATAAAAATAGCGAAATATTATTATGTTAAATTAATGCTTTATGTAAATTTAGTTAGTAAGCCTTTATAATAAATAAATAAATAAATAAGATGTTTCTAATGGTACAAAGGTTTTGTCCTTGCCCAATGTTCTTAAGTCCATTTATATGAAAATGTGATTAAGATTTAAATAATAAAATTATTAGTCATTATATTGTTAAGTCGTCATAAATATAATGAATTCAAAAGAAGATCTATCTGCATGGAAGTGTGTAGTGTCTAATATCTGTTAGGTACGTACTGCGTACGTTCAACTTATTAGAGAAACGTACATACATACATACATACATAACATTTTCAGAATGCAAGCAAGATTTACTATACATATAAGATTATTTTATTGTCCAAAATTACGGATTTCTTTAACTTATTCAGAAATTATATTTAATTTTAATTTTTAAAACATATTGTTATGAAATTTTATTTAATTTATTACTATGTGCAAATATTATGTTTAAAGCAAAATACATAGATTTCGACATAGACAATTGACTTAATAAAGAAAGAAGTCCCAGAGTTTTACTAGTGTTTCGTAACCGTATAATACACATGACTCTCACGGTCCCTAAGCTTTTATATGCATAAGCTTAGTTATCTGCTATGCACAAGAACTGGATATACATAATGTATGTATTATTACAGCAACAAAAGAAGGGCAGATTGTGCAGAATTTATATAAGTCATTCGTATGTTCAGACATGCACTGTCTCTCACAATTGTTTAATTTATTTCACTTATAATTTTTTTAATAACTATGATACCTATACTTTTTTTTATATTTTTTACGTAGAAATTGATTGGCTAATTTTATAAGTTCCAGGTTTTTAAGGCATATATTATGTTATATTACCATATATTATATTACCATAAATGTAAAAATATTTTTCGTAATGAGCCCTTTGTAACTCCTTCCCGCTAAAAATGGTTGGACGGATTTGGATAAAATTTAATACACAGATAGAATTCAACCTGGATTAGCATATAGGTTATTTAGCACCTAGGGAGTAGGGACACACCCGAGCGAAGAGTAAATAGCTTCTAGTATTGAATAAAACAAAAGAATAATAAAGCAAAAAAAAAGTTCTGACATGAACTTTTGCGTTTATTATATTTTGGTACATGGCAAAAGTCAGAAAACAGTTTACATAATGTGCGTCTGTCGTATGCCTGTCTGCTTAATGCATATATCACGTGACAACGGCCGTACGAATTTCAATGCATATTTATCACACATGTAGCGTAAGTTTTATTTCAAACATGGGAAACATTTTTAGTGGCTGAATACTGTGAAAAATATATTCAAACCATTTGAAATAACTAGCACAATATTATGAATAAATATTACATAATATAAGTACACACACCATATAAAAGTACCTACAGATATTTTACAACTTCGTAAAGTGTTATTAAATATGTACATATTATTGATTATTTTTACAGCTATTAGCTGTTTTTATTAATAAGAATCGTATGAAACTAGTTTAAAAATAAAACTATGTGTATGACTATGTATGAGGTTATGCGGTGTCCAGCCGAAAGCTATATATTCATTTGCTAAATTTAACGATGATTGAAATAGTGTAAAGCTATGAGTGGACGGATATAGCTTTATATAAAAGCTCCTGCAATTTTTTGTTCACGTTTGATCTTAACATTGAGGCTGTTTTATTTATATCTTAAGTAGACTACAGCGTTTAATTAAATCAAAAAATATGATTAAAATATATCTTGAATAAGTAAATAAATGAATTTTGAATATATGTAGTAAAAATTTGTATATTTCTGAATGTTCCAAAAACTTATTATGGATTTTACTTTATCTTTCAAAGTTACTTTATTAATTTACTTTATTAAATTATTACAAAGTTGTATATAAATGTTATTAGGTACTACTAAATCATTTTAATTCTATTATAGTTTGACAAATAGATTTGTAATACAAAGTTACTATTCTTATCAGACACATGTTGTAGTAAACGTGTATAAGATTATTGCATTTACGTTTCAATTGGATTGAATCAATATTAATTTTATGAAGTGCTGTGATTCTAGATCTCTTTCTATTATCTTTAATTATTAAATAAACGTATTATTTTTTTATTTATTGAGTACATGTACTAGTTACGCAATTAATCTATATTAATACTAACATTATAAAGCTGAAGAGTTTGTTTGTTTGTTTGTTTGGTTGAACGCGCTAATCTCAGGAAATAGTGATCTGATTTGAAAAAATCTTTTTGCATTAGATAGTCCATTAACTGAGGAAGACTATAGGCTATATATCATCTCGGAAAAATGTACGGTTCCCGTGAGATAGATTTGTTTTTGTCTAGGGACGAACCCGAAGCGAAGCGAAGGTGAGTCGCTAATTATGTATATTTAAATGTATAATAAATTAGCGAACGCAAAACCAGTTGTTACGAATATTTTAACTATCTCTATCATCCAACCTGCTTAATGTAAATGTAATAAGTACTACAGATAAGACAGTCCTTTAAAAAATATCAGAATTTTACGCACCGGTACAATTGTAATTTAATGACCCGGCATTATTATTTCCCACTGTTTATGGTTAAATCGTATAAATTACTCGTACTAACAAAAAATTACTGCCGTTTTCGGTTAAGTTGACTAATGACAATTGTAAGTAAACTTATAATAATCACGTTTGTAATAAACATGATGATATATGAACATATATAGGTAAAACGTAAACGATTCATGTACCAGCATTACAAGTAGGTACTTTAAAATTTATACGAATTTATATATTATGAATTAGCTAACTTGAGGAAGTTAGTACTTCCTCAAAGACCAAGAAACTTATAAGCACTCGCACTTTATAAGTAAGGGTAAATGAAATTTATCACCCCCCCCCAAACGTACGTTCACCTGTCGTGGTGGGATGGCTCAGTAGCGTCCGGCAGTTGAGCCGGGCGCGAAGCCAAGAAACGCACAGGGAGGTAGCCCACTTCGGTGGGCAGTGTACCATGCGGGTTGCTCCTGGTACTTCTCTGATAGCAGAGTGGACTGTGCAGCAACCCCATGGTTTTTGTGGTCTGCTTCGGCAGACCTGCCTTCGGGACGTCGTAGTTGAGTGCGTAAACGATCCTGCGACACCCCATTAAGACGGGGGAGTAAAAAAAAATGAAATTTATCAAAATTAAAAGAAAAAGTTTACAACATTATTATCAAACTCTACACACGGCCACCCGGATATCTACTAATCTTATCTTTATTTCCCAAAGTCATCGAATAGAGCATGTATGGAAACGGCGATGGCTTGAAAAATTAGCAAATTTAGATTCACAGTAATTTCAAGATACAAACGCATATGTATAAATGCATTTTTATGACAATAAAATCTTAGTTGTGGTTTTATGTATAATCGATGGCTCGATTTCTGTTTAAAAGTAATATTTTTTTGCGGTTTCAGAATTTGATATCATCTTAACAAATATAGCATGTGGGGTATATTACGTTTAACTTCCTGATATATACTTTTGTTTCATAGTATTGTTAAATATTACGATTTATAAAGCCTTATAAATTCATTTTTGTAAATAACCCGTACACTGTACAGTGTACAGGTGTATAATGACACATATTAAGACAAACATAGTTTGATTGATTTTTAATTTTTTTAATCAGTTCTTTATAGTCCGGTCAAATTAAATCAAAAAATAAGAGTGAAGCTCCATAAATTCACAACAAGCTGAGAATTGGTGAAATCGTTAAAAATATAATTATAAATAAAATTTGAAAGTTCCCCATCTTTCCCCTGTATGGAAAAAAAAGCGGGTTCTGCTAGTCGTCATAATATGCATGAGTACGCCTCGTACATACAGAAACGGTGGCTCGTAGGAAAAAAAGTATTTATACAATTTTTATAGATAATTTCATAATATACACAAAAAATATTGCTAGGTTTACAATAAGTCGCATGGAGCTGAAAATTAGTACGGGCCTTTGGCAAAAAGTAAGAATCAAAAATGCCCACCGATCGTTCATCTGCTAAAAAACTTATTCAAGTTAAACTTCAAAAATATCAGCTTATTGCATTTATCTGTTAAAATCAACACACGTTATCATTAAAATAGATAAGTCAAAATTTGTAGATCATGCAATTATCTACAAAAATTACCTCCACGATCTATTGTCATTCAGTTTATCAAATAATATTCTATTAACTAAAAAAAAAGTATTACTGAAACTGATTACTTATAATTGTGAAACCTCAACTGTTTATAACTACTAGATATACTAGTGTAGACTCATTGAGGTTCAGTAAATAATGTGTAAAAGATTTTATATTGAATGAATCATTCATATTATAATAAGTATGTAAATAAAGACACTTGTATTAATAAACCTCTAATAATTATATAGCAACACTCCCGTATCATAGTCACAAGTAAACAGACAAATGTACATTCATTTTTATAATGGTAACATGTACATATTATGTCATTTATTGCGTAATATAATATATGAATTGACTGATTCGGTATCATTACTACTACGCAGACTACGCAGTTACTAGGTATCGCTTGTATTATCAAATATGTAAAAAAAAACAAACATACTGTAGTTTTATTAATATACTAGTGACTCACCCTCGCTCCGCTCGTGTTCGTCCCTATTTATGTTTTAACGTTTAGTACAGATTTCTCAGAGATGAGATATTTTCTCACAGTAAAAAGTATCCTATATGTTGACCCGGATAACCAGCTATCATCATACCAAATTTCATCAAAATCCTCCAGTAGTTTTCTTGTGATGCGGTAACAGACAGACAGACAGACAGACAGACAGACAAAAATTATAAAAACTATAGATTCGGCCTCCGAATCGATAATAATGACTATTTCAGTAAGATTTTCCAAAAAATATTTAATGTACAGATTCGGCTTAGTTACAATTTTATTATATGTATAGATTTCATTACTCGTAGTTTTTATTTCGTCATTGATGTGTCATGTGTAAGTATAGTGATAAGAGCGTTAAAAAGCTATGATTATAGAATCTCCTCCAAGTTATCATAAAAAAGTATTACCTAGATTAACAATTAACCTCGCTTCGCTCGGGTACGCCCATGGTTACATTTTAAATAGATAAAAATAGTTATTTTTAGAGGATAGACACATGCCATTGCGGAGTTTTCTGTAGGCCCTTTTAATAACTTACAATTTTATAGTACATTATTTTGATGTATCTCTTAAGGTTTAGTCAGCGTTAACGTTATGAGCGTACGAAAACACTTTTTTTTTTACTAAACACCGTCATAGTTCAGCAATTTTGTACAAAATATTCACAAATTATTAAATTATACACTAATCTTTCTCGTTTAATTCAGACTAGCGACCAGTTACGTTTTAACGTTTAGTTACGTTTCTCAGAGATGAGACATTTTCCCGCAGTAAAAAGTATCCTATATGTTTACCCGGATAACCAGCTATCATCATACTAAATTTCATCAAAATGTCTCCAGTGTTTTTTCCGTGATACGGTCACAGACAGAGGGACAAACAGACAGACCAACAATAATTCTAAAAACAATAAATTCGACTTCTATATTGATAATGTCTATTTCAATAAGATTTTCCAAGAATATTTAATGTACAGATTCAGCTTAGTAAGAATTTTATTATATGTCCTATACTATGTGTGTATATACATACTATACGTGATAGAACAAAATTTTGCAATTTCCAATGAATAGTTCAATATGTTAATTGTTAACTCTGATATAGTTTTATGTAATAGATCATGTTTTTTTTTTGTTAAAAGACAACTCGGCTGAACCAATTATTGTGTTTACCAACGCCAGAATTTTTTCCTATAGGAAAAGGTATGCTAAAGACCCGAGTAAATTAAGCTATCTCTACACTATTTTTTTTCTTCTTAAAATCGGTTCAGTACTTTTTGCGTGAAAAGTTAATACATAAACAGACAAACATTCATTAACTTTCGTTTTGCGGTCTATGTTCTGTGCACAAAACGTAACAGTTTTTAATTATAAAAATATTTCGTGTATAGATTTCGCTTTGATATTATTTATTGAAAAATATGTATAGATTAAATAGGAATTAAAATTTTTGGAAATAAAAACCGCGTATTTTAATTATATTTTCACAGCAAATAAAAATAAGATACTAGAGATGAACCCTAATTTCATCAGGTAGCCCTTACTTTAATTTATTTACAGAGAAATATAAAATCAAGATTTTTAAGTTCAACTCTTTTTTCTATTCAAAATTATTCATTATAACAATAAATATATTTTACTAGCGACTCGCTTCTCGACTTCGCTTGAGTTTGTCCCTAGGTACGTTTTAACGGTCAGTATGGAATAGATAAACTATAGATATATCAGTTTATATGTATATAGCTATGATGAGTTTTATATCCCTAAATAGAGAAATTATTGATTCCTATACAATTTTCATCCCACTTTTCACCCCCTTTTTGTAAGATTTGCGGAAAAAAACTATTATATGTCCTTCCCTGGGTTTCAAACTATCTTCATACCAAATTTCATCTAAATCGGTTCAGCGGATTTTTAGTTCATTCATTACAACCAAACAATCATACAATAAAAATATTTTTTTCTTTTTATAATATTGGTGTAGATATTATAGATATTAATATTTAAAAATTTCATTTAATCTTTATCCTCTACAAATTCCGCTTGAATATGCTCGTAGATATAGATCCGTTATAAAACTTGTTTATTTAATGTATTAATCTAAGTTGATAAGTGATAACAGACACATGTTTAAATTCCTATTTCATTTCCTATCAGTAACATAATGCAAAACACAGGAATTGATAAAAAAATCATACTATATGATTAATATTTAATAATGAAATATATAAAATTTTTGTTCTGTCAAATTAAGTGTATTGTTTTTCTCTTCATAAAACCTACCTCGGACTTTAACGAATATATGAAATAAATAATTAGCCGAATTGGTCTAGCCGATCTCTAGTTTTGCACTTAGCAACACATTTAGCCATTCATCTTTATTTATAAGATTTTCATAATGACAGCAATAGCATATTTAATTTTTAATTCTTATGTTTAAGTTCCATATCATTTTTCGTTTAACAACCTTTAAATATAAAATAAAAAAGCAAAACTTACAATTTTGAATCTATAAGTTCAGTAAAAGGTAAAGGATGCCAAAAATTTTGCAAAGGAAAACTCATTTATTAATTTATGTGCTTCTAATTCAACCCTTTTTTGAATAAATTGAAATTAAACAAATTAACTGTAGCATCTTACCTAATTTACTAAGACATATCAATAAACGTCAAAGTTTTCAAACGTAATCCTCAACCACAGAAATGTACACCTTATAAAATATCCACATTACAGTAAACGACTGCCCACTATGAGTACACAAACATCAATGAATTGACACTGTATCAAAGTCGTCAAATTGAACCAAGCGCGATAGTGTAATACTAATAATTTACTCAGCGCAAAACAAAACTTTATGAGTGCCGAAAATACCGGTATCTGTAAAATAAAATAATAAGTCACCGACAACCTTTAATGCCTTGGATGATTTAAGATGTGAAGTGTATAACGGCATTTGCCCTGTTACCAACATATTACGAGAGTCAAAACTATAAAGAAATTGTGCAATTATTACTTCATACGCTACATGTATGGATAAATATATTTTAGTTATTAAGAAACTCATATAATTATATAATCTTACAATACATTTCTTTTATGTAAAAAATTACAAAAAACTCGAACACATGCCTTATAAGGAAACTTTGTGATTGTTGCCATAACATGTCGTAAGATTTTATCCTTTCAATACGTAATAAAAATTATATTTTAATTTTTTAATGTTTAGTGATTTTTTAATCGTGATGAAACAAAACTATATGTTATTTACACAGATATAGATGTATTCTATATCTGTGGTTATTTACATAAAATCTCAAGCGACATAATAAAATTATTTACAAATTACAAACATGTTTATTTTTTAAACTTTTCTGTAATCTATTCAACAGCAGGTAACTCAAGTCTATTTCCTACAATAACTTTAATAGAAAACTGAACAAATATTAAGTCCTTACATATGAAATTGGCGTTTTGTCGAACTGACCACTTTGATCTGAAATATCTGGCATTTGGTTAGGAACTCCAAATTCAAATTTATTTAAATTTAGGTTTGTGTATTTGTGTTTCGAATTTAGTAATTCTTTTGTTTTCGCGCCATTTGATTTTTCCTTGACGTTGTTCTGTTCACAATATGGAAATTTAAAATATCGCGTTATTTACGAATAAGAGTTCCATGGTGGCGTCAGCGCTGCAGACAGCTCGAAGAATTAAAAATGTGTATGGGGAGGTTACTGTAAAAGAAACACGGTACGTTTTTGGTTCCAACGTTTTCGTTCTGGAAGTTTTGATCTACAGAACAAGCCCCGTGGACGGCCGGAGACCCTAGTTGACAATAACCAATTAAAATTGATCGTGGAAGTGGATCCATCGCAAAACCACATCAGAGCTAGCGGCAAGCTTTGACGTGAGCGATAAAACAATTTTAATTCCTTTGGAATAAATTGGAAAATTGAAAAAATTCGAAAAATGGGTACCGCATTAATTAAGTGAAGCACACCAACACGTGTCGAGTATTGCGTTACATTACTCAACCGTCACAATAACGAAGGGGTTTTGAATCGTATCGTTACTTGTGATGAAAAATAGATCTTGTACGATAATCGGAGATGCTCATCACAATGGTAGAACCTAGGAGCACCGGCCAAATCTTGCCCCAAGCGAAAGTTGAATCAGAAAAAGGTACTGGTATATATCTGGTGGACCAGTTCTGGCGTCATCCATTAGAGCTTCCTAAGACGAAATCTACTCAGACGATTATGGCAGATCTGTATTGTTAACAATTGCAAACCAGGACGGAAAACCTGGACGTTAAACAACCGAGATTAGTCAATTGCTCTAGCCCACTGTTGCTTCGGGATAAAGCTAGACCACACACTGCACAACAAACGGACGCTAAATTAGAGGGGCTGCGATTGGAATATCTCCGACACCCACCATACTTCCAGGACCTTGCTCCAATAGATTACCGCTTTTTTCCGAATTTTGACAATTTTTTGCAAAGCAAAAATTTTTGTTTCCACAGTTTTTTCAGCAAAGAAATCAATGAACTACTTATAAAATGGCGAAAGTGCATAGATAACAATGGTATATACTTTGATTAAATATACAATTTCATTTTTTTTTGTTTTGCTTTTTCTGTATAAAAAGCCAATTTCATAAGTATGGATTTTATATTAGCGCTTCAGCGTACTTTGAGTTTGGTCGCTTACGCTTAGCAATAATTAGGCTTGACTACAGCTATCTTGTGAGCCAATAGCAGAGTCGACCACTTTACACAAGCATTGTAGATTGATAATTTTAAGTACACAACTCAGTTCGTCCTACTAAGTTACTATCGGTCAACATATTATATTGTACACTAATCATTTTTCCCGGCTCCACCTGTTTTAATCCTGATACCTATTAAATATTACCCGCAATAATCATGTTTCTAAGTTTAGTGGTCTGACTTGTGCAAAGAGATATATTTTATTATAAAATGGATTGATTTTGACGTTATCTTTCATTGTATATTTTAAAAAATTTAGACTTACTTTAATTTAAAAACAAATCCAAACTTCCCAATTTTGATGTCGAATTGTTGTTCCACCGAATTTTGAGAGAGAAAGTAGTAGAGTGCACTTGTATCTATTCATATGGGCAAAGTCAGGTTGCTCCCTAGTAAATATAAATAATGCTTTCCTTGTATCTATATTAATACAGGCATTACTTGTTCTTCATATATTACATTCCAAGATAATTATTGGGGGACGAACCTGTTCCAAATGAGTAATGGAAAATTACATTTAAGTTTACATTTTAATATTTATATGGACCAACTTGTTTCCTGCATGGTTTTTAGGGTTCCGTACCTCAAAAGGTAAAAAAAGGAACCCTTATAAGATCACTTTCTTGTCCGTCTGTCCGTGTGTCTGTCCGTGTGTCACCACCGATTTTCTCAGGAACGGGTGGACCTAGCAAGTCGAAATTTTTACCAGATACTGAGTTCTATAGTCCCTGTTACGTGCATAAAAATCAAGGTCCTGAGTCAACACGATAAACTTTTTTTTTTATTTTTCAGAATTTTCCCTTTACTTGTGCTGTAAGATCTTGCTTCTAACCAAAATTGACAATTCTAGGTCAACCGGAAGTACATTATAGGTTTTGGGTCGAAAACCTATATGGTAGTTCCCGTATTCTTACAGCACAAATAAAGAAAAAATTCCAAAAAATAAAAAAGTTGAAAATTAAAGTTAAACAGGTTTCCTACAAATTTATACGGAACCCTCGGTTGGCGAATCCAACTCGCACTTGTCCGGATTTTTTTTTGTAACTACACATGAACACTTGTATTATGTTAACTGTTGCTTTTCTGTTAGTTTCTGGTCAGCTCTTCTCAGTTGAATTGTCTTCCGAGCCAGTGGTAGCTTCCTTACGAACTTTTATATGGAGATTTTTTTTTTAATATAAAATTGGCGATTCCAAAGTGCTTGTAACAGTCTACTTGAATAAAGTATAATTTGATTTGATATCTGTATATAAACATATTTTAACATATTTCTGTCTGCGTCTTAAGAACTTATGTAGTCTCAGTAATTACGTAATTGCAATTAAATTACCAGCTCCGTTAACGTCGGAGGTTGCTGATTTAATTTTTGTACGGGATTAAAAAATTGTATCAAATATATTTTTCACTTTGCTAACTAATTAGCTTTTGTTATTGTTATCATTCATATTAGAGGTATTGAAAGAGGTTTCTTAATACTATTTTTTTTAATATAGCGTCATTAGTTGTATTGGGTATTAGTAACATTATTTTTATAAGTAGTGTAATTATTTGGTCACATTTAGCTTGTCTAACTAGTGACATACACAAGTTTTGCTTAGGTGTAAAGTGACACGCGTACACGCAGACAAACGTACATACATATACTAAGTACATACATAATCCTAACTAACTAGTTACTTTAGCATATGGACTAATACGTCAGGACGCATTTAGGCTCATAAATCTTATATTTTACGATACAACTGAGAAAATTTGGTACGAATATTGAATGATAATAATCAAATCTTCAATTCTTAGAAAAAATAAATATGTTACTTAAATGGGCAATTTGTTGCGAAAAGGATTCTAAAAAAAGTAAAAAGTAAAGTAAGTAGTAAGTAAAGTAAAACTGCTTTGATGACATAAAATGTGTTTAAAAACTTTTTTACGATGGTGTCCAATACAAAGAACACATAAAGACATAATTAGCGACTTGCCTCCACTTTACTCAGGTGTATCCCTAGTTGCTTAAAAGTAACCGTGTCACTCTAGTTACTATTTTTATCCAAATCTGTTCAATCGTTCCACCATGAAGTAACTTATATATACACATACAAACATACAAACTTTCGCATTTATATAAATAGTCCGATAAAATATTGTAACCGTGTCAGGCACCTGCGTCCTTCTGCGTACAAGTCAATGACAAGCGTACACATATTGCTCTTTGCAATGACATTTAATAAAATCACATTACACCATCCACATAAGTTGTTGATTAATTAGATTTAAAGACGAGTTCCCGAATCATGTAATGAGTAATCTTAACAGTTTGTGTATTATTAGAGTCCTCGTGTAGCTCTGCTTATTTAGAAAAATAATAAAAACAATTATATTACTATAGGAAAAAATAGTTTGTAAAATATATTTTGGAATCGACTCAGTACTTCCATAACTGTTAGAATTTATACATATACTAAAATAGTAACAAAGAGAAATCTGTACATGAAATATTTTTTAAAAACAATGACAGTTACGTGTTATGTACCTAGGTTCAGAATATAGACCCCAAAACAATAGTTGTTGAAATTTGTGTCTGTTTGTTTGTTTCCATTACACGCAGAAAGTACTGAACGAAGTTTAATTAAATCTTATGATAATTTACACGGGTCTATATTTAGGATATCATTTACTAAAGATAAATCTCTCATTCTCATAGGAAATACAATATCTGGTTTGTCCTTCATACTAAGTCTTTGTCTGCCAATGCCTATTTCTCCACTTGTTTCTTCTAAATATCTTATACTAGCGAGTCATCTTCGCTTCGCTTCGGGTTCGTTCCTAGACAAAAACAAATCTATCCCACGGGAGCCGTACACTTTTCCAGGATGATATATAGCCTATAGCCTTCCTCAGTTAACGGGCTATCTAACACAAAAAGAATATTTCAAATCGGATTAGTAATTCCTGAGATTTAACCAAACAAACTTACAAACTCTTTAGATTTATAATATTAGTATAAATAAAAATGATATAATTTACTCATTTAATTATTTAACACTCATAATCGCCAAACTTCTTTATATAAACATATTTTGTTACACAGATTTACCAGTAGTTAAGGTTCAAAGGTTATTAAGATATGAGTATGTGCAAAATAGGAACTACTGTCATTGACGTCATATACTGTATACATAAATCTACATTTTTCAATGACAATAGAAAAAATATATTGCATCACATATTACTGGATATGAATATTGTAACCTTTATACTACGAGTATTATTGAGGAGAATTTTAAGCAGAATCTTAGTAATTATTAATCCCTCCATTCATCCCCCTTGTCAACAAAAGTAAGCAAGGCTCTTACTCCCCCTCGCAAGTTTGCGTAAACATCGGTACATATATTTTTTAATCCGTTCAGGTTTCTTAATTTTTATCTATAAGCAGTTCAAAAGTTTAAAAATAAGGTATTTATAGGCTATAGGGGAATTTAATGCACATTTAATATTTATTAAAGCAAATTATTGACATGTTATTTAAATATTATGTTTCTTATTAGCATTCGACTCAATTATTTGAAGAATCCCTGAACGTGCTTTTTGCTTTTGAGCATAGACAAGTATGTTAACTTAAAGTAGGTTTAGAAAAAACGTCCGGCTATCCACCCCGGCGTGAAGATAGATTGGGAGGGATGCCCTTCGGTAAGCGGTATAACATGCGGGTTGCTCCTGTTACTTTCTTACTTCTCTGATAGTAGAGTATACCGTAAGAACAACTCCATGGTTGACGTGATCTGCCTCGACAGGCATGTCGTCGCGTCGGGGCATCGTAGTTGAGTGCGTGAGCGATTCTGCAACGCCCCGTTAAGACGGGGGAGGTTTTATAGGGCTTTAGCGGCCGATAAGTCCTACATAATGACCTGTAAGTACACAAGTGATATGCGTAAATATATTTCCCAGCGTTAATATAAGGTCTAAGAAAAACGTGTGTATGTAGTTATGTAAGCACGTAAGAAGTTATTGTTAAAACAGAGACGGGAAAAATAAGAACAGAATAAACCAATGCAATAGCTTTATATTATCACTTTTTACTTTATAAGTTTTATAATGTCACTTTACTTTTTAATGGAGTTCAAAAAGGAGGAGGTTCTCAATTCGATTGGTTTTTTAAAATAATGTATGTACACCGATTACGCTGAGATTTATAATCCGATTTACATGATTCTTCCTTAGTTTGCTGCTATTCGGTCCCATAAAAATTTAACATAGTTTGGCCCAGTAGTTTTAATTTTGTTTGATTTGACAAGCCAATGTTAGAATCGGATTTTAGAGCCAGAATTTTTAGTGTTACTAATAAAAGCGAATTTTAGTTTGTTAGTCTTCATACTTTACTACTACTATTATGGGTACACTAAAAAAAGAAAAATAAAACTTTTTAAGAAAAAAATAAAATAAAAACCGACTTCAAAAAAAAGCACTAAAAAGTAAAAGTAGTTTTCATTTACTATAGATACCTAATCAGCTGATATTTTCGAAGTCGGTGCCAGCCGATACAAATCAAAGCATTCTACTTGTAAAAGGAATTCAGCTAACTTCATCATGTCGCTTTTTGGCTGCCGGTGTGCGCGCGCATCGTAAAAATTTTACTCTCATATTTTTTTTCAAACGTGCCAAAAGAAGTATCTTCAATAATCTAAGGAAGACATTTTGAAAAATTATTGTCCTACATGTATTAATAAATAATGAATATTTGTATGAAATTTCGTCATCTTTTACTGACTCAATAAAAAGAGAAGTAAATGAAATCAGATCTATATTTATTTGTCAGTTAAGAGCAGATTTTTATAATTATTCTTTTAATAACAATAAAGACAAAATAACTATTATATAACTATATACCCAGTATCTATATATCGACAAAAATCTGCTTGTCCCTACCTCCTTTTCAATTTCGCGATGTAGATTTATTCTAGTTAATAAAATAAAGCCTAAGCACTAGGGATCGCCACCCTTCATGTATTATCTATATATAAAGTTGATTCTCCTCATGAACTCATCATCATCTACCAACCAATGGGCTGGAATTATTTCTTGAATGATGAAGATAGCTATTACGATTTTTTTTTATTTAAATAAATGAATGAAAAATGTCAATTTACTATGCGAAAGTGCTGAATGCAACTGAAAAAATATTTATATAGGTATTGATATCTAAGACGAAAGGAATAACGAAGTAAATAAAATGTTGTCTTTTCAATGTTAATATGAGGAATTTTATTATCAAGATGTAAATATTCGCAATAACCGACGATGATCTTGAAATGACGGGAGTGATAAACTTAACATATCAAATATGTGAACGACCATGATAGAATACGGGATGTGTAGCCAGTTTATCTTTAATTATGTTTAAATTATGACAATATTTTTGACATTACATATTTTTTTTGAATCTACGTTAAATATGTATTTTTACTTATTTACTAGCGACTTACCCTTGCTTCACTCGGGTGCGTTCCTGGGTGAGTTTTAGAGCGAAACCCTAATTCGTTTTTTAATATAAACGTAGCCTAAGTTACTCCTTATAACATCAACTATCTGCTAGTGAAAGTCCCATCAAAATTAGTCCAGCCGTTTCAGAGATTAGCCAGAACAGACAAACAGACAGACAAAGACAAAAAAAATTAAAATTATGTATTTATTAAAAATCTGTTATTTTGACATTACAAACAGACACTTCGTTATTTTATTTATTAGTATAGATTATTTTTTGTATTCATTTTCATAATAATAATAAACAAATAGTACTGATAGTACTGATGATGATAGTACTGAGAAGAGACTTTTGCATGATTATTATTTTCTTTTAGTATCGTCTTATGATAAAAACCACTTTCTATTATAGAATCTTATGAAACTTTCATTTGAATCTAAATTTTAAAGATTTATGTAAGCGTTTGTACAGAAAGCTGGAGGCGATATAGTAACACATAGCCTCGCAAAGCGCTTAGCACGGAATTCGATTCAACTAATGCTGCCTAATCCTGACCGGTGGTACACAAATAGCGGGTGTGTGTTGTAAAAGGACTTGCGCAATTTCCAGATGGTGATTGATGATAATCCCTGCACATCTGCACAGAACAAAACAATGTACTGCAACGTTTGTTGTACTACGGGAATTTTCTCAGCATAGCAATTGTCTTTCAATTTTATCATTGTTTTCATGTATCGTATGGTGTTATACATAATACATACTCGTATTTGCTTCAAAATATTTTGTTTTCATACAGCTATCGTTTTCTCTTGTTTTATTATCAAAAAACGATAGCTGTATAAAAACAAAATATTTTGAAACAATTATGTATAACACCACACGGTACATCAAAACAATCAATTATATTGTCCTTAATCCTTTAAATAATACGTTATCAGTTTTCATTACGACTCATAACAAATACTGATAAAATTAAGAATTGAAGAAGAATTGA
Source organism: Fabriciana adippe (assembly GCA_905404265.1). Classification (NCBI taxonomy): domain Eukaryota; kingdom Metazoa; phylum Arthropoda; class Insecta; order Lepidoptera; family Nymphalidae; genus Fabriciana; species Fabriciana adippe. The sequence continues at coordinate 10,891,070 of FR989985.1, forward strand.
AAACTAATAATACCTATGCATAAAATAATTTTAATAAATACATATACTAAGAGATTTTGAGAATGATATTTAATTTCCAAAGAATCTAGGACTATATGTGAAAGAAAGTTATATACTCCTGCACAGCAGATTTTCCTGCATAGTTAAAACTGCATAACAAATAAGCCCGAGTTAAATAAAGCTATACAGTTGACAGCAGTCATGTGTATAGCGATTAGCAACACATTCTTACATCACCTGTACATAATACTTTCTTAGATTTACGCGAATATTTGATATTTTAAATAAAACTACCTTATCAGATTTTCTCGCCGATTTATTTTTACTAGTAAACCAAATTTTTAGAAAAGACACGTTGACCGTACAATATAAAAACAGTAACTTGCGTATAGCATAAAGAAGATATAAGTGATTAGCCAAATATAAGATAACTTGTATGTAAAAATTAACTAAGTCAAATCTTGAACTTCAACGTATCCTAAGTTATCTACTCTGTGTAAATAATTCGATTGTTCAAATTTAAGAATTTCTATTTTTAAATAGAAAATACTGTTGTAGCAGAAAAAAAAAACAAGAAATTGTGTTTTATATTTATTTTAGAATTAGAATATTGTATGTTCTTATAAATAAACTTCAGGATCGTCTACAGAACTTGGCTCCCATTTTTTGATGAGATATCATTACTTTTTTGCTATTACTAAGATTGCTATTGCTATTATATTTTGAAAGGCGTTAGGTGTTAAGCTATTGCTATTATGTTTTAGAAGGCGCAAGGTGTTAATAAAAATCAATTGAAAAATATTTCAAATCGTAAAAATTTACTATTTTAGAATTTTTTCCTTTGTATACACACAATTACCCATCCTGGCGCCAAATTTCAACTTTTTAGGTCATCTGGAAGTGGGTTAGGTTTTACTACTATATATCAGTCAGTCAGTGATAAAAATGCCGATTTTTAGACGTTAGCATCTCGATAACCGTTTGAGCTGTATTTACGAAATTGAGGTTTCTTGTTTATCTAAGGTTATTTAAGAAATGATCGAAATTTAATGTGTTTATGTTAAATAGGTTTTGAGTTATTAAGAGGTTAAAAGTGGCTCCAAATAGTTTGTGAAAAATAACACACGGTGCAGCGTCGCCAGTTCCTTTGGCATGAATTTGGCTGGACACGCTACCGCGTGTCATGATTACAATTTTTCAAAAACTATTCATTAATAATCTTATTTAGTGTTGCCAAGTAAGCAAGTATGTAATATTACAATTTTTTGTCCAAAATATTTCGTTTTATTGTGCAGATAGAAAGGGATATCCCTTTCTAAATAAATGTCTGTTAGTTCCTATGTAGTGCGACTGAGCGGAAAGGATAGGAAGGAACGTCTTCCGAACAGAATGGTGTGAGATAAAGAGAACATTTCCTACGCTACATGTTAGGAGATTTAGCAACATGTCGACGTCCTCATTCTTTTAATATGCCGCCTTAAGAAAAATTCATACAATTTCTGTACCTAGTTTCCGTAAAGCTGTCTAATTTGGACACTACGTGACACTTTTTACATCATCTTGAGTTTTGTTGCTATTTCAGAGCTATTTTCTTTTTGAAATTTAAAAAACTTACATGTTCAAGAACATATATGTATAATTAACGTAAAGCTCATATATATTTATTCTATAACTTTAAAACTTTAAATAAAAGTATTCCCTTTTAATAACTTTCAAAATATAATAACTGATTGAAATATTATATTCTTCCGATGTTCACATTATAATGGCTCATGGAAATAAAAGAATATAAAAGTATCGCATGAGTGTAGCAATTATATATAATAGTCACTGCTTGCGGTTTCAGTCGCGTGAAAAGTGGTTTTTATAAAAAACGTATTTTATATCTTAATTCAAAACACAATCTAATTTGAGTTATTCTATATTATACCCAGTAAAAATTTCATTCAAATCCGTTCTACTTTCTACTCACTTATTAAGCAAACATTGACCAGTTTAGAAAGTTTATTTATCCTTAACTTATCGAATAGGATATCCCTTTAACTTTGAACTATTGCACTAATATTTCCAAGAAGAAGAAAAAGAAAGGTGTCCTTACATACATCATTACATAACAATATCTAGTTAAAAAAAATATTCCTTCAAGTTTATTTTTAACAGTTTATATTAAAACAGTCCTTGTCATGTTAAGTTATATTAAGTAAAAATATGGCGAAAAATTGATAAACTAAGTGATTTACATAACGGCTAATTGCCAACATATCATCTTGTCAGCGTTAATAGTCCCTAATACGACCTGCTCGATACAAATCTCTTAAATCCCTAGAGACCGAGCATAAGAGGTTTATTAACAGTGCCATTGGCTTACACACTTGGGCCTGTATATCTTTGCAACTATGTAGCTTAAATAGTATCATACTTAGTAATTAATGGGATTATAATGTGATAGTATTTATTTCCTATTATATTTAGTAAATAAGAACTGTCTGTCCTGTCTTTGCATTGATCTTAAGTATCCCTTACATATTATACTCCCAAACTACATACATTGTTAGTATATTAAAGACTAGCGGCTCACCCTCGCTTCGCTTGGGTTCTAGACAAACAAAAACATATCTATCCCACAGAAACCGTACATTTTTCCGGGATAAAAAGTAGCCTATTTGTTATTCTGATGTATGTATCCAATCAGTACTTTTTGTGTACTAAGCTGTATAAGTTACTATAGTTTTTTAACTATCCCAAGGGAACTCTTTAATTTTTTAGAATGAAAATATGGATATAAGGTATCACCATGCAAAACTTCATTTAAATCGGTCCTACAGATTCGGAGATTAGCCCGTACAAACAGACAAACATGCCGAGAAACAAAAAAATTAAAAAAATCTGGATTTGTTCTATTTCTCTTCTTACATCCTCCTGACTTGTTTTTTTAGCATTTTTTTTCTATATACAGACATTCGACCTCTACAGTTTTATTATATGTATAGACTAGCGAAGACGATCAGTGCCATGTTTTTTCATCTTGTGCATGTGTACCAAATTTAATTAAAAATTCGCTCAGCTCTTTCAGCTGAAGGAGTGAGGTGTATCATCACAAAAACTTACATACAAGCTTTTTTTATAACAGTACTAGATTATTCTCACGGCTTTGCCAGCGTACTTCAATTACATATATATTACTATATCTTTATAAAATACAGCATAATACTTTGTTGTATAAGCTATATTACTATAAAGTTTCATCTAAATCCTTTCAGTAGTTTTTGCGTGAAATAGTAACAAATATCCATACAACCATCCTCACAAACTTTCACGTTTATAATATACTAGCGACTCAACCTCATTAAGTATAGATTTCTCAGAGATGAGATATTTTCCCGCAGTAAAAAGTATCCTATATGTTGACCCGGATAACCAGCTATCATCATACCAAATTTCATCAAAATCCCTTCAGTGGTTTTTCCGTGATGCGGTAACAGACAGACAGACAGACAAAAATTCTAAAAACTATAGATACGGCCTCTGTCTAGATAGTAATGTCTATTTCAATAAGATTTTCCAAAAACATTTAATGTACACATTCGGCTTAGTTACAATAATTTTATTATATGTATAAATGTACAGTTGTGATTATACATTTCGACGGTGGAAAGGCAAATTGTATTAACCGCCATTTTAGGCGATATCGAGTTATATATACCGTTGGAATCGGGAGAACGAGCTCTTTCGAATGGTCCTGGTTTCAGCTCGATCTGATGACTTTTATGGTCGTTAATACACCAGTGATTTTGAAGTTTTTCATATTTTTTTGTGTTTTAACTCCATAGTAAATAGTGGATTTTGTCATTAAATCACCTCTCAACTAAAAATTTTACCTTATGCTACTTTGCCTTGCTTGACTTTAACTAAATTTAAATGATAAAACAATTTACCAAATTATAATATTATAATTTTTGTAATTGATACATTATACCCAACTTGACTTTTCTTCATCAATAGAATTAAAACATTTTACTCCGATTTTAAATGTTAGTCATTGTAAGTTAATACATTTTACTCTACTCTAAAATGCTACTGTTTTCAAGTTAATATATTTTACCTATCCAAAATAAGGTAACATTATGCGTTGAATCGTTTTGCTGCTCTTTCTAGAACCAATTTTAATACAATAAAACAAATTTACTTGTTTTTTTTTTTTACATATAAAATCTGTATTTAAACTGACTGTACTAGTTTTATTTTTGGCATTAAACTACTTTATAATTTTTTATCGCATACAAAAATTGGTGGTTAAACCATACAAAATAAAGCAAATTGCGAGTAAATCAGACAATAATATTTAAGTACGGGCTGATGCGTAGGCGCTTCAGTGACCTTCTTCTTCTACCTGGCATTATTAATCCCGGCTATTGCTAGGGTCTGCCTTCCTGCTTAGCTTTGTTCACTTTGCACGGTCTTTAGCATCATCCTGTGTTAGTCTTTTGGCTCTCAAGTCCTACTTCACGATATCCAGCCATCGCTTTCTTGGACGTCCGGGAGGTCTTGTTCCAGGGACAAATATATCAAGGCACTTTCTTTCGATATAGTCGTCAGACCGACGCACGACATGGCCATACCACCTCAGTCGACGTTCTTGAAGCTTATTCGCTACGTCACGGACCCTGAGACTGCCACGGATGAACGTCTTGCGTACGCGGTCAGCCCGCATTACATCAGTATCATCATCTCCGTGACGTGAAGCTCCTGAGTGTGCCGAGATAGCGCTGGCCAGCACTCGCTTCCGTATAAAAGGACCGGTCGGATGATGCTCTTGTATATCTGTCCCTTGAGCTTGGGCGGTATTCTGCGATCACAGACCACACCTGTGACCTCTCGCCATTTGGCCCAAGCAGCGCTTATACGGGCTTGAACGTTGTGATCGATGATTCCGGACTCGAGCAGGGCGGATCCAAGGTACCTGAATTTGTCTGACTTAACGGCTGGTTCAAGTCCTATTTGGGTGGTGCTGGAGTCCGGACTCCCGCAAGCCATGTACTCAGTCTTCACCACATTTAGCTTGAGACCGCCTTTTTCAAGCGTACCCTTCCACAGGTTCACCCTACGCTCCAGCTCCAGCCGGCTCTCATCAACGTCCTGGATGTATGCCGAGACAACATCGAATACTAATCACGGAAGCGGAATCGCGGTACATACCCCTAATAATGTCAATATAGGCCTTAGGCACACCTTTGAATCGCAACGCCAACCAGATAAATTGACGAGGCACACAGTCAAAGGCCTTCTGCAGGTCCAAAAATGCCAAATGCAGATCTCTCCTTTTCTCCCTGTAAGCCCCGATCAAAGTTCTGAGGGCAAAGATGACGTCCATGGTGCTTGATCCCGGCTGGAACCCATATTAACACTCAGAGACAGTACAGTCTTGGCGGAGGTTGATCACGCGTTCGTAGAGCTTCATGGTGTGACACATGATTTTGATCCCTCTATAACTACCACAGTTCTGAAAACTTCCCCTGCCTTTGTAGGGGTTATAAAGCTAAAACGCCACTGATTGGGCATCTTTTCAGTGTTCAAGATACAGTTAAAGAGATCAGTAAGCATGAGCACACCAAGAGAGCCTAACGATTTCCACGCCTCGGTATGTCGTCAGGTCCCACCGCTTTTCGGTTCTTTATGCGGCGAAGACAATCCCGAGTTTCGTCAGGAGTTATTAGGGCAACAAGTCCGAGGTTAGGGGGCGGTTTGGATGGAAGACTATATGCGTGCTGGTAGTTCAGCAGCTCCCGGAAGTAGTCTTTCCATCTCTCCTTCACAGAGGGATGGTTACAAAGTAGCGTGTCCTGGGAGTCCCTGACGCAAAGACATTCTGTGATATCTTGGCATTGTACTCTTCCCTATTTTCAGGAGAGTTGGTTTGCTGCCACTCTTTAAACGCAGTCTGATTTTCTCAAATCGCCCCCTGTACCTGGTCATTCCACCACCATGTCTCCTTGTCGATGACTCGTCCTCCCTTAGAAACGCCAAGAACTCGTCTTCCCGACCGTTTTTACCGACTGTGCTCGATGCCAAACTCCTGGACGGTTTCGGTGTGAGTCAATAGATTTTGCTTCTCAATCTCCGCCAGGAAGTCAGTCGGCATCGGCCCATTCAACAACCACCACTTGATTCTAGGTTTGCTTTTCTCAGCTAGTTTCTTTTTCAGAGTAAACATATAGTCTATGACAAGGAGACGATGTTGGGTCGTCAGGCTTTCACCTGGAATGACTTTGCAGTTAGTCACCTTGCCGATATGACGCCTTCTGGTCAGCAGATGGTCAATTTGAGTTGAGTGGAACCCGCTCTTATACGTGATAAGGTGCTGAACATTCTTTTGGAAGAACGTGTTCACGATGGTCAGATCAGACGCAATACAGGTTCTTAGAATGTGTACTCCCTCTGCATTGCGACGACCATAACTAAAACCGCCGTGAACACGTCCATACATCTCAGCTGCCTTACCGACATGACCATTTAAGTCTCCCCCAACAACTATCACTTCGGTAGTCTGTATAGCGCGTAGTACCTCTTCGAACTGCTTCCAGAAAGATTCCTTCTCGACCTCACTACAGCCTGCCTGGGGGGCATAGGCACTGATTAAGTTGGTGGTAACACCCTCAATCAGTACCTTTACCCGCATCAGCTGGTCGCAGCAACGGTTAACTTCAAGGAGACCATTCCGAAGCTCACTGGACCCGACGTCTCATGAGTACATCTGCGAGTTCCCTGCATCGTCCTGTTAGAGAGCCAATATTCCACGTTGCAAAGTGGAGTTTCCGTCTGGGTACTAACTTATTTAGCCATGCCCGTACTCGACACGGTTGCCCTTGCCCACTTGTCGCAGGTGTAGGGCAACGTGCTTGCGCGTCGTTTACCGGCGACGCCCTAGCCGTGCCCAGCATTTTCTTGGTCCTCCACATATAAATGGCGAAATCGGTTTAAAATAGAGCGATTGCCATCTGACCTCCAAACCCCACATTTTGTGGGCAAAGCCAGGATAAGGAATGGGTCAAAAAGAGGGAAAGGGAGAGGGAAGTGATCAAGAAGGAGGAGAAGAAAAAGGGGAGGACTGGACACCACTTTCACGGACTGGATGAAGGTATGATAGTGGTGGCTCGAGGACCCGGGGTCGCGTACCCGTATGTTCTGAAACAATTGTCGGAGAGATACGTAGCAGGACAGGAAAAATGTTACTTATACTTTATGTTTGATAAAAGTTTACAATGTCATGTTATTTAAAGTTTTTGCTTATTTTGTAGAGATGATTTTAAAAAGACTAACTTTATATTAATAGTATAGTTATTGTATGTAAACGTCAGTATAAAAGTTTAATTCAGTCTTTTTAAATGTAATTTTTGATAAGTATAATTTTAGTAAAACATTTATCTTCATTTTTCATTTTTTTACAATTTTCAGGATTTTGTTAAGTTTTCAAAAGTTTAGTTTGTGGCTTAAGTTATATTTAAGTGTATGGTCATGTATTAAGTACATATATGGGCCACTTGGCCCTCTTTGTTCGAATACAATGATGTCTGTACAACTGTTTTTCCAGGTTCGCATAGATATGAAAAAGTAACATAAAAGTGTTTACCTCTCTCTGGTCATAATTGGATTTGTTTTTAAGTCATTTTACTCGATAGCAATATCACATTTATTTGGATATAAAACTATTTACTTGAAAATATTTAAATTATATTTTGGATATAAAACACTTTGCTTGAAATTTTTTGGATATAATATTTGGATATAAACTAATTTTACCTATCTGAGATTTTGTGGTATTTTGTATTAACTCCATTAATTAATACAAATATTAGACATACGCTATTTTTTATTACATGTATCCATTTGTAATAAATTTTATTACTAATTCACTAAAATTTCATAGAGATATCTTCAATACTTTAAAAGTTATGAAGTTTTTAAAACTTTAATCGTCTCTCCTGAACATTTTACTAAATGGCGGATAATACATTTTGCCTTTCCATCGTCGATTTTTGTATAATGATAGTTCTATGCTAACATAATAATAATAAACGAACAAATTTTACTTCAATCGGACGAATGAGCTTTGCTGACACTTTGATATAACTTTGACATAGCTTTGTTAGGTAGAAACAGGAAATAACATTTCGTCTAAGCAATTGTTAGGCAAATTAATGATTCATTCAAATAATTTACTTTATGCGGTGTATATATATCTTATTAGCTCTTGGAAAACTAGATACATAATAAATTTAAAACTGTATAATCAAACATTATACATATAATAAATTTGTAACTGATTGCTGTCTGTACATGGAAAATATCTAAGAAAAACTATTATTGGGGGACTTTATTAACACAATAGAACTCAAAACAATAATTTTAGATTTTTTTGTCTGCTTGTCTGTTTGTCTGTGCGTAGATAGTCTCAGAAACGGCTTAACCTATTTAGTTGCGGTTTTCACTCATATATTGTGGTAATCTTCATTAAACATTTGGTGTTTATTTTATTTCAATCAGTTCATAAATAAAATTTTATATAAATTAAAGAATCACCTCGTTCACTAGTTTCAAATAAATTCTATCATTGTTTTAATTACTATACATAAAGAACGATTGTTGAATACTGGCACTTAGTTAAAGATTGGTAAATTGAATTTCTTGCAAACAACAACAAGTCTTAAAAGTAATTTGCTATAGTTAAAAGCACTAATAAATCAATGGATAGTACTTACGAATTGATTACATAAATAATTAACGGATAATATTTTAAAATTATCAACCACAATATACAGCCTAATGTCTGGATGGGTCTCACGTAGGATAAGTAGATACTTATTGTATTACAATATTGTAAAATATTATTTTAAAAGAGCAACTGTTGAGTTTCTCGCTGGCTCTTCTCAGCAGTATTTTAGTAATAGTTTAGTAATAGTAATTTAAATTTTAATAATGTAAAAAGTGACGATTCAAAAGTGCTTGTAAAAGTCTATTTGAATGAAGCATATTTTGATTTGATTTGTTTGTCGATATATTTGTGATTTTTGTCTTTATCGTTATTAAAAAAAAAAGTATTATAAAAATTTGCTCTTAACTAAGATATCACGTAAAATATAGGTACAGGACAAATAAACATAGATCCGAATAACTTACTTCATTTTTATTAAGTCAATCAAAGATGACGGACTTCCATACAAATACATAGGTATTCGATTCTTATTAAATTTAATATATAATATTTAAAACATGATTTGTCAAAATATCTTCCTTAGATTTTTTGGAGATTTTATTAACGCTGGACGATGTTATTTACGCATATCACTTGTATACTTACAGGTGGTTATGTGGGACTTACCGTCCAGTAAAGCCCGATGCAACCTCCACTGTCTTAATGGAGAGACGCAGGATCGCTTACGCACTCAACTACGATGCCCCGACGACTGGCCTGCCGAAGCAGATTACGTTAACCTTGATTGTTCCCACGGTCTACTCTGCTATCAGTGAATCAAGAAAGTAACAGGAGCAACCCGCATGGTATACGGCCCGTAGTGGTGGATCCCTCCCATTCTGTCTTCACGCCCGGCTGACTAGCCAGACGTTTTTTTTAAACCTACTCTAAGTTAAGAGTTTATATTCAACTCTTTTTAATGTCCCACTGCTGGGCACAGGCCTCCCTTCAATACGGTGAAGGAAAACATCGTGAAGAAACCTGCATGTCTGAGAGAACCTAGCAAGTTTTCAAAAGACATGTTAAGTCCGCCAACCCGCATTTGACCAACGTGGTCTACCACGTTGTTATTCTACATGTTACAATAAATCAAGAAGTTGCATCTACTTCATAAAAAAAAAAATAATTCAAATACAAACTCTTCAATACGAGGGGGATCAGGCCATAGTAGATTATTCCCTCCCGGACAAATTCTAAGAAATCCGTGCGAATTTCCGAGAATTCAATTGTTATCTAGCACACCGGCGGAAATTCGCACGGATTTCTTAGAATTTGTCCGGGAGGGATTAACACCTCGAGGACCGCGAGCACACCGGTGTGCTCGCGGTCCTCGAGGTGTTAACTATGGCCTGATCCCCCTCGTATTGAAGAGTTTGTATTTGAATTATTTTTTTTTATAAGGTAGATGCAACTTCTTGATTTATTGTAACATGTATAAATATTATCAAGAATTTAAATATATTACAAAAATACTTAATAGTTATCCATAGTTACTATATTTCGTCCGATATCGTGCTACGATAAGATAAATATCGATAGGATTAAGATAAAAAAATCAAATTTTAAATTCTGCTTTATTCAATGTTATTTACCTAAAAGATTGAAATTATCTATAACTCCCATGGCGTATCTTTTATAAATTTATTTAATCTATAATAATTACTCATACAAATAAATGTCCTTTAACATTTTTAAATCTTAATAAGTATTGAGAACCTTTTAAAGTTTTTAATAAATTTCTTTATAATTCGGAGTACCTTTAAAACCTTAAAGTCACTTTGAAAGTGGTTATTGTATCACAAAATTTTAGTTACTCTATTCTTCTATTGATGTTATTTGTATCTACCATTTTAGGAAAATGGAATTGAAATATTTGTACTATACTATCGCCTATCAAAACAGACTTCTTAAACTTGTCAAACGTAAAAAAAATAAATTGAGTTATCAAGTTTAAAAAATGTATATATTTATAACATTGTTCCCTATATTGGCCACTGCCTTTATGGCATCATAAAGGCAGTGGTAGCCCAGTGGTAACGCGCTCGCTTGGGAAACCGAGTGAAGTGAGTTCGAAACCCGGGTTTCGCACCTCAGATTTTTTTAATGTGCGAATCATTTCTAACAGAATACCACTTGCCTTACGGTGAAGGTAAACATTATGAGGAAACCTGCATGCCTGAGAAAACCTTGCAAGTTTTCGAAAGACGTGTGAAGTCCGCCAATCCGCACTTGACCAGCGTGGTGGACTATGGCCTAATTCCCCTCGTATTGAAGGAAGGCCCGTGTCCAGCTGCGGGACCTTAAAAAGGGCTGAATACTATATAACACGTAAGCCTACTATTAATTTACTGGGCAAGGTTAACGATTGTTTGGAGAGGAAATTCAAATTAAGTAAGTCCCCGAGCGTCTAGTCACAGTTCATTCAAGTCTTCTTTAATTACAGTTCCTAATGCAGGATAGGGGAGGCGTGCCTGTGACTTGAGAAACTATTCGAGATAGTAAATCTAGTAAAACAATAGAACCTTAAAGCGCAACATGCATGCTCATGTAAATTCTGGCGGGACGTCCCACTCGTTAATTCGATCCTTGTCACACGGTACATCCCTTTCTTAGTAACTTCGTACTCGGGGACTTTAACAATCTATAGTCAACAGCTACAGTAATTTAATTATGCAAATAAATAGAAAATTTAAACTAAAATGACAGGTATTTTTAATACTATGCGTTTTTAATAAAATATGTGTTTATTTTACTAAGTATATTATACTATGTATAGCATTATTACTAAAATACAGCGTTTTCCCACGGCTTCACATGCGTAGTTCAATTATGTTTTACTATATCTTTAAAAATTATGTTTTGCTCTAATATATAATATAAGTTATGTACTGTAAAATATCATCAAAATACCTTTTTACGCAAAAGAGTAACAAACATCCATCCATCCTCACAAACTTTCTCGCTTATAATATTAGTAGGAAGTAGGATATTACTAAGATTAGCATTTTAACTTATAAGATAATTTTTAGACTGAACAGAACAGACTGAACAAGTTTTTTGACGGCTTACTGCGACAGAGTTTACGAGTTTTATTCTTGAACAAAGCGAATAATTATATAATTAGTCTCGTAGATTTTCATTCTAATGTAAAATGAATTCTGAAATATTTCTAAATTATTATAAATTATTAAAAAAATATTACTAAAATGTATTATAAATTATAATATATTTTTTAATAATATTTAAGTACTGACAGTGAGTCGTGGGTTTTGTCGAAAAGAATGAATTTAATCAGGCAGCGAAATATATTTTATAAAAAAATATAAAACAATTTTACCTTCTGGTAATCTTTTCAAACATATACGTATTGTGTTTACAATGAACGTTTTGACAGGGTCGCAGCTGTGTTGCTACGACGCTGCAGCGGCCAGCTCGCTTTGACCGTGAAATGATCCTAGGATTTGTTTTCGTTTAATTTTAAATATATTTTTAATATTTTATGATGAAGAAAAATCTCTTTTTCTGTTTGGTCACAGATAGACCGATGAATAAAGTTTAGAAAGCATTTATGTAAAAATATTAACAAGGTTCCATTTTTGCTTTTTATCTATAGAACCCTAAAACTGAACAGCATTTGTCTTCTTGCTTATATCGTACACGTTCTTATATTGTTTATGCAATTGTAATGAAATATTTGATAATATTCATGAGCATCGATAAAAGATTAGTGTTGTACAAGTAAAACAACGATGAGATGAACAGTAGTTTTTATTCAAGTAAAAGTTACTTATCGACAGTTAAAAAAGATTAGAAATATGTTTTTTATTACAAAATGGGTGACATAGGGTATTTTTGCATACTTCGCAAAAAGACTTAACCTTTTCACTTTGCGTGTGAATAGTAAATATTCCAGGACTTACAGTTTCATTCCGGGTATTATTATTTTTCTGCATCTCGACCTCTTCATTTTCTCAAAACTCATTACCACCTGTAACAATTACAATACGTCGAGAACGACTTAGATGTTACTAATTTATGTGCAACACTAGTGTGACTAACACGAAATCTGGTGCTGCTATCGGGTCATCGGGTCTGAAAGACCCGATAACCACACCTAGCGAAATTTTTTTACTGCTAGTCCGTATAGGGTCGAATAGATCTGATATATTTTTTGTATCTACGTCAAATATTTAAAGAGGTGAGAATATAACAATATTTGTCCCTTTTTTATTCCATAAAATGCAAGAAATATCAATCCCGTGCCAACGGTAAGACACAGATTTTTCGTGCCGCACCACGGGTGAGTCTTGTATCGGGTGGATTCGACCTATTACAGCAGCAAACGTGTTAACAGAGCAGGTAATTTAATTACAATTACATAACACACATTCTTAACACGCAGACACTATCAAAAAAAAAATCACGCTTACACGCTAAAATTTGTTTATATACTGTTATCAAATGAAATAAAAATATACTTTATTTTGGTAGACTGTTATAAGCAATTTCAAATCTCAGTATGTAACTCCGTAAGGAAGCTACCACCCGCTTGGAAGGCAGTTCTACTGAGAAGAGTTGGCGAGAAATGAACAGAAAAGCACTAGTTAACATAAGACAGTTGTTACTGTTTAATTTCAAATTGTTGAATAGAATTACATAATATTTCTAGAGTGGTTGAATGTGTAATTGTTCGATTCTTCTAATTTCCTTATTTTTTTGTAGAGGGTCTGCTATATGTTAAAGACATAGAGAACCACATCTAACTTACTAGTATTTTTATTATTTGTTTTGTTTAAATCTCTTGTTTAGATATAGAATCCATACAGGAAACAAGTAGGTCATCATGCAGGAAATAAGTATAAAAAATTGACGACTTTAATACAGTGTCAATTATTCATTGATGTTTGTGTATTCATAGTGGGCAGTCGTTTACTGTAATTTGGATATTTTATAAGGTGTACTTTTCTGTGGTTCAGGATTACGTTTGAAAACTTCTACGTTTATTGATATGTCTTAAATTGGGTAAGATGCTATAATTAATTTGTTTAATTCTCATTGATTTCAAGAAGGAATATGTTCGTAAGAAGCACCTGGATAAATATATGAGTTTTCCTTCATTTTCTTTAGAAACGAAAAACGTTATGGAACTTAAAAAAATAAAGAATTATTTAAAAAACAAATATGTTACAGCTATGTCATTAAAAAAATATTTTATATATTTTACTAAGTATTCGTCCTTTAGTATGAAATGAATTTTTTTACCAGTTCCTACGTCTATAGGGTATGTGTGTAAATCTATAAATTAATTCTTAAAATGATTAAAAAATGCACTCAGATAACAATTAACCTGGTTAACCTGGTTAACCAGATTAATTGTTATCTGTAATAATAGAAAAAAATAAATAGAAGAAAATAGAAAAAAATTGATCTAAAAAATCTTGATCTTATATTTTATATATCTTATACTACGAGTATATCAATTTTAAATTAAATTAAGAGTTACCCGGCAATATTGGGATTGATTGCTAGTACCATATTTGCGTCGAAAATTTAATTAATTTTATTCTTAAATACATTATTGACGGTTTTTTTTCCAAATGTAAACACCCGCCTATCTAATCTATGCATATTCTATAAAAATAACAATGCGCAATCTGTATAAACATTAAATATTTTTATAAACAATAACTATCACGTATTGTGTACAAAATAAAGATCCCTAAAACAAAGTTGATGAAGTTTTTGTCTGTTTGTATTTTAACTTTTTCTGCAAAAAGTTTTGAACAGATTTTAAGAAGAAAAAAAGTTGTATAGAGATAACTTAATTTACGCGAGTCAAAATTTAGCATACCTTTTACTTCATCAAAATCTCTGGTATTGGTGAACACAATAACTGATTCAGCCGAGTTGTCTTTCCTATAAAAAAATCCATGATTTATTACACAAAACTATTAGTAGTAGGGTTTACAATTAACATATTTATCAGTTTAGTGAGGTTAAATCTTTCATTTTGATGGGAAATTGCAAAATTTAGTTCAAGCACATGTCGTCTATATATACATAAAATGCTTTGTCCTGACTGACTGATCGATCAACGCACAGCTTAAACCGCTGGTCGTATAACGTGAAATTTGGAAGACATATTCCTTATACAATGTAGGCATCCGCTAAGAAAGGATTTTTCGAAATTCATTCCCCGAGGGGGTAAAATAGGGTATAAAAGATTGTATAAAACTCTGTCATTCTTAACGCGAAATGCACGGAAAGTGGTATTTAGCTTTAAGATAAAAAATAAGAAATATATGTATTTTTTTTTTTTAAATTATCCCTTAAAAGGTTAAAAAGGGGTAATAAAATTTATATGGGCAAACAATTATTTATGATCAGAATTACTTGAAACTTAGTATTATTGCTCTTCAATACAATTAATAAATATATGTTTTAACATTTTTTGACATTCATCCCATAAGGCTGTCAAATAGGGGATGAAAGTATGTATGAAACTCTGTAATTGATGCACGGAAAATGGTATTCACCTTTAAAATGAAAACTAAAACAATACAAATATCATTTTTTTCTAAATTCATCCCTTAAAGGGTGAAAGGGGGTTGTGCTGTTTATATAAAGAAAATATTAATTGTTTATGATCAGAATTACTTGAAACTTGCTATTAATGCTCTTCAATACAATTAAATAAACATGTATTGTAGATTTTTTTAAATTCAGACCCTAAGTGGGTAAAACTGGGCGGTGAAGTTTGAGTTGTTGAATATATTTAAATAGAGTAATGTGGCTCAAGTGTGGGATATAAAGTAGAGTAAATTTATTTACAGAATATACACTTAACATCTTATACATATTTTTGCAAGTAATCACGTATGTATTGCGAAAAAGTTTATTTTTTTCGTAGTTTGATCGCGGGCGAAGCCGCGGGTTTTGCTAGTTCTTCTATAAATCTATTTCTATACCTACACAGTACAGAAAGTACAAAGTCAAAGTCATACAAACATATTACATATAAAGTCTTACATAAATGAGAAAGGTTTGTGTATAATTTAATAATTTGTAAATGTTTTGTACAAAATAGCTGAACTATAACGGTGTTTAGTTTAAAAAACTGTTTTTGTAGGCTCATATCGTACATACATATCTGGCAATACTACAAGTAATGAATTATATGGACAAAACTATAGTATGTTGTGACTTTTACACACAATACACCTAATGTTAAAGTCAAACATGAAATGAGAATGAAATGAAAGCTGGATGGATCTTTCATAAAAAGCTACATATATCCGTCCATAGCTTTTCACTATTTTAACGATCGTTAAAAGCAAATGAATAGCTTTCGGCTGGAAACCGCATAGCTTCATACATAGTCATTCATACACATAGGTTTATTTTTAAACTAATTTCACATTTTTCTTATTAATAAAAACAGTTAATAGCAAATAAAAACAATCAATTATATTTAATAAACACTTTACTTAATTGTAAAATATCTGTGCTTTATTATGGTATACTAATATTTATTTATAATATTGTGCTATTTACTTCGAACGGCATGAATATATTTTTCACAGTTTTCAGCCACTAAAAATGTTTCTCATGTTTGAAATAAAACTTACGCTACATGTGCAAAAACTGTTTTTTGGCTTCTGTCATGTACTAAAATATAATAAACACAAAGTTTCATATAAGAATTATTTTTTTAACTCTATCATTCTATTGTTACATTTAATAGTAGTGATTTACTCTTCGCTCGGGTATGTCCCTACTCCCACTATACTAGGTGCTAAATAACTTATATGCTAATCCAGGTCGAAGCCTATCTGTGTATTAAATTTTATCCAAATCCATCCTACCATTTTTAGTGGGAAGGAGTTACAAAGGGCTTATTACAAAAAAAATTTTTACATTTATGGTACTACATAATATATGCTTTAAAAACCTACTTATAACATTAGCCAATCAATTCGTACGTTAAAATATATAAAAAAGAGTATAGAACATAGGTATCATGGTTGCTTAAAAAAATTGGAAGTGAAGTAAATTAAACAATTAATATATGAGAGAGTGAGAGACAGTGCATGTCTGAACATACTGACTTATATAAATTGCATTTAATTCTACGCAATCTGCCCTTCTTTTTAGCTGTAATCAGATCTAGTGCATAGCAGATAACTATGCTTATGCATATAAAAGCTTAAGTACCGTAAGAGTCCTATGTTATAATACGGTTATGAAATACTAGTAAAAAAAATTGTGAGACTTTTTTCTTTATTAAGTCTATTGTCAATACTGAAATCCATGTATTTTGCTATAAACATAATATTTACATACATATAAATAAAATAAAATTTCATGACAATATGTTTTTTAAAAATTAAAATTAAATATTATTTCCAAATAAGATAAAGAAATCCGTAATTTTAGTACATAAAATGTAAATTCTGTAATAAGTTGAACGCGGACAGTACGTACCTAACAGATAGTACACACATCTAGACGTACACAGATCTTCTTTTGAATTAATTATATAGGTACGTGATGACTAAACAATATAATTTATCTATTCGTATAATAAAAGTGTAGATAATAAAAGTGTAGAGGTCGAATGTCTGTACACAGAAAAAAATGCTAAAATCCGAGTTAGAGGGATGTAAGAAGAGAAATAGAATAAATCCAGATTTTTTTCAAATTTATTTTTTCTCTGTCTGTCTGTTTGCCTGTTTGTCTGTTTGTACGGGCTAATCTCCAAAACTGTTAAACCGATTTAAATGAAATTTTGCATGGTAGTACCTTATATTCCCGGTCAACATCTTAGATACTTTTCATTCTGGAAGATTTCAGAGTTCTCGTGGGATAGTTAAAAAACTATAGTAACTTATACAGCTTAGTACACAAAAACTATTGATTGGATTTTAATGAAACTTTACAATAATATAGTTCATACATCAGAATAACAAATAGGCTACTTTTTATCCCGGAAAAATAGACGGTTCCCGTGGGATAGATTTGTTTTTGTTTGTCTAGAGGCGAACCCGAGCGAAGCGAGGGTGAGCCGCTAGTGAGTAATAATTTTATTATTTTAGTCCTAATCACAATTTCATAATGTCCCATTATTTATTCGTTTATCATATAAATGGACAAAAGGGCAAGGACAGAACCTTTGTGCCATTGGAAACCTCTTACCAGTTTTATTTGTTTAAATATTATTAAATATTGTTAATAATATAATATTGCGTATTCTTTAATAAGATACTTAAACATAATATGTCCACTATCTATCATATATCTACCAATGTCACTTTACTTTCTACTTTGAAAAAAAATATTAATTGCCGGGTGGCTAATGCTAAATTATTTAGAAAAATGTTAGAATCTTTCACACACTTATAAATATTCTCAACGAAAGAGATTTTTACTCCCCTTTATTGGATGAAGTTTTTTTCTAGTCTGTATGTCCGCCTGAGTTTTCCAAATAATGGCTGGACTCTCGACACGACCAGAGAAAGATCAGGCATATGACCAATGACATTACGTTCTCTCCGAGATATGAGTGTTAATCACCTTCATTCTTGACAAATAAACTCAATAACTTAACTTGGCCTGACTCGGAACTCGAACCCAGGACCTTCAGATGTAGACCACAGCAGCCACTAGACCATCGTGGTAGATTTTCACACGTACAAAATAATCAAAGATACAATAAAAATGAATACATGAATAGGAATTATCCATAAAAAAACATCTTTTAAAATATTTTAAATTCCATGAAAATTTTCCTTAATAAGTGATAACACATTATTATCAATAACTGGAATGGACTTTGTTAGAATATCATTATCTGTCATATAGATATCAACAAAATATGAAGTGAACTATAGAAGTTACGACCAGAGGATGCGAAATAAATGTTGTTTTTTTTTATCTTATACATATATAACTTTTTTATGTATAACTTATATCAAATTGTCCTACAGGTAATCACATGATCGAAGTATGATCAATGAATGACCTAATAAAAAAAAGTCTTATACATAAAATATGTTGTTATAAGTATATAAATCAAAATATTAAAATGAAAAAAATATTCAATATTCTCATAAAATATCTAAACAACCCTTTTTTATTTACTATTACACTATTATAATTATTATAATTATTTCTTAGCCTGTAGCATAATATTCAGATTAAAGCAGGCGTAATCGTTTCTAATTATTAAATTAATTGTAAGCACGTGTAAATGATTTACATCGAGAGTTCGTTCAAGGTTTATTTACAGAATATATTAAAGTGTTTTAAGAACAATGTTTGTACTACTCTACATTATAACTGACCAAATAGTTCACTCAGTTATCAAATGACCTTTAAATAAAATTCAAATCGTTACATAGCGAATATAGTATAATAGTTGGTTAAGTGTAAAATACTACGGGCAATGTAACGTGATTATAGTATGAGATAAAAAGACTATGTCATCAATGCATAGTATCTAAAAATTCCGGGTATAACAATAATAAGATATAAAAGTGTTTAAGATTATCTAAGTATCCCTGAATAGGTTATTTATTATTACTTTATTGCGTACAGTTTAGTTTAGCTTTGCTTTATCTTGAATTTTAGACATTTTCTTTAAAACCAAAACAGAGAGAGTAAGTGTCTACATTTTGATCTGGTGGAAAATATTTCATGTTTTGTTTTCTTAAAGTTAAATCTTTTTATTAAAGTGCTAACATAAATGATACCATACATCACCACAAAGTTTGCTTGGCACAAATGATAAACTTTGATATTCTTAGAAACATTTTTTTTTTTGTTTTCGTCAGTAATGTTATAAAATTGATCCACGTATTATGTACATTCGACAGACTTTATAATAATATTTTTTATAAATTCAATGTCTTAAAATCGTCTCAGAAATGAAACAGCTGTTTATCAATAACATAATATTACATACATGTTTCTCTTTCTTCATAATATACTTGTAACTTGTTTTTAAAAAGATTAACAAGAAATTATTGGGTTATTTGTGTCAAATAATATTACTTAGATAATTATAATAATAATTAGATGAGTAAAATATAAACGATGTCAAAACTCAAAACAATATTTTTAAGTGTATTTTATCGCATAGATAACATTTTCGATCTAATGTTTATAATAATACAGTCAATGGTAGGTACAAACAAAATATACACGAGTAACAATATAGATTAAAAAAAGTTATGATATGAAAATAAAAAAAAAATAATAATTTTTGGGTACATTAATCTTAAATTTTACGACCTTGATAAATTTTAAAATTTATTTTTAGTGAATATGTCGAGGAGCTAGGCACGCCATTTTACTTAAAAACTGCCGTTCTATAATTTGACTACGTCATAATTTCTATTAACTTAAACTTTAAACTCATTAAATAAGACAAATTAAGGCAACAATCTATTTATTCGCATAAACTTAAAATAATTTTTTCATAATTTTTAACGGCGAAAAGTAAAGACATTAATTAATAAATACAAATTAAAATTAATTTTTATTTTTTTATTTTAAGTTTCTTTTCCAATTTATTGTTCTAGGTACATGTGAAGTCGAAAGTAGTAGATATAAGGCTATGAAAATTTTTAATATTAAATATTAATGTATAGAATTTATTATTGAATCTTATAAAATTAGCAAGATATCCAAAAAAAATTCGCTCATCTTGCAATCGACAATGGAAAAGCGGATAAAATTAGTGCCACCTGATGGAGGATGGGGTTGGATGGTGTTATTAGGAATAGCACTTACGAACGTAAGTACAAAAAAAAATTAATTTTTGAACACTAGCTTTCGTACACGATTCTACTTATGAAACTTTGGGAAAATTTAATAAAAATACCTTCCTTACGGTATTAAACAGAATATTTCGCTAGGATTCCCTTACTTGAGACATGATTGATTCCCCATACCAACTTCATTTCATCCCCTTTTCACCCCTCACCTTTCACCTTTTTTAAGGAATGATTTCCGTTATAAAAATTATCCTATGTCCTTCCCAGGGTCTCAAACTGTGTTCATTCCGAATTTCATCTAAATCAGTTCAGCGGTTTTTTAGTTTATCCATTACAAACAAACTCACAAACTTTACCTCTTTATAATATTAGTGTAGATAAATTATTATCAATTAATTAACGGATTCGAAATAGTGTTAATACTTATGGAAACCACTTAGTGGTTACTACATTGTAGGAGTTAAACTCAATCTTAAATGAACAATCTTTAAGTAATAGAAACCTTAGTTCTGCAATCATCAATTAACTATATTATAATGTAACATATTTTTATTTGAAGTTTATTAAATTAACAAGTACAAAAGGAATATTAATTATAAATAAGTTTTTTCCATATTTGTAATAGAAATTATTTGTAAAAAGATACAGTATGCTTATACATATGTTACCTTTTTTCAGATATTCAATCAGTCTATGTTGTCTCTGTTCAGTTTGCTATATGGTGACGTATTGAGCGAGATGGGTCACAAAACTCAAGGTGCAGCCGTCGTTTTAAGTACTATGGCATTTGTCACCAATTTCGGAGGTCCACTTGCTGGAGCAGTCATAAAACTAACGAGCCCTAGATTCGTTGCTGTATTCGGTGCTTTTTTTTGTACTGTCGGCATTTTACTCAGTGGATTTTCGACAAATATCTATCATTTAATACTTACTTACGGTGTACTATTAGGTAAATATGTTACACTATGTTTACTTGTATTTATAAAGATATATGGTGTATATTTTGTTCACATTAATTGGGTAGTTGACACCATCAACAAATAGTTCCAAATCGCGACTTCTAAAAAAAAACACTATATTTTAGCCCTAAAAACCAGATAAATTTTCAATTAACTATAAAATAAAATATCTAAAAGGTTTCAAATCAATAAATAGTTATTAAATTTAGTTAGCAAATAAATGCTGCCGCTATAGCTATACAAAATTTATTTACATTTATTTACACACTTCTTTGTTCATGCGTAAATATAATAATAATCATGATCTTTTAGGTTTGGGTCAAGGTTTAATTCAAAATGCGTCTTTTGTGGCTATCAATAGTTATTTTAAAGTACGGAAGAGTTTAGCCGTAGGTCTCGCTGTGACAGGCACTGGAATTGGACAGACTCTCATGCCTCATGTAGTGCGATATTTTTTAGAGCATTTCGGCTTCAAAGGTGCTTGCTTGCTGCTGGCATCTTTAAGTTTGCATGGAGTAAGTATGCAATTTTATAAAGTAAGTTAAAAAAATATATTAATAACGTTTATAATAATTATTATTATAATTCAATTCTTTCAACGTCCCAATTCTGGGTACAAGTTTCCTATCAATTAGGCCCCCTAAATTGGTCAAATGAGGAGTAACTTCACAGGTTTTTAAAAATTATTAACTACAACTAATACAACATACATACAATATAACTTAGTGATAAATATAAAAATGTTTAGATATGTGGGACGATGCTTATACAACCAGTTGAATGGCATATGAAGAAAGTTGAAGAGGAAGTAATTACAAAAAATGAGAAAATGTGCGTATTAAAAGAAAATAATGACATTGTAAAGAATAAAGAATACAATGGCGTAAATGTCGATGTTTATAAAGGCGTAATACGTGCTACAAAATCAGCTGTAGTTCCAGAAAATGGCGTTAAAAAAACAAACAATAAAAAAACATCACAAAGTCAGAAAGAATTAGAGCAAAATTTAATAAGTAATGAAAAATTAAATGGTAATATTTACTTTAAAAATATAACATTTACAAATCAAATATTTAGTTTTACTATAACTATAAAAATATTATTTTAGGAAATACTGATATCTCCAAACCGAAGAAGACCTTTATGAGAAAGATGTACGAATTGTTCGATATATCACTGCTATCGAGTCCTCGATTTTTGAACGTAATAATAGGGACTGCGCTCACAGTGGTTTCTTTGCAAAACTTTAGTATGATCTTTCCACTCTTCTTGCAAGTAAGTTTATTGGAAAAAAAAAATAGAATCAATATACTTATATGTATGTATTTGATATAATAATATATAAAATTCTATAAATTATTTGCATAGAAATTCGCATCAATGGACAAACAGCAGACCGCATACTGTATGTCAGCTGTGTCTTTTGCTGATATCATCGGTAGGCTTGTTTTGCCGTCTCTGAAGGATAAATATCGTATTAAAGCCCGAATGATGATGATTCTAACCAGCATTTGGTTGATTGTAGTTAGACAAAGTAAGTCATTTATTTGAATAAAACCTGCACCTTTATATGATTATACAAACATAACATAACATTTAAAACTTTTTTAAGTACAATGTATTATTTAAGTAATTTAAGTTAGGGAATTATTACTAAATTTTACTATTATTATTTACAGTTTTGGCATATCAGACCGACTTATCCGTCCTCCTAGCACTCTCAGCGTTTTATGGTTTTGGAAGGAGTATGGCCATTGTTGCAAGAAACTTAGGTATATCCGAACAGTGTAGAATGGATCAAGTACCATCCGCTGTAGGTTTGGGGATGTTGACTATGGGCCTTATAGTTCCTCCTGTGGGATATTTCCTAGGGTGGATCAGAGACTACACAGACAGCTATTCTTTATGCATAACCGCACAAAATTTATTACTAGTGTTATTACTAGCTATGTGGATACCTGATATGATAATGATTCACTATGAAAGAAAAAGAGGGAAAAGGAAAGACGTAGAAAATTTAAAATGATTAAAAAAACGTCTATTGATTTAGATATGGTGATAAACTCGTTCCATTATAGATATTAAACTGTGATAAGTATATTTTTACGAGCTATTTCTGTAGCAATAGAAATTTACCTTGGCTGTGAAGTTTTATATAGACGTTATTCATACCAGTTTAGCATTTATAAAGTGAGCATGGAGACTGATGAAATTCGTGTTGTGTGTTGCGATATGCTATTAGTAATATAATATAATCATATCTTTGAATGTGCAATATGTAATCTCAAGAGATAATAAATTTAAAGATATTTACTAAGTACTAATGCATAATTTTTGTTATATTTTTATTGAAATGCCCATAGTAGTAATATAAAGATTATACAAAAGATTTTCTTCACTTTAGGAACATTTTATCGGTAAACTAAAGCTATAATAAAAAATTATTCCACAGAAACTTGTGCTCTTATCAAATAAGACCATTATATAACATTTTGTAGAAGTTTACCAAACGGTCAGTTCAGAAATCTCATGTTTAATTCACTAGCAGACGTCTGAATCGTACGCACTGAACGTCCGTAGCAGACATCCCCCAGTTAGAAAGCGGATATAGGCAAATAATAACTTACTTTGTACACAATTCTTTCTGCATCTTATATTCTTATGCACCGATTTTTATATAAAATGTTAGTAGTAATATTAAAGTAACTTCAATTAAAATAAGGGAAACAGGTCCAATTTTGGCTGGAAAAAAACATATAGGAACAAGTATCCTAAAATAGATGTTTTTTGAAATCTTGTTCCTCAACAATGTATTATTTGCAAAGCCAACCGAGGCGGTGTTAATCTATATTATTTAACTACTATATTACTATATTTAACTGCCTCGGTGGTGTAGTGGCTAGAATGAATGGCTACACATCCGGAGGTCCTGAGTTCGAGTCCTAGGTCGGGCCAAGTTTAGTTATTGAGTTTTTTTGTTTAGTAAGCCTCAGTAAGAGTCCGGAGTTGGGAAGTTGGCGATGTTTAACCGACGTGCCCCGGATAGGACGTAAAGCCGTCGGTCTTGTGCCTTATCTCTCACTGGTCGTGTCGAGTAGTCGGCCCACCAGAGTATGAGAGAGGTAGGAATAGAGAGTGCACTTGTGTCTGCGCGTACACTTGTGCACTATATATAATATCTCCTGCGAAGTTGGCTAGTCTCAAAAAGATCTATATCCTAATATAGTAAATGTGAAAGTTTGTGAGGATGGATGGATGGATGTTTGTTACTCTTTCACGCCAGAAACGGCTTTCCGGCTAAACGGATCTGGATGAAATTTAGCACCAAGATAGATTATAGTCTGGAATAGCACATAGTTTATTTTTTTTTTTTTGCTTTTTTTAGGGACCAACCCAAAGCGAAGCGAGGGTGAGTCGCTAGTATTCTATATATTAAAATCTGTATTCTAAATACATACATATATCCAATAAAAGGTTAGTTGATTATATCTTGATGTCCACTGTCCATAGACATAAAATACTAGCAGTATATTTAGTACAATTTATACAAACTCGTATAATGTATCACAGTAACATTTAAGAAACAACTTTTAGTTATGTTTAACATTCAAAACCTATGCTATTATAGTTAAAGATATAATTACTGTATACATATTATGTAGTTAATTTTATCTACAATACATTAACTAAATGCTCTACTGTTGTCATGCACTGCAGAAATCTGAAGAACCCTTTTCGTACATTTTCGAGACTAGCGGGTACTTGACGTGGATTTGTATATTATTCTTTGTATTGTAGAAACGTTTTGAACCGAGCTATTGTATAATGCAACATTTTCACATTACTCTACGAGTAATAAGAACGACCATTAACTTTTTAGTACGGTTAATTTTTAAACTTACAATATGTCACATGCTTCAAAAATATACTGAAGAAAAACTTTAGAGTAAGTATCTTAAATCATAGTCTTAATGTCTTAGTACAGTTGTTTTTTACTTAACACAATGAGTAAATAATTACAGTTATATTTAACTAAACCACTTCTGGGTTATTTATACATACATATAAATGTTGAGACATTAACACACATCACCATCTAGTTCCATGGTAAGACATGAGGCTTGTGTTATGAATACCAGGTAGTTGATAGACTACACATATAAAACTTTAAATACATAAATATTATAAATATAAACAACCATGACTGAAGTACAAGAACTTGTGCTCATCACACAAATGAATTCCCCCAGCGGGACTCGAACCTGCGACGGCTGGCACAGCAAGTAGGACCACTACAAACTGAGCCAAATGTGTCGTCTAATACGTACACGTAAATTATAATTAATATGCAAATGCATCTATTATATATATATATATATATATATATATATATATATATATATATATATGTATATATATATATATATATATATATATATATATATATATATATATATATATATAGATTCTACCTTAGACTTTAGATCGTTCAAAGAAACAGCTCTTTAGATATTTATAATACATATCTTGTATATTATACATATAATACAATAATGTCATGTACTTTTTTAACGACCCTTATAATTACAATATTTTCTTCTTGAATGAACTATTCTGCTCACCAATTAAATTGATTGAATGAAATGGAATTGATGCGAACTCAACATGTTTATGAATATGGCAGCCGCAGGCTTGTCTACAGTTATATTTGGTACTTGCTAAAAATTTAAATTCATTTTAATTGGACATTTGTTATAATGGATTTCAATTCCAGTTTTATCAAATTAATCAAGTTAACATCTATTTTAAATGCTTAAATCTTCAGTTATAATAAATTCGAAAATCATTTCTAAATGAGCGATCTCAATTCGTAAAATACAACGCTACAGTTGGTAAGTTTGTAGCTTTCTTCGTAAAGAACAATAAAATTCTCCATCTAAATTGCTTCGGTGTCGGTTCTGTAGCTTATAAAAGATCTGCGGCTCTTTGTGCACTTCACTCTATTGATGTGCAGGTACGCTGTCGGTGAAACTTTTTCAAAGGAAACTTGGCAGACAGACGGACGGACGAATTATCCATCTATATGAATGACGTCCATTTGAAATTATGTTTTTTATGCTTCTTGTCTATACATATAATAAAACTGTACAGGTCCAATGTCTGTACGTAGAAAAAAAATGCAACCGAGTCAGGGGAATGTAAGAAAATAAATAGAACAAATTCAGTTTTTTTTTGTGTCTCTGTGTTTGTACGGGATAATCTCTGAAACTCTTGGACCGATTTAAATGAAATTTTACATGGTCATACCTTCTATTCCCGGTCAACATTTTAGATACTTTTTATCCCGGAAAATTAAAGAGTTCCCGTGGGACAGTTAAAAAATTATAGTATCTTATACAGCTTAGTACATAACAACTCATGCACATAATTTAGTAGAATTTGGCATGCTGATACCTTATACCGGAAAAATGTACGGTTCCCGTGGGATAGATTTATTTTTGTTTTCCTAGTAGGTACTAGTTCCTAAAATTAATGCTAGTTTCCAATATAAAACAAATAGCTGAAAGCTATTTAAGCTTGTTAAAATATATTTTTTTCTAAATAAGTTTCCAAAATAATACATTATTTTTCTGCAGATCTGTTCTTAATAATATATGCGTAGACATATAAAGTTGTAACGTAGATAATTAAATTCTGTTTTAGGAAGTTAACTTTAAAGGAAATCATATCGTAATAAAATAACAAATAAGTATTAATAGTCATTATTTTAACGTGTAATTTATGAAATGGTATTTAAAAATATTACACATTGCATATAATGCGGTTAGAAATTAAGCCACAGATCGGTTAGGAGTCTGTCCTATCAATAGGATTTTATCTGATAATAATTAATTGATGATGCTCCCGTCAAACTTGTGTTTGTTATTTTTTTTTTCATATGATAGTCTATATATTAATACGTGAACGCAAAAACATTATAGCTTTTTTACGAAAATTGCACGGACGCAGGAGTTTAAAATTTCCCACACTTATAGTTTATATAGAGAAGGAGTGCAGAATGCTAATATTTTTTTAAAATTATGCATAAAAAATACATTAAATCAATAAAAAAAAACATTACACACACTACCATGTATTTGACACACACACGCATACATACCTATATACTCTTTTGTTTATTGTTAAAGTCTGTGATCAAATTGAGAATAGATTAATATTGTAATATACGCAAGACAATGAATAACATATAAATATAACTAAATGAATTATGGTTGATTTTCAACCACGCGGCGATCACTAGTAATAATAATGATGCTAATAAAATAAAACAGATTATATGTTAATGCAAGGACGTTAATTATTATTGTTTTATATAAAGGCTTTATTTATTTGCTTTTTATTTATAGAGCTTTTTATAATAGAATCTTAGATGCCAAAATATAAAATAAAAGCACGACAAAATTCGAAAAAACAGTTTCATTTAAAAAAGAGAAAAATTATTATGATCTGCAGTTTATTTATTCCCAAATTAAGGAATCTACCTTTGACTGTAACTGACTCTTACTTGAATATTTTTATTATTAGGTAGGTAATAATTTATTTTAAGAAAAATTAACATATTTGATACTTGTCTATACAGACAAATAAAATTGAAGTGTCTGTTTGTAATGTCAAAATAACACCTTTATACTAAATGCATATGAAATTATATGCGGTACTTATAAGAAAAACACAATTTTTAAAATTTTTGTCTGTCTGTCTTTTTGTTTTGGCTAAACGGGACTTTGACTGGTAGATAGCTGATATATATATATATATATATATATATATATATATATATATAAGGAGATAGCTATAAGGAGTAACTTACGCTACTTTTATTTTAGAAAAAGAATTAGGGTGCCGCTCAAAAAATTAAAACTTACGTAGGGACGAACCCGAGCGAAGCGAGGGTGAGTCGCTAGTGTACAATATGAATACGCAATATGCATACTGTCTTAACACGATTGCATTATTGTATAAAACATTGACAAACTTCTGATTTATATGATCTAAACGTGAGCTTTTATTGCAAAAGTTTCCAAAATAAAGGAGAACAAGAGAGTTTTCATGTCAGTAAGGTTACAATATATCTGTTCTAATATAAAACTTAAAGGACTCTTCAAATATTCTTTTTAATATTTCACTTCAACTTCAACAGTTGAACTTACTCACGTGAACGATTACCTTTTAAAGACTTTTTTAAAAAAGATCACATATTATATTATAGGTCAGATTATATAAAAACTGTCTTATATAAAAACTGATATATTAAACTGTCCATTTATTGAATAAAATATTACTTTATACACAATTAAAGATCACTACCAATTGATTTAAATAATATTTTTCATTTCAGAAAGAGCTCGTAATCCTTAACAGTTAATTGGCAGGTACTTATACATATTAGACGTATATACCAATTAGAAGTATTATTTTAAATATTATATAAATTGCGTCTAGGGGAGTTGATTTTATTGAAGACTAGCGAAAACCAAAAACAAATCTATACCATGGGAGCCTTTAGTTTCTCTGGGATAAAAAGTAGCCTATGTGTTATTCTGATATATGAGATATATTATTGAAAAGTTTCATTAAAATCCATTGAGTAAATTTTGCGTGAAAGAGTAACAAGCATCCATACATCCAGACATCCATACATCCAGATATCCATACATCCTTACGAACTTTCGCATTAATAATTTTAGTAGGATATAACGTTGAGTGGAATTTCATAATTCTCAACAATATTTGCAACATCTTTATAATATGAACACTACGCTACATTAATTAATATAATCACTTTCACAGCTTCACTGGCGGTCTTAGATCTCTCATTTGTAGTAATAACGACATTTTAAAGTATAACCTTAGTTTTATTATCAGAATTAACTTTTTTTATTTAATATAGGTATGGATTGGCATAAATGTAAACTTTATTAACAATTATAATTAATTAGCGACTTGCCCTCGTTTCGCATTGGGTTCGTCCCTAGACAAAAACAATTCTATCCCACGGGAATCGTACATTTTTCCGGCATGATATATAGTCTATAGCCTTCCTCTGTTAACGGGCTATTTAATGCAAAAAGAATTTTTCAAATTGAATTAGTAGTTCCTGAGATTAGCGCGTTTAACCAATTATTAGTATAGATTATAAACATAAACAAAATTAAGTCGGTTGCGGAATATTGAGCCATGATTGGTTATACCCTGTTTTATAACATACAGTTCATAATTTTTTATTCTTTTACAGTGAAAATGATGTCGATCGTAAAAAAGTTGGTATTTAAAAAAATTGTTTACTTTTAACAAACCTTATCAAAAAACAACTGTCTAGAGAACATTTTCGTCAAGATCAAAGTCTATCTGTATATATTTTTATACTACGTTATACAAACATATTATAATAATACAGGCACATGATTCCTTCTTATCAAAATAACTACAAAACAACGAACGATTTGATAATGACTTAACCCAGATTCTAATAGGTATATTATATTGCACTATAGAATCACTACATAGTATAAAACAAAGTCGCTTCCCGCTGTCTGCCCCTATGCTTAGATCTTTAAAACTACGCAACAGATTTTGATGCGGTTTTTTTCAATAGATAGAGTGATTCAAGAGAAAGCTTTATATGTATAATACATGCATTATATAGCAGAAAA
Organism: Fabriciana adippe; assembly: GCA_905404265.1. Lineage (NCBI taxonomy): Eukaryota > Metazoa > Arthropoda > Insecta > Lepidoptera > Nymphalidae > Fabriciana > Fabriciana adippe. Next base: position 10,921,269 of record FR989985.1, read on the forward strand.
ACACTGATAAGGTCAAGGCGTTTATGAATGAATCATTTGGAACAAATAACTTTATAAATATACATACATATATACGAATATGTAACTACAGATAAAATATAACAAATACCAGTTGATCTTTTAATGCTACTATAGCACTAAATATGAATTTATCTCCATTTATTGCTACGAAAATCCCTCGTCTGATAAAGTTTACGAGTACAATTTGACACTGCGTTGCGTACGTGAGTGTTTATAGCAAGCCTTATCTTCCCTTCAAAGTTTTCCCCCTCGCTGCCCGTTGCGATTTGAGTTAATCACAAATGTTTGTAGAAGATTATTAGGTGAGATAGGATCATTTATATTTCATAACATTTTTTTGTTAAATTAATATCTGTTAGTACATATTTACATTATTAAACATTAATAAGTAAATAAAGCATGGATTATATTAAATTATTTAGAATTAAATGTTAATTAAATAAATGCCAAAGTAACAGGCAAAGCGATTAAAAATCTATACAGATAAACAAAATTTTAGAGTCTGTTTGCAATGTCAAAATAACAGCTAAATGCATATGAAATTATATACGGTACTTATAAGAAAAACACAATTTTTAAAATTGTCGTCTGTCTGTCTGTCTATCTATCTATCTGTCCGTCTGTCTGTCTGTTAGTCAGTCTTTCTATCTGTTTCTTCCGGCTAATCTCCGAAACGGCTGGACTGACTTTGACGGGACTTTCACTGGCAAATAGCTGATGGTACAAGGAGTAACTTAGTCTACTTTTATTTTAGAAAAACAAATTGGGTTCCGATCAAAAAAATTAAAACTTACCTGGGGATACCCGAGCGAAGTGAGGCTATGTCGCTAGTCTATAATACTTTATTTTACATTACCATGATACGATTTTGGATTTAAAATACCATATATTGGTAATCAAATTTACATATTAATTTATTTAAGGTAGGTAGGTAGCAGACCAATTTTAGCACGCCCGCTTAGAAAACCAATTGGAGTGGATTCAAACCCTAGATCTCGTACTTCTGGGATTTACCTACATTGTGTAAATCATTTTATCATCTCTCGCCTTATACTCTAAGAGAATTTTACTAGTTTTTGAAAGATATGTGAATAAGTTTAAGTCGCATTTGTGGTCTAGATATAGCTTCGCATTAAAGAAAGGTCTGTGACCTGCAGTAAGATGTCAAAATGGCTGAATAAGATTATTATTTATTATACATTCGTCTAAGTGTTTTGAGGGTCGAGCCTAGATATTGAACTTCTTAGGCATTTTATGATATATTTGACAAACTTTATATTATGTATATGTTCATATTGGCAAACTCGTTCAAACAAATTGTAATATTTCACAAACATGTTTGAATATGTCCGGATCCCATATTTTTCCTATATTCATATTTTTACTATATCCATCATAAACTTTGATTACAAAAATCTTCAGGATGTTTAGTCTTCAGTCAGATCAATATTAATATTAAAAAAGAGTAATAATTCTTAGAGTGTAAAACCATTTTTTATAATTCTCTAACCATGGGAAAGCTACGTTTTCAGCCCTAATATATGACCTAGAAACGTGATTAGTACGCTACAAATTGGCATTTCTTTTGAATTTTAACATTTAAGTGCAAAATTGTATGAAAGCGTTTAAGACGTTAAAAAAAAAATTACACACCCATCTACTTAGCTGAATCATAACTGAAAGCATCGCTGAAAATACATTTCTGAATATATTAAATTTTTAATAATTCGTGACTTCAATTAATTAAAGAAAACGTATAGGTAGTAGGTGCGTAAAGCGACGACTGTGAATTTTTTTTATCATTTTGATGAAACAGCTCTAACACTTTTGATAAATAACCTTTTACAAAAGTTTCTACACATTTCAATTACCTAGTAATTTTTAACGTATTTGATAAGACGCAATGTCATCAAATAACACCAAATCTATCTTACCAAAAAGAATATACAATCGTAAGCTATTATTTCCTACATGAGCTAATAAGACAATTTTCTTATTTTTGACCGTTTAAACGCTTATATAACAACTAGTTCGATATTTGTAGTTCTTTGTTTACTACCTCAAAAAGGAGGGACTCACTCTATGCAAACTGTGAATCGGTTTTCATAATTACTTTAATAAATAGGTTATACTAGCGGCTCACCCTCGCTTCGCTCGGGTTTGCGTCTAGGAAAACAAACTCAAACCTATCCCACGGGAATCGTACATTTTTCCGGGATAAAAAGTAGCCTATGTGTTATTCCAGACTATAATCTATCGCTGGTGCCAAATTTTATCCAGATTCGTTAGCCGTTCTGGCGTGAAAGAGTAACAAACATCCATATATTCATACTGACAAATTTCAATAATATTAGTATAGATTATAACCTCAAAGGCCTACTTAATTTTAAAAAATCGTCCTCTAATGGCGGAATAATTACTTGTGATTTTCGGTGCTTTCTTCTTTTTAAAATACGTCTACGTCTAATCTAGTTATATTTTAGTACATACTTGATACTATATTGTACAGAGCGTCGTAAGCGATCCTGCGATGTCCCATTAAGACGGAGAAGGTTCTGTTGGGTTTTAGTGATTAGGACTAAGGAAAAAGATGGCAGGTTGCCTTTTTAAAATAAAAAATAATATTTATTTACTTTTATATTAATAATGTAATGAGGTATTCACTCTTTCTTTTTTAATTTGATTTTTGAAATTACTAAATATATATTTTATTGACTATATACGGGTGGAGTTATGTGCAAAAATGAGTATAATATAAATGAAAAGTAACTAGTTTTAACTGTATCGCTTAAGTACACATTGATTTCTAATCTAATTCTCTAAACTACAATACTATTAAGGCATCAAATTCTTGTTACTAAACGGCAATTAATTAAGCGCATAATATAGTGGTCTCAGATGGTCTGTACTGACCATCCATTACAGTAAAGCTAAGGATAACTATAATATTGCGACGCGGTAATAATGTACTGCAAATGACTTGTCGTTACGTTTAAAGCCTGTTATAAGCTGATACTAATTAATTACCATATTCATTCATAAAGTAAGATTTACTCGAATTATGATAATCATAATAATATGAAATTTAGTTGTTAAGCGTATATTGTGCTGTGTGCTGTGTGTGTGTGTGTGTGTGTATGAGTGCGAGTGCGAGTGCGTGTGCGTGTGCGTGTGCATGTGTAGTTATAACCTTCACGCGGAAACAGCTGGACGGATTTGAATGGAATTTAGCACACAGACAGACTATGACTTGGAGTAATACATAGGCTATAACTTTAAAATATCTTTATGACATTAACAAAATATTAAACTGCTCCTTTATTTTAGCTTATCTTCTTCATAAATGAAATAGTTTATATTACAACAACGTGTTTGAAGTTCAATGTGAATTAATTAAATTTAAACTTTATAGTAAAAGTAGCATAGAATAGTCTTATTACTGGAAACCAGTGCGACATCAGTATTCTGCGCAGCGTTCGACGGGAGGAAACAAATTCCCAAAATTGAATTTTAGGAAACGAGTTGAATACGACACGGAGTGCACAAACTCGGAAAAGAAACGAGATTTCTTTCACTTCCACAATACATATGACTTTATTTTTACATTTTTACCATATATTTTGTGTTAGATTATAATATTAAATGCTTTAAATATCTAAAAGTATGTATCTAAATAGATTTATGTTTTTGTTAAAATTAACCAATTCTATTAATTATCATATTTGACAATGGATTTTATCAAAATCACTACATATTATAAAATAAAGTCCCCCGCTGTATCTGTCTGTCTGTCTGGATGCGATAAACTCAAAAACTATTGAACGGATTTTCATACAGCTTTCACTAACAGATGGAGTGATTCATGAGGAAGGTTTAGAAGTATAATTCGTTAAATCGTTGGACGTCGGAAAAAATCATACCGACTAGGAGCTTTATTGGCGTGCGCTGTGTAAAATATATATACATATATGAAAACAGAGTATTACAGATTTATTGCTCTTAAAAAGATCTTCTCATTAAACTGTAGCAACGCTATGTGTACGTACCTAGGGACGCCCCCGAACGAAGCGAGGGTAAGTCAGTAGTCATTCTTATAAAATCGGTCTATGACTTTTAGGGTTAGGTTAACTGTCTGTGTGTCTGTAAATAAAGGATACAAGGATTTTAAGTGCAATCGATTGTGTAAGACGTGTGATATTCAGAAGTAAAAGGTTTTTATATCTCGTTAAATGAAATACCTATTTAAAATGCTTATTCAAAACCTTCAAAAACAATCAAAATGATAACATGCTAAAAAAATTGTGTATACTTATGTTCGCACTTAAGTAGTACTTCTATGTTTTTAGAGGATTTAAATAAAAGCTTGTTTTTTTCATGAATTGTTTATTTTTCTATTTCTTTAAATTTTATTTTAATGGTATACTTCTTCAACAACCCCTTTCATTTGTTATCCATATATGATATATGTAGAAAGAAATACGGGAATAAATATATTGAATATAGACATCACACGATACTAAACGGAAATTTAACGACTAAATTCATACTGTAGCCTAAATCTGCCGCATCTTCAAAAAATTACTCACGTCATTCTTTCCCTAATTCGCTAAAAGAAGTATAACTTCAAAAAATTAAATATTTTCTTTATGATAAGTATATATAAAAGCAGTGGTAGCCCAGTGGTAACGTGCTCGCTAGGGAAACCGAGTGAAGCGAGTTCAAATCCCGGGTCTCGCACCTCTGATATGTTCATGTGCGAATCATTTCCAACATGATTACCACTTATCTTTATTAACAGTGAAGGAAAACATCGTGAGGAAACCTGCATGTTTGAGACAACCTAGCAAGTTTTCAAAAGACATGTGAAGTGCGCCAACCCGCACTTGGCCAGCGTGGTGGACTATGGCCTGATTCCCCTCGTGCTGTAGGAAGGCCCGTGCTCAGCAGTGCGACGTTAAAAAGGGCTGAATACAAGTATATATAACCCACATAACCAAAAATTCACTAAAATATTATTTCGCAAAAAATATATTTCTTATTCACAAATATTTACGCATTACGCTGATTATATTATTATACGAGTTAATAGTGACAACGTTCTAATTACAATGCGACAATGGTACAAGCTAATATTTAGGGTACTATTTAGGCCGAAACAATTAAGGATCCTTTCAGGAGAGTGGATAGTTTGCATGAAAATAATTATAATTCGGTATAAATAGCCGAATGGATTTTGTATAAAAGTGAGCGCTATAATTATGTAAGACTAGATAGAATATGAAGGTCATATTTAGAATATTTAAAATTCCGCAAGAAATCTCCGTCAAAAAGTTGAACAGTTTTTTTTGTTTTTTTTTTATGCTGTGTTAATTAAGGATAGCGAGATGAACCCAGACATCATCACACTGTGCAGTTGGGCATATTATAGTATGTCATATTTATTCTAGCTGCGAGTCAGATCATGTTATATATTTTTTTATATAAATCTATACTAATATTATAAAGAGGAAAGGTTTGATTTTTTTTTGTTTGTTTGTTTGTACTGAATAGGCTCCGAAACAAGTAGGTAAATTATAATATTGTTTTTATATCTTTTATTCAACTTTGGTAAAAGTATAAGAACCTTTATTTTTATTAAGTGTAATGTATTTGCGCTAGATTTTATTATTTAAGATAAAAAGATATATTATAATCTTATTCAAATAAAAAATTAAGGTCAGACGTCATGAGGCTGACGGGTAAGGAGATCTGGAGTCTAGGTTATCGTAGTTAGTTCCGTTAAAGAGTATTATGTTTCTGTCTTTGTGCAATTTACAACAGCCGTCTTTTCAAAGAAAGAGGTTTTCAAGGTAATCTATACTTAATATTATAAAGCTGAAGAGTTTGATTGTTTGTTTGGTTGAACGCGCTAATCTCAGTAACTACTAATCCGATTTGAAAAATTCTTTTTGCATTAGATAGCCCGTTAAATGAGGAAGGCTATAGGCTTTATATCATCCCAAAAAAAAGTATTGTTCCCATGGGATAGATTTGTTTTTGTCTAGGGACGAACCCGAAGCAAAGCGAGGGTGAGTCCCTAGCTGCCCCTCACATAATTTACATACATAAAACGTAATATTATTGTTTTGCTTTTATGTTCTTATACATTTAATAAATATTTTGAGTCAAAAACTCATTCTAACACAACATTCAAGAAATTAATTACATCACAAAATTTAATCTAAGAATTTTACGTGTGAATTTATATAGCAATGGAAAATAAATTCATTATCTTAAAAGGGAGTCTAATTACAATATTGTTTACGATCCTCATATTTTTTAATGTTATGATTTCAAGTCCGGGATACTCATAGTATATATCTAATGCTTAATTACTTTTACACGAGCGTAAGTAATTAAGGAAATTACTGCACGTAAGGCTTATAGACTCAAAAGTTATAAGAGCACTTTGTCATGTCAAGCTTTTAACAGGCTCTTTAATTTCACTTTGTGAAGTAAATTAAGACCTTAAATCGTCTTAACGAAGGTATACATAATAAAATGAGGCCAATGGAAATTAATTTTTACTGTTTTGATAATATAAAAGTTGAACATATTATTAATATTAGTTAATACTCTCTCTTTGATAGATCCAAGTGTCTGTTATTTTAAAATAATTTTCTTACATTAAGCTCGTACTATAAAAGATACATTCGAATAAAACACAATAGCTATTAGGTATTTACGGATGAAACAAAATGTTATAGTATAATGAAGATTAAACAAATATTAACATTCAATACATAAATTAGTTTATCATTCATGCTTTTACTTTATTAGTATCAGTAGCTTCACATGTTTTTGAATGAACACTTTTTATCGACTGTTCTACCACATAAGTAGTAGAGCTCTGTTTAAACTGTAACTGTGGGTAAAAACTACTTAAACTGTATTAGTGTAATAGTTAATGATATAATATTACATATAAATGTGGCTCACACATAATGCACAGATAATTTACTGTCTATTTAAGCGCAATCGCCTGAACCAAGTTAAACACTGCAAAGTTCTACCAGGGGAAGCCTTAGTTTCATAAAACACACCTTCATTATGGGAGTGATCTTAAATGAAATAAACAAGGAACATCTCAAAATTAAGTATAGCTGAATGGACTTTTTTGAAAGGGTGATGAATGAGAAGAATAAGCATGGATGAAGTGAAAGCCATAAATGGAATGAAGAATTTTTATCTTTATCTCCATCTTTAATAATAATGGTGATGAGCTGGAGTACAACAACTATAGTTAAAAATTCTTTCCGAGGCACGGAAACGAAACACCGCTGACTTCCCAACTCCGGGCTGTTACTAAAAATTTCTTGACCAATAAATTCATTAACTAAACTTAGCCCGACCCGGGACTCAAACCCAGGATCTAATCTGCATCCGTAAATGCTAGCCACTGAACTACTAAAGCAGGTGAAATACATTCAACGTATAGTACGAATATCGAAATTTTGTAATAATTAAAACGTATGATCGACGGGTGTATCTACTACGCGAGATGGCAAATGGTGATATCGATAGGCAGATAGTGTGTCGACGTATAATGTACGTTGAACATGTCATACTATGTCCTCGAGTTTCGTTTTCAATTTCCGTTGTACCATATACGAGAATGAAATATACATTATGGACTAAAATAAAAATCCGTAAAAAACCGTTTTCATGTTTTACGCTGGCTCCGTCACACAGCAAAAGCTGGCCTACCGTAAATATTACGACAGATTTTTATGACAAAATCCAGGACATAAGGGTTGGTTAGATACCGTAAAAAGTTTCTTTGGGAAAGATTTTATTCAATATACCTAATAAATTTTACATTTTATTAACCATAAGAATAAAATCTTTAATGTTAATCAAGTTATTTGTCTTAAGTTATACGTACATAATATGTATTATATATAATCTAAGCCATATATTACGATGTTTTTGAAATATTATTTTTCATTTTAGCAATTTATTTTGGAAATAACTTTATAAATTCTTATTACGCTAATAATATCGTATAGTTTATTTAGATATAATGATTCTGTAAGAGGTATAAGCTACGTAATTTTATTAGAAAATAAATTTTGCTACTTTTAGAGGTTGTTAGGTGAAGATTTTAGATCGTTTTATAGATAAAATTCCAAACATTATTGAATTTATGTATTACTTTTAAGATGAACTAATAATTATCATGAATTATAATAATCGCGAAGGTTAAAAATAGGTATCAATTTATTTTGTGAAAAATATTTGTATCATAATTTTTTACGATAAACCAACGAGTGAGTGAAAATGAATTTTTCGAATGAGCATTGAAGAATAGAAGCACTTTATTGATGATTTTGCATTAATGTTTATTTTTTATTTAAAGAAATAACTAATATTTAAATAAAACTATCTTTTCGGATTTTTTCGCGGATTTATTTCCAAAAATCAAAATAAATCCGCGGAAAAAATCCGAAAAGATAGTTTTATTTAAATGTCAAACATTCGCGTAAATCTAAGAAAGTATTAAATAACTAATAGTTAAAGATTTCCCATCTTTTTAGGTCGCTTTTTACGTAGTCTGTTTTTTACTTTTATATTATTATTTTTTATTTATGTATATTTTTTTAGGTTTAGACCAGACCAGTTCGTATTTGTTGTTTTTATTTAACAATTTCCCGTCCGAAATCTCGTCATTATCAAATCAAGATTGCGATTGCCTCTTAAAAACCTTTATTTTCATGTCATTCGATAGGTTTAAAAGAATAATTTTTTCAAGGCACAAATTGTCACCTGAAATCCGTCATTTTGATTTTTAATGATGTCAAATCTATTACACTAGCGTTATAAAGACGAATCTATGAATCATCAAAAATAATTAAACCGTTTAGTAATTACGAGGAACATAGGATCGGACTTATATATATACAAGTCAAACATACTTTTTTTGGATTCGCCGCAGTCGGGTAAAAAGTTACATCTACTTGAAAATCAATTAGGGATTAATTACTTTGTTTAGTTAGTAGTTATCTTCATAATATTTGTTGTATAATTCATAATATAAAAACTTTAAAAAATAACATAAAACCGACTTCAAAAAACACTAAAGAGTAATATATATATCCTATATTTTTTTATTTTTAACTGACTTCCAAAAAGGGGACTTTGGCGTTGATCCTATACAAATATGGCGATGATCTGATAATAAAATTCCCCCTCATGAAGGTAGGCCCGTGCCCTGCAGTGGGACGTTAAAAAGGACTAAATACAAGGACTAAATTGTGTAGTAAATTAATATCCTTGTTCCCACTCGCACTTGGCAATATATTTAATTTATAAAATATGTCAAAAGTATGTGTATGTACAAGTAAATAACTCATTTTAGTTAAAGTTATGAAACAAATTTATTTTTCTAAATAAATAATTCTAAATATTGTAATTCTAAGTATTTAATTCGTAATTAATAACTTCGTTATCTCTAAGTCAATTTGGTTTTATACGCTGTGGTGTTTGATGAAACTTGAAATTCAAACGTTTGAGTAATTAATTAAGTCGCCGTCTCTTTGAAGTCACAATAGGTTGACCCCGAATTTGTTTAAGAATTACGATAATGATTTGTTAAAGTCCTGGCTTACTTATATTAATGCGAATGCCAAAATGAGTTGACTTGTTTGTTTATACTCTCAAACTATCGTAATAAAAAGTATAGTTTAGTACACACGTAGTGATGACATTTGGCGCGCTCCTGGAAAGTTATACAAACAAATTTTAAAGCTTTTACAAGTTAACATGGTGTCATTTGAATTGATATTTTATAACTAGTCATACGGCCTGGCTTTTCCAGTGTGTAGGAACGTATACAAAATATAAATCTTATAGCATCCAATAAAATTCACGCACCACCTATCGTAAGTTAATGATACTATGCTATACTACTATGATATATCCCGGGAATATAAAATATAACTTATAGTTTTATCACAATCGATCGAATGCATAATTTGCATTTAGACTAACATCTTTCGTTTTTTATAGAGACTACTAACTCACTCTTATTTCGCTTCGATGCGTCCCTACGGTATTAGATACATACAAATACTTCGTAGTCACCGACCGCGACCGCAGTTTGAGAGTTCCGTGAGAGTTCTTATTTTAATATATGTTGTAAATTAAATACTTAAGGTACATAATAAACATATTTATTTAAATGTAGATAAAAATAATGATATCCCGACCGACTTCGGTCACGGCGGCCAGTCTCATTGAGATTAGCCATCTGCGCAGGAGATATTATAGTGCACAAGTGTACGCGCAGACACAACGTGCACTCTCTATTCCTATCACTTTCATACTCCGGTGGGACGACTACTCGACACGAGCGGTGAGAGTTAACGTGACGGCTTTACGTGCTCTCCGAGGCACGGGCATAAAACACCGCCAAATTCCCAACTCCGGGGTGTTACTGAGGCTTACTAAACAGAAATACTCAATAACTAAACTTGGCCCGACCTGGGACTCGAACCAAGGACCTCTCGATGTCCAGCCGTACTTGCTAGCCACTATGCCACCGTGGCAGTTTAATATCGTAATATAGTAGTAAAATATAGATTAACACCACCTCGGTTGGCTTTGCAAATAATACATTGTTGACGAATAAAATTTCAAAGATAAAAAGGGTTACTGATGATGAGTGAGTTAATAGAAGTAAGATATAATTTAGAAGAAACGATATAGTTTAGAAAATTGTTGCGGAATTTCTGTAGGTCTTTCTAAGATAAGGAACTCCATTAGAAACATTATATAAATAAAATATAAATGTATTAGACTACGTATATCTTCCTGAAGAAATATTATTTAAAGATAGCAAAAACCGTATCAAAATAGTGAAAAGTGATGATGAAGAAATAAACGTACATATGAACATACATGGCTTTATTTTTAATCCGTGATTTTTTACCATTTTGTGTTTAATGGTTTAAAAGTAATAACAAGAATTTGAACGAAGTAATGTCTGATAGCCGGTATAAAAATAAAAAATCTGTTCATTCCAATATAATATTAGCTTCCATTGAAAGATTCGATTGAATTGATTTCTATTTTAAACCATTAACTCATCCTTTTGAGTGAGGTGATTTTATATGCACGACTAATCCGGGGGCTTATCCAGATAGCTTTCTATAATTGATACTAAAAACTAATAATGACATGTCTAATGGAAACGTCATGTCATCAGAATAAGGGTACTCATATCAAAATGCATATTTTAATTTTTTAATCTATAATTATCCAAAGGATACTTATATAATTCAAAAGTACTGATAGACGTGAAGAATGAGAGCTTGAAGCGAGTATAACAAAGTTGAAAAGAAACTTTAAAGAATTAAAACGAAATATGTATATATTGTACATAAGTGGTATGCGAAATTAAGGCGAGATCATAATATGTATTTACGACTTTAATACCTTCGAGCTAGGTAGCCCTGTGCGGAGTTAGCCGAATAACAATCGCCACTGCATGCAGAAATTGCTACAATAATTGTCATTTTTATTGCCACAGTCCGGTTTAAAGAAACGAAATGAATGCTATTGGCAAACTTCGTATTGTTTCGCTAAAGTAATTCAATACTCTATTATAAAGAGCATTTTAATTTATATTTTGATATTTCAATACGGCGTTATCTAACATTTTTTGTAAAAATAGCTTCTTGTGGCTACGTTCAAGTCTCTTTGGACGTCTATGAATAAAACGTAATTACTAGTACTATTTCCTACCTATATTTATATTTCTAAATGCAATCTAGATTCAAATTCGCTTTAATTTGCAGTGACGTCAAAAGAGCAGCAACAGCTGAAGAAACCCAATACATTTCTCGTCACCTCTTCCCAACAGAACTGCTTTCTAATTTTAAAGAGGCAGGAGTATCCTGCTCTTTTATCTTTCTCACTTCCAAGACTCACATCTATTTAAATTTTTAAACATACAATCAATCTGACAATCTGTTAATCAACTGACAATTCAAAACTAGGTAAGTTTCATAAAATGCTTATAGAAGTCTATTTGAATAACATTTGCCGGATATGTAAGTACTTTACTAAGTATAATAAACTTGACACATAAATTGACGCCTGAAATCCGCCATTTTGATTCTTAATAACATTATGACACTCGCGTTATCAAGATGAATTTAACAACGCACTATATGAAAATTCAAAATCGGTTAGGCAATTTCGTAATTAGGAGAGAACATAGGAACGGACATACTCGTACATACATAATATTATAATGTACAAGCCAAACACATAACCTTCCTTTTGGCTTAGCCGTAGTCGAGTAAAAAAAGTACATAAAAAAGGCAAAAAATAATTATAAATACCTTCTATTGAAAAAAAAACTATATTAAAAAGCGAAATCTTATAAAAAAAATAACTTAATAACAGTTAACTGTGTTGTTCAAGAATTCCAAAACTAATGTACAGACATGACGTTAGTGCGTACAATCCCCAAAAAACAAGCTTTTCAGCTTGACATATCAGTAATTTTCTAGCCACATTTTTGTTTTAAGTACAATATGATAATAACTTAAGTACCTACATATAAAAAAAATTCAACGTTCTTTTGAATTTGATAAACTCTCATATGACTGTATTAAAACGTATTCAGTATTCACTATTATTTTACATTTAAAAACAGCGAACATCAGCATTTTGTAAAATGGGTTATATAAAAAGCTACAGTTCGTTTCGTTGTAAATTGCTTAAAATATAGTTGAGCCGTCGCTAATCGCCTATTCCGTAGTACTGTGTCGTTTATTCTTATAGAGCAAACTACAACCACGCATTTTTTTTTTAAATAAAATAATATAAGTCTGACTCGTGAATTGAGAGTTTGGGACGTAAAAATGTAACATATTTGTGTATTTTTGTTACACATAAAAACAATCGAAGTTTTTATGCCACTAGTGACTTACCATTGATTAGTTCCTAAATTTCATGTATACATGTACATTTCATGCCAATCATTTTAGCGTAAAGCAATAAGAAAAATAGAGACACATTTTAACATTTATTATACAGTATACAGGTCCGATAGTATTAAAACCCCTATTATATAATTATATAAATCCGACTCATATTTGACCAGTCTTTACAATAAGCTACAATAACGTTATTATAATAACTTTTATCTATACTAATATTATAAAGAAGTAAAGTTTGTGAGTTTGTGAGTTTGTGAGTTTGTGACGTTGTAGGTGTGGTTGTGGATCTACTGAACTGATTTAGATGAAATTTGAGAGATATTTTGAGACTTTGGGAAGGACATAGGATACTTTTTATCCCATCAAATCATCCCTCAAGGGGGTGAAAATAGAGATGAAAGTTTGTATGGGGAATCTACCTAGGGAATAACCCGAGCGAAGCGAGGGGTCAGTCACTAGTTTTGTATAAATTTAAACCGTCTACCTATTACGGTTTAAAAGATATCCTGTATTCATCATACATATTTTTTTTATTAAGTTTAGGTCAAAAATAATAAAATATTTTACAATTTGTTAAAATTCTTTTCATATTTTCACTATATATTTTGTTTCGAAGAATAAAAATTGTAAAGGTGTTTTTAGAATTTTTTTTTGTAATTGCAGGTGTGAGGTTCTCATGATATAAATTCAGATTTTCATATAACCGTAATATTGTTTAAAGTTAGTGAGTATTAAGATCATTTTATTTTAGAAAATTTTTATATTACGTACCTAAACTAGTTTGAACATTTTACTGCCACATATAGTCCAGGATTTTTTAGAAAGCATTGAATAATATTATAAAGTAAAAAATAGCCAGCATTTTTTTTCTTTTTGGAAAGTAGGGATTAATATTATAAAGTATGGGTTTCCAAAAAAAAAAACTTAGACAACGAGACTATGTAGTCTAATAAAAAAGTCACATTAAGTTTGGTGATTGAATTCAATTTCAACCACCAAACTTAAAGTGATTTTGTGATAGCAAGAGAAGGAATAAGGCATAAGCATATGAGTAAGGATTATAAGCGAAAAATATCAATGGAGTGTTTTTGTTCCATTATGATAAATATTGAATATAGCTACATAAAGTTTCTTTTTGGCTATCGTTAATAACTTTATTATTTTTTACTGTTATAATATATTAATTTATTAATTATTTTATATAAATATTAAAATTTGTTATTAGAGAAGAGAAAGAAGAAATAATAAAAATATAATTTATTTGAAAAAAATCTAAATGATATACCAAACGTATATTTAGCAGGTCATCAACCGCGTTTCAATATTTCACCATCAGACCGTGTCTCCTATATTCACGTAATTCCTGATTTTAGACGCATTCACCAGGAAATGAATATAGAACTTATGTACACAGGACAATCTAGCGGAGGCGTAGACTGTAATCTATACAGATAAATAAAATTGGAGTGTTTGTTTGTAATATTAAAATAACCGCTTTTTACTAAATGCATGTATACAATGGATATATACACGGTACATATACCAAAACAACATGTTTTTCAATTTTTGTCTGTCTCTCTGTCTGTTTGTTTCGGCTAATCTCTGAAATGGCTGGACCAATTTTGACACGACTTTTACTGGCATATAGCTGATGTAATAAGGCGTAACTTAGGCTACTTTTATTTTAGAAAAAAAAATAGGGCCCCACGAAAAAAAATTAAAACCAAATTAATTAATTTTGTTTTGGGAAGCAACCTAGGGACGAACCGATAAAACTGTATTAACTATACCTACTACTTCTGTAACTATTGTATTTTATTTCTGTATTTTATAAGTAAATATCTACTGAGAAATATTACGTGTTTCAAAATATTGTCATTGTTATCTACAAAAAGTTAATCATTCAATGTTCGAAATTTTACTTCTGTCTAATTTTGGCATGTTGGACCGAACTGGACTTTTGGTATCCATGGCACACGGAAACTTCTTAACGACTAATAAATAGCATTAGATTGAGTTGTGCCATCTAAAAAGAGCGTGATTTTATTTTCGCGGCATTTATAGACTCAATAGACATATATACATAATATTTTAACAATTTATTTTTTGACTAATATTTATAATAGCTTTGATATTCTATAGGCTATTTACTATTACCATTTCAAAGCTGATGTAAGTTTTTCATAAACGAATCACATGTATTTAGAATTGACTCCAGTCAATACGAGGCAACTCAAAATGAAGGATATATCTATACTAATATTATAAAGCTGAAAAGTTTGTTTGTTTGTTTGTTTGGTTGAACGCGCTAATCTCAGGAACTACTAATCCGATTTGAAAAATTCTTTTTGCATTAGATAGCCCATTAACTGAGGAAGGCTATAGGCTATATGTATATCATTCTGGAAAAATGTACGGTTCCCGTGGGATAGATTTGTTTTTGCCTAGGGACGAACCTGAAGCGAAGCGAGGGTGAGCCGCTAGTTAAGATATAATCTTCATTTTGAGATACAAGGCTTACGCTATTAAATTTTTTATAAAATCATGCATAAAAGCACTAATTAATCCATTATAATTTTGTAGAATATTTTATTACACAAAATTATTCTTTATATTTAATAATGTACGTATATTGTGACTGGTTTTTTTTTTCAATTAAGAGAATTTTCTTTATGACTTTGTGAGTAGCTACGATCCTATTATAGGCTAATTTGGTGGTTGTCCGTCATTTTCTTGATGACATCGGCCTGATGAGTGGGAGATCTCAGTGTCACGATAAATAGCCGGTAATACACTTAAGCGTGCGCACGAAGACGCCCTAATAGTTTGGGGCGTAATGTGATTTGCTAGTTCTCTACCTTAATGCTTCAAGCTTTCCACTACAAAGGATCTCGTTATATTGATGTAGAGTGATATCTTAATTCAAATAGTATTTTACTTTTAGTAACGATATATCATTCATTCTTCAATGAGAATACCACATGTTAACATTTATACCCTTAAAGAATTTCCTTATTATAATTTACTTCAATATTACCATAGGAATATATATTATGTTTCAAACACTGCTAGCATCTATAATCTAACTTCAACTCAAGTACACTTTGTGAGCCATTACTCACGGTACGTTTTGGCTTCTGATAGTGTCACTAATATCCTAATATACATTCATAATACAATCATTTTAGAGTACCTATACACGAACTTAAATTCCTGGATGAGACAATACAAATGCAAATGGTTTAATTAAGTAAAAAATACGACTGTCAAACATTTTAATTTAATTACAATGAGGTGTGGGGTGCGGGGAGATTTTAATAGAAACAACCGCTCTGGATAACGCTCTGATTTATTCTGCTCGTTCACTCTAAGACTAATACATTATATATGTAATATATATGCTAGATATGCTAGGCACCCCACTACATCACCGGGGTAGAAAAAAGAAAAAAAATAATTAAATTTACTTTTTTTTCCGTTACATTATAATGTTACTATATTTTTATTTCTTATGTATTAAAAAAAACAAAGAGTAGCAGTAGGTACCTACTTAAAATTATTATATTCTAATAAATCATACAATACATTTTCTTATTTCTAAGTTAAGTATGAATAATACTATTTATCTTTTACAAAGGGTTTTGTTCTATTTTTATGAATAATTTCAATTTTACCGTTTCTCCAAATTTTTACATTCGGTTCTTGTTCTTCAACAACAACATACGGGCCATTATACAAAATATCAAGTTTACTTCCTGTTTCATTTTTTACTAGTAACATATCGTTTGGATTATATTTTATTCGATTTACATATTTATCATAATTCTGTTTCCTTTTCTCTTTACATTTTAATAAATTTTCTTTTGCATCCCTGTTAGCTACCTGTAACCTATATTTTAATTCTAAACTATAATTATCTGGATTGTACAAAGGTTCTATGTCAGCAGAAATTCTACTAGGCATTTCACAAGGTTTCCCGAAAACTAGCTCATATGGTGGATATCTTGTACTTGAATGAATTGTATTGTTGTATGTAAAGCACCAAAATGGTAACCATTGGCTCCAAGTTTCTGGATGATTATCGCACTGTATGCGCAAAAATGAACCTAGATGTTTATGTGCATTTTCAAGTGAACCAATAGTCTGATGATGGTATGCACTAGAACTTAATTTTTCTATGTTAAGCAATTTACATACCTCTTCCATTGTCTCAGAAATGAATTCTGTTCCACGATCCGTAGCGATGATCTTTGGAATTCCGAACCTTAAAATGAAATTATTCACAAAACTCTTAGCTATACTTACCGTTTCCTTATTTCTAAGAGGATATGCCTCGACAAACTTACTTAACTCGCACTGTACTGTTAATATATATTTATTATTTTCTATGTCTCTATCTAATGGTCCGACTACATCTAGAAAAACTTTTTCTAAAGCATGACTTGCAGTAGTTGTAATAACCATAGGTTCTTTAATATACCTAGAATACTTCATTTTTTGACATTTTTCACATTTTCGAACATAACTCTTAACATCATTTTCGATTCCTGGCCAGTAGAATCTACGTTTTATGTTATTTATCATTCTGCGAATCCCAGCGTGTCCGCTTGTGGGTAGCAAATGATAGTCATTCATAATAAATTTCTTTTCTTCGTCATCATCTATTCTCTTTATACCTCTCAAAATACAAATGCGTGGTCCGGACCACTTATCAATGCTTTTTATTTCTTCTACAAGATTCTTGATAAACAATACGTTATCTTCTCTTTTAATAATGCATATTTCTTTAATTTTTAATTTTTCACATATTTTCCTCAATTTTTCCACAAAAACGTCTCGCGTATAATGTGCTTTAAAATCGAGATTAACATATAATATATTTTTATTTTTTATAAATGCGAAACATTCAGATTCGACATCAATATCTTTTTTCTCTTTAATTTTTTTTAATTCTTCTCCTTTCAGTAAACTTAATTCAACTGCTCCATTCGGTATCCTAAGTATTTCCACAACTTTTGGTTGATCAGGCCAATAATTCGGGTTAATACTTGGGATATCGTCTATTCCACTTTCATTCTCTCTTTCATTCTCTGTTATTATCCTAGCTTGCGCTCTTGTTATTACTGTTACTAACCTTTCATTCATATCTTTCAAATCTTGGGACGTTATGCTTATTCGTGATAAAGCGTCTGCTATTACATTTTCTTTTCCTCTCACGTATACTATTTTAAAATCATATTCTTCTAATGCTAATCGAAATTTTAATAGTCTACTTGACGGATCTTTCATCCCAAACAAGTATATTAAGGGTTTATGATCTGTCATAATTGTAAAAGTACGTCCATGTAGATATGGTCTAAAATATTTCACACTCCAAACTATGGCAAGTAATTCTTTCTGTATTGTTGGGTAATATAACTCTGCCTTATTTAAAGGTCTACTAGTATAAGCTACGGCCTTCATGTTACTATTACAAAGT
The DNA here is from genome assembly GCA_905404265.1 of Fabriciana adippe. Classification (NCBI taxonomy): domain Eukaryota; kingdom Metazoa; phylum Arthropoda; class Insecta; order Lepidoptera; family Nymphalidae; genus Fabriciana; species Fabriciana adippe. The sequence continues at coordinate 10,939,758 of FR989985.1, forward strand.
ACTGCACCTATCGCTGTGCCCGAAGCATCGGTCTGTAGTATAAATTCTTTCGAAAAATCAGGGTATTCTAAAATAGGAGGAGTTGTTAAAGCGTTTTTCAAAAAATTAAATGATTTTTCACATTGCTCAGTCCATTCATACTTGACATTTTTCCTACAAAGTTTATTCAAACAATTAGTTATATCAGCAAAATTTTTAATAAACTTTCTATAGTAGTTACACATTGCAACAAAACGTCTGACTTCATCAACGTTTGTCGGTGTTGGATAATTTTGAATAGTTTTGATTTTCTCTGAGTCTGGTTGAATACCTTGAGAAGATATCGTATGGCCTAAATATAATAGTTCTGTTTTTAAGAATTGACATTTACTCGGATTTAATTTAAGATTAACTTTACGTAGGCGTTCGAAAATTTCTATTAAGTTTTTATTATGCGATTCAAGATTTCGTCCAAAAACAACACAATCGTCTAAATAAATAAAACAATTTATATAGTTAAGACCTGACATAGCTACTGACATCACTCTAGAGAAAGCACTGGGACTGATCTTTAGTCCCATAGGTAGACGCTTCATTTGATACTGACCTGTACTAGTTGTGAAAGACGTGATTGGTCTACATTCAGGTTTTAAAGAACATTGATAATATGATTGACTAAGATCTAAATGAGAGTAATAAATTGCACCTGATAGCGAATCTAAAATTTCGGTAATATTTGGTAATGGAAATTTATCATCCTGTATTACTTCATTTAACTTTCGGTAGTCTATGACTAACCTCCACTTTTTATTATTTTTATCATCAGATTTTTTAGGTACTAATAATATGGGACTGGACCATTCACTTTGTGAAGGTTCTATGATGTCGTCGTCTAACAATTGCTTGATTTGTTTGTCTACTTCTGTTTTTAAACTATGTGGTAACCTATATGGCTTTACATAAACTGGATTTACATTTTGTTTCAAATTAATTGATTGTTCGCATAAATTATTAGTAGTGAGTTTATCACCGGGCAAGTGGAATACGTCAGCATACTTTGAACAAATACTCTCTATACTGCTTCGTTCGCTCATACCTAAGTGATCAAGTTTCAAAGATTGCAACAATGTTTTTGCACGTGTAGAGTTCAAAGTACACTTATCAAAGAAGCAAACGTTATACTCTTTCAATGGTAACAATTGAGGTTGAAAAATTGGAATAATTATTTCCCTATCACTGGTATTCATTAATCTGATAGGTATTATGTTATCTTTAGGTTTTACTATCAAACCAGCCAAAAACAAATTTTCCTGTAATTCTTTCTGTACAATCACACTGTCTTCTTTCACATCTGAATTTAACTTTATATAATGAATAGTTTCATATCGTGCCGGTATCGTTATATATTCAGTACATAGTTTAGGCGAAGTATATAAAGGTATTTCACTTTGTTTTTCATTTGTTAACGTTAATATATTTTTCTCTAAATTGATAGTTGAATTGAAATTGTTCAGAAAATCTAACCCAATTATTCCATCTGATTTACAAGGTAAGTTCTCGAACAAGTAAAACTTGTGTTCATAAGTAGTACCGTCCGATGCGTGTAAAGTTAAATAAACATAGCCGTCTGAATAGGTCTTGCCACCTATACCGTTTATAACTATAGGGGCTCTATGTATGCGTATTTGTTCCGATAAGATATTACTACGAATTGCCGATAATGAAGCACCTGTGTCTAGCAACCATGAACATTTTTGTCTATCTAAATTTAAGTACACATATTTTACGTTATCATCGCAGGTCAAAATATAATTTTTAGGTCCGAAAAAACTGATTCAGTTCAGTAGTTTTCTCTTGCGTTGTACTTTCGACCTGTGCCGAACAAATATTTCGTTGATTGCGATTACCACTACTACTGTTACCTCGACCACGACTCGAACTCACAAAATTGTCACGATAACCTCGCGTCGACCGGCCATTGTTATATCCTCGATTATAATTATTATTTACGTACTTACCTCTCGTATAATTGTTGAAGTTATTGTAATTCCGCCTGTGATTTGAATAAAAATTACCTCTAGTATTCATTCGTCCGCCTCTACCTCTTAGCGAAGACCTGTAGTAGGGGGGTTGGTTACCTCTCCTTTGCACGTTGAAGATATTGTTGGAAGACGGAAGCTGTCCCAGCTCCTCATCCTCAGCAGCACGCACTGCGTCCTTCAGCTCTGAGTAGTTTCGAGCTGAGATAATTGTACTTAGTCGCCTGTTGCGTAACCCATCTGCAAATCTTTTAATTGCAAGGTTTTCATTTATAGGTCTCAATATCTCACAAGACTTCGGATTTCCGTCGCTCTGTGCAATAGTGAGGCCTACAAATAACTCAGACAATTTATCTCCGTACTCACGAATCGACATATTATTCTGAGATAAATTATTTAATCGACTAAGTATCGCATTTGCTGATTTTTTTGTTAATAAAAAGTCCCTAATATCTTGTATTAAGCTCATTACGTCATCATATTCACTTTTTAATTTCAATTTAGCGGTTTTAGTTAACCTAGTTTTTAATACAAAAGAGATAAGTAATTTTTTCTGTGTAACATTTACAAGATATTCGTCATACATTTCAATTCCGTCAATAATTTTTTCAATAGTCTCTTCCGTATTGTCCATTACGGGAATTAAAGAAATTGCCGTCTTTATATCAAATTTGTCCATTTTTGTAATATCTGATTTTGACGTTTCCATTGTACAATTAATTTTATATGTTAAAATTTTATTATATACGAACTCAATACGTTCCTTTAATACTTCGTAAACATAACCTACTAACTCTACTTTACTTTCTTGTTTAGCAATAATATTAATAATATCTTTATACGTTAAAAATAACTTTTCTGCTTCTAAAATCTTATCATTAACTTTACCTTCATATTTTAACCTTCTAGTAGGGCCCAACTTTCTTAAATCAACTTGAATTATATTTAACTTATTTAAAATAACCTCTAAATTCTGTTCCATATATCATAGTTATTCACTTACACCAAATATTATAGTCCTTAAAATAAGTTCTTAAATTTATGTATTTATTATAGTCCTTAAAATAGTCCTTAAATTTCTGTATTTACGCACAAAATAACGGCAACGAGAGATAAAATATAAAAAAAAATAATTATAATAATAGGGGGAATTTTGGTTGACACATTTTAACACTTATTTTCACTTCACTTTTCACCTTCACTCAAGTAGGTACTCTGGCCGTCTAGCACTAGACATGCGAATCAGATCCTTGCGTCATTAGGCAGCATCACTCCCAGCAGCATCTGTAGCATTGAATCTCCCTGAAAGCCTTTGTCGAATTCTCCTAATAAACTCTGTCTGCATCCTCTTTTCCATCCATTTTCTTTCCTTCTTTCTCCAAATTTTACACCCCAAGCATACTGTAGCAGCAATGAATACCACCAAAACCACTGAGATCAGGATGTTGTTGGTCAGGATATGGGTCTCTATATCCTTATCTGAAATTCCAGCACCGTTGCTGCCGGCTGTATTTTGCGTAATCATTACTTCTTTGTCTTCCGTTTTTGAATATGATTTCCCCATTTTGTTTATAATTATTTTCCGTTTATATAAATAATTAATTTAATCCACTTCACAAGTTATAAAAGTTAAAGTGTTCTATAACTTACACCGAGGCACACAGGAATCCGCTGCGTTGCGAGATTCGCCGGTCACCCGACACTCGCCCACGCCACGGCATGGCAGGGTCGCCATGAGGTGTGGGGTGCGGGGAGATTTTAATAGAAACAACCGCTCTGGATAACGCTCTGATTTATTCTGCTCGTTCACTCTAAGACTAATACATTATATATGTAATATATATGCTAGATATGCTAGGCACCCCACTACAACAATATTATTTATTTACGACTAGCGACTCACTTTCGCTTCTTTAGGTGATTCTTTAAATTGACATAACCTTTTTATTTATAAGCCGATTGAATTAAAACAAATACTAAATATTAAGTGAAGCTTACCACAATATATTAGTGAAACCGCACTCAAATCGTTTAAGCTGTTTCCGAGATTAGCGCGCACAAATGCACAGACAAACAGACAAAAAAATCCAATAATCATTGTTTTGAATTCTATTGTTAATAAAGATCCACAACAGTAGTTTTTTTCAAATATCTTCCATGTGAAAAGAGCGATCAGTTACACTTTTATTATATGTATGGATAATGGAAGATGAAGTACAAATTATAATGTGTGTATGTGTTTTTATTTCGACACTTACAAAGACTACAACATTGTAAGTTTAATTTTAGGCAAGTTGAAAATTGAACTATTTATCGTTTATGAAAATTATCACAATATTTAGTTAAAATATTGATCCTCGTAGGTGTCAAATTATAGAAAATGCTAACTATAAGGATTTTTTAATTTGCTTTTTTTTATTTTGCCGTACTTTCCTGGTTATTGTTTTTTTTTTTAATTTAGTAGTTATTTAGATTGATAAAATCAAATAATGCAATGATAAAGGATGTGATTTCTACTCGAAAAGTCTCAGGTTCACTTTCCGGCTAATTAATTATATTTTCGAAAATCCAATTATATAGTTTTAGTTTTCATTGATATCATCCTACTGATTCCTTTCATATTTTTTACTATTTTAGATTTCGCCAAATTTCACAAATGTGTGTCACACATTTGAAAAATTCACCTATATAGTATACAGTTACGAAATATTGAAAATAAACCAAAAATATTAAAAGCAATGTGAGCCTTATCCATTATTACACGTGGCTGACGTATCGCCCTGAACACTAACGCGATTTTCCAAATCGGACAGCTCTTCACTCTGAGTGCTCTACTGTGCCGAGTAAAAGGCAACATATCCTCCGAAGGTATAACTCATCTTAACTCACATTACTTTTCAAGCTCTTGTTTCAAGCATCAAGCTTTTGTTCTTGCATTAACTTCCTTAAACTAAATTTAAATTATATTTATATTATAATTATACATATTAGAATAGATTAGATTACATCAGTGTTGTATTTTTGTCTTTGTCATGTATAAGAATTAAAAAAAAAACTCTGTCGTGTTTCGACCGTTGTAAAGAAAATCGTGTATTAAATGTTATGTCAGGTAAGTTATTGTTTTTCATTCAAATAAACGTGCAATAAATAAACTTCGTACAAATGTATCCATTTTTATAAAAAAATCTTTCAACAAATATTTTTACTGTAAATACGTATATTATCATAGGCAGTGGTAGCCCAGTGGTAACGCGCTCGCTTGGGAAACCGAGTGAAGCGGGTTCAAATTTTGGGTCTCGCACCTCTGATATTTTCATGTGCGAATCATTTCTAACATGATTACCTTACGGTGAAGAAAAACATCGTAAGGAAACCTGCATATCTGAGAGAACCTAGTAAGTTTTCGAAAGACACTTGAAGTACGCTAATCAGCACTTGGACAGTGTGGTGAACTATGGCCTGATCCCCCTCGTATTGAAGGGAGGCCCTTGCACAGCAATGGGACGTTAAAAAGGGCTAAATACAAATATATTATTATTAGGTATTAACGAAAATACCCTCACTTCGCTCGGGTGAGTCCCTGAGCTTGTAATGTTACATAAAGACACCACCACCTGTTATTAAATTGTATTCAATGTGTTATGTATAACATATAATAGAGTATTATTTTTTATCTGTGTGCTAAATTTAATCAAAATACAACCAGTCGTTTCAACGTGCATGAGAAACAAACTTTCTCATGAATAGCAGTAGTTTAGTAAGATATATAATTCTTCTAATCTTCTCTTCTAATCTTCAAAGGATTTCTAAATTTTATAACTTAATCAAACAATTTCACAAAAACAAAATTTATTTATTTTAGTGGATATCTTTCTTAAATTGGATTTCGTATTTTATATTTTCTCTTCTAAATCTTTTTTGTTGAAAATAATTAAACTCGGTTTATTATGAATGTATTAACAGGCTAAAATAAACTTTGAATTTTGATTAAAAATAAACGCTATGAGTGTAATATACAGCAAATAGTACAAATGCGGTGTGAACGTTGTAAAATGAACACAAAACCAAATATTATTGTTTCATAGGCGTCTATACGAATATATAAAAATGAAGAGTTTTATTTGTTTAATTATTCGCGGTAATGTCTAAATCAACTAGTTCGGCTTGAAAAATCTTTTTTAGAATTTTAGAAATGCGCATTTTATTGTCAATTTATTGAGGAAGCCTATAATTAATATACAAACCACGATTACTATAGCTTTTACCGAATCAATGACACATTAGTAAACTAGGCTACTGAAGGCACGGGCAACGCATTTCAATGATTTATTAGTGACTTTTTTGTTTAATTGTAAGTAGGTACTATTTATAAAACCCATATTTAAAAAGTGATTCATATTTCTATATTACTAGCAGAACCTACGGCTTCGCCCGCGTTCAATCTACAAAAGAAACTCTTTTGCCTTTTGTAATATTAAATTATTTGGATATTTGGAAACAATATTAAATTATTTGGATATTGTTCACACAAAAATACTAAAATAGCAATTAAAAATTGGGGGGTGAGCGTAGGAGGGTGAAAAATACTTTACGACCTATTCTCATACCTACCCAATATACAAAAAAAATATATTAAAATCGGTCGAGCCGTTCCGAAGGAGTGCGACTACAAACACCGTGACACAAGATATTTATATATTAGACTAGCAACTCACCCCCCCTCCGCTCGGATTCGTCCCTAGGGTAGCCCACCCTTATCACTTAGGGGTATGAAAAATAGTTTACGTCCTATTCTTGGACCTACTGAATATACACACAACATTTCATAAGAATCGGTCAAGCCGTTTCGGAGGAGTTTTGTTACAAACACTGTGACACGAGAATTTTATATATAAGACTAGCGGCTCACCCTCGCTCCGCTCGGGTTCGTCCCTAGTTACGTTTTAACGGTTAGTAGGTACTCGTATAGATTTTCGAGAGTATTAAATAATGTAAGTACTAATATCGTTACTAAAAAATAATGGTTGGTGGTAGAAGGGTGAAAATTTGGGTTTGTACGTATTTTTAATGTCGATTCATACAAAAATTATAATAAAAAAATTTTGTCCAAAAAATAAAAATAAAATTTGGGGTGGACTACCCTTATCACTTAGGGATATGAAAAATAGTTTACGTCCTATTCTCAGATCTGCTGATTAAACACAAAATTTCATAAGAATCGTCAAGCAATCAAGCCGTTTCGAAGTAGTTTTGTTACAAACACTGTGACACGAGAATTTTATATATTAGAGATGTAACGATCGTAATATTCAATTAATTATTGTATGAAATTAGTTTATTTTATTCAAGTTCTCTTTTAAGATAAGGAAATGGGTTAATGAAAGGCAAAACGACGTCATTCATTTTAGTTGATTTTTTTCTAATTCCAACGCTCAGCCTTTATTTCTTTTATTATTTATTCCATTTTAGTCAGAAAACAAAACTGCTGCTATGATTTAGAATATTGTTTCTTCAGTGGTTAATGGTTTAGCTTTTAAAATGGAATAGAATAAGCATTTACAATTAAAAAGTAATTTTAAGTACTTAAACCGTTTTGGTAATTACTTACTGTAATTTTTTTTACGTTAAACGTTTTAAAGTAAATAATAATAATATAGATAGATATTTTTAAATTTAATAATAATAATAATAATGATAATGATAATAATAATAAATGAATTATTATTATATATTTTACTAGCAAAATCCGTGGCTTCGCTTGCGCTAAAATTACAAATAAAACTCTTTGGCTTTATGCTATTAGTAATAATTTGATGGCTGTAATGATTTTTAAATGTGTATAATTGTGAATAAGTATGATTTAAGGAGTCTGCCCACTACCCCGTCTCATACCATGACCGTGCTAGGAGCGTGTCAGGCAAAAAAATATTCTTTGTATTGAAATGTATGAGACTCTGCCCACTAGACCGTTCCGTCACCGACCGGCACCGTCGCGTGCCGTGCACGGAACGTTAACAATTGTCGTCGAGAATATTTTACCGGTGTCGGTACGCTGCGTGCCTGGCACGCGACGTTACGGGACCGGTGCGCGCAGGCGGCGCAATGGTGAGCATACACAGCACTAAAACCGTTATGTACGGATATGATACGTTGTTGATACGTTCTAGTGGGCATAGTAGTCCGTGCCATGCTCGTTTCCGTGCCTGATACGTTCATAGCACGGTCATGGTATGAGACGGTGTAGTGGGCAGACTCCTTTAGACTCGCGCATAGAGGAAGTATAATTTTCGTATTTTATTTTTTGAATTTTGAAGTCGGTTCTTACTTTTTTTTGGATTTTACATTTAATTATTTGCACCTAAAATCTCCCAAATAAAAAATAATAATTTGCCACCCCTTTTCTCGTCTAAGGAATGGAATTTTGAAAAACTTTGAAATACATGTTTGTAGTTTGTTTATCAGTTCAAGAACATAAATAGTAAATTTCAAGCAGATCAGATCATTTTTTTCATTTTTATGCTAATGTTTCTACCCTATTCCACACTCTCGTTTGGGGTTGAATTTCCAAAAATGATTAAATACATATGTATTTATTTTTATTGAGAAGCTTTAATATTAAATTGCAATCTTCTGACTTCAAAAATGACAGACGCCCCATATAAACTTTCAACCCCTATTTCACTCTCTTTGGGGTCAGATTTTCAACAGCGCTGAAATCAGTAATTATTTATTTCTAACCAGAAGTTTGTATATGAAATTTCATGCTTCTTACTTCAAACTTTTAACCCCTATTTCACTCTCTTAAGGAATAGATTTTCAAAAACATTGAAATATACATTTATTTATGTCTAAGTAGAAGCTTGTATATGAAATTTCATGCTTTTTACTTCAAAATGACGGACTTTCCATATAAACTTTCAACCCCTATTTCACCCTCTTAGGGCATAGATATTTATTTATTTCTGAATAAAAACTTGTATATGAAATTTAATGCTTCTAACTTTGAAAATAACGGATTTCCTTACAACCGTTATTTCACCCATTTAGGGGTGGAATTTTTTAAAATCCTTCCTTAGTGGATGTTCACATCATAAAATGCATTAACTACCAAAATTTCAACTTTTTAATCGCTGTGGTTTAGGCTCTGCGTTGATGAATCAGTCAGGACAAGCATTTTATTACATTAGATTATGTATATAATAGATAATAGATTTGTCCTTTTTACCTATCTTTTTTGTCCAAACAAAATTCTCATAGTTCAAATATTATTATTTCGTCCAATAATACCGGGTTTGTCATTTACCTTGATAAATAGAGGATGAAAGATGTTGTGGAGGCTCATTGACGAAAATAGCTTATCAAAAGATAAAGATGATATTACTATTTAGTCTATGAAAAGTGATATGATATTTTTGAAAGTATGATATCGCTTAGTATATCGCATAGTGTAGTAGTTAAAAAAACATCCAATGCTTAAAAAACAAAATTAATAATGAAATAAAAAGACGATCCCTTAAAAATTTAAAATAATATTCCGATGGAATTAAAAGAAAGCAAAATGTTCATTAAAATTTTCTTTCAAATGCTAATTAAAATAAAAATTAAATAAAAAAACGTGAATAAATAAGTCAAATATACTCTTTGCATCGTGGGACGAAGGGTAAAATACTAATAATACGGCACGTTTGGCTCAGTTTGTAGTGATCTTTGCTGTGCCAGCAGTCGCGGGTTCGAGGCCCGCTGGGGGCATTCATTTGTGTGATGAGCACGAATGTTGGTACTCCAGTCATGGGTGTTTATATTTATAGTATGTATGTATTTAAAGTTATACATATGTATATGTGTAGTGTATCAACTATCTGGTATCCGTAACACAGGCTTCGTAGCTTACTATGGAACTAGATGGTGCTGTGTGTTAATGTACCAACATATTTATTTATATTTATTTACTAATATTCTACGAAATCCACCTATACGAGTAGTACCGCCGCATCAGGATAAAAGGAAAACTATGCTAAAGTTTATGTATCTATATATAATCTATGAAATAAATAATGTTGGCCTGTCAGTCCGTTGCAGCATGTTATTATCATGAATGTATAATGTATATCATGTTTTCTTAAATATATTTATTATATATACATTTATAGGTTATGTATAATTGTCTCATTTATAACTATTGTTTAATATCCACACCATTCGTCTCTTTGATATTTTCTACACCTAAAGATTACCTGGAAGAAATACTTATATTGTTTTTGCGAGAAGGCTGCCTTTTGCAAATGTTCTATGTACCTATGCTGTAATATTATCTTATTTTGGGTGTCTTACAATAAAGAGATTATTATTAAAAGGACACATTAAAAAAATCGACAAAGCAATCTAAACAGATCCAAGCCTAGATCAGTGAACCATATAAACCCTAATATTGAATAATTAATTAAAGATTTGATCCTCCCTTTGCTGAGGCTCTAATTATTTAAAACAAAGAGGAATTATTTGAATAAAACAAAGGTCTAAATAAAACACCACTAAATTACGTTTAACAATTTATATCTTAATTATAAGACACAATTTTCAACCAAATTTAAATTATTAAAGCAATGTAATATCGTAAGAGGCTGAAATTGAATGAGATAAATACTGTTGTATTAATCAGCTGAAATAAAATATTCATTGGCAAGATGAATATCAACAGGTTTTATTAGGTTATCTTTGTTTATACTGTATTACTTTTGTTTCGTGCCTTTCCACAGGAATCGAGTTCCCGACCTCCACAATATCTTACTAGTTCGACCAATGCTTAGTACATATACACGTATAGATAGTCTTAATTGTATGGTGTAAATTTTTAAAATCCTTTATTAAGAAAAAACTATCATTCAATGATAAAATAACAATTATTTCACTTTATATTGATGATTTTTATATTCATGCAAAATTAGTAGTGCTGTACAATGTTCATAGATATACAGGGTGGAACAAATCCATGGGACATGGAAGAAAAGTACCTTAAATATTAAAGTTATCAAGATTTAATCAAAGTAAACATTTCTTTATTTCTTAAAATAATAATAACTGCTTTAAAATAATAATACTGCAATAATTTAAAAAAAAAAGCTTACCTGAACCGAACAAATCAAAAATGCAAAAAAAGACACTGTCACTACTTTATCGAATTAATCGATAGGGCCTTTGGATAAAATCTCTTGAACAAACATTACGTCTTAGAATTAATGAAAATGATGAAATCTTACAAATTATACATATCGGCTCTAACATCGTAGAATAAACGCACAGGACATAGAAGAAGTGTTTTAAACACTGAAAATATCAAGTTTTACACAAAAAAAAAAAAAACATTATTTTATTTTTAAAAATATGATTAACTGCATTTACATTTTTTTTTAAAAGTGGTGACCTGAACTAGTAACTGAATCAACTAAAAATGCAAAAAGGTACACCGTCACTATTTTATCGAATTAATAGATAGAGTCTATGTTAAGGATGAAATGTTTCGAACGAAAATTGTATGTTACAATTAATGAAAACGATGAAATCTTACAATTTATACATACATATCGACTCTAATTAACATCGTGGATGAAATGCATAAATTAAAGATTACCTTACAGGAAGTAAATTTAAGATATAAAGACATGTATATAATAAAAGTATTCTGATGTTATTTATAAAATCTTCTTTTCTTGTACGTGAAAAATTTATGTGATTGATACTTAGTATGAATAAAAAAGTCTATTTTACCCTTTGCCTTCCATCATCATATGTCAAAATGCTTATTTTACATAGTGTTACCTTTAAAAGCATCTTTCAGATGGAGAATATTAAGCAGATACTTTACCTAGAGTGCACTATGGTAATGATGTATGATATTGCCGTACTGTGACATAATGATGAACGTAACTACCGTACTATATTAGTGGAAAGAGCCTGTATTTTGCCGACACAGCCTTAACTGAGGTGAATCTAAATCTTATATGCTACTTTATAATATCTTTCTGTACGCTCTACACAAAACTTGCTACGAATATATTGTTCAGAATTATCTTTACTTAAAGATAAGCTCAACGTTATAGATCGAAGTGTGACAGAGACTTTTTATTCCATCAAAAACATAAATGTGAAAATGGGAGCTAAGTTTAATATTAAGAATATGCGTTGTTGTCAAGTGTCAACTTCACCAACAAAAGAATTGAGATCTAAATGGGTGCCGAGTTCTGTAGATAATCCTGAAATTTATTAATAAAAACATATTTGAGTTCAAGACTTGGCTAGTTTTTACCAGTAGAGCAAATTTTTAGAAGAGTGAGACATGTTGACCTTAAAATATAAAAACAGTAACTTGCGTATAGCATAAAGATATAAGTGATTAACCGAATATAAGGTAATATATTTGTAAAAACTAGCCAAGTCAAATCTTGAACTCAAATATGTTCTTATTAATAAATTGATTAATCTAATATCATTCCAGGTTCTAGTTCTATAATCAATTACAAAACTATACTTTTAGGATAACTTTACTGAAAAGTATTTTGTAATTCATGGAGTTACTGTTGGGAAGTTTATATTTTTGTGTAGGATTGTATCTCTTTTAGTTATACAGACAGACTATGACTTTTTATTTGAATACTAGCGATTCACCCTCGCTTCGTTCGGGCTCGTCCCTAGTTTAGATATAGTATCATGGATATAGATTTTTTTTAAGTATTAAAACCTTCCGTGGACCTTAAGGAATATACAAAAAAATAAATTAGCCGAATTGGTCCAGCCATTCTTGAGTTATGCGCTTTCCAAAATTCATGTTTATTTATATAGATTGGGAAGTACATTGACGCATACCACCTACATGTATATAGGTGGTTATGTGGAACTCACCGGCTAGAAAGGTCAGTACTGCCCACTAAAACTTAACGGAACTACGACGCCCCCACGGCTGGTCTACTAACCACACCACCACTACTGACCACATAGGCTACTGTTTGACACTGAACGAAGCGAGGGTGAGTCACCATTAATATAATTATATAACTACATAGTTATATCGCAGATTCAGATCTAGTTTCTAAAAATAATATAATTAATATATTTTTCCTATCTCAACATTCTCATAACTCGCTTTGTCATGTCTTTACTTTTTTTTATTTCAAAACCTTGCAAGCATAACTTAATTTCTTTACTTATACTTTTAATTAGTATGAGATTAAAAAACTTATTATTTAACTTGTTATTTTTAAATAGAAATAGCTAAAACCTTATTTTTTTAAACAATTTACAAGTGATTTATTTATTTCAATATGTCTTGTATTTAATACAAATGCTATGAATAACTTTACCTTGAATGCAAAAAGCTTTTTAAAAATACATAAAGCTAAGAAAAATCAAATAGCATTACAGTAAAAGATTATAGATTCTGTCACGTTCTATGCTTGAAGTCGCTAAACCGATTTTCCGAAGTCGTACCGTCCGTCCGCTTGGAATATTCCTACAAAGAACTTCCATTAACCGGTAAAAACGCACAAATATTTTACTTTAACACCTTTTGGTCCAATGCTAAGCCTCATCTTTTAGATGGTTATTTCTTATGCGATACTATAATAATAATATTTTTTCAATAAAAGAGCTTTTAAACTTATAGCTTTATATTTTTATTGTAACTCGTGCGTACCATTTTCTTACATTGTTTTTAAGTAAGTAATTTTGTAATATTTTTGTGCATTTAAATAAAAAACTTTTTTCACTTTCAGGTAGAAATTCGTTACTTTTAGATATTATAAAGGTATGCTGTTTCAGTATAGTTGGATTCTTAAGCTATATAATTAAGTACCTTAAAAAAAACTAAAAATACTTGACACGGCTTGTCATTATATCATATCCGCCAATAACTATTTTATTGTATAATATGAATGACTATAGTAATTATACATATGTATATTTAAATTATGATTTTAGTTAATGTTATTGTCATTAGGTATAATATCCATATTATGGTGCTTATGTAGTCCATAGTATAGTGCAAAATGTTTTTATTTTTTATTTTTAATTCAATGAAAAAAAACTAATACATTTTTTTTTCTATATTTATTAATACCAGAGTACTTGTAATGAAATGTGTAAAACTTATAACAATAGAGTTTTAGAGTTCGAAAACAATTCGGAATGAAGAAAAGTATTAGTTTAACAAGAAAGGACTGAACGAACAAGTAACTTACTTGAAGTGATTCTATTTGAAAAGATTTCGCTTTAAATGAATATATTTTGTTCAATTTTTAAATTAATCTGATATCTTTGTGAAACAAATGATATTTTTAAATTTTATTTAATTTTTATGAATTGCGACATTATTAACAGTAAATATTTTTCAATTATATGTATAATAAAAAAAATAGTCAAAGGACGTTGAAAAAATAGTTTAAGCCACAGGCGGATTGCTAGTCAACTACAAAAAATGTATTCATTAAATCATCTGATAAGCGTATCTGAGTACGAGAGTAGTAACTAAATCTAGACGACGTCGACGTACTTTCATAGTTGCCTAGTGGCTCTGCTTTTATTTTATTTGTATATTTTTTTTTTTATTTTAAACATCAGTTTTACAATAATGTATTAAAGTCTGCCCAATTTGTTGACATTTATGATTACTGCTCCGCTCTCTTAGGTAGTAGCCTGATGATAAATAGCCTATAGCCTTCCTCAATAAACGGGCTATCTAATGCAAAAAGCGTTTTTTTATTCCGACTAGTAGTTCCTGAGATTAGTGCGTTTAATCAAACAAAGGAATGAACGAAAGAACGAACAAACAAACTCTGCCTCTTTATAATATTACTATAGATAGTAAAATCTATGTAACTGAAAAGCACAATATGTCAATTTGTTTTAAATTTTAATTTAATAATACAAAAAATTTTTACAATTTAATCATTTAAGCAAAAATTATAACATTATAATAGAAACATATTACAATTATAAAGGACTAACAGAACTCGCGGCTTTGCTCGCGATCAAACTACGAAAAATACGAAATTTCATGCAAATATGTCCAAAGAATAAAAAGTTTCATACAAACTTTTATCCCCTATTTCAACCCCTTGGGGGTTTAATTTTGAAAAATCCTTCCTTAGTGGATGCCTTCGTCATATGAGGAATACGTGTGCAAAATTTTAATTTTCTAGCCTTTAGGGTTTGGCCTATGCGTTGATACATCAGTCAATCACTTTTGCCTTTTATATATATAGATATATAGATATACATATGTTTCTATTTGTTATTGCACATAATAAGCCTTTTGCCTAGCCTATTGCCTGGAAAAAATCGCTAATTAGCGATAAGACCGCCTTTTGTGCACACTTTTGTTTATTAATACTTTGTTTTCTATATTTATTTCGTTACTGTGTGTAAATAAATAAATAGTATAGGTAGTCTACTGTGTTTAAAAACAGAATCGAACTCTAATAGAGATATATGTCATATATTTTTTTTTCTTGTCCATATAGTTCTTACTCAATGGATAATACAATACGTTATATTATTATCTATACAAATAAATAAAATTGAAGCGTCTGTAATATCAAAATCACAGCTTTTTATTAAATGCATATGAAATTATGTAAAAAAATTTGTCTGTCTGTTTGTTCCGGCTAATCTTCGAAACGGCTGGACTGATTTTGGCAGGAATTTCACTGACAGATAGATGATTTTATAAGGAGTAACTTAGGCTACATTTATTTTAGAAAAAGAATTAGGATTCCGCTCAAAAAAATTGAAACGTATCTATGGACGCACCCGAGCGAAGTGACGGTAAGTTGCTAGTAGATTATGAGTTCTGGTATCATATATTGTATTATTATTGTAATGTAATATTTTAGTACTATTATTTTATTTTATACCGAATTTTCGATATTGTACTTCTATTGTTTCCGATATTGCGCATTTTTGAAATAGTTCTTCATATCTTGCTGGTCTATATGTAATACATACATATATCGTATTTTATAACTCCTATTCACTATTGCATATTGCGCTTGTATTTTGAAACTAACATTGATTTTATTACATAGTTTAGTACTAGTGATACCCCAGATAACTCCTAACACAGACTTATATAACATACTTTATATACCGAGATATAATAATGACCTCCCGATCGACTTCAGCCACGGCGGCCAGTCTCATTGAGACTAGCCATTTGCGCAGGAGATATTATAGTGCACAAGCGTACGCACAGACACAAGTGCATTCTATATTTCTGTCACTCTCATACTCCGGTGGGACGACTACTCGAGTCGACCGGTGAGGGTTAAGGCGCAAGACCGATGGCTTTAAGTTCTCTCCGAGGCACGGGGGTGAAACACCGCCAAACTTCCCGACTCCGGGCTGTTACTGAGACTTTAAGCTAAACAGAGAGACTCATTAACTAAACTTGGCCCGACCTGGGACTCGAACCCGGGACCTCTCGAAGTGAAGCCGTACTTGCTAGCCAGTACACCACCGAGGCAGTACCGAGATATAGACTTAACAACGACGGCTAAATGCGAGTTGGCGAACGTCACAAATTTTCAAAAATAGTCAGATTCTCTCAAATATATTATAATAGATGACATTGACTTCCTTCATAGTATTAGTAAGTAATAAAAACTTTATAGCAAACAAAAAATGGTAACTAAATTACAATATCATAGTATTACAATTAATAAATAAGCAAAGGATTGTTTATTGCTTAAAGCGATCTCTTACATATAACCCTCACCAGTTATAAGCTTTAATTTTTAAAATAGCTGGACTGTACATATCTGTTTTTTAAATCAAATTCTACTAAATACTTATGTACGCATATTGCAAAATGTATATACGTATCTACAGATAAAATAAGTATAATACCAAAATACAAAACTATATAATAATTACATGCAGACATAACCATTTTAAATCGTTTATATCTGACTAGCATTTCCCGCGGCTCCGCCCGCGTTCAGATGATCAAAAACCAAATTCTTAGGTTTTACACATTAGTATACTCTTACATTATACATTACTTTCATTGCGCACAGCATGATTGGTAAATAATGGCAGAGATTGACAATGCCACAAAGGTTCCTCCGTTAAATTGAACTTTTTGTTTTAGCAATAACATTTATGTATGTCTATACTTCTGTTTTGTATGTTTTTTTTAGTTTTCACGATAAACTCTCAAACTACGGAATTAATTTTAAACATTTTTTTCTAATAGACAGCTATAGATTAATTTAATATATAGCTGATTATTTAAATTACATAATGATAACTTTTCTTAATTAGCGCTAGTTAGTAATATTTTCCAAAACGATTTTCAAAAGAAAGTGTAAGTAAATAATTCTAAGCGAATACATTTTTTTATTTCATATGGCTCTGCTAATATGATTAAAGTCGTAAGCATTTTATTGTGTCCTTTAAGCCTTTACCTTCCAAGAAAAGGTGTCAAGAAAAAGTGAAAAATTTGAGATATAACAGTTCCTAAAATACTTTTTCATAGTTTTTGAGATATGAAATATTTTTAGTTACCCGCTTTGGCAGTTTAACAGCCATAAACTTGTTTTCCATAAAATATTATAAAATAATATAAATTGAACTTATTTTTACGGTGCAAAAATGAGTGGGTATTGTGGAAACGTAAATATTATTTGTATTTATTTTAGTGTTAACCATACAAAACACGGAAGTAAGAAAAACAAAATAGCATTTTGCTATACGAAACCTAAAATGCGCAAGTTGGATTTACATTTGCCCAAATTTTACATTAAAAGATTAAAAAACATTAACATTATTTACTAAACAATAAAAATTTACAAATATTCTCATTTGAAAATTGTTTCGGCCAACAAAATATTACTAATATGTTACTAATTTATGAAGCTAAAAAGTTTGTTTTATTAAAAATTTAAGCACGGGCAGGGCCGCGGGTAATTTAGTAGTAATTATAGTAAAGTCATAGAAAGGTTATATCTGTACATTTTTTTTGGATAAAACTACATACTTCAAAAACACATGGCGACATCTATTGTCAAATAGCTAAATAACACATAAATAAATTTTCATTAAAATAACTATTTTAATGAATAAAATAGCGCTGTTAATATTTCTTTTAAGATAAGTTTTTTAATAGTTTTAACATAATATATAAGTAAGTTACCTTGCTAAAATATTAATAGCATCATCGTGCTTTTACTTTAACCAGTTTTTGTATTTTTTCTCAGAAATGAGATATTTTCCTGCGGTAAAAAGAATCCTATGTGTTGACCCGAATAACCTGCTATTACCATACCAAATTTCATAAAAATCCCTCTAGTGGTTTTTCTGTGATGCGGTCACATACAGACAGACAGAAAAAATTCTAAAAACTATAGATTCGGGCTCTATATTACTAAAAATGAATATTTCAATAAGATTTTCCGAAAAAATATTGAATTTAGGGGTTCGGCTTAGTTACAATTTTATTGTATGTATAGTTACTAATTTATGAAGCGAAAAAGTTTGCTTTACTGATAATTTAAACACGGGCGGAGCCGCGGGTGATTTAGTAGTAATTCTAATAAAATCGAAAAAAGTTCATATCTGTACATTAATTTTTTTGGGATTAAAACTATGTATTTTAAAAACACATGGCGACATCTATTGTCGAATATCTAAATAACACATAAATAAATATTAATTAAAATAACTATTTTAATGGATAAAATAGCGCTTTTGATAATTTGATTTTTAAGATAAGCTATTTTTATAGTTTTTACCATATTTTGTAAGTTACCTTGCTAAACTGTTTACAAATAGTATCGTCGTGGTTTTGTTCCTACCAGTTTTTGTATTTTTTTTCAGAAATGAGATATTTTCTCGCGGTAAAAAGTATCCTATATGTTGACCCGGATAACCAGCTATCATCATACCAAATTTCATCAAAATCCCTCCAGTGGTTTTTCTGTGATGCGGTAACAGACAGACAGACAGACAGACAGACAGACAGACAGACAAAAATTCTAAAAACTATAGATTCGGCCTCTGCATCGATAATAATGTCTATTTCAATAAGATTTTCCAAAAAATATTTAATGTACAGATTCGGCTTAGTTAGAATTTTATAATATGTATAGATTGTCAAGGTTTTATTTTTAAGATGACTTTTAAAAATTAATAATAGATTTAAAATGAGAATTTTGGAAGTGTTATTCCCCTGTCCTCAGCTTTACAGATTATAAAAGTTATATTTCGTGATCTAACTTAAAATAGTAAGTGGGAATCAGATCCAATAAAAGAGGAATAATCTTTTATATAAGAAGGAACAAGAAAGAGGCTTATAGAGCATGGTATAAAGTCAGCATGTGCAAATAGCGACATTCTCTAATTTTAAGCCAGCTGTTAGCGATAATTGGAAACGTAATCAAATACTCGTATACTGCTTTAGAAACATTTTTTCGGGATATAATTTACTATGTAATAGAATGGAAAAATATCTAGTATTTAATAAGTAAACAACTTTATATACAAATAAATGATACTTATTTGCCAGATTTAGTACTGTAAGTACTGCAAGCAAAAACGAATCCACAGTGTTATGGCATAATACATATAAAGGTACATTTGGAGGGGATTTATAAAGAAGGCCTCGGCTGGTTTATGATGACAATGCCGCCACCGCGCGCCGCGCACGCCACCTCATTTCCTCACTGAAAGTTATAAAAACATATTGAAAATGAGATTCCCGCGGAGAAGGTCCTACCGAATGTTATCTTGTTTGTTATTTGTATTTTATATACATGTGCGTAACATAATCGTATTTCTAAACGAAAATCCTGAAACAAAAGTTGGAAGGTGACTGAAGAATTGATTTTTCTTTTGAAATATATTTATTTCAATACTGAGTTGAGAAGGGTTGTATGTAACCTTGTCAATCTTACACAGCTAATATTATTAAGACTACATTCATTGATATTTTAATAGTTTTAAAATTAAAATAACTTAATATTTTTAATATTCATATATAAGAAAATGATCCTTAATAATAATAAACAATTCGACGGAAAGATAAGTGCTTACACGGAAGAAACTTATATACGAAGAAATACGTTGACATTTACAATAGCTTATAAATACTCCATAATTTATGTGAGGGACGGAACAAGTAGCCAGTTAGAGCGTTAGAAAACAAAGGTCCCGTTACGAGCGTTGCTCGTGTGAAAGCTCACAAGTTGTTATCTGTTGAGGGCTACTGTATAGAGAAAGATTGTCTCGTCAAGAGGCCCCGACGTCAGTGCGACGCGCCCCGCGAATCTGGGCGGACGTTCTACGCCGTAGCTCGTAGCTGCTCTACCGTTTATAGGAAATACGAAAAGTTTCAGATACCGTAGTACGAAACTTTAAAATGTTTTCTGTTGTATGCGATATTGAATTGTCCGTTTTAAAGAAGTTTTGAGTTAAACTTTAAAGTGTTTATGAAATGGATTGCAGAGAATGAGGGCTTTTGTGTGAAAAAATCGTGAGTAATTTTTATTTCAAAATATTTTTTCGTGTTAAATGTAAACTTATTTAAAGAGTTTAGCATGAGTTATTATAATATAATAGTACAATAGTTAGTATATATTTTATTAAGCTTATATTCATGAATGTTACATATTTTAGCGTACTATATTGTTTCGTTTGTGTCATCATTCATCACTTATTAATTTATAGTGTAACCTCATCGTGTACCATAAGTATAATCGTTATAGCTCTAAGTACATTTAAAATCTTAACGGTGGGCATAAATGTGAGGGTATTAAGGATAATATCTACTACGCTGTTCAAATATAGGCTACGTCACTTCGTTTACCAAAACTAGTTATCTTAGATTTTTATTTATTTATGGAAACAAACGGTATTAACAAAAAATATAGAATAGAATTTTTTTTAGTAAAACTTAACCAATAACAGTTTCCAAAGTTACAAAAATACATATATCAAAGTTAGGAGAGAAGATGCAAACATAATTGAATTAATAATATTAAATAAAACACAAATCTAACAAATTAAAATTAAAAATAAAGAGATAGAGAGAGAGAGACCATAATCAAACAATAAATTAATAATAAATTTCTTATCAATAGATTATTACTAGATTATTAATAGATGTACAGGTTTCTTCATAATGTTTTTCTTAACCTTATAGCAATTATGTTTAGAATTAGATTTACACATTCAACATTTCAGAGGCACTAAGCCCGAGGATTGGATCCGTTTCAAGCCGTTTTCAAAGTGAGCGTGCTCGCTTAATTATTTCTTCTTGAGGTGCATTAAGGGATGATTTTGTAAAAATCCAACGCCGAAAGTATTTAAAAATAATTATAAAATATTTATATAAAAAAACACTGTAAGATAGTATATCTGTAGTACATCACCATTCGCGTATTATAGTTATTTTATTACTTATTTTTAATTTAAAAAAAAAAATTTAACCATCACTTTTCTTTACATTCGATATATGTATTTTAAATAATTTCAATTGATTAACTTCATTCTATCAAAAATGTTTCCGATTTACCTCTTTTAAACTATGTGTGTATGTACTACCAAAGAATGCAATCCGAGCTACAAAGAAAAGCATCCCAATTAATGACGACGTTTCGACCTCCCAATTTTCTTTCAGTTTGCTTTGTTTCAGAGTAAACGTACGGCTTTTGTCTAAATTTCTTTATTGTCAGCTTATCAAAGATAAAGTAAAAGATTATTATAAAAAATGTTTACCATCATAAGCATAATCATCACCAGGTAGAATTAATATGTATCTATTTGTTTGTAATATTTAACTATGGCATCTGCAAATCAAATTGGATGATGAATAGAAAATATATATTACATTTTATCTATTTTAAAACAAACTACAGAATGTACGTGAAAATTGTTTAAGCAGACATTTTTTTTCTTTTTTCTTTTACTGCTTTAGTAAAATTATATTCCGTATTCATACCTGAATACGTTTATAAAATTATAAAATGGAAATACGATTGAATAATATTTTATATTCAAACGTAGCATGTTTACAAACAAAAAGTATAGGAAATTTATAATCGGTGTACGAAATTGTGTAATCATTGAGTATCACGTTAACATCGGGAGGTTAATTGACTCCAACAAAAGACAACCTCAATAATAAGCATTATCAGGGAAAATATTAAATATATTTTAAATGAAACATTATACATAATGATACACTTTGGAAGTGTTATATACCTATTTACTTAAAGCGTTCATAAATAATTTTCAATTTTTGTTGTTTAAATAAAAATTTTACCATATTATTAACGTATATAAATTAGGATAACGAACAAAATTCCAATTTAAAGGTTAAATTTCCGAGGGTCGGGTCCGGACTGCATCCGTAAACCTCTACCGACCCGGGTACGTCCGTCTGTCTGTCCTAAAGGGCTGAATCTGTTAAACTATTTTTTGCTACCAAGTTATTTAAATATTTACAATATTTTGTATAATTATTTGTTAATAATTATGAAAGTGGATCACGATAGTTTTTGAAGAATAAATTTTATTAATACTGTATCGGAAAACGCTTATAATTAGACTTAAAAGGCGATGTTGATGCGATTGTAGTAACATTCTAAAGTTAAACTAAAATAAAAAATAAAATTTTCCAACCACTACTGAATATCCTATTCAATTTGCACAGAGATAGATTAAAGTCTGGAATAACACAAAGGTTACTTTCTATCCCCAAAAAATGTACAGTTCCCGCGGGATAGGTTTGTTTTCGTTATCCCAGAGACAAACCCGAGCGAAGCGAGGATGAGCCGCTAGTTATAAATGTGAAAGTTAAGATGGATGTATGTTTGTTACTCAATCACGCCAGAACAGTTCAACAGATCTGTATGAATTTTAGCACAGAGATAGATTATAGTCTAGAATAGCACATAAGCTACTTTTTAACCCGGATAAATGTATGATTCCCGTGGGATAGATTTGTTTCTGTTTTTCATATTTAACATTGTTAGTATTTAACATATTTAATGCACAACCCTGGTCTTGGTGAGAAAATTTAAATTAATCTGGTCACTACCTGAATACTAGGCTTCAGTTTCAGTTATACACCTATCAAGTCACAAAATAAATACATAATATCTTGACAGAGAGACAAACTCATTAACACTTCAAGCAAACTACTGGACCTAAATAAAATTGAAATGACCAAAATTTTGTTAGTGTATTACAATAATAAACAGTTAGAAACAATTTTTGGAATATTAAACCCTGTAAGTTATTGAGAAACAGTAACATTTATACGTAAAATAATATTTTTCTGACCATGTGAATTTAAAACTTCTTATTAATGATCTTCCGCACAATAATAAATTGATTATTAAGGCATTTTCCCAAATTCGACTCATTAGAGGACAATTGGAGTAAAAATATCTGTTTGTTAATTAGATTTTGGAAGCATATATTTAAAAAAGCCACCAGAAGTGTCCAGAGTAGGTTGAGAATATAAAAGTAGTTTTATTATCTATAATATATTTAAGTATGTATAGAATTTCACAATTTTGCAACTAAAATTATGAAGTAAGTGACACTAAGAAAGGTTTTTTAAAATTCTTCTA
Organism: Fabriciana adippe; assembly: GCA_905404265.1. Lineage (NCBI taxonomy): Eukaryota > Metazoa > Arthropoda > Insecta > Lepidoptera > Nymphalidae > Fabriciana > Fabriciana adippe. The sequence continues at coordinate 10,963,402 of FR989985.1, forward strand.
TTAAGGTGGTGAAATAGAGAATTAAACGTTTGCATGAAAGTTTTTTTTCTTATTTATAAGTTGGACCACAAAGAGAAAAATTCGTTAATTTTGTTGACAAAAATATGGAAATATTTGATATTTACGAAACTGTTATATTGCTGATCAGAAATCATATTGGGCTCACTGTTTTTATATATGTACATATATCAATATAATAATAACATAAATACAAGTTTTTACGGTATATCAAACTTTTTTATTATATTTTAATATAATCTAAAACGTCTTACAACCGTAAAAAAACTTTTGAGCGTAAATTAAAAAAGTATATTAGGTGTGACTTTTAAAAGATTCTGAAAAAGGAAACGTCTTTTTTATTATTTTATATAACTTCACTCATTTCCTTTCCCTTGAGATTAGTGACTTGTAATAAGGTTCGGCTTTCACAGCTTCTATAAAACTTTCTGGAGAGCGCAAACTCGTTAAGAGATTACTTGATAGTGGATTGTAAACATTTTTAAAAATAACTCTAATGGTTAGACGTATAAATTATCCTTACTATTATTTCTTTATCAACAAATAACTCATTAGAATATTGAATAAATTATATTTAACATTACAAAAATGTTAAATTTAACTTGGCACAAGTAAATGTTATAAGTTAATTAAGAGAAATGTTTCAAGTGAAGACTTTAATATATAAAATAATCATAATTATTTTTGACCCTTTGATGTTATTGCTGCTATTTTATTACAAAATAATATATTACATGCACACTAAAAATTTAAAAAATAAATAATATATGATAAAATATCCTTTGAATAGAAGATCTTTTAATGCCTGCTTGTATTTTTTAGGATCTCCGAAGCAAGATTTGGGTTCCATTTGTAGTTGTGGCAAATGTACATTCTTATTTTATTACTATACCATTGTAAAATCAATGTTATATTTCTCAAATGACACCAAGATAGACTCTTTGAAAGAAAATTTTGGCTTTGGATACGTTGAAGCTCGAAAAAATATACAAGATCTCGTTAAGCAACGTTTACCATTAATTGCTATTAACAAATTAAACACTAACTGTTTTTCTCGTTTTCTTACATAATTACTTTCATTTAACTCTATTTCTAAGGAACATGCTCTTATTAAGTACATAAAAAGCTTCATCGCACTAACGCGGAGTATTTAGTCGTTAACAGCGTCGTCGTTGTCTGAACTTATTACTGTTTAATTTATGACCACACATTACCGCTTAAGGCGCCATTATTGCCGACGGGAAAGCTCGAGGAATAAATAAATCTGCTAAAATCCTTAATAGATGATCCCAAAGTAAATAAGCTTATCTATAAAACATATTTTTAGAGCAGCATGAAATTCTATAATTCATTTTTTTTGGCAAATAAGAAGATCAAAGAAACCAATAATAATTTAGATTTTAAATACGTATTTTAAATTTCGATTAAATGGTTTTGGAATCGATAGATTTCAAATTAACGGCTTAACACCGAAAAGCGTCGACCATCTAAAAAAGCTCTCGGTTGACTGTTGGATGAAAAGCTGAGTTCTGATTGACATGAAAATTTCCCAAATAATAATAATAATTTTTCAAACCTTAACAGAAAACTGATGAACATAATACATATTTTTATTTATATTTTATTTTGAAATAATATTAATATTAATTTTTTTTTAAATATCTTATATATATATATACAAATACGTATATTCGTAACCTAAACTAAAATATTTCAATTTGCCCGTCTATCATATATGAGTGTTTGCTTAGAGACCATCGAAATGATGAACACTAACTCATTTCGCCCGCAGTGCTCACCATGTGCACTCGTTAATTTGCCTCGTAACAACACATTTTTATGTTTACTGTATCTCCACTTCAGTGAGGGTAAGTAATTTTGTTTAGCACTGAGTTAAATGTTTATATAAGGTATATTTATTTATTAACCGACTACGCCGAAGGCTAAAGGACGGTTATGTGTTTGACTTCTATGTATACAACATATGTATGTATACATGCATGTCCGATCGTATGTTCCCTCGTAATTAGTGAAAGGCTAAAACGATTTTGATTATTCATACGTTATTAGATGTTTTTTTGATAACGTGAGTATCATAGAGGGTATATGTACATACATACATATATTATTAAAAATCAAAATTGCGCTCATTTGTCTTTAAAAAAATAATTCTTCCACACCTTTGGGGTATCAAAATGAAGATTTTTAAGATACGACTACAAGTATATTTACAACTTATATATATAAAATGAATTAGATATAAAAAATCGTTGAATAAAACTCCAAATGTTTAACTAGCCAAAATAAAAAAAAATAATAATATTATATTTATTATTTTTTTATTTTATGTTGTTGTTTCTTTGATAATGCTGTATTAATTCCATAGGCCGTAACTAGATTAATGTGAGGTTCCATAAAATACATATTATATGTTATTATATAATATATAAAACATAGAAACACATATACATCTAAAAACGAAAAATATTTCAGTTTTCAATAAAATATCCTTATCCTGGGCTTCAATGACCCGTTATATAATTTGACTGCCGCGGTGGTGTAGTGGGTAACAAGTACGGCTATCCAACGAGAGGTCCTGGGTTCGAGTTCCGGGTCGGGACAAGTTTAGTTATTGAGTATTTCTGTTTAGTAAGTCTCAGTAACAACCCGGAGTTGGGAAGTTGGCGGTGTTCACTCCCATGCCTCGGAGAGCACGTAAAGCCGTTGGTCCTGTGTCTTAACTCTCACCACTCGTGTCAAGTAGTCGTCCCACCGGAGTATGAGAGTGACAGTAATAGAGAGTGCACTTGTGTCTACGCGTACACTTGTGCATTATAATATCGCCTGCGCAAAAGCTTAGTCTCAATGAGACTGGCCGCCGTGACCGAAGTCGGTCGGGTCATTATTATTATATGTAAATTAAAATATAGTTAAATTATGTAAAAATATTAATTAAAAATTTGTCTTGTATTAAAAAGTAAAACATAAATGAATTATCCTAATTTCTAGAATTTTATTAAAATTGTACACAACTGTCTAATGGAATAAATCGTAAATTTGGGGACGACAGCTAAAATATAACATAACAGATTCAAGCAGTTCAAGCAAAATTTTTTAAATTAAATATAGTTTCTCTTGCATAAGTCATAAGGTCAAATTTGTATTGCAGGGATAATCTCAGATTACCAAGACCTACAGACGACGATAAGCGTGTCGTTACAAAGGTTGTCGTAGACCCTCAAAATATAAACATCGTCCAGATGTTGCAGATAAGCGAGGAGAGCTTTTTGCTCTAATGGCAGATTACTTCAGTCGAATACGCTATCTCTCCAATCCAAAAGAGTATTGAAAAGCAATTTTTTTCAGAAAGTTTTTACTAAGTTATAAATGTCTAATTATAATTATTTAATTTAATTTATTTAATGACTAAAAGCTGTATTTCTTGGATTCATTTATAATTATTAAGCTCTTAAGGATCCTAGTGTGATATTAGATATAAAATTATCAAAAACAGAATTTTTCAATTATGGCAGTCGTTTTAAAGAGCGCGTTTAAACAAACAATGGAAACAAAAGACAAAACAGCAAAATAGCTTTATTATATTAACTAGCGTTTTCTCGCGGCTCCGGTCGCGTTCTTTAATTTTATAGATTATTCGTTTGTAGTGATGTAAGATAGCATATAACCTTCCTTAATAAATAGACTAGTTTTTAAATGGGACTAGTAGATCTAGAGACGAGCGCATTCAAACCAACACACAAACTCTTCAGTTTTACATATTAGTATAGATATAAATTATTTTCTATTAGTAGCATAACTTCACTAAAGTACTCCTTATTTTACATTACACAACTACTAAACATAGCCATCGTTATGTTTAAGAACGGAGAGAGCAGGGTGTTAACCGTAAATATCATACACAATACATACGGCCCTATTGAAATCCAGCCAACCCTTCGTGAAGTGATTAAAACAGACAATAAACACTAAAAGCAAGTAAATTATGAATACATATTATAAAATACCATTTGAGCCTTATTAAAAACGTTGAACACATCACATAAACAAAACTTCATTACCTATACAGATAAATAAAGGTGTCTGTTTGTAATGTCAAACTAACAGTATTTTACTAAATGCATATGAAATTATATACTTTACCTACTTATAATAAAACGCAATTTTTGATTTTTTCTGTCTGTCTGTTCGTTCCGGCTAATCTCCGAAACGGCTGGACTGATTTTGACGGGACTCTCATTGGCGGATAGCCGATGTTACAAGGAGTAACTTAGGCTACTTTAAAAAAAAAGAATTTGGTTCCACTCAAAAAATTAAAACGTACCTAAACTGTACATTAAACTATAAATATTTCTTTTTATTTGATACTAGCGACTTACCCTCGCTTCGCTCGGGTGCGTCCTAGGTACGTTTTATTTTTTGAGCGAAACCCTAATTCTTTTTCTAAAATAAAATTAGCCTAAGTTACTCCTTATAATATCAGTTATCTGCCAGTGAAAGTCCCGCCAAAATTGGTCCAGCCATTTCGGAGATTAGCCAGAACAAACAGACAGACAGACAGACAAAAATTAAAAAAAAATGTGTTTTTCTTATAAGTACCATATATAATTCCATATGCGTTTAGTATAAAGCTGTTATTTTGACATTACAAACAGACACTTCAATTTTATTTATCTGTATAGATTACGTAGGTATATATTCTTAAGCTTAGTTTATCAAAGTAGTGTTCGTTTTCTTTTATTATTTAAGTATTAAATTGTTCTATTTAGTTCAAAATATAAGACACATAGAAATATTTGAAGCAAGTAATGCTTAAATTATGGTTTTATTTGAACAGTAATTATTATAGGGTCGTAATAATAAGTAATAGCTCTAAATAAATTAAGCTTTTTTACATACTTCAGACTTTAATGATATGTGGTTGAAACAAGTAATACACATCTACTATTTCGTAAATATTTGAAGATAATTTTAAGATTATTTCTGACCTTAAAAAAGGCATCTCAATTTCTGTTTTTGTGGGAATGTTATGTAATATCATCGCAAATAGGTAATCGACGATAATTTCATAATTTTTTAATGTACCTATTGGTTGAACCTTAAGGGTAGTCTATACTAATATTATAAAGAGGAAAGATTTTTTTGTTTGTTTGTACCGCTCCGAAACTACTGGACCGATTTAGATAAATTTTAGTAAAAAGATAGTTTGAGACCCTGAGAAAGTCATCAAAATCATCCTTTAAGCGGGTGAATATGGGAATGAAAGTTTGTATGGGGAATCAACCTAGAGACGAATCGGAGTGAAGCGAGTGTGAGTCGCTAGTCCCATATAAACATAAAAAATGTCACCTAAGAATAGTATAGTGATTTTTAAGTAGATTTAAAGTCGACTAACCTTTTTATTAATAACTTTATACTTATTACTAGCAGAATCCGTGGCTTCGCCCGCGACCAAACTACGAAAGACACAAACTTTTTCGAAGTATATAACTTTATTATTTGCAAAAATAAGTTCGTATTTCATGTTATTTCTTAAAGATACAATATGAAAAAAATTGTTCAGTTTTAATTTCCATTGAATTTATATATTGTCATATTAAATTTTTACTATTATGTGTTCATTTATGTAATCACTCTTGATTAGTTAAGTGAACCTAGTTTACGCTAAAAAACCAACCACAAATATACCACGTTGGTGGATGTTCTTTCTGTCTAGTTCTCTGTTCATTAAGTATTAAAGGATGAATTTCGAGAAAAAATAATATTGTTATTATTTTATTTTTTCATTTTAAAGGTAAATACCACTTTTCCAGCATTGATTACAGAGCTTCATACAAACATGTATTTATTTCATTGTATTGCAGAGCATTAATACGAAGTTTCAAGTTATTCTGATCATAAATATCTTTTGCCCATATAAACTTTATTACCCCTTTTTACTCTTTTAAGGGATGAATTTCGAAAAAAAAATCAAATAAATATATTTCTTATTTTTTATCTTAAGGCTAAATACCATTTTCTGTCTTTCACATTAAGAATAATAGAGTTTCATACAACTTTTTATCCCACTTAGGGGATGAATTTTGAAAAATCCTTTCTTATCGGATGTCTACATTATGTAAGGAATACATCCTCTAAATTTCATGTCTCTACGACCAGCGGTTTTAGCTATGCGTTGATCCATCAGTCAATCAGTCAGGACAAAGTATTTTATACATACTCCGTACTCGTATATACATACATATAATAGATTTCAGTTCTAGTTTATATTTAAACTGAAATAAGTGCGCGATTACTTAACTTGAGTAAACTATTATATGATCAACAGCAACAAGCACTATAATTTAAAGCGTACTTTGTAAGGATTAGCTGAAAAGAGCTTAAATTTTATAAGTTCATCGTATTAAGTATTTCGCTTTAAATGTTATGAGCTATTTAACTTTGAAAATATTATTAAACATTTATTTAAATGTATCATGTAATAAAAGACTAGACTAGTATTTAATTAGAGAATGACGAGAATTTATTTAGAAATGTGCTACTATTAATATAATAGTAATAATTATTCAGTCCTTTGCCACACTGCTGAGCAAAAGCCATAAATGAATGGGGGATTAGACCATAAGACAAATACAGGTGTGGAAAAATATTTCATTGCTATACAAAAATCGGTTAAATTCCAAGGATTCCATCCATTCGTTATATTATTTTGTAAAGCATAAGACTTAATTACTACCCTGGACCGCAAAGAAAAATGGTCAGTTAGAAAATCTTCAATATCTTCAAAAGTACCTGAGCTAGCTTTATGAAATAAAGACTAAATTAAAGAATATTTATTGCCACATAAAATAATATATAGAACCTTTTCATTTAATTTAAATAATTGTATAAAAAAGTGAAGATGTAATATAAAGGTCGTTTTTAAATTTAGCATCAAAAAATTCAAATCAATTGTTTCGCGATTGTTTTAGTTTTGCAATAAAAAAGTTATAAATATGGTGTCTCTATAGTGACAATGCTTGAAGATAGGCACAGTTAGCGAAATACAGTGAGAACTGTTGGTGTGACTCGTTCTACAGTTCAGAGTAATCGCAGTCCAGCGTTTCCATGAATCTGAATCCAATCTTCAAAGACTAGGAACAGGCCGAACAAGGTGCATGACGGCGCGGGAGGATCGCTATATGGTGTCAACAATTTTCAAAAATCGCTTTCTTACGGCTGTTGAAGTAAAGAATCATCATTTACGAGCTGGAGAAAACAATCTGAGTACAGATACAGTAAGGTGGCATTTGGTTGAAGCAAATTTAAAGCCATTAAGACCTGCAAATGGCCCAAAACTAGGCAGACATCACAGAAATTCAAGGTTGAATGACTACGTTGGTACATTTTTAGTGGACATGGGCGAGAATGCCGTTTTTATGCAAGACAATGCTCGCCCGCATACAGTTCAGATAGTGTTTGCCTATTTTCAAAAAGTCGGCATCACACACATGGAGTGGCCAGCACGCAGCCCCCACTTAAACCCCATTGAGCATGCATGGGGCGACGTGTACGTCAGTGGGATCCGCCGCCAATAACGCTACGTGAAATGAAAGAAGCTCTAATAGAGGAATTACAAAATATTCCGCTGCATCGCCTCAAAAACCTAGTCTACTAGGCATACTTTCTAAAGTATGTCAAATCGCATAACAGCTGTATTGCGAGCTCGCGGAGGCAACACAAAGTACTAAAATGCGTGAAAACGGCACATCTGTAACCAATTTACATTTACGAAAATACTGAAAAAACAACGCATTTTTATTTATTTTATATTTATTAAGAATAAAAAGCTTGATTTTTTTTATTTTCATTTAAACACATTAAAATATTCTTTAATTAAGTCTTTATTCCATAAAGCTAGTTCAGGTACTTTCAAAGATATTGAAAATTTTCTAACCGACCCTTTTTCTTTGCGGTCCAGTGTATTTACTTCCTGTATAGCGAATGACACCCCCAGCGCAAATCCATTTACAACATTTCAAAGAATATTATAAGCAAAAATATACCACTAAATAAGAAGTAGCTTTTAAAATTATATGAGAACACCCTTGAGGCAAATCCTATTCAATAAATAAGAATCATGATAATTTTTAGTTTTAAGTAAAAACTGATATAGTTTTTGTAATAAGCAGTAATTACAAAAACTATTTCAGTTTTAGTTACATGTTCTAGTCCATATCATAATAACTACAGAACCGATTTCGATGAAATCTATACTATTCGCTAAGTTGAAATAAATGTAAGCAAATAAAAAAAGGATAATCACAATCCAATTACTAATTTCGAAGAATTGCGTGGACAAACATACACGCATATAAACATACATACATATATACATACACCTATAAAAATTTGTATATTTGGAAGACCAAATAGATTCTCATATGCGAATATTTTGCAGTTTCAATAATATAACAAACATCGTAACGAATTGATAGACTCCTTTTTTTGAAGTCGGTTAAAATAGGTTCACAATTAGTATGGCTTAACATACATACTGTAAAAATAACAATCGTATAAATGAATCGAGTACATTCTCCTTTTTGAAATCGGTTATTAAACCTTTACTTCACTTTCGTATTAATGCTACTACTTAGTGTCTAATATTTACGCTTTACTTACTTCTCACTGGAAAAAGGTAAATAGTTAATCCTGTCTTAAGTGCCGATCCGATTTTAACGTAATTTAGCAGGAATTCATTTTAAACGTCGGAAACAGATATTTTTAAATAGGAGATCAAAACAGTTTACTTTTTTCTATATTTAAGTTTACATCTATGTATGTTTGTTTGTTTGTTCGTTTGTTCGTTTGTTCGTTTGTTCGTTTGTTCGTTTGTTCGTTTGTTCGTTTGTTCGTTTGTTCGTTTGGTCGTTTATTCGTTTGTTCGTTCGTTCGTTCGTTCGTTTGTTTGTTTGTTTGTATATGGTAAGTCCGAGAGATTTGCCTATAGTTTTAAAAAACAATCAATTTTAATTATATGTGTGAGGTATTACATAAAATAAGCATAGTTTATTTTAATTCAATATTTAATTATGCCATTCAGATTAAATTTGGAACTATTGTGCAATATATTATAGATTAAAAAATGTTTTTTAAAAATAATAGAAAATAGGCATCTCACCCAGACATGTGGGTTAGTTGCCTATAGATGTCAGGGATAGGACGAGTAATTAGTGCATAATCAGACGTACTTTGCTTAGTGGCGCAAAAATCCTTTTTTTTATGCATTTATACATACTACCTGTAGATGTACAGGTGGTTATGTGGGACTCACCGGCTAGAAAAGCCAGTACTACCCACTAAAACCCAACAAAACCTCCCCCGTCTTAATGGGGCACCCCGACGGCAGGTCTGTCGAAGCAGACTACAACAACCGTGAGGTTGCTCCCACGGTCCACTCTGCCGTCAGAGAAGTACCAAGAGTAACCATATGGATTAGGCCATAATCCACCACGCTGGCCAAGTGCGGGTTGGCGGACTTCATAATGTCTTTCGAAAACTTGCTAGGTTCTCTCAGATATGCAGGTTTCCTCGCGATGTTTTCCTTCACCGTAAGGCAAGTGGTAATCATGTTTGAAATGATTCGCACATGAAAATATCACAAGTGTGAGACCCGGGATCTCACTTCATTCGCTTTCCCAAGCGAGCGCGTTACCCACTGGGCTACCACTGCCTTAATTAGCATCCGGATGAACTGCCGAACGCTAAATGAGCACCCCAACCACGACAAGGTGAACGCAGGTTGGGGGGGAACCAATTAATATACTGGGCATCTAACCCCAAAATATCATTGGGTATCTCTCCCGATCATTAGGGAGAGATGCCTATTGACTCTGAACACTCTGTTGGATTGTTAACACAACAAGATCACCATGTTACATTATGAAACAATTTAATGCTATTTAACTAAAGAATTTAGGGAAAAAAATTACTGCAAACTATCTCAAAGATTATATTCTAACGTAAAAGTTAACTACACTTATCTCATTTTACAAATTAACACCAAAATATTAATTATAAGTAATATGTCTTTGTGTAAAGACTTCCACACTGACATTGACTGTCGACTGGCGTATTATGGTCGCGTTCCGAATCACGCTACATTAATTTAATTTTTAAATTTATTAGGCGTCTCTCCCTTATGGGCATCTCTCCCGGACTTACCCTATATCATCTGCGTATATTAATAACTCAACTAATCTTATAATAATGATACTTTTAATTACACAATTATAGTTTGTACTATATATAGGTGGATGTTTGTTACTCCTTCACGCTGAAACAGTTGAAGGAATTTGGATGAAATTTAGTACACAGCTATACTATGACCTGGATTAACCCATATATAGGTCACTGTAAACTATCAATGCACACGATCGAAGCATGGGTAAGGCACAAGTAGAATCATAATATTTCTAAAATTATTTAATGGATGAAAAACTGTATAAAAAAAATATATTGGGACGTTAAACATAACACCATCTATTTCCATGGTAAGCTACGAGGCTTGTGTTATGGATACATATATATATAACATTGAATACATACGTATTATAAATATAAACACCCAAGACTGGAGTACAAACATTCGTGTTCATCACACAAATGAATACCCCCAGCGGGACTCAAGCCCGCGACCGCTGGCACTGCAAATAGGGTCACCACAAACTGAGCTAAACGTGTCGTCAAAAAAAACGTGTCGTATGTTATCAAAGTATTAATTTCAAGACGCCTGGATTTGTCCTTTAATTAGGTTGGCCTAATGAATACAGGGCGGAGTTCATCCATAGTTGTCTGGGTAATTAACAGCTGAGATAGGAAATATTAATATTTATAAGCGTTGGGGTCGAGAACAAATTTTCGTTATACGTTTTAACAAGCCTGAAGCCCGAGATGGCGATGAATTTACACGTTGATTATAAATAAGCAATAATGAAATTGTATAACAATATTTGTTAAATAGCAAGTAAATTAACAGTATTTTTTTAGAATGATGTAAAGCTAAAAGAGAACATTTTATTGAAAATAATTAAACTCCAATATGAAACATATTAATAATTTTTACACATTTTTAGACTGAATATGTTAAAATTTTCAACGTATATTTTCAATTATTTTATCAAAACTCAAAATTATAAATTGTTGGTGAACTTAAACAAAATTTATTTGTAAAACAAAAACAAATAATTTTATGCTAGAATTTAATTTTCAGTATTCAGGGTTTGGACGCCTCGCGTGTAATAAGGCGATGTTTTTATTACTCGGGGCCCATCTAATAAGCGGACACTGGCTGTTTGCGTACAAACAATCTCATCCCATTTTGTAATTTTACACCTATATCCGTCGGCTCCGCTAACAAAATTACACGACTGAATAAGTAGAAAAAACAAGAAGTTACTTTATTGCACGAAAAATAAATTACGTTAAATGTAATAAAGTTGTTTTACTAAATTATTTTTAAGCATTCACCAAATTTATTTCGCTTTAAATAAATTTTGTTACGATTATGACTAAATTTATTATAAGTGAGACACTTTTCTATTACTTTAATAGAATAAGGGGACGAGACTAGATAGTTACTAGCAAATGTGATTTTTATGCATGCATATAAGATTTATGTATATTTAGGCGACCCTAAAAAAACTTGAGAAGTAGCTAAGAAAATTGAAAATAAAAAGAAACATAAATTCTCCCCGTTGAATTTAAATCGTGTAACAAAATTTCATTATTATAATGTGATAGCGTTTAGACAGACGCTATGAGACAACCTTCTGGGGATGTCACAATTGCGGATTTTGTTGTCCGGATCTTTTACGTGGAACATTTGGAACCTGCTTTACATTTTGTCTCTTGGGAGGACTTTTGTTTACAGAAATTATGCGCTGTCATATTTTTGCCAATACAACAGACTGTTTGTTATTACATATTTATTAATAATAAAATATTATTTGAAAAAATTAACTACATTCATCGTATACTGGAGATATCGATTTTGAATAATAAATAATCTTTACGTATATCCATCCAAAAGTATATTAATCTTGGGAAATAGGTAAAAGCTATATAGAAAATGTGCCAACAGTGGCACATGTAATATATCACAGATCAAACATTGAAGATGATCACAAAAGCGAATCACTAGACCGAAACACGAATGCGTTGACAACCCGCCCGACCAAGAGATTAATCTGCCGTCAATCAAGCAAACAATCATTATTTTATATGAGATATTCGATATTTATAACACTATCCTTACTAATTTTATAAATGCAAAAAATAGTGTTCTTTATGCTTTTTACAAAACAAGATCAAAAATTAGAGAGAAGATGAAAAAAAAATTAGAATGAAAACTAGAAAAGCAAGTAAAATCAATACGTAATATTATTACTCGTACTTATATTATATTGTATTAAACAAATTAATTTTTATTCATTATGAATGATTAAAATGCAAATTTCTCCTTTCAAGCGAACAAGATTTAAGAAATTACTAGGCACGTATAATTAAATGCGACATTAACATCGAGATCTGAGCATTATAACTGCATTATCTGCTTAATATTCATGAGTAAGTAACTTCTCTCAAGTGAAACTAGTGACGAATTCAACGACTTATCCGCCGTACCGAGTTCGCATGAATATGTAGACACATGACACGATCTCCGAGGAAGATAAGCCTTCATACATGCAGTACTTGGTGAAGATTGGCAAAATTTAATAATTTTTCACAAAATCTTTGATTTCTAGTTTAAACTTGAATTCAGGTGCATAAATATATTAAACGAATATTTTATCAAAATACTTTCTTCTTACAAACCTACTTCTACATCTAAACTGAAAGTGGAAAAATAAAAACTTAAGAAAAAATAAAAACAGACTTCCAGACATTAAAAAGTGAAAAATAACTAAACAGGGGTTATCATTTAGTAAAGATACCTAATATATTTTGAACTCCTACCTGCCTAAGAAATTTCTGGATGTTAGTGAAAAATTAATTAAAATCTCATATTAAATAACTGCTAACGAGTCGTCTCGTCTTCATCCATGATATTAATATACAAGCAATTTTATGTTCTAAACTGGCAACACTTAGATTCTTTATACATTCATTTTTATATTTCTAAGAACAAAATGTGCTCAGAATGTAACTTTCATTCTTTTTCAGATTTTTGAGTATTAAATATATAAATGGTAAAACCGTTGAAATCCCTAAACAAAACTTTTAGAACAAATATAAGTACGTATGTATAATTAACAAAAAAGTACCAAATCTATTCAGTTTTTGCACGATTAGGAAATATTTTATACTCTAACAGATAAAATATAAATAAACGTGCTCCCTATATACCTTCAATTTTATATTCTTAACCTAAGTCTTATTTTTAAATAGATGTAGAAAATAAAATTCGTATGTTTTGAACGAACGCTTTATGATAAATGAAATCTATTAATAATATTGCGGCGAAGTGCTCCCACTGGCCTGCAATGAATTTTATTTTGTAGTACAATATTACTGTACTTGTCACGATTAAAAGAAACTGTAGGGAATACGATAAAAAGAAATAAATTTTGATTCTGTATTGAAACGATTTTATTAATTTAATTTTTAACTATTTAGGATATTTAAAAATTTTACTTACCAAGTAGTATTTGGAGTACCAAACATGTCATGTGCAAAATATACATACATTATATTCGATTGTTTTAAATAAAATGTAATAAAACAAAATAACTAAGACAAAATATTCAGCATTAAAGCGGCATTTATTGCCTACAAAATTTAGATTAATGTTAACCTATGGAGCGGCATCAGTTAAATAAAAATCAATATCAAAATCGGCTTCAAGCTTCTTCACAATCCATTTGCTCTAAGAACTTAGGGCCTTCTGTTGGAGATCTTTGCGGTTCTTATTTCAAGATGTTTAAGGATCATACTTGAGAATCTAAGTTGTGCCTCTAAGGCCCCGTTTCCGTCCCTCTGTGAAATATCCGAGATAAGAGAGACGTTTTGGCGCCATTCATGTTTATAGCAGGCCAAATGGCCCTAGAATACGGCTCACTTATTATAAACAAGTACCAACACTTGCACGATATATTCAAAAGGGCGGAGACATTGAAAAACGCCATTCATATTCACATGAATGCATACGTTTGAACTTCCATGTAATGTGAGAACTTAAGTAATAAAAACTTTTCTCCCAAACTACTCAAAGAGAATAAAATAGTCGGAGTGTATAGAACAGTACATGAAGCTAAACAAAAGCGTGAATGTCAGAAAGAAAATAATTACGAGTATATTAAGAATTTAATCATTATTACATATTTTCAATTTTTAACCCTAGTAATATTATAAATGCGAAAGTTTGTGAGGATGTATGGTGTCTGGTTGTATAGATGTATGGATGTTATTATTCTTTCACACAAAAACTACTAAATAGATTTTAATGAAACTTTACAATAATATAGTTCATACATCAGAATAATACATAGGCTACTTTTTATCACGGAAAATGTACGATTCCGGATAAATATTTTATAATTATATTATTTATTGCACTAAACAATTAATACAAAAATAAAATACTTAGATAGTGACGTGGACAAAGGTGGACTTATCTCTAAAATAGTTTTTGTCCAGTCAACCCACATATGTCAGAAATAGCCCAAAATAGGTTTTTCAAAATTTTTGTGATGATGTTTTAATTTTTTATTTACAATTTATGTCTATATAAGTCTTTTTGTTGTTACTCGGCAGAAACTGTGGTGTGGTGTGCAGGATTGGTATTATAAAGCAAATAATGATAATATCTTTTCAGGCTGCCGTCACTATTTTCTGCACTCTCCGTCTATCATTTTTTTTAGTTTGAGCCAAACTATTTAAACTGAGCACAATATCATTAATGCTTATTCGAGAAACTTATAAAGTTATTATAGTGATAAAACTTTTTTTTCAAACCCAAAAATAAAATAAAAATACTATTTTTATGTTATTAAAAAAACTATTTAAATTCGCAAAAAAAAAAATACTTATGAAAAAACTTCAAACAAATTTCGACTACGATGGTTAATTTCTCGCAGATTATACATTCTGCAGGGGATATTATTGACATTATATTTTACGTTTCTACTGCCTTGGTGGTGTAGTTGCTAGCATGTACGGCTCCACATCTGGAGGTCCTAGGTTTGAATCTTTGAAGAATTGTGTTTTTGTGTTTAGTAAGCCTCGGTAACAGCCCTGAATTGAGAAGTTGTCGGTGCCCCGTGTCTGTCGTGCGCCTAAAACTCTCACTGATCGTGTAGAGTATTCGTCCCGCCGGAATATGAGAGTGACAGTATGAGAATAAAGAACGTACTTATGCAATATAATATCTCCTGCAAAGATGGCTAATCTTAATGAGGTTGTCCGCCGTGGTCGAAATCGGTCGGGAGGACATTATTTTAAATTTTAATGCATGTAAGATATATTAACTCAATTGTACTCTGCATTAGGATGGCAATCCGAAACTATAGTATAAAGATTAGGTACAGGACTGCTTTTAGTCTCTTCAAGATGTGTGTGTGTTATACCGCTCCAACTTCTAAACTCGACTTTATTGACAATATCTCTAACAGAAAAGCTAAATAAATATGATTGATTTGTACCCGAGACATGATTACAGGCTAAGGCTTTATGACCGTACCTATATTAGTGATTAGGCTAAGGCAATTATTTTGAAATACCTAGTAACAACGTATCAGTAAATTAAATTAGAGGTCCAATATCTTCGGAATTTGTTTTTTTTTGATTGTTATTCTATCGACAACTTCTTTTAGCTAAATAAGTCTTTACATGAAATGTAAAAGTAACTTTATACATTTTTAATCTTGCAAAAGCCAGGGCTTTAGCGTTCAATAACTTCAAAAGGGAATGTTTCATTTTCTCTTTACACTTTTGCGGTCAGCTACGTAGGTAGCATAAGGCATAAAATCTAGACATTCCTTTGTGCTAGTGTAAACTGATACATATGGTTCGCAGTGAAAATGTCCAAAACAAAAACGGGCGAAAAAGCTTTGGTTTAGGCCATTCTAGAGAGCACTTACTAAAGTTTTTGTATTATCAAACTGGTAATATTCATTTTTTGTTTTATTGCTCGAAAGCTCCCGAGATTTATGACCTGCCACTTCGCATTAATTTCGCATTTATTACAGATCCCAGTCGTGACATTTTTTGGCGCGAATTAAGTGAGATTCACTGATAAATTTTGATTTGTTTGGACGAACCGCTGTACAATTATAAAATGTTAATAGTTATGAACTTAACAAGAGGAATGTAAAAATTTAATAAACGAGACAGATATTTTCGTTACTCCACTTAATTAAAAGTACACAATAATATTTAATGTTATGTCAAACATTTTATTACTAAAATAGAAATTTCTTTAATATACTCGTATTATGTTAATTTTTCATAGAATTTAATTTTGATTAGATATGAATAACTATTAATAAACCAACACCTACATATTACCACAGTAATATCATATTGGCTATTGACTAAACGAGTTGCACTCCAATTCGATTCACATAAAGGCTATTTATATCCTACGTAGCTTCGCAGTATGAAGCATATTATAATACATTAAACTACTATCGCCATATTTGCAATGCGATCAGAGCTGCGGGCATAAATTAGTTTTTATATAAATTAAGCAAGTTTGCTTACTTGCTTAATTTACTTTTAAATCCTCAATTGTTCTTTCGTCATAAATTCTAATTCTAATTTTAATTTAAAAACATTTTTGTTTATATCATTAAGTAGACACTTTCATGCTAGGTTTGCAAATATAAAATTATATACAGTAATTGGTAATATTACCTATGTATGCACTGTACCGTTACGGTGTTGGATTACTTTAAGGGGAGCCACTGTGATAATAATAATTTATATAATATTCAAATTTTATTTTTATTAATTTTGAACAAAGACGGGGGTTACTTTGAAGTATAAGCAAAGAGTCCCTAGGTACTTTAATGTTAAAAAAGAATAGACTATATACATATGTACATATATAGATATAGAGAAGTAGGTAAATACTTCAAAAATTAAAAAAAATATATTAATGTCCCTTAATTAAGAAATGGTTGATTTCCCCTACAAACTTCCACCTCCCTTTTCACCCCTTTAAGGAATGATTTTTGAGATAAAAACTATCCTATGTCCTTCCCAGGGTCTCAAACTATCTCTCTACCAAACTTCATCTAAACCAGTTCAGCCGTTTAGTCGTGAAAAGGTAACAAACAAACATACAAACATATAGAGTTACTTTCACATTTGTAATATTAATATGTATTAGTATGGAATATTGAGAGATGAGAAAATTTACCATCTCAATTTACTTGATTAAACAAAAACACCGTTAAGTTTTGTTTTAATCGGTGTGAAAGGAGTTCGGTAAATATTTCTGCAATAATTTCTAACAAATATTAAATATCATTGAACTCATTTATTAAAGATAGAAATCATGTAAAATCAGATTGAAACTAAGTAAACCACATTCTGTACACAATAATGAAGATTAATTGTTCAGGACAAAACGATGTGCACATATTGCTTTACGAATGGTACGTCTAATGAAATCATAATTAATAAGAGCAAAATAACCGGAATAAATAGAATAGATAGGAATTTATATTTACAGCATAATTGTATTTATAAATTTTAGTTTTTATATTGGTATTGCGAATGCCTACGAGCGTCTTCTTTTTATTAAATGTATAGATAATATTTAATTTATAACGACAAACAATGACCATAGTTAGTTTTTATCTATATAATCAATGAAAACATGACAATCTAATGTTTTAATTCAAATTGTAAGCTTTTCTTTAAAAATAGGCTCATTAAAATCATTCCAGACATTTTTTTAAGTGATTCGTGATTCAACAGATGGTCTCTAAAAGCTTCTAGATGCTCTTAAAAAAATAGTTAGTGCGTTATGTACTTCTCATGGTTGTAGAATAAATAGAAATTACGCACGCAAAATGGGGAATAGCTCATATTAGAAGTAAGGCAGGTGATTTAAACTAAAGTATTATATAATTTCATATTCTCACACTACGATAATTGCAATTAAAAGCTTTATTAGATATCTCTAATTAAGATTAACGTTCCTGTATTTTAAATACAATTAATTATTTGTTCGTTGAGCGAATTCATTATAAAATATAATAATTGGGAAAACTCTATCTTTTTACTGCGATATTTATAAGGATTGAGGAAAGTCTTTAATTTTATTTATTTTATAAAGGAAATGATCGCTCCGATATTATTAAAACAATATTATTAAATGAAATATTTGTGTAATTCCTAGAAAGTTATTAATACTGTTAAACTAACGGTTACACGTGGCATTATCGTATAATATCTATACATATTATAAAACTAGCATTTCCCGCGGCTCCGCCCGCGTTCAGATGATCAAAAACCAAATTCTTAGGTTTTACACATTAGTATACTCTTACATTATACATTACTTTCATTGCGCACCGCATGATTGGTAAATAATGGCAGAGATTGACAATGTCACAAAGGTTCCTCCGTTAAATTGAACTTTTTGTTTTAGCAATAACATTTATGTATGTCTATACTTCTGTTTTGTTTGTTTTTTTAGTTTTTCACGATAAACTCTCAAACTACGGAATTAATTTTAATCATTTTTTACTAATAGACAGCTATAGATTAATTTAATATATAGCTGATTATTTAAATTACATAATGATAACTTTTCTTAATTAGCGCTAGTTAGTAATATTTTCCAAAACGATTTTCAAAAGAAAGTGTAATAAGTAAATAATTCTAAGCGAATACATTTTTTTATTTCATATGGCTCTGCTAATATGATTAAAGTCGTAAGCATTTTATTGTGTCCTTTAAGCCTTTACCTTCCAAGAAAAGGTGTCAAGAAAAAGTGAAAAATTTGAGATATAACAGTTCCTAAAATACTTTTTCATAGTTTTTGAGATATGAAATATTTTTAGTTACCCGCTTTGGCAGTTTAACAGCCATAAACTTGTTTTCCATAAAATATTATAAAATAATATAAATTGAACTTATTTTTACGGTGCAAAAATGAGTGGGTATTGTGGAAACGTAAATATTATTTGTATTTATTTTAGTGTTAACCATACAAAACACGGAAGTAAGAAAAACAAAATAGCATTTTGCTATACGAAACCTAAAATGCGCGAGTTGGATTTTCATTTGCCCAATTTTTACATTAAAATATTAAAAAACATTAACATTATTTACTAAACAATAAAAATTTACAAATATTCTCATTTGAAAATTGTTTCGGCCAACAAAATATTACTAATATGTTACTAATTTATAAAGCCAAAAAGTTTGTTTTATTAAAAATTTAAGCACGGGCGGGGCCGCGGGTAATTTAGTAGTAATTATAATAAAGGTTATATCTGTACATTTTTTTTTTTTTGGATAAAACTACGTATTTTAAAAACACATGGCGACGTCTATTGTCAAATAGCTAAATAACACATAAATAAATTTTCATTAAAATAACTATTTTAATGAATAAAATAGCGCTGTTAATATTTCTTTTAAGATAAGTTTTTTTTTAATAGTTTTAACATAATATATAAGTAAGTTACCTTGCTATAATATTAATAGTATCAGCGTGCTTTTACTTTAACCAGTTTTTGTATTTTTTCTCAGAAATGAGATATTTTCCTGCGGTAAAAAGAATCCTGTGTGTTGACTCGGATAACCTGCTATTACCATACCAAATTTCATAACAATCCCTCTAGTGGTTTGTCACATACAGACAGACAGAAAAAATTCTAAAAACTATAGATTCGGGCTCTATATCGCTAATAATGAATATTTCAATAAGATTTTCCGAAAAAATATTGAGTTTACAGGTTCGGCTTAGTTACAATTTTATTGTATGTATAGTTACTAATTTATGAAGCGAAAAAGTTTGCTTTACTGATAATTTAAACACGGGCAGAGCCGCGGGTGATTTAGTAGTAATTCTAATAAAATCGAAAAAAGGTCATATCTGTACATTAATTTTTTTGGAATTAAAACTATGTATTTTAAAAACACATGGCGACATCTATTGTCGAATATCTAAATAACACATAAATAAATATTAATTAAAATAACTATTTTAATGGATAAAATAGCGCTTTTGATAATTTGATTTTCAAGATAAGCTATTTTTATAGTTTTTACCATATTTTGTAAGTTACCTTGCTAAACTGTTTACAAATAGTATCGTCGTGGTTTTGTTCCTACCAGTTTTTGTATTTTTTTTCAGAAATGAGATATTTTCTCGCGGTAAAAAGTATCCTATATGTTGACCCGGATAACCAGCTATCATCATACCAAATTTCATCAAAATCCCTCCAGTGGTTTTTCTGTGATGCGGTAACAGACAGACAGACAGACAGACAGACAGACAGACAGACAGACAGACAGACAAAAATTCTAAAAACTATAGATTCGGCCTCTGCATCGATAATAATGTCTATTTTAATAAGATTTTCCAAAAAATATTTAATGTACAGATTCGGCTTAGTTAGAATTTTATAATATGTATAGATTGTAACTAAGCCAAATCTGTACATTAAATATTTTTTGGAAAATCTTATTGAAATAGATATTATTATCGATACAGAGGCCGAATCTACAGGTTTTACAATTTTTGTCTGTCTGTCTGTCTGTCTGTCTGTCTGTCTGTCTGTTACTGCATCACGGGAAACCATTGGACAGATTTTGATGAAATTTGGTATTATGATAGCTGGTTATCCGGGTCAACATATAGGGTACTTCTTACTGCGGGAAAATATCTCATGCCTGAGCGCAACGTTAAAACTTAACTAGGGACGAACCCGAGCGGAGCGACGCGAGGGTGAGTTTCTAGTAATTGTATATTTTCTTGTAATATAACTTTTTTTTTAAATTCTATCAAGTTTATAAAATATAAGGTTTTTATGTTTATCTTAAAAAATATTAATACAAAGCTAGTATTTTAAAATTACAGAAAGAAAAAATCATACAGGCTTATTTAATAAATTGTTGATTTAATTGTCTATATTTTATATTTTTTAAAGTACTAAATATAATATTTTTATTCTTGTTTTATTTCCTGTATTTAATAATAAACTATTTCAAATTGAAAATACATTTGCAAATAAAAAAAAAGAATTATTATATTCTAAATATAAAATTAAAAAAATATATATTTAAGGAACTATCACAGACATAATATTTTTTTATGGTAACCGTTTATTTACATAAAAGAAATATAATACAATACGTGAAATATATATATAACAAATAGTATTTGGAATAATGAGGTTTGCTGTGTCAAAGATCTCAGATTCAATGTCTACGGCACAGGCTAAAAGTCTATAATAACGACGTGGATGTTTTAGGATTCCTAGACAAAAACTAAATAACCTTTAAATTTTGAGTTTGTTTTGTTGAAGTTACGTTGAATAGTTTTTGAGATATGTGACTTTATCGATTTCGTTTCTGATAAAAATTATTTAAAATACAAACTTATACTATTAATAAAATGAATATTGTAGAATGTATGTACATGTTGCATGCTACCGTAACCTCGGTGTGCGAGTCATACTCGCATTTGCCCAATTAAAAATAAAAATTAAAAAAACAAATATCATGTCAAACAAAAGCAACGGGTAAAATCCAATACTTATATTATAAATGCGAATGTTTGTCTTTTATTTCTTTAGTATTTCCTTCTTTCAGGCAAGAATGAATAGGTATCTTCTAGGTAAACGCTCTCCAACCTAGATCTCATCAGTGCTTCGCAGCGTTGATTGTCATCAAGCGCAAGCCTATCTAGTAATAAAAAAAGCAATAAAACAACGGATTGACATATTTTTTTGCATTGAAATAGTTTATGGGACATAGATTTCTTTATTTCTTGCCACTTCTTTAAGTGGTTAAAGTTGGTTGGTTAGTTGGTTGCTTAGTTGGTTTTCAGGTTAAGTGGTTTTCGCAGAATATTATTATACAATAGTGCAAAAAGTTTTAAATCTATAGTAAAATAGTCTACTTAGGGACTGAATAACTCCATAGTGAATAAGATAACTATACATAAAAGAAAAAGTATGTAAAATACATATTGACCTATTTAATTTTGTTTGTTGACTTATCAGTTTCTGTCTTAACAATAATATTTTAACATCAAATGAAAAATATCTGAGGTACGTTGAAGTTAATTACGCAGCAGTAAGTAATCTATAGGCACTAATATTATAAAGATGTAAAGTTTGTGAGTTTGTGATGTTGTAGGAGGTAATCTCTGGATCTACTGAACCGATTTATATGATATTTGGTAAGACGATAGTTTAAGACCCTGGGAAGGACATAGGATACTTTTTATCCCGGAAATCATCCCTCAAGGGGGTGAAAATGGGGATGAAAGTTTGTATGGGGAATTAATCTAGGGAGGAACGAATTGATTGTAAATAAAATCACTTCATAAGTATACTCGTAATCTGTTCATCAAAAAAGTAATCAAGAAAATCGATTGAGAAATTGTAGAAGATGTCGAGTAACGTACATTGTACCTACACTCAAAAAAGGCATAGTCTATAACAACTATAGCTATATGTATGTAATGACCTATAGTCTAAAGTCTTAATCTCTCCCGTGACCAAAATTGCTGTAAAGCATTCGAAACGTCAGGAATCAAAAATCAAACATATAGATAGTTTTATTAAAAAGGCATACACTCGTATTGTACCTTTTACTTCTACAAATCAATTAAAAAAACTGATGATATCTTTTCAGCCAGGCACAGTATTCATCTCAAGATTAGTGAGAAGTAAACAGCTGGCTAAGTAATTATCCACATCTGCCTACAATCAGTTTTGAACCGTGGATGCGAGTTGGCCCATAAAGCGAGTCCATTTGGAAGGGTAGAACAAATTGCTGAACTTTCAATTAAAGAGTTGTTACTCGAATCGCTCCCGGTTCTTCCAAGAAATTATATCTTATTTTAAAGAGAACTGGATAGTTGCTTGTTTTTATCTACTTAGCAGTTTAATTCTCAAAGAGAAATGTTACTAACTTATTTCAATAGTTGTGTTTTTTTACTTATATGTTATTGGGTATTTCAAATATAAATGTTAGTTATTTAGTTATAGAATAATAGGCTTATTCTATAACAGAATAAATAATATAGTAACTATTATAACATTATACAAAATTGCGTATAATGTAGGTAATCTAATAAGATAGGAATATTGAAATATTTTAAGAGATAATATGTGATTATCATTATCTATATTATTAAAGTTTTTTTTTATTTTGGTTTAATTTTTAAAATTTCAATTTAAAAATGTTTTTGTTGATATTTTAAAAATGACCAAAATAATAAAGTATGTATTTGATACCATAGATGACACAATAATATATTAGTATACTTATACGAGTATACTGCACTAATGTTACAAAACTGAAGACGATTGGTTTATTTTTATTTTTTTAACTTCAACGCGGCTTTAATCTTTGGGATTACCAGTTCGATTTTAATTTAAAAAAAGAACATTTTCATTTTATATTCTAGTACTCTTTGCTCGCATTGTTAGCGGAGTAAGTCCTCATGATTCAAACTTTGTCCAACTTCATTGAAATCTTTTATTTGATCGTGAAAAAGTAATAAACAGATAGATGTAATTTCATATTTATAATATTAATATGGATTTATTGAGGTTTTCTAAGCAATTACGTAATATAATAAAGTTATAAAAATAGATTTATTTGTATATTTTTATAAACAGTTCGTAACATTTGTGTTCAAACTAACAGTTGCATAACTGGCGACTGAATACGTGAATACGAATAGGGACGAAAATTCTAGTTACGATCATGTAAGAAATGTGAGCCTGTTTGCTCCTAATGTTTACGTATTCATGTTATAAAAGGTGTGTATACGTGTAGGATATCAAAAGTTTATGTTATAATAACAATTGCATTTTAACACGCAGCATGCATTATAATTTATTATACTATATTATACTAGTAAAAAATAACCAAAGCAACACATTTAGTATACTACGCAACAAGCTTAATAATAAGTACCTATCGATTATAATAATAATTATTATTATTAAAGTATAAAGTCTTTTAAATAAAATAAAATTATTAATAGTTACCCTTAGTTTCTTGTAATTAGTTTCAAATTACAAAAATAATGCCATTCATACCCCTATTATCGCACACCGAATAGTCCGTAGTGTGAAACATTTTTTTGTGTTTTGTCTTAACATCTACGATATTAATTTTATTAACAGCATAAATAAATTTGTATTTCATAATATTACTATGAGAAACAAACTTAATTTTGCAACTTGTGTTAGACGGAAAATATCCCATATCTCAAAAACTACTTAACTTACTTAATTTGAGTCTTTCAAAATAATTTTCAGCATTTTAGCTGTTACAGTCTTCGAGTAAATTAGCTGTGACATACGGGCATACGAACAAGACCAAATTATAAAAACAAAAAGCAAAAAGCTTCAGCAATCAAAAAGCATCTGTTTTAAATATAAATGGACTTTTCAACCGACTTCTTTTAAAAGGAAGTTTTTTTTTTGTTTGTTACCTCAGAACTCCGTCATTTATTAACC
Source organism: Fabriciana adippe (assembly GCA_905404265.1). Taxonomy (NCBI): domain Eukaryota; kingdom Metazoa; phylum Arthropoda; class Insecta; order Lepidoptera; family Nymphalidae; genus Fabriciana; species Fabriciana adippe. The sequence goes on from FR989985.1 coordinate 10,988,145, forward strand.
GATTTGAACCATTTATGTTTTCTTTGAAAGTAATTCTTATTCTACTTCCAATTTGATCCCATTTAAATTAAAAAAATAATACCACCTGTAAGAGTGGAGAAATAGCTAATGAGGAATTTAACCTACTTCTAATTGTCATATTGACTTGAAACTTTGCAAGTATTTCTATTTCCGTTGATAGTGCAATGGTTCGGTATCGTTGACCTGGTTTGGTGGTAAGGCCAGAAGGTGGATAGGTAGAACTCGTCAATGGCTAATAGTAGATACTTTGAGTTTGGCCTTATTTTATTTTAATTGACAAGCCCAATAAGTTAGAATTGGATTTTAGAGCCAGATATTTTTGTGTTACTGATAAAAACGAATTTTAATTTGTCAGTCTTCATATAAAAATTGGCATCAAACTAACTAAAACGGCTTAAGCGAATATTTTATTAAAATACTTTCTTCTTAATTTGCTACGGTGCCAGCCGATACACAAAGTACATTGACTTTGAAAATATCTGATTAGGTATCAATATATAGAAAAAGAAAACTACCAATCACTTATTTTTTACTTTTAGTGTTTTTTATTTTTTTTAAATCGGTTTTTATTTTTTTATTAAAGGGTTTTTTTCATATAATCATTATTTACAAAATCTTTGCCATAATAATAAAATAATGAAGATGTTAATAATTGTGTTGTTTTATTCACCTCCCTGAAACGAACTCTATGAGTACTTAAATTGTTTAAATTTTAAATACATTTCCTTTTCAGAAGGGGTTGTAAGGTGCGCTAACAGCTCGATGCGCGCCCCGCGCCGCACAGGAGCATGCTCGTACACTTGTTGGTACTTAGCACTGCGCTCGCGGCGGCTACTAGCGGCAAACACGGTATTTACATTATTTTTTTTACTAAATAGTTCATACAAGTACAATACTAAAAAGGAATGAAATTCAAGGAGCAATCATAAACTCATTCAAGTTTTACTTATTTATTTGTTACTTCCAAGTAATTTAAATGTGGAAATAAAGTTTTAATCATCGGAATTCTTTATAAATGTGAAAGTGTGTATTCGTGTGTTTGTGTGTATCTTTGTTACTCGTTCAAGCTAAAACGGCTGCATAGATTTTGATGAATTTAAGTAAACAGGTAGACCTTGAACAGCACATATATTACTGAGGCATCTAGGGATGAGCTGAGCGAAGCGATGGCAACTCGCTTGCCTTTCATATCCTTTAAATGCTGTCGTGGATCGATTTCGGCCCGAAATAAACGATTAGTATCCAATAGTTTTATATAATATATTTTTAAACTTTTACCTAATTTTATAACTTAAGAACATTTTTATTATTAAAATAGAACACTTAGGTCTAAAAACATATTGAAAGTGGAGATACAAAGGTGCAGTAGTCGGAAAGCAAATAAAAATTGTGTAGGTAACTTAACGCGTCTTTAGGAGCCTCCTTAGATCTCTAACATATATCGTATCATAGCCTATGTATCCCACATAACATACTCTACGTGATAGTCAAGGTCTATCTGTATACTACATTTCATCTAAATCGGTCTAACTATTTTATAGTAATAAAGTAAAAAACATACACGGACACACTTATAAACCTTCGCATTTACAATTATAGTAATCTGATTAGAATAATAAAGGCTTTTTACATCTAAACTTCAATGAATGTAATACGGCTATCAAAAATAGAAAATAGTATTTCCGGGGAAGGAATATAAAATACTTAGCCTCGGCTAATTACGTATACAGTGTGAATTTTTAAAGTGGACGTAGCTGGCAAAATGCGAAACTATAAAGTACCCATTGTAGCTATGTAAACGAATTTGGTAAAAAGAATACTGTATTAGTAGTTTTAAAAAAGTACCTAATAATTTTCTATTCAGGCATATTTTTAGAAAATAACTAGCTATTTAATTATCAAATTTTGGGAAGTTCAGGCGATGATTGCTAATAGTTAGTGAACTTAATCTATCTATATAAATAAAAATGAACATTGCTAAGCGCAAAACTCGAGAACGGCTCGTACAATTCAGCAATTTTTTTTCGTATGTTCCTTAAGGTACACGGAAAGTTTTAATAAAGAGAAAAAATATAAAATAACCTGCCTACTTTTCTATACCTATGTATGTAGGTACATTGTACTTACCTTTAAAACGTATGTACCGCGTACGGTAGTTTAAGAAATATAAATCCATAAAATATTCCAAAAAACTAAAATGAAAACTGAAAATTTCACGCAACTATATGCTAAAAATGTAATTTTATTTTACGTGGGAAGTGAAAGTGTTATTTGATATATGAAAATATCTACAATCTTGCTATGCTTAATTATATTATATGCATAGCATTAATATATATGTGCTTATCAATAATGCTGATCAGCCATGTTAATTGCACTAAGCCTATAATTAAAACAAACAAATACTTATTACGTAGTGTAAATAATGTTATATTGTCCTGATTGTTTCTAGTAAGTACATATGTCACTAACTTGTCATCTTATCCAATGATCAACTTTATTTTTTGGTAATTTATATTTGGCTCGGATTCGCTTCTAGACAAACAAAAACAAATCTATCCCACCGTACTTTTTTCCGGAATAAAACGTAGCCTATTTATTTTATTATTCTGATGTATGAACTATATCATTGTAAAGTTTCATTAAAATCCAATCAGTAGTTTTTGTGTACTAAACTGTATAAGTTACTATAGTTTTTTAACTACGAGTATCCCACGGAAACTCTTTAATTTTCAGGGATAAAAGTATCTAAAATGTTGACCGGGGATATAAGATACCACCATACAAAATTTCATTTAAATCGGTCCAATAGTTTCGGAGATTAGCCCGTACAAACAGACAAACAGACAGAGAAACAAAAATTAAAAAAAAACTGGATTTTTCTATGTACAGACATTCGACCTCTACAGTTTTATTATATGTAAAGATTTTAAATCTTGTAAGATTCTGACTAAGCTAATTTCTGTTTAATCCTATGAAATCCGCTAAAGGATAATGCTACCTTTTCTATGGACTTGTATAATTTTATTTTCTTTCGTCAGTTATAAAACTTAGACCATAATTAGAGTACCTACTATAATATAAGAAATCTATTTAAGAAGTAACCGATTTACTAAAGAGTTACGATAGTGATAAATTCCACTTGCTATTTATTTTTAATACTAAATACTATCATTTAACCATTATGTATGCCATTCCATAAATAAAAAGTTTTTATTTATTATAGAATAAAATATTTGGTGATTTTTTTTTAACTATCTACTGTTCGGAAGATGTAATAGTACTAAACTTGTGAGTTATTGGTAAGATATCAGATAATTGTCTTCCTCGTGCCGTATAACATATGAATAACATTATTATCTTGGTATATTCTAAGCACATGTTACTAAAGCCATTTTCCAAGCGACAAACTATATCTATACTGTCAATCAGTTATTATCTGCAGTCAATGCTAATAGCATAAAGCTTTATCTACAATGATCTTATCCCACGTAATGTTCCAAAGATTAGGTACTTACTCCTTAAAGATATGACATAGTTTATACATATAATAAAATTATAACTACGCCGAATCTGTACATTAAATATTTTTTTGGGATATCTTATTGAAATAGACATTATTATCGATACAGATGCCGAGTCTATAGTTTTTAGAGTTTCTGTCTGCCTGTTTGTCTGTGACTGCATCACGAAAAAACCACTAAGCAGATTTTGATGAAATTTGTTATGATGATAGCTGGTTATGTGGGCTAACATATAGAATACTTTTTACTGCGGGAAAATATCTCATCTCTGAGCTAAACGTTAAAATATAACTAGGGATGAACCCGAGCGGAGTGAGAGGAGTTGCTAGTATTTAAATAACACAACTACTTAAAGGTTCTTTTGATACTTATAATTTAATTTACTAAAGATTCTATTTTTATGCATGCTTTTCTAATTTTCACTGATAGTATTAACAAGATCCGTAGATATAAACGTTATTTTGCTTTAATTAAATTGCTCTTTCCCAGACTGCCTTAGATTCCCCCGAGAAAATCTCGGCCTCCCTTGTCTAGCGTTACTGACTCTAATATCATTAATAAGCAAAAATCATATTTAATATTTCGTGCTATAAAAATCTTTAGATAAGCTAACTTTTTGCTATAAAAGTAACATTCAAACATTTATTGCACGCCCATAATAAAGTTGGATATTTTATCCTAAATATCTTTAGCAGGCAGCTCGCTGTTCACGAATAATAATAATATTAGTCTTGATAAGTTAAAATTTTTCACGTTAAATTTGCATAAACCTCACGAAGCCCTGTACACTTATTTTACTTATCTTTTTTCTTTGGTTCACCTCTCAGGCATTCCCTTTCTCATTGCACAGAAACTCGTTTCTTGGTTCGTAAATTAATTTTATGGGTTACTCAAGCTTACTTTACAGACAACGTTGTTAATTGCCTTTACTAATGTAGACGTAACTTCTTTGATAAAAAATATTAATAAAATACTAAAGAAAAAAAATACTTACTGGATAATATCTCGGAAAACTTACGTTATTTTATACCTACTGTGCTAGTACAGATCAAGTTTTTCAAGATAAAACACTTGTAAATATAATATCTTATTTCACTTTAATTTCATTTTTTATATTTGTAACATAATTATATCAAATACACAAAATTGATTATATTTTTATATACTTCAAAAGGAAATGGTAAACAAAAATCAACTTAAGGTCCATTGTGACATCAATACAGCCGCATTACCTTGTTTAGTTCATAGACGTTAAATTTTCGTTTGACCGATTTCGACTGAGGTAGCCAATCCCACTGAGACTAGTCACCTTCGTAGGAGATATTATAGTGCAAGAATGGGTACGCATAAATGTACTCTCTATTCCGTTAATTCAAAGAAGTCCAGTGGGATGACAATTATGAACGGTCTGTAAAAGTTCAGGCACAGAATTGACAGCTTCTCGTGCTTTCCGAGCCATGATGATATATCATATAACACTCCCACGATCTTGACTCTAACTAAAATTCAAATAGCCGTAATACTTAGCTCGACCAAGGACTCGAACCCAGGGCTTGAATCTGCAACTGCACGTCCTAGAAACTAACAAGAAAGTTACGTCTATAAAACTGAGTATTTTCGTATGTTAGTTAGAATATATAAAATTCACTATGAATTTTTTAACGTTTACACCAAAATATATATAAACATAAAGAACACAAATTTATTCAATGTTTACCAAAAGAATAAAGACCAAATTTAGATTGTGTGTACAAAAATTCACGAAAAAAATACTAACGCTCGTTTTGTCAACTTACAACTGAATCCCTGGAGGTTTATGTCTTTTCGGATCAGGCGGTCTAATGGATAAAGCGTGAGGAAACTCCTTTTCTTTATAAATATTTATTTTATGAAATAACTCGTGAGCTCAAGTATGTTATATACTGGTTGGTGGCAGGTGATAACTACTAAATAACAAATGTATTTATTTGTTTTTGTTTCTATGAAAAAAAACCTTGATATCTTTATCATAACCAAAACGAAATTATTGTTAAAGTTTTTTGGAACTGCTTATACAAACAATGTTTCTTTGCGCTGATTATTAGTAGTTTTTAAAAAAAAAACAACGCTTATAGACATGATGACGTTAACAGGTACATATATTTTGTTTTGTATACGAAACATTATCTATCTTTATAAATTATCTGTTATATAAAAATATATAGGTATATATATATTTTATATGATCATTTTTTAATTTAAATGATCGTATAACTTTTAAATAACATAATATCCATTATCGGCATTTCGTTACTGATCGGATAAGTGACTCTGTGATAAAATTCTTAAAAAAAGTCATGTTTATTGCCCACAAGATAAATTATATGTAATATATAAAAATCTCGTGTCACGGTGTTTGTAGTTGCTCTCCACCGAAAGTGCTTGACCGATTTTAATGATTTTTTTGTATATTTGATAGGTATGAGAATAGGTCGTAAAGTATTTCTCACCTTCCTAACTCCACCCTCCATTTTTTAATCGCGATTTTAGAATCGCGATGAAAAATAATATATAAATACATAGCGATGAACTCGAGCGAAGCGAAGGTAAGTCGCTGTATATTATATAAATACATTGTACGTTAAACGTTTTTTCGAAAATTTTATTAAATAGTCATTATTATGGATACAGAAGCCGAATCTATAGTTTTTAGAATTTTTATTCGTTTGTATATTTGTCTGTTTGTCTGTCTGGGGATGCATCAGGAGAAAATCAATGGACAGATTTTAATGAAATTTAGTATGATGATAGCTGGTTATTCGGGTCAACATATAGGGTACTTTTTACTGCGGGAATATATCTCATCTCTGAGAAATCTATACTTAACGTTAAAACATAACTAGTTAAAAATATTGTTTAAGTTTCAAAAGTAACAACAAAACAACAGTTCCAAAAGTAACAAACAGTTATACAACAAAGTAAGCAAATTCATAAGAATTTGTTTATTTTGTTGTATAAACCAGAGCTATACTTTTCTGTGAATTTATCGCATATTTTCAAATAAATGTAATTTCTATTATTTTATTTACTAAAACAACTAGGTTAAAAAATGGCTACTGGCACACACAGAGTATTTGAGCATCAAAAAAGCACTGTTATTTTAGATACAATAAAGAAATACCGAATACGTAACAAATACCTAGAAATATCCACTAATGTTAATATTGAATAGATGTTTCAACAAATTTCTATCTTAATATGGGGGCATCTAAAATTTTAATAAGACAAAATCAAAAAGTATACTACCCGCATATTTTTTTGTGCAATCCCCTCTTTGTCTATGCTTTGATAGTGAAGAATTTCCAATTCAATCAGCAATGTGGAGATAAACAAGCAATTCAATAGAACAGATACCAAAAAGTGTTTCGAGACAGATTTTTATTTCTTTTATTTGTTGAGACTAAATAAGTGGAGTTCTACTCAATCAAAAAAATTTTATACCTAAAATGCGATCTTTTTATATGAAAAGTGAAATTTAATATCGTTACGATTTTATCTCAAAGAGTTAATTATGACCACTATCATAGGGACAACAAATTAAAGAACATGAGATAGGTTTTCAATAACTGGAATAGTTTAAAGCCAATCAAATGCCAAACGTCCTGCTAAAAATGCTAAAATTCAATAATTTTATTTAGCCCAAATTATAACGAATGGGATTTGACAATATCTTTAAAAAATTTTTAGTGTTCCTTACATTAAAAGGTCTGAACTGCACCTTTCAGTGAGGCCTTTCTCCCACGAGGTTACTGACGAGCGACTCGAATTTTGTATTGATATTCTACGGATATCTCGTAAGTACCTGCCATACAATTTCGTTATACTTTGCATACGACGCGACTGATACAAGTCGCATGCCACTGGTCGTGCTAGTCGCACGCCACTGGTCGTGCTAGTTGCACCCTACTCGAATTGTTTACACGTCGCATAAAAATGGCGGCCGAACATGAGTTCAAACATTAAAATTGTACTGAAAGTTGAAAAATATCCTTGTTTGCACAACTATAAATTACCTGAATACATTAGGAAGGATATAGTGGTTATCCACTATATCCTTGCTTCACTACACAATACGCGTGCTTTGAAATTGAGCAAAAATTCAATTTAACACATTTAATTTTTTGTAATGTAATTTTTTCAATAATAAATATATAAAAGAAGGCCCTCGTCGCTAGAGTCACTTGACATTGTATTCGATAGCTCAATGAATAATGAACGAATATAGTCAAATTTGGGTAGCGTCGTGTGCGAAAATACGCGGTCGCAGTCGCGTAGCTTATAAATCTCTCTTTTCGTCTCGAGAAAGACCTTAAGCTAAATATATATATATATATATATATATGATAAATTATATCGAAATAGCCAATAGTGATCTAGTATATTAACAGGCTATAGAACACAAATTTTATCTTATAATGTACATACTGTTATGTAAATCTAGAATATTCTATTATTAATAATAATTAAACAATTTTGTAAATATCTTTATAAGAACTTGATTAATCAAAGTAAAATGGTCTCTATGTACAGAATTTATATCGAAATGTACATATATGAGCTAACAATATATTCAGTTATTGAGGCCTGACTGATGGAAGTAAGTGACGTGTACAATGCTCACATTGGTTCACGCATATCCATACAACAGACAGATGCACATATAACTATCGCTGCCCAAAACGATATACTCGCGAAAAGTTACATCCAATTAGCAAAAATCGATGACGCGCGAACTCAATTCGCGTAGTGAATTTGACAAGCGATGCCACAGTTTAAAGTTGAAATTGTAGCGGTATCTATATTTACATTACATACTAGAAAATATCTTCCATCCAACTACATTCGTGTTTTTAGACAAATCGTAAGATTATTCGCAAGACTTTGAATCCTCGTGAGGTAAATTTTATATTTTAATATAGAAGTTTTCTTGATACCGGTCAGAAGTTCAATAGTTGAAGAAAACTTCAAAAGTGAAAGCAAACAACACATTATATATCTAAAAATTGTATTAATAGTTAAGTACCTAGTGCCTACCTTACAATATGAAATTTAAAAGAAAAAATCAGAAGTTTAAAAGATATTTCTTTATTCAAATTTTCTTTTTCATTTTATAAGCAACTTATTATTTAAAGTATTTGCAAAAGCAAAGTATTTTCAAGAATTTGCAATATAAACTAACCGGATTTTTCCTAAAATACTCCTTTAGTAAACAGTCAGTTTCATGAATTTGAGCGATTTTGTTTACTTTATCATTTCTCACGCATAATAGAGCTTGTATAAAATTTTGACTTGCAAGCATGAGCTTTGTAAAAATATTGAATGACTGACCCATGACTTATTTTTACCTGGACAGTTTATTTATGTTTTATTTCTAAAAGTCATAGCGTCCTCAAAATATAAGTTATGCTATTTTTTAACTTCAGAGATTAACGTGCTTAAACAAACAAACAAACCCTTCTACTTTATAGTATAGTTAATATAATATTGAAAAACGTATTCGCAAAAATGTTCGATGTAAAATATTTTTCGGTATAAAACATGTATATTTAAAAAAATATAAAAAAAACTGAATAACATTGCGGAAAAAGTTTGTTTGATTTTTTATTTCTACATCACATATGAAAATAAAAGTTTTTATTGTAACAGCCTACATCCAATTAATGCTCAACTAGTGCTGTGTAAAACCACTTGTATAAAAGCAAAAACGCAAAGTTAACTTTAGAAGAGTTGAGGATGGCATCTGTTGAAATGTCTATTGAAGTACTACTTTTTGCACGCATGATGGGTATGTCAATAAAATGTGCTTTTCCAGAATAACCTATCTTCTGAGACCTTTTCTTAGATTAATTTATATGATACCTGCTTTTTAATTTTCTGGTAATTTGTGTAGGATCTTGTAGGGTGGATTATTAAATGTAATGCTAAGAATCCTTCAGATTTTGACTTATTAATAGATTATACTCAAGAAAGTTTATAGAAAAGAATGAAAGAGTTTTACATGCATGCAAACCTGAAGGCAGAAATTACATAATAAAAAAAAAGAAAAAATGCATATCTTTCAATTCGTATCTGCAAATGTTGATAACTTTTTTGTTCCAGTAATCTAGGCCGGGTTCAAGTTGTTGATGGGCTCAAAAAATATTTGACCTTTCTATTGAAAAATATCATCAGCGACGTCCAACGTTCTATTCTTTACTAGTTTGCCGTCACGTTCTATGAGAGTAAGGACCAAGTGCACTTGAGTTTTTTCGGGCACTTGTTGTGAACTAATAAAATGGATATATTCAAAATGCGAAATTTGCATTTATGAAAGTCTTTTGTTAAAACTTAGCGAATTTAAACTTCCGATCGGATCTGTTAAGTAGAACAATTACGGTTCGTACGACATCATCTACTCTTTTGTGGGCGACGAGAGTTTTATTGCTGACAATGGCCAATCGATGTTTGATATGTATAACTTTATGATATTAAAATTTGAAGGAGGATATGCCTTTTTTAAGCCCTCTTGAGTCAAGTATATTTTATGATTCAATTTTTTGCAGATTAAATAATGCCTAATGTAAAGTATGTTTTGAAAAGCAATGTATTTATGCAATATTTTTTATTTTGTGTGTTTTTTCTATTCAATATATTGCAGCCCTTTTTAACGTCCCACTGCTGGGCACGGGCCTCCCTTCAATACGAGGAGAATCAGGCCATAGTCCACCACGCTGGCCAAGTGCGGATTGGCGGACTTCACATGCCTTTCGAAAACTTGGTAGGTTTTCTCAGACATGCAGGTTTAATCACGATGTTTTTCTTTACCGTAAGGCAAGTGGTAATCATGTCAGAAATGATTCGCACATGAAAATATTAGAGGAGCGAAACCCGGGATTTGAACCCGCTTCACTCGGTTTCCCAAGCGAGCGCGTTACCACTGGGCTACCACTGCCTTATTGAATATATTACTCTGTAATAATACAACATCTGTATCAAAACATAAAATTACCTGACGAGGAAACGAACTTGCTAATAAATTTATAATTTAAGGAAAAAAAATTATCTAGTAATATAATGAACATTATCAATTCAATTTTCTTGTTGGCTTCAAAGAACGAACATTTTGGATATTATTATTGTTGACAAAATTGTTCTTATTTAGATTTTTCCGGTACCATACTTTGTCGCGTGTAAAATAAAATTATAAATATTTGACTCAAGACTAAAGTATACATATTATGACACACAAATTATATCTTTATTTAAAAAACACAGTAAAAATGTATTTTATTTAGTAAAAATAAAGCATTTAAGCTTAAATTACTTATACTTTTTTAAATAAGAATTCATTAAAAAAGACGTTAATACATAAAATGAAGCTTTTTAAATATTTTTACTATTTCTTTTTATCAGAGCTTTAATCAAGGAATGTAATCATAAAACCTAGAGATAGCTAATCAATTAAAGCTCTTCTTCAAAAACAAATACCACTAAGTTAATGTAAAGTGAAACGATTTTAACTGGAGTAACCTAAAGAGGCCATTTGAAAGAAGAGAAACCGATCTCACAAATAAAAGGATAGCAGAAGGTTTTATAATCTTTGCGAGGCATAAATTGCTCGTTATGTAAATTTAATCTCTGGTAAATTTGAATCGTATTCATGAGCCAATTTGTTGAATATAAAAACAATGAGATACTTTTTAGTCCTAGACTATCATTTGATAGTTCAATTAAAATTATTTTTACTTACTATTTTACCTGTACAGGTATTTTTAGTATAATAATAAATTATAGAGGTCACGATGACCTCACTTTTCTAAACCGCCTACTGGCTTTCATTGATCAACGTCTAGTACATTTTATGACTCTTTTGCTATTTGAAAATAAATTTCTATGTATCTATACGTCTGACTTTAAAGTGTTAGCAATCAATCTCCTTTAGATTCTTAGAGGTTATAATAACTTTTCATTATAGCACAAATTATTTACAGTAATACCTTATTTTATGTTATTTTAAAATAAAAAAAATAAAAAAAAAATATTGTACCTATAACGTTTTGGCATATAGATTTAAAAATTTTTCTTGCATTAAAAATTTTACGTAAAGGCGAAAGTGTGAATGTTGAGGGAATCGGGATTATAAGTGTATAAAAGCACTGTAGATGCTTAAACTGGCTTATTTAATAATAATTAAGGAAATAATACTGAATTTCTAATTTCGTTTCTCCACTGATGATTGCAAAAATGAATCCAAAAATATCAAAAATCACATACTCCTATTATTATTTTTATAAGCTATAATAAATCAACACAAGATTCTTCAACATAGTAGGGAAGAAAGTAAAGCAATCTTGTCAGAGACAAAGACAGTATAACGTTTGAATAATAAAACCATGTACAATGCGAACGGAACTGCTTTTCAAGTGACAGTAATAAAAACGAACAAAACGGGGGTAGTTAAACGGTACAATGAAGGAACTAGACACGGTGTCAAGCGCAGAAAATTATGTTCATTCACCCAGTAGGGGATTTACCGAAATGGGGACAACTTCACTGACGAAGCTCTAGATTCGATGACAACTTTAAGTGTCTCGTTTTGAATTGGTTACTGATTTATTAATGCTATTAAATAATTAAAAATACATTATCAATATTTGAACTTTGTTGATTATAGCTTTTAAAATAATATTTATGTCACATATTCAATTTTATACAAACTGATTTATTTATATATAAAAATATTTAAGTAAGTAAAAAATTTTGTTTGTTTGTATATTTTTATGTAAAAAGAAAATTCACAAAATGTTTGATTTTCTGTTTAAATAAGCATTTCAACAAATTACACCTGAGTTACCTAACATGTCACTCACACATGCGATACATTACAATTATAATATATAGATTTTCGTAGAAATGATGATTTATTTTTATAATAATAATTTATACATATACGTAATAATTTATAGTTTACTTAAAATACATAAAAATTTAACTATTTATGCATTTGGTACAAAAAGGCTTTAAAAATAGGTGATAAAGATGCACAAATCAAAACAAAATCTTAATATGATAAATAAACATAGAAAACACTATACTAGCAAACAAGTCATAAAAATTCTTTAATATTTACTCTCTCGAACCCTCACTTAATCACAAACTATCATATTTGTTATTTTAACGTGACTTAAGAATCCTAATTCTTCTTCAGCGTATTTAATGAACCAGGGTGAAATATAAAAATCACATCAATTTACATCAAAATCTTCGCGGTGTATTTATTACCCGATTCTAATATAACCTTAGGGATAAAATGTAGGCTGTATTTGTCAATTTTAAGTGAAATTGGTTTATTGCTGCTGTAAAAGGTGCCAAACAGACTATAATATTAGTTAGCATAATAGCTTCAACACAAATAACCGATACTTCATGTGTACTGTATAATAATAACAGAATTTGTTAGATTACCTATAAAGGTTTGACAATATTATAAACCTTATTTTTTTTATAAATAATATTAATTATAATATAATAATATTAACTATTTAATATAAAATAACTATTGATAATATTAGTTATAATGTAATAATATTAATTGATAAAAATTGCTAAGGATGCATGTATTATATATGGTATAGTGAGGACAGACAAGACAGTTATCAATCCAGCGCTGCTTAGCAAGCGAGCGGAGTATACATAAAGCGCTTTTAATTGATTCTATTAACTGATTTTTAAGATAAAATATATTATAGTAAGCAAATAACTAAATAACTTATGATAAAAATACAGTATGTTTTTTTTTCGGATATCAGTTAACCTCTGTGGTTAATTTGTGTGGTTATAGTTACATCATTAACCGCATTTGTAATGCTACTGTCAGTCGTACTGCCAGATTAAAATAAAGGTATTATATTATAAAAATAAACCTTTTAAACACACAAAATATAGGAAATAAAAATAATTATTTGATACAGCAGAAACTAGAAATACGTAAAGCAAGAAAAGGCGATCTTTGAGCAATTTGTTACAGATAACCCTTAGTGAATGGATTCTTACTCGTAAATATCGCGTATACGTATATTTTAAACGTGTATATTTGTGTTAATGTTATAAAATGATATGAAACTGTATATTATCGTATCTTCTAATGATGTTTCACTCTTTTGTTAGTTAGGGATAGTATAGAACTATATTACACAATTTCTGTACGAAATTGTGTAATAAGGAAACAAATATTATATCTTTATAATGTAATAGAATTATTAATACAATAATTATATTTTAAATATTTTTTATATGTTATTGTATAAATATTTGGCATAAATTTTTTTCAATCAATAGTAAGTCATATTTAAATAATAAATAACTGAGTATTTAAGTTTAAAACAAGTTTTTCAAAAAAGTAGAAAAGCTCTTACAACGGAGACAGAACTAAGAAGGGGTTCAATAATGTCCCCTGACATTAATTAAAACTTTGAAAAGATCGAGAAAAAGGATTAAGAAATATGGCGTCCGACGGATAATGCCTAATGATACCTCGTATTTTTTTTTAATTTACCAAAATTTAATTCCTTTAATGTAAATTTTATGAATTTCCACCAACTTTGCAACACAATATGTTAAATAAGTATTTGTTCTGTTGATATAAAAAAATAGTTTTAACTACAATATGTTTCTTGTTTTAATGTAGACATCTCATAATTGTTAATCATTAGTTGATTTATTAGCTATCAAAGTAATAACTAATCAATTATTATTATTAACCTGATGATTATATAAACAATAACTTTTTACAATTTTAGGTAATAAGGTTGACGTATCCGTGAAGGACTTAAAAGAAGGACTTAAAATTCTTATTATTATCAATAGATTTAAAAACATAAAATGTTTATCTCTTAAAATATCTAAAATAATTGAAAGTATCATAAAAAACGATAAATATTCTTTACCAATTTTAGGAAGCTGTATTAAAATCATTCAACAATGAACCATAATCCAGTTAAGTGTAATTGAGGAAAATCAATAGGATCTCAGTGAAAGTTTATATTGGACCCTATTCAGACGGACAACGAGATGAGAGGGAAACGTTTTGCTGTTTCAAGGCAATCTTTTGACATCCGGTCGAAGCACCATCCAGGCAATTAAGTACGGGAAGCTCACTAATTGTGTATACAGATGTAAACGTAATTTTCGAGTCTCAAACAGCAAAAGCCATAGCGGGGGTCATTAATTTTAATGATTCATTACGATAAATTAATAGTTAAGTTTCGTTACTTCGTATCCTAAAATATAATGCAGATGTATTTATATATGTTGATAACAAATATTTCATTTTAATATTCACTAGTGCCGGGAAATAGCAACCTCCCTAAACTTCAGACACCTACCACTTTCTAAAGCCAAAAATAATTTCGGTATCTCTTCTGCCCGAGTTCAAATTAATTGCAATCACAGCCTCTCTGCCCCCAACTGCCCGTTAGCCCACTCATTGGTTTAATCGATTTAATACTCGTAATAATAGTGTCGCACTTCATTGATACCCAGTCTAGTCCAGTATCAATAGCATGAAACCACATATGAATAATAAATTATGTAATATTTACTTAGAACTGATTTTTTTTGTAGCAATTTTAGTAAAATGATAGCGACTCATCCTCGCTTCGCTCGGGTTCGTCCCTTGCTTGCTTCCCAACTCACAATTTTATCCCCATTTTCACCCCTTTAAGGGATGATTTCCGGGATGAAATTATTTTGTAGTTTTTGAATTGTTTTTGAATTGTTGAAATTATTTTATAGTGTGTCCCAGGGTCTCAACTATCTTCTTAACAAATTTCATCTAAATCGGTTCTGTAGATCCAGAGATTACCCCCTACACCCTCACAAAGTCAATAGTACTCATTAGTATAGAAAAGAATTCATAAAATCTGTATCTATAAAATATACCTGAATTATACAATAGTTTTCCAACCGCTTTTCAAATATTTGGCTATAAACACACCATAGGTTGCGCGCGAAAAGTCAGAATTAAAGGTGAGAAAATAAATACATACACATAAAAATATTCGTAAAAATATTAATTCTGATTGTCACTGAAATAACCGATACAGAATAACAAAAATAAAAGGAGCCAAAATTAAAATATAGGTCAGCTGTTATAACAGATAATTTTCCTGCGAACATTTAAATTCCCCATAAACAAGCCTCCGGCATCATAAAAATAACATAAAAATTCGTACCAACACCTAGTAAATTGTTTCTCTCAAACTTTCATTGAGACATAATTATAATTCTTTTTATTTACAAACAAAAATCTTTTCTTCATTTATTCAAAATTATAATAATGGCCAAAGCAAATGTTAGCTAAAATGATAGAAATCATACGGTAAAAAGTTAAATTAGCTTGAAAGATTTACCTATTAAATCAATTACAACTGATGAACTATGTTGGTTTCGCCTAGATGTAAAGTGGGATATATGAGTACCTCTGACTGTTGTTGTATTCTGATTAATAAATCGCTCTTGCCTCTCGCCTTTCTCGCTACTGAGGTTACATCAATGTTTATCTATAATTTTTCGAGGTAAACCGTATTGTCTTTTGTTTATCTCTTTTAACTAGCCGCCGGCATTGCACTTGGTTCTTTTTGAAGGTTTTGTACATCCTTTTATGTACATATGTATTTTCTCTCATTCCCTTTTAAAAGTACAATATCATGAAAAAATAGCATACATTTTACCTTAATGTTCTTAATGTACGCGATACCATACATATATTTTAGAAAGCATAAATCTTTTACTAACATAATGGATCAGAAAGGATTGGTCCTAAATTATTAAATGTATACATATAATAAAATTTTAACTAAACCGAATGTGTACATTAAATATTTTTTGGAAAATCTTATTGAAATAGACATTATTATCGATACAGAGATCGAATCTATAGTTTTTAGAATGATTATATATCTGTCTGACTGTCTGTTTGGCTATCTTTGACCGCATCACGGAAAAACCACTGGAGGGATTTTGATGAAATTTGGGATGATGATAACTGGTTATCCGGGTCAACATATAGGATACTTTTTACTGCAGGAAAATATCTCATCTCTGAGAAATCTTTACTAAACGTTAAAATGTAAGTAGAGTCGCTAGTGTAAACATAATACTATATTTATGTAGTTATAACTTTAAAATATTATAAGCGCATAAGTTTCTGGTTCCCATCACGGACAAAATACTGAAAGGATTTTGGTTTTTACATCATAGCTTATATGTACATCAGATTAGCACATAAACCATAATGTATAAAGTTATAGTAATACATCATTTTGAACTTTATATTAAAAATATTTTAATTGTAATATTTTAAATATTTATAAACTAGCGAGTTAATCTTGTATCGCTCAGGTGCATGCCTAAGTGCTTAACGGTTATAGTCTATCTGTATTAACACTTATACAAACTTTCATATTTATAATACTAGCTCAATTATTAAAATCTATACTAATATTATAAAGCTGAAGAGTTTGTTTGTTTGTTTGTTTGGTTGAATGCGCTAATCTCAGGAGCTACTAATCCGATTTGAAACATTCTTTTTGGATTAAGTAGCCTGTTAACTGAGGAAGGCTATATATCATCCCGGAAAAATGTACGGTTCCCTTGAGATAGATTTATTTTTGTCTAGGGACGGACCCGAAGCGAAGCGAGGGTGAGTCGCTGTATCTAATAAGTAAACTTTTGTGGTATATTTACTTTACTCACCACGAAAATATAACTCAATTGAATACAAAATTTTTGCTTGCCTTTAATTAAATAACAATGTTTTTCATTTCTCAGCGTCGCTGAATCTTAGCATGTAATTTTCATTAAACCATATTTGAATAATTTTTCATGAAAAATAATGATAAGCGTTATTTTTACTCCATTAATTTTATTCTCTGTTTTCATTCGTTTTCATATTTTTAATAAAATTCAAATTTCTATGCCTTTTTTTGTACTCAGCCCTTTTTACGGGTCTCCCTTAAAACAAGGAAAAACATGGCATAACCATAGCAACATGGTAATCATGTTGAAAAAGATTCTACATGAACATATTAGAGGTGCGAGACCCAGGGTTTGAACTCGCTTCAATTGCTTCCCTTATTGCTTTTTTTAGTTTTTTAAGATAAAATAAAATCACTTTAAACGTCATACTCGTATATTATATAAAGTCACAGATTAATATAATATGTTGTTGTTGTCAGCCCTTGTTAACGTTCCACTGCTGGACACGGGCCTCTTTTCAATATTAGGGGGATCAGGCTATAGTCCACCACGCTGGCAAAGTGCGGGTTGGCTAATATATGTAGTATTATAGAAAGTACTTGTCGACCGAGCGTCGCTCGGTGTACTTTTTTGTTATATCGTATTTTTTAGATAAAAAAAACTAAAAACTTGAATGAATACAAAAAAAAAAGTAAAACTTTGTATCCGATCGAGATTCGATCGCAGACACACCTATTGACTTGTTAATGTTGCACCTTGGTCGCTTGACCATGATGCTTATGCATGAGTGTATGAAATTATCGACCATATTCTGCATAAAATAATGCGAAAGAATACCGCATGAAAACTCGAAAACAGGCGATTTCCCAGACATGAGACTAATCTAGATCGATTTTTCGCCCCTGAAAGCCCCCACATACCACAGCGAAATCGTTAGAGCCGTTTCCGAGGTCGCTGGTATAAATAAATAAAGATATAAATATACAGGAATTGCTCGTTTAAATATATTAGATAGATTAGATAATAAAGTCTTTTTACTACATATCAACTATCATTTATAATTATAATAAGCGCGCTATTGCTATGAATGAAAAAGATTGTAAGTTCATATATGTATGTATATTTATTTCTTTAGGTACTGCATACGCATTAGTACCTGGAATAATACAAGGCCACTGTTAGTAATAAAATTTGCCAAAAGATGGCGCTGCCTGCCTATAAGCAAGATACTTGAAATAAAGAGACTATTCCTTAGTTACTTTGTTCGATATTTTCCCATGGTAATTAAGACACATTGTATACGACAATGTACAAAACTTAATATTTATCGTATTATTTATAGAGTTTATTTTATGTATAGCTATAAAGCTGCTTTAAAAAATGGGAATTAAGGGAAAAGAAAACATATAAAAAACAACATTCGGTACATTCCCCTTACAAAATTTCATCCCCGTTTCCAATCCCTTAAAGGATGATTTCCGGGATAAAAACTATCCTATATCCTTTCCAAGATCTCAAACTATCATTTTATCAAATTTTATCTAAATCGGTTCAGTAGTTCCAGTTAATACTTCCTACAAAAAAACTCACAAACTTACAAACTTCACCTTTCTAGTATGATTACATGGAATATCTTGCATAGAATTTAAAGTCATATAAAATCACATTATATTAGTTAGACAAAATTATTTAGAAGAAAAAAAAAACAATTGTTTTAATACACTACGTAAAGTAAATTATATTATGAGGAAAAGTGCAATGCTTCGTCACGCGATCTCTAATGGCGTAATAAAGTTAGCAGAAAGAAAACTTTGTATCGCAGAGGGCTCTTTTGCGTATTATTAAGGCGACCGGTAATGTAGAGCTCTCATCTCCTCAAGTTTAAATTTTGAAACTTTAATGGATTGCATATACTAATTATTAATCGGTTAATTATATTGTACAGGATTTATTATTAATATTTGTGTTTTATTTTTACTATGAAAAAATCATAAATTTTGTGTGAAATAATTTTAAGTATTATTTTTTATAAATATTTTCTTTCTTATAAATACATATTTTAAAATAATTTACTTACTCTTAGTATAAATTTTATATAAAAGAATTTATTATTATACGTTTTTACTGCTTTGCTGTTTGATGTAAGGAAGACTGAGGTCTAGCGGTGTTGGTCGTATAGCAAAATCTGTTTGGGCTTAAGTCGTCACGTGCAGCCGCTGATGAGCCGTAGACGTGATATCACTCACTCGTACGTGACCCACGCTTTATTTCAAATTCTGCTACTAAACTTTAATGTGAGAGTAAAAACATTCGTATTCTTAATGTTTCTTATCCTACGTCTTTTCCTTGACGCTCATTTCTGCTTAAACGCCGCCTTTGTGTAAAGTCTTTTTTCATACCAAATGGGTTTAGCTATTTCCATTTTTCTGTATTATTATGAATATCTGGAATACTGTAATAGTTTGCTCTTGGCTCAGAAGCTGGCTGGGTACATTTTTAATATAGGCTAGAATTTTCGGGCTTAATCTCTGAATGGAAACAAGAAAAAGTGTGTTTAATTGTCCTCGGCGTAGTTATTAATAGGGCAAATTAATCATCTTATACAAAAATTGTACCTTTAAGTATCTATGCATATAATAAAATTCTAACTGTGTCGAATCTGTACATTAAATATATTTGTTTGAAAATCTTATTGAAATAGTCATAATTATCGATACAGAAGCCGAATCTATAGTTTTTAGAATTTTTGTCTGTCTGTGACCGCATCACGAGAAAACCACTGGACAGATTTTGATTAAAATTGCTGTGATGATAGCTGCTTATCCGGGTCAATATATAGGATACTTTTTATTGCGGGAAAATATCTCATCTCTAAGAAATCTACACTAAACGTTAAAACGTAACTAGAGACGAACCCGTGCGAAGCGAGGGTGAGTCGCTAGTTATTCCATATACTTGAAAAACTTTGAAAGCTATTATAAGGTCAAAGTGTCTAAAATATAATCAATATTGTTAATAATAAATATTTTAATCATTAGTTATTACTCGGTTTACAAAGAAAACGTAAACGAGGTCATCGCAATGACCTAAGAACTTAAATGGAGACCGGCAAAGTGACCTTTTCTTCGATTTAGGATCGAAGTTATAATATAAATAAGCAGCTTCAGAAAATGAGTAGGGTTCCAATAACCGAGTATTACTTTACTTTCAGATTCAGGTTTAATCTTCAGGACAAAAAAGGAAATAGGTTGATGTGAAAATTTGTTCCGCGTACTTTAACGTAACTATCTTTCTAAATATATGTTTATTGTATATTATATTTTATTCAGTATGTTATTTGGTAAACAGTGATTAAAATAGTTAAATTGTTATAAAATAATATAGACTATATTAATATAAGCGGAAAACGTGAAACTAAATAAAATGTGTTATATCTGTTTCATTTATTATTTATACCCAAAAAAAAAAGTTATGATGAACAATATTTTTCCAAATTCCAATGATCCAATCTAATTTTGTAATATTTCAATACAATCTTACTACTAATGTCGATAACATTGGTACAATACACCTTCTGTGTGTACTTTTGTAAATTACATTAAAAATGTATATTAATATAAAAAAAATTCTAATTTATTTTGTTAATTTCTGGTTTAAATAATATTACGTATGGTAATAATATTACGATACGTTACGTTATATTATAACGTAATCATCAATCAATTAATAGATTATTTTTACTCCATTAGTCTCTTTGAGTAACCCAGCTACTAGCAGTACTATTTATAATCCATTCAATCTATTACGTAAATGTCAAGGATAGAATTTTATTGAATATCCATAAATAGTTAGAGGAAGTTAAACTGTATACGTAAGTGTACTATGTTATATTTACTATTATACATATTATATGTATGTATATACGTGTTTGTTCCGTTACGCTAAGTTGCGCTTTTTTTCTATATTTTTTTATATCAATATATACCTATAAGTGATGCTGATTTCGACAATTTTGCAAATATCGATTGCTATGAAAAATAATTTCTATTTGTTTTCTATTTCTTAGTGGAAATTCAAAGTGGAAAATTTTTAATCTTAGATTTGATCGTAGTCAGGCATAGAATAAGAATCTAGAAAGACTGTGAACCCAATTCATTTAGCTTTCCAAACAGACGGATTCGGATGTAGCACATAGACTATATATGACCCGGAATAACATATACGCCTATATATGTGACTGTTAGTAATAAAATTTACCAAAAGGTAGCGCTACCTGTATACGAGTATAATATTATAAACACAAAAGGCATCTAGGGACGCACCCGAGTGAAACTAGAGTATGTTGCTAGTATTAAATAAATTATAAAACTTTAAACATCTCATTTATCATATTTAACTACTACTATAAATATTAAGTTATGATACACTCACTACAGGGCGGGTGTGTCGCTTAGGGTTTTCCTGTATCTGTCGTATTCTTCAGTACTTTTGGAAGTCTATGATTTCCCACAAAAGCAACTTGTTGTATTAGGATAAAAAGAAATCTATATCATTATTAGGCCAATAATCTACTTTTATACAATAAATTAAGACTATTTACTGCATTATTATAAAATAAAATAAAACAAAATGAAAAATTAGCATTCTCATTTTTAAAATTAGTAACGAAGTAATAATTATAATTTAATTAGTGGTATTCCTAGGTACTTTTTGTAACTTTATCCAAAAACATCGAATTTTCTTTACGATTATCGAACCCACGATGACAAACGTAAACATTCTTGGCAATAAGTGCGAAGGACTAGTCAAGAAAATGCTATGATTAATATAACTAAAATTAACTAAGGACTCATCATTGTTACCTTTTCCTTTTTTTAGTTACTTACTATTAAATACATTCCAAATATTCCTACAATTAAAAAATAAAAAGTGTTTAAATGTTTTGTACAATTGTCACAAAATTACAACATGTTATGTTTAGTCAAATCATGTTACGAAACCTAAACACGGGCAATTGAATGGCAATCAATCATTCCTACACTAACTAACGAGATATTGTTTACGATTGCAAAAAGCAGAACACTGCACAAGCTGTGCGACAACCGCATTAATAATTTATCAGGCTCATGACGTCTGTTTGCTAATAAAGCGTAAATTTGCGATGGAAATATTAATAAAAGCAGCCTGCACCCGGAACTCGCTTCGGAACCGCGCCGGCAGCCGCCTATAACAAATGACCAGTTGCTACTTTCATTTAGTTAAAATTTAACAGAACTAAATAACTAACACTGAATAATTAAGTTCTGATATTAATAGCTAAGATATTTTTTCTCTTTTTACTTTATTTTTACTAATTATAATGTAATGCTATTGTTACGCGAAGCAAATTTTTTGTGTTGTAAATTAAATTAAAATTTTAATGTTAAAGCTTTCTTTTAGAATTATTAAGCAAAATCTACTTTTTTAGAATTCGCGACTCCTTCTATAATAGAAAATTTTAATTAACACTCTTGAAATGTAGTTTTGGCTCGCATATACAACTGTAGGTGACGAATTCTTGGCTTTAAATCCTAGGATGGGTCAAAACATGTAAACTTGTGTTTGGAATTTTCATTTAAGAAATTCTTAATAATAAACAGGAGTTGAGAAGTTGGCGGTGTTTCACTTCCTGTGCTTGTTCGGCATCCGATCGTCTCAGACTGTCTTATCATAACTATAAGAATAAAATAATAGTGCATTTTAATATGTTAGCACATAAACTAACGCATTATATCTCCTACACAAATGGATAATATCTATATTAATAATAATCTATATTAATAAGATTAATTAATAAATAATAATAAATATGTTGGACATTAACACACAACACCATCTAGTTCCATGGTAAGCTACGAGGCTTGTGTTATGGATACCAGATAGTTGATACACTACACATATATGTATGTATAACTTTAAATACATACAATATACATATTATAAATATAAACACCCATGACTGGAGTACATATATTCGTGCTCATCACACAAATGAATGCCCTCAGTGGGACTCGAACACGCGACCGCTGGCACAGCAAGTAGGGTCACTACAAACTGAGTCAAACGTGTCGTGTCGATAATATCAGTGAGATAAGTCACTAGAAGTGATTGAAAGTACATCATTTGACAAAATTTGGTCTTACAAGGATCCAAAAACTCAAAGAAATCTTTAATTTTAACTATTTAATCATACTTCCATTAACTAAATTAGATAAATAAAAAATAAATTGAAAAATTGAAATAATAAAGTGAATTCATCTTACTTTGATATAGTAGCAAAAAACGAGGAGAAATGTTGTTATTGCGTATATCTGGTAGGTATTATCAACCCGCACTATGTATCACGGCACGGTAGCTTGTCGGCAATAAATCTGATAAATAAGTTAGATTAATATGATAAGACTTTATTAAATTTACTCAAAGAAATAAGAAAAAAACAATGTTTTCGGTTTTATTTAGATTTTGGATTTCAAATACATTGAATGCTTTAACCTTAGCAAACGTCTCTATTGTGACCATAATTGCTGTATATAAAGCATTCGAAACATCGGAAACAAAACATCAAAATAACCGCGAAAAGTCCGAAACAGTGTTTTTTTTATTTATTATAATAAATAATCATTATTATATTATTATTTTTAAACTTCGGACTTAGTCCTATTAAAAGCTAAAATTAAATAATATTATCGTCATAGAGGTTATTTTTAAAGGCTTTATTCGTAGCAAATTCTGTCGTAATAGTTGACCATTAGGTTACTTCGTAAGAATATCGCAAAACAGCTAGATTAATTTAATTTAGCTTATATACTAAATACATATGTTTGTACATTAATTTTCAATTATTTTATTTCTCGGTCTGTCTATTTGTCTGTTTGTACGGGATAATTTCCGAAACTGTTTGACCGATTTTTCATGATGAAATGAAATTTTTCATGGTGAAATGAAATTTTTCATGGTGGTACCTTATATCCCCGGTCAAGATTTTAGATACTTTTCGCCTCGGAAAATGAAATAGTTCCCGTGTGATAGTTAAAAAACTATAGTAACTTATACAGCTTAGTAAACAAAAACTACTGATTGGATTTTAATGAAACTTTACAATAATATCATACATCAAAATAACAAATAGGCTACTTTTTATCTCAGAAAATGTACGGTTCCTGTGGAATAGATTTGTATTTGTTTGTCTAGAGGCGAACTCGAGCGTAGCAAGGGTGAGCCGCTAGTATAAAATATTGCTATATATAAAAATATAACCGAATTCATGTCATCTGCTAGTTCTTTTATTTCAGAAAATCTTATACACATATTACATTATAAATCTATATATACATAAAATGCTTTGTCCTGACTGACTGACTGACTGATCGATCAACGCACAGCCTAAACAGCTGGTCGTAGAAACGTAAAATTTGGAAGACATATTCCTTATACAATGTAGGCATCCGCTAAGAAAGGATTTTTCAAAATTCATCCCCTAAGGGGGTAAAATAGGGGATAAAAGATTGTATGAAACTCTGTCATTCTTAATGCGAAATACTCGGAAATTAGTATTTAGCTTTAAGATAAAAAGTAAGAAATATATGTATTACATATTTTTCGAAATTCATCCATTAAAAGGGTAAACGGGGGTGATTAAGTTTACATGGGCAAACAATTATTTATGATCAGAATTACTTGAAACTTGGTATTAATGCTCTCCAATACAATTAAATAAATACGTATTTTAGCATTTTTTGAAATTCATCCCATAAGGCTGTCAAATAGGGGATGAAAGTTTGTATGAAACTCTGCAATTGATGCACGGAAAATGGTATTTACTTTTAAAATGAAAACTAAAACAATACAAATATCATTTTTTTTTCGAAACTCATCCCTTGAAAGGGTAAAAGTGTGCTGTTTATATCAGGAAAAAATTGTTTATGATCAGAATTACTTGAAACTTTGTATTAATGCTCTTCAATACAATTAAATAAACATGTATTGTAGATTTTTTTTAATTCAGCCCCTAAGTGGGTAAAAGTGATGAAGTTTGAGTTTTTGAATAATATATTTAAATAGAGTAACATTGCTCAAGTTGTCTGTAAGTGCACACTTAATGTGTGGGGTATAAAGAAGTGAACGGAAATTATTACGAATCCAAAGGAACATTATGTATAACTTTTTGGCTAGCCACAGCAGCGACAATTATAACAGACCTAGAGCGTGAGAGTGAGAACCTAGCTAAAGAGTATACTATCTATATCCTCTAAACACTGCTATCTATATCCTCCTTCTGAACGTTGGCACATTTGCAGTAAAAAAGTCGCCTAAGCTATGTAACGGGATTAGACTGTGAGTAATTCATTAAACATTATAGTGGCCACTGTGTTTGCTGGCTGTGGGGGGAACATACCTCGAATACCACTGATAACTTCTGACTACGTCTTTGAATTTAATCTATTGTAATTTCTTCTTAAAGTTTGCTTTGCAATGACCTTTTTTATAAAAAGGTCATTTATATAAAAAGTTTGATCGCGGGCGAAGCCGCGGGTTCTGCTAGTAATAAATAAAAATCTTTATTGGAACAAACTAAAAAGTTACATTATAGATTGTACGATAAAGACAATATTAGTTACACTATGTTGTAGCCAATAACGCTCACCTTCCAGAAATTATCCATATAATATTGTTTACAATTAAACAAACTTTGCATCCTATTTTGTAGTTTTATAGTTTTAAGTAAATAATTTGGTTACTAAACGAATAGGCACACAGTAATTTTGCAAATCAATTTACGCGTTCGTTACAGAGTATCGAGTGTCGAGACAAGTTACTGATAAAATAAATATCGTATGTTACCAAATATCTTTTGTGTATTTTTTAAATATAACAATACTCTAGTAGCAATTTTTGATTACACAAAAATATCAATAACATATAAAATGTATCGAAATTCATATTATTTTTAATGTAGTCTATATTCGATTAAGAAATATATTATAGCTTAGCCCTTGAGATCAATTATGCGCTGGGTTTAAACTTATTTGTGTTAGCACGTAGTTGCGTTCTAACTTGAACATTGAGTTGACTTTGTTGCAAGGTCTTTGAGTGAAACTACAACTATAGCGGACAGAATGAAGCGTGCAACGATAAGCTAGTAACTTTGCTGTGACTTCAAAGATAAGACCAAGTGCACCAACCGCAAACTCGCGACTCCTTTCCTGTTTCATCAGTTCCAAGACGCCAAGCGAACCATTGTTTGACTAACTGATTTAGTGTTATTTTACATTTGAATTTGTAGTAAATATTTTGATATTATTTTTTGGTATTAGTTTGTTGGTGGTTATGTTTAATTGTAGCAGTTATAGTGTACTAGCAACTCGCCCTCGCTCTGCTCGGGGTTGTCCTTACTTATGTTTTAACGTTTAGTATCATTTCTCAGCGATGAGATATTTTTCCGCAGTAAAAAGTATCCTATAGGTTGACCAGGACAACCAGCTATCATCATACTAAATTTCATCAAAATCCCTCCAGTGGTTTTTCCGTGATGCGGTAATAGACAGACAGACAAAAGTACTAAAAACTATAGATTAGGCCTCTGTATCGATAATAATGTCTATTTCAATAAGATTTTCCAAAAAATATTTAATGTACAGATCCGGCTTTGTTACAATAGATTAGGGACGAATTCAGCTATACCTCGGATTATAAAGATTTTTAACAATTTTTAACAGGTACAGTACGAGTATTTCATCGATATATTTAACACTTCACTCAATGTCTTAAAAAATCGAATCTGTCGTTACTAATGCTAGTTAATCAATAATAACACACATTAATTATTCACTTATCTGTTACATTCAATTGATTTTTGAGCACGTTGCTTATTACTTATCTTAAAAAACATTTACAATTACAAACCTATATTTTAATTGTTTATGTAACTCATAAATGTACCTATATAATTGTAAGACTGCTGATAGACTTTAATAAATAAATAAAATAAAAGTTAGTGCTTCACATAGTGGATGCAAGTTGGATTGTTATTGATAATATCATTAATTGTGGTACATGTCACGATTTGCCAAATATACTTCCTTATAAAATAAAATTCGTGAATTTCATGATCGAACATTTTGATTCATATGGCATTATAAAAGAAAATTATTTCTTATATTTTAAGAACTTTTATCCATTCTGTTAAGAAAACACTGTCAGAATTTAAATATTTTTAATTAACATAAAAACTTTGTCTTTGTATTTATAAAACAACTGATTATTGTTAACAGGGGCTCTTGAAGTACCAGAATTCGGTGAGCCCATCACCAATCTGACGGTTCCCATCGGCCGAGACGCGACCTTCAAGTGTATAGTCGGCAATTTGGGGAATTACCGAGTGAGTATATATAGTATATAGTAGTATAAACTAAAACTCTATTGTAGTTATAGTTTTTTTAACTAATTTTACCTTTCTTACCTATAATTATTTATAAAAAATATTACAATTATCACTTAACTAAATTCTATTACAGGTATATAATAAATATATTATACGGCTAGTAGGAAGATCACTATTTTGTGAGCATAATAAACAAATTGACAAATTTAAAGTAAATATACTAAATTATTAATATATGCATGTAGGTCTGTATATACATATATGTACCTACATATTTACTTTGAAATGCTTAGAAAGTACATTTGAAATAAGTTTTTATCCACGTTCGACTGGCGTGCTACGAAGATAAAAAAAATTGTTTACATCACTCTCACATGAATTCCTTAACTCTATTTCGAGACTTTTTTTGAGATTCTATTTTTTTTTCTAAGAAAAAAAAATGATGGTAAGGACTCTACCTTGCTTCTATGTCTATAATAATTTACATAACATAGAGTAATACGTAATTTAATATTAACTTAAAAATAAGTATTGTAAAATATTAGGTTACTAATGACTCAGTCGCTCGGGTGCGTTCCAGATGCCTTTTGCATTTATGATATTACGATTCCCAATTGCTTTCTTGACGACTAGGGAACAAAATAATAACTTCTCTTCATTTTCTAGAAACATAATAATACATTATGCGTTTGTATAAAAATTCCTTACGAAATACTAAATTATAGGTAAATCCATAATAAAATTCATTGCTTAGATTAAAATAACAGCACTCAAACAGACATACAAGACTAACGAATTTATTTTATACCAGCGACTTACCCTCGCTGCGTTTCGGGTTCGTCCCTAAATAAAAACAAATCAACCCACGGGAATCGCACATTTTTTCGCGATTAAGTAACTTATAAGATTAATAAGTAACTTATATACTATTCCAGACTATAATCTATCTCTGTGTCAAATTTCATCCAGCCGTTCTGGCGTAGAAGAGTAACAAACAATCCATCCATCTTTCGTCAAAACCTTTCACATTTATAATATTAGTATTGACTATCTAATATCTGGTGATGTTAAAATATATGTAAATATTAAATTAAAATGTTATAATGCTGCCTAAAAACTATGAAACTAAGAAGTTAAATAAAGTGACACGTGATTTTATATGGAACGTCACAGAATGATGAAGGACTTCAGCACTGTTATACTCGTACCTAAAGAGAATAAAAACACTAACATCGTACGTAACGTACGAGATAAATCACAAATCTGTCATCAAATTGACAGTTTATTAGTATTTGCACAAAGCTTCTACTATCTTATCTCTTAGACCATAAATTGCATACTAATCATTTATGTTAACTAATGTGCTGAAACGTATCAATAGATGTTAGTGATGTGTACATCAGCCAAATAAATTACCTATAAAGATATTGCTTAGACAGTCTAATGATATTAAAATTATATTGTCACTCTTAAAATAAATTATTACTATAGAATAATTATTATAAAGTAAAAATATTATACGAATAATAAAGTACAAATAAATATAGCGAAACAAACTCAAAGAAACTATTCACCATTTTTAACCTGTTTGTTAAAGGCATGCGCTATTTATTATATATTGAAACAGCCTGGAGACAAAAACATAATTTCCGAAGTGTCTTATCTCCTCTGACATCCCTTGATATACAAACTTTTCTTCTATTGTCGTCATTACTTTAAATAGCGCTAATTTCACAATATAATCAAAAAATTTATGTTTTAATTATTTCCCATCAATTCGGGGTCACATCTATAGAACTTGATATAATAAAATACAAATAACCTCCTGCATCGCCTTTCTTGGATAAAGTTATTTAGATAGCTCAAAAATATTGTTTCCCTTTTCATGCAATTAAAATAGTTTATAATCTATGACACCCTTTAAATTTAAAGTAAATGGATTTTAATTCAAAAATAACTGAGTGCTTATCTAAAATCCACATTGTAATCGTATGTATGTATGAATTCAGGGGGATTAGGTCACGCTGGCCTGTGGCCACGTCTTTCGAAAACTTGCTTGGTTCTCTCAGCATGCAGGTTATTCGCGATTTTTTCTTCACCGTAAGACCAAATCCACATTAAATTACATATTTTAAGAGCTATTTTCACTATAGCTTGGGTTATGTAGACTAACTAACTAACATTTAATTCATATTTATTTATAAAATAATATGTAGTTTTAACCTATCAAAGTAGTAAAAAATTATTCTTCTTTTAAAAACTTAAAAACTAACTTAACTATAACATACGGAATAAACAAAGCTTTTTAAAGAGTGCAATGTGAAAAAGCTGTTCGTTCTTTTTTTTTAATGCAGCTATAAAAGTAACAGTTACTTTTGATTAAAGTGAAATTGTCTCCACAAATGTCCACGAAACAGGTTCATTAAAATAAATCATTTTTGTTTAACAAGTTTATAATAAAAAAATGTATTTGTTAAAATATTCATATTTCAAAATATAAAAAAATAATTAATATCTGCTTTTTTGAAGTTTAAAGTTGTAGATTTCACCATTATTATTATGTTCAAATTCAATACCTATCCTATAAATAAAAGCAAAACATATGAAAATCAAAAGCGGCTGGCAATCGTAGAATCGATTTGGGGCTCCAGACTAATACCTGAACTTTAAATACGAATGTTGCAATACAATTTTATTTCTAATCCCCGACGAAAAACAGAATATAGAGGAGAGTAGGGTAATTGAGAACGGCGGGTAATTGGGAATAGCTAAGAAACTAATACTTTCTCCCGCACTAAACTATCCCGCACCTGTTTAACGGACGCATCTAGTGCCCTTTAGTGCATACTACTATTTGGCTGGGGTAAGTCCCCAACGGATGAACCAATATCCGGTGCAATTTTTTAGCCAAAATTACTGGAATACCTGAGATCTACCCTAATCTAAGCTATAAAAAAATTCTTACTATAAAAATATTTTCCAATTTTTCAATGGAGGTGAAAATTTCATATTTATATAAAATAATAGAATACGTTATTTCATTCGTTATATCCACTTATTTTGGTATTTTTTTGTAAACCCAAAGGACTGAAACATTAACTTCTACAAAAAACATATTTACGATGTATAAGTTTGATTGAAATTTTTATTATTACTTCTGTCCGAAAATAATTTGGTATCCCATGAAACGTTATTTGGTAAATGAAACCTTATAATTTATTGTTAATGTTTAGGTGGGCTGGGTGAAGGCTGATACAAAAGCTATACAAGCAATTCATGAACACGTCATCACGCACAACCATCGAGTGTCAGTGTCTCACGCCGACCACTCGACGTGGTATTTGCACATAAAGAACGTGCAGGAAGAGGACCGCGGACAGTATATGTGCCAAATTAACACTGACCCTATGAAAAGCCAAGTAAGTATTATTAAAAAAATGTATAGATACTTGAATATTGTATGGGTATTATTCAAATGCCTCATCTCATCTAAGGCCTTTAGATATTTATGAACTTCACACTGTTGGGCACATGCCTCCTTCGCATTGAAGCTTGAGATGGGGATCAGACCATAGTCCAGAACGCTGGCCACGTTTAGGTTGGCGATTTCACATGTCTAGCGAAAACTTAGGTTTAGTTGGGTTTCTAGCCAGTGAGTCCCATATAACCACTTGTGGTATGGGTAAGTGCATTTTCCAACATTGAAAACAAAGTTTTTTTTCAAATATACAGGTGTTTCTCACAATTTTTTTCATCACCATTAGGTTATTCAAATGTAATTTTATTTATTCGGAACGAGTTTGTATCGCGGCTGCGTTCACAGTTACGATGAAAAAGGCCTGTATTCTAAATCCTTAAAAATACGAATAAACTCTCCTTTACTTTCCGGAATGAAAAATATGTTAAGACTAATATTTTTTTGCATATTATGTAGTTGATTTATTAGTGGGAGGTTGTATTTATATTATCTATAGATCACATAGATTTAGATACAATAAAAACCTTGGAATAGCTAACCATAATCGATTATTATATTTTAATTCTAATTAGTAATCTAGAACAATGAATTTCCTGTGTAAAATAAAATAAGCTTAAAGTATTAAATAATAAATAGATATATTACCAACACTTAAGCAATATGGAAAAATGATAAAACATGAATATGCAAAATAAATGTCGTCCATAAAAATTAACCACAAATTGCCCATTTCCCTACATACGTACATCACAGTTAAAGTATATTAATTTCAAAAATTATACAGTTAATGAACCTATAATAAAGTTACCATTCAAAAGCGTCGTAAAGCAAATTGCCTCTTCTGCCTATTTAACGTTCGATGCCACGCTTCAATATATCGTGCTCAGAGCTGAAAAGGTTTCAATTAATTTAAAATCTGATTATTGAACTGAAAAACTATAGGAAATAATTATTTTTTTGAAAGCTGGCTGCAATTCATACCATAATGGTTACTCAGTATAAATAAAACTATTAAAAAATTAAAAGGTGCGTGTATGAATGTATACACGCGCAAGAAGTAAAACTTCTGTAAGTTATCGGTACTCTTTATGAAATTCAATTTATGTTTTAAATAATTAGGATAGGTGAGATACTAAAAATAACGCATATTAGGCATATTACAATCATATATTTATAAAATATCATTTAAGGAAAGAATATAATCTATACATATAATAAAATTGTAACTAAACTTAATTTGTACTTTAACTCGAGGAATTTTGATGAAATTTGGTATGGTGATAGCTGGTTATCCGGTTCAACATAATATAGGATACTTATTACTGCGGGAAAATATCTCATCTCTGAGAAATCTATTCTAAACGTTAAAACGTAACCAGGTACGAACCCGAGCGGAGCGAGGGTGAGTCGCTAGTATTATATATATATCATTTGTCAGACAATAACAATGGTTACCATGGCAAAAAACGTTCGTCTCACCCGATCACACTTTTCACCAGCACAGTCACGCAATCACCAGCTCACTCCTCAAGCGGGCGTAAAGAAGTTTTACTTCAAAAGCTTAATAATAGCAAATTAATTTTTATGAAGCCATAAATCGAAAATGTTAGCTTTAACTCATATAAAGTGGAAAACTAAAAAGAAAAAGAAAGGGTTGTGTATTGATTATAGTTTGTATTATCATTATTTAGAGGTTTACTTATTACTTGAAAGATACAAGAATATAAGGACATTCTTACATTATATTTAAAAAGCCCTGATTCCTATGAGATTTTCTATCGGCAACAAAACAGAAGCTCATCAAAAAAAACATTAATATCCATGTTTTTATCTTCAAAGTCAATGAACTGTTATATAAAGTATGAAGAAGGGAGGCCCGTGCCCAGCAGTGGGACGTTAAAAAGGGCTGAATAGGTAGGTAGGTATATAAGCTTTATAACATGGTATTATTTAGACTATTTCTACATTAAACAAATAAATATATATTCATATAACTTTGTATAAGGAATGTTTCAAAATGTTTCCTCTTAGAGCTGAAAACTTCGTTCCGAGCTGATAATAGTTTTAAATTCAAATAAGTAAAGGTTATAATTTTTACGACACACTCGTATATAAAACTTTTCTCTTTTACCAAATCAGAGGAAATATCTATAATATGTACACAATAATAAGGCTCGCACGAAAATCAAAGCTGCGATCTCCGCGAGCACACGCCACTGGTTATCGTATATAGGTTGTACACAAGAGATTTTGATTCGATAAATAGCCCTTTGCTGCAAACCAAATCTACAGAAGCCGCTTAATTTATCAATGCAGTGAAATAATAAATATGTCACTTTAGACCCCATTATGTACTATCTCTATCAAGGCTCAAGGAAGTGGTAGCCCAGTGGTAACGCGCTCGCTTGGGAAACCAAGTGAAGCGGGTTCAAATCCCGCACATTTTTCATATTTTTGATATTTTCATGTGTGAAACATTTCCAACATGATTACCACTTGTTTTACGGTAAAGAAAAACATCGTGAGGAAACCTGCATATCTAAGAGAACCTAGCAAGTTTTCAAAACACGTGCAGTCCGCCAACCTGCACTTGACCAGCGTGGTGGACTATAGCCTGATTCCCCTCGTATTGAAAGGAGGCCCGTGCTCAGCAATGGGACGTTAAAAAAGGCTGAATATACACTATTTCTATACAAAATCAGGATAAAACAATAAAAAAACTCACACTTTCAAATCAAATCCAATCAAAATCATAACACTTTATTGCGAACATGGGTGAGTATGCACTCAAATGCATATTTGAATGCATACTGACTGATCCATCATTACATAATAATATTGTTAATATTCAGCCAAAAGCCATCACAGAAGCCAACATGCAGGAATATAATAATTATAATATATGTATGTACACAAAATTACATGTATGTCTCACTTTATCTAAAAGATAATAATTCATAGAATAATACGTCTTATCCAATAAAAACTTCATTAATCTCCGCTTAATCAAAATAATTTCATGTGTATCTAAAATTGCTTTAATCAAATGATTATATAGAAGTGTATACTGTATAGTATATAGTATAGAAATAACTTTTTGAGAAAATAGTAGTTCTATATTGTATACTATTAGTAAAGATATCATATTTTTCTCTAGATGGGATATTTGGAAGTAGTTATACCGCCGGATTTCGTTCCTGAGGAAACTTCAGGAGACACTATGGTACCGGAAGGAGGGACGGCACGAGTGTCGTGCCGAGCGAGGGGTATTCCCCCACCAAGAGTCATGTGGAAACGGGAAGATGGACAGGAAATAGTTGTAAGGGACAATATGGGTTCCAAAACTAAAGGTAAATAAGTCCTCTGCATATCTACATATGTAAATAAATATAATTATTCAATAACCGTAGTAGAAATAATAGCAACTATTATGTTATTTTAATAGACAATGTAAAAATATTATTTAAATATCTTATCAAAGAGAATGTATTGAAGCTGTGAACCAATAACTGTTATATTACATGTAGATATTTCACCTTTCAAAGCGCTATTCAATCAGAATTTATATTGGTTTTAGGCTTCTTAAATGTGTAATAGAGTAATGGGGCTCTAGCCTCAAATATTGCAATGATTTTGTCGACTATTATACAGCTACGTCCTGAAATATACTGTCAGAAAATTACATAGAAGCCTCGCATGGTATAACCTAAAGATAAAATCAAAATAGCACGCAGCTCTCGGCTATTACGTATGATTGAAAGCTCGTGACTGAAGCTTTACAACTATAATAATAAATGTAATTAGGTACGTGTATAACTCAATGATTTTCTGTGAATTTAATTTTACAGCGTTGATATGTACACTTTTGTATGTATTTACTAGCTTGCTCATATTAGAACAAACATGCATATCATTATATTGACAGTTATTACAGTGTGTTTTGTTTAGCAAAACAAATATAATATTACTATTTCACGTGGAAATACCTGAAAATGACAAATAAATAGATGTATTATTTTGTTAGCCACTCTAGCCGAGACTCAGTCAATAAATGTAAAAAAAAATATACATTACATAAAATATTATTAAAACAGTGTTAATAAAACCAATATGTAATTGAGCCACTACTGAAAATTCTTTACAGTTAATAAAATTGTTTCAGCGTGAGCAAACATTACAGTATAAACCTTTGTAATTACAAAGGTATGAAATATTAACAAATTATAAACTATCATTGAATGCTCTACTACTCTACTAATTGTTCTTTATTCGTACTATTGCTACTTTAGAAGAACACTTCATGTTATTTACAATATTAAACTAATACGTACAATACAATAAAATGAAATAAAGCAGTATTATGTATATTATGTAATAACCATAATAAAAAAACAGGTATTACTAACGTAATCTATATATACATAAAATGCTTTGTCCTGACTGACTGATCGATCAACGCACAGCCTAAACCGCTGGTCGTAGAGACGTGAAATTTAGAGGACATATTCCTTATACAATGTAGGCATCCGCTAAGAAAGGATTTTTCGAAATTCATCCACTGAGGGGGTAAAATAAGTGATATAAGTTTGTATGAAACTCTGCCATTTTTAACGCGAAATGCACAGAAAGTGGTATTTAGCTTTTAGATGAAAAATTGGAAATATATGTATTAGATTTTTTTTTAAATGCTTCCCATAAGAGGGTAAAGGGGGGTGATAAAGTTTATATGGGCAAACAATTATTTATGATCAGAATTACTTGAAACTTGGTATTAATGCTCTTCAATACAATTGAATAAATACGTATTTTAATTTTTTTGAAATTCATCCTATAAGGCTGTCAAATAAGGGATGTAAGTTTGTATGAAACTCTGTAATTGACGCACGGAAAATGGTATTTACCTTTAATAGTCCAAGATCCCAGAGCGATATGACACAACTTATTTTCACACAAATGAAACTTTAGGATCTCAGTCATGTCTCTTGGGCTTTGAATACCTGCGTACTTGTGGAGTTCGCCCGGTGACACCTGGGCAGGTACCAGGTGAGAAAGGTAACTAAAAATAAGTGTTACTTAACTTAAATTTGTATAGCTGATTTTTACATATGTTCTGTAGAATATTATCCTAAAGTAATATTATAAGTGTCTGATACTTTCCATGGGCCAAAACTTTTGTAAGACGCTTTAAAGCTTCACAAGAAATAAATCAACTTCACTTATTTTTACATGTCTGATTTTGAAATATATTGTTAAGATAACTATAACAAAGTTATATTTCATCAGTCAGACAAATAGTAATGATCAAACATCCCCTAAACATGAAAATTATTCAGCCGGGAGTATGAGCGCGAGAGCACTGTGCGCATGCGCCATAGTGTAAAATATTTAAATATCGGAAAAGTACTTACTGCTTTAAATTCAATATTTTTACAGCTTTATTTAAATAAGATGAACTTCAACATTAAGGTAATAATTAATAAATATGAAGGTAAATTAATTAATTGTTTTAAAACAATTATTTTGATTTTATTATAATAAAAGTACCATTAGAAACAATTGTAAGAAAAATCATTTGATTAAAAAAGAAATTAACTATCATTAATAAAAGAAAGTATTTATTTATCTTTTAATCATCGTTATCATCGTCATAATCATTGGAATTTTCATCATTATGCCAGTCATGATACTGGCCATACAAGTCATCGTCCTCTTCATCATCAATCATGTTGTCGTTGCTGGCAGATTCTTCTGCCAAAAACAGATCAAAAAATTAAAAAAACATAAAATTACGAATATAATAAATTGTAAAGTAGAAGTCAAAGTACAGTACCTGATTGTTGAAGAGATTCACTGACTGACTGACTGACCTGGTAATTGGTCACCGTCAAACCAATGAAAGTGGTACTGGTTTTCTTCTAACGTCCACCCATTGTTTTCAGGAGTAAAAATTGATGGTTGTTTCTCATTGGCATTATTCCATATGCTAGCAATGTAATTAGCTCTGAGAAATTGTTGAAACAACTCAGTTTCGCATGGTGGTAAACTGCTAGCATCAAATTTTTTTAAATTTTTTGGATTGAATTCTTCGTTAATATTAGATACGCTGTAATTATTTAAAAACAACTGGAGCCGGGCAGCATTAACGTCAAGTATACCAGGAACACTATAAATTTCGCAGACAAATTTTTGTATATTGTTAAAAATATCTACTTGCATTGTCCCATTGGTAAACAACTCTGGACCTCCAAACTGCATAAAAGCTTGCTGATACTCATATTTTTTCATCAATATATTAAATGGTCTTTGTTTACCTTTTTTAAAAAATGCGGGATTAAAGTCACATCCAGTCAATGCATGGAATCCTGGTAAACTTCTACACAAAGATGCTCCCAAGTGCTCGTAAACCTGTGTTAAATTTATGTATCTTTGATTATTTCCGGTGCCTGCGTATAACCATACGTTGGAATCATCATTTTTCAAATTATGCATATGTCTTAACATAATTATCGCAATGTCGGTATCAGAACATCTTATAACAAAATTTGCTTGAGCGTCTATATTACAAATATGAAAAACAATTTTAGTGTACGCTCATACTCCCGGCTGAATAATTTTCATGTTTAGGGGATGTTTGATCATTACTATTTGTCTGACTGATGAAATATAACTTTGTTATAGTTATCTTAACAATATATTTCAAAATCAGACATGTAAAAATAAGTGAAGTTGATTTATTTCTTGTGAAGCTTTAAAGCGTCTTACAAAAGTTTTGGTCCATGGAAAGTGTCAGACACTTATAATATTACTTTAGGATAATATTCTACAGATCATATGTAAAAATCAGCTATACAAATTTAAGTTAAGTAACACTTATTTTTAGTTACCTTTCTCACCTGGTACCTGCCCAGGTGTCACCGGGCGAACTCCACAAGTACGCAGGTATTCAAAGCCCATGAAACATGACTGAGATCCTAAAGTTTCATTTGTGTGAAAATAAGTTGTGTCATATCGCTCTGGGATCTTGGACAATAAAATGACATCTAAAATAATACAAATATATTTTTTTTTTCGAAATTCATCCCTTAAAAGGGTAAAAGAGGGGTTGCGCTGTTTATATGAGGAAAAAAATGTTTATGATCAGAAATACATTAAACTTGGTATTAATGCTCTTCAATACAATTAAATAAATATGTATTGATTTTTTTTAAATTCAGCCTCTAAGTGGGTAAAATAGGGCGGTGAAGTTGGAGTTGTTGAATATATTTAAATAGAGTAATATGACTCAAGTTCTCCGTAAGTGCACACTTACTGTGTGGGATATAAAGTAAAGAACGGAAATTATTCCGAATCCAAAGGAAATTTATGTATAACTTTTCGGCTGGCCACAGCAGCGACAACTATGTATAACAGACCTAGAGCGCGAGAGAGAGAACCTAGCTAGAGAGTATCCTGCTATCTATACATCCTTCTGAAGGTTGGCACAACTGCAATAAAAAAATCGCCTAAGATATGTAACGGGATTAGACTGTGAATAATTCATTAATCATTATAGTGGCCACTGTGTTTGCTGGATGTGCTCGGGAGCAATTAGAATTCATACCTCGAATACCACTGATAACTTCTGACTACGCCTTTGAGTTTAATCTATTGTAATTCCTTCTTAAATTTTGCTATGCAATGACCTTTTATATATCTCAGGGCCAGTCCTTAAAAGTAGCAGGCGTAGACTTAAAAGAGGATTGCTTCTCACAGGTACATTTTAGCAGAACCCAGAACTAGACAAAACATCCATCTACGAGTATGTGGTATATTTGTGGTTAGTTTTTTAGTGTAGAACTTAAGTAAATCTAGAGTTTTACTCTAGACATAATATTACAAATTCGATACGACAACAAATAAATCAATGGAAATTAAAACTGAGCAAATTTTTTAGTCCACGCACATGGCAATTTATATATGTAATTTAAAAAAAAAGAAGAAGGAGGAAGACTGTAAGCTTCAGGTGTACATTGAATTGGTCTTTAAAAATAATGTAGATGTTAGCCTGTCAGTATGTCAGTTAAAAAACCCATATTAGCTGAGTTACATGATTCTAAAGTCGTAAACATTTTATGCGATTGTATCATTGTATTCTCTTCATCTAACTTTGGAAAGATAGAGAGTAGAAAAATGTGCATAAAATACAGGTAGTGGAGCTTGCTAAATACCTAAAGTGTAAATTTATTTACAGAATATACGCGTAACATGTTTTAAGATAGATATTTTGAGTTACGATCGCTAAAATGAAATTTGTTTTCCTTATTATAGGAAAGATTTATAAAGATTAATAAAGTTTAATCGCGGGCGAAGCCGCGGGTTCTG
Source organism: Fabriciana adippe (assembly GCA_905404265.1). NCBI lineage: Eukaryota > Metazoa > Arthropoda > Insecta > Lepidoptera > Nymphalidae > Fabriciana > Fabriciana adippe. Next base: position 11,027,725 of record FR989985.1, read on the forward strand.
CTAGTATTTAATAAAGTACTACTTTTGTCATTTTAATAAATCATCTGTTGGCTGGTAATTGGAAAATGCAGCACAACATGGTGACCTCAAATTACAGCAAACTCGGCGGGCTGCAGGAAAAATATTTCATTTGTCTTAGTTTATCTGAATAGCGCAAGGACGGCATTGTTTTTCTGAATATGTATAATAATACGAACGTCTGTGTGACCGCATTTGTGGCGCTACAATGAGCTCCGCGGCGACTATTCCCGGGATGAGTTTCGCGTCCAGTATTGTTTAAAGTTTGTCGTAATTAGTAGAGTTCCACTCTGAATAGACTCCTAGGTCCATTGTAGGAATGTTAAAATTCTTTACGTGGATTAGTAGAAATTCTTATCTTTTGAGGCAAACTTATTCGGTGCTTTATATTTCTTGTTTTTGTTTATGTCTAATCGATTACTTTCACTCGTGCTACCATCAATTATTTGATAATAACATAATAATACTTTAAAAGAGGAGGAAATGAGAAGGAATGTTTTAAATATTCAATAGTATTTGTCTTAATAACTCCAAATACCTTATGAAATTAAAATCAAATAAAGTCATCTTAATATTAAATTGATACTGAAGACCTGAAAATATACAATACATATTATGTTTGCAGTAATAGCATACCAAGGCGAAGTATTAAAGTTGACAAAGATATCGCGTTCCGAAATGGGAACGTACTTATGTATAGCAAGTAATGGAGTGCCGCCCTCGGTGAGCAAGAGGATTCATATAAGCGTACATTGTAAGTTGATATTTTATTATTTTATATGAAAAAAAGAATCATATGGGACAAATAATTTTGAATACCCATATCATAGAGAAAATATTGGTTGATAGTAAATAAAACGCGTATAAAATACCTTTTCCTATTGTTCGAAGTCGCGGGTTTGATTCTCGCTCAAGACCAATTTTAGTATACAGACGATTTTGTTTGTTATTTAGATAAAACAAAAATAATTCAAAGCTAATTATCTCGTTGTGTTTCTTTATTTCAAAACTGAAGAATAGAATGACGAGACAAAGAAGACGTGAGACATTATATTGGTATCAAATATTTACGATGCGGCTTTTGGCTATAATTTTTTTGAAAAGTATCTTATTAGATGTTTGTTTAATATATAATTTTCTTTCGCCGTTTTAATAAGATATGATTATAAGATATGATGATGATTTGTAAGAAAATTAAAGTTTTTGAGTATAAATACTAACTCCATCAAAATAATTATTATGCACACCAGTTTAATAACTCGAAACCTAATAAAACTACATAATACCACTAACTTGACTTTTATATTTTTAATCGATTGAGCGAATTAATCGAGTATTTTATCTTTTAACGATATATTATAGAAACTCGTCATGTGCTTAAGTAAATTTAGTTAATATTTAATTTATATAATATAAATAATTAATTTAGAAGTAAATTTAACGACACTGGTCATTTCGAAGCCAAATTTCTATAAGCATTGAGATACGATTTAGTGTCCTAAGTTAATCACACTGAAATAAACGAAAATGAGATAAATAACTTTATATTTAACTTATAATTAGTCAATTAATGAGAGTGAGAATCGTAATTATATAAGGTCAAAGTCAAATACAAAATTACACTGCGTGAGGGAAAATGCTCATGAAATTGCAAAATAGAAACATTTTAGTAATTATTTATTCATTTAGTTAAACATTTTATAAAAACTGAAAGCGTACATAAGTTTTTCTTAATTAAACTTAAAATATTTATAAAATAATATAAAATAAGTGATGTTCAATTATATTATAATCCTGTATAGTTCATCCTGTGATCCAAGTGCCAAATCAGCTCGTGGGTGCACCATTGGGCACAGATGTCACGCTCGAGTGCTACGTTGAATCCTCCCCAAAATCCATTAATTATTGGGTTAAAGATCCCGGTAAGTTAAATTATTAAGAACAGATTTAAATTGTAAAAGACTTACTTGTAATGAAGTAAAATGAATAATTACAATTTAATAACTTTGTAAAAATGAAAATTGTACACAGCTGCTAATAGGATTACGATTAACTTTGTAAAGCATCACGAATATAAAAGAAACAAATTATAAAGCGGATATAAAACTCTAGGTGTCTGTCCGAAGTTTTTACATTTTTCATAAAACTTGGCGTGCGAAAGATGAAATTCTAATATTAGATTTGGAAGCAAATGTTTTAAGTAATAAATTGTAACACAGGTGAGCTGATAATACCTTCTGAGCATCACGAGATGACTGTTCGACAAAAGTCTATGTTCGAAGCAGAAATGTCAATGACGATTAAGAACATTCGGAGAGAAGACCTCGGTAGCTACATATGTGTCGCCAAAAACTCTCTCGGTGACGTAGAAAGCAAAATCAGATTATACGGTAAAAATGCTAAAATCAGTTTATTACATTTATTACATAATATATTACTATTTCTGAAACAATAATGCTGCATAAAGAATTTTTGATTTTCATTTACATAATCACTACATAGTATAAAACAAAGTCGCTTCCCGCTGTCTGTCCTTATATATGCTTAGATCTTTAAAACTACGCAACGAATTTTGATGTGGTTTTTTAATAGATAGAGTGATTCAAGAGGACTGTTTACATGTATATTACATGCATAATATAGTAGGGAAACACTAATAATTTTAGAGGCTTCGAATGTGATGTCATAAATAAACACATTTTTTGCGCTTACATTGCAAACGCTGGCTGAAACTTACGAGATAGATCAAAATAATGTACTACAGTATTGTACACCTTAAAAAGGTCTACAAAAAAGTCCGCGATTGCATATGCCTATCTCTTAAGGATAATATACTATATCCATTTTACATACTATATCCAAGCTAGGGGGCGAACACTAGTCGCTAGTATATGATCTGTTACAAATATATTATTACCCTATCCTACGTAATTCTTACTTGTACTGAACTATATCTAAACATATTTTTTTATATTGTCACACTTTTAGTCGTTTAATAAGTTCATTACTAGTAAAAAAAAGAAATTACATATTATTATTTTCTCATAGAAATACCAGGCAACGACAGGCATATTTATCAATACCCGGATGAGCGGACTACTTCTGATGACGAATATGGTACTGAAGCGTACGACGACGACTTCGATGATAAGGACCCTGAAAAAAGTAACAGAGTCCCAGATCGAGCGAATAAATGGTACTCAAACGATGGTAAAGTAATAATAATGGCTAATAACGCGTGTATCGCAACCGCTACGATTATTGTTGTATCGATACTTAGTTTATTAGATACATTATCTTAAAATTATTCTGCTAAAAGTTTGATTCTAAGCGCGCATAATATAAACATATTTTATAATGTAAAGTAATAAATGTTATAATTTTTTGTTTGAAGGAATATATATTATAATATAATTGTAATTATTATCAATTTTAACTAGATACAGAAAGAAACTAAAATATAAGCAAATAAATTTTGTACATGTTTTTGTTGTTTACTAACATTTCCTTTCATCTTGTGTAACTATTAATATAAATATTTCGCCATGTATTTAAATTAAAAAAAATCAAGTTTCTATGAAAGTGTTAGAAGTGGAACTTCATTGGTTATTTATATTTCAAATCTGTAAGATTAATAAATTAATAAAAAGAGAGAATATCATATATATCAATTTTCAGATAATAACAACGGTTACTATGGCAACCTAATGCGAGCGGTTACTATGACTACCATGACGATTTTTCGTGATGCGACCTTGAGATTTTACTCTAATGTACGCAAAGAAGTTTCACTTCAAAAAAATTCTATTAATGTATTTCTATACAATAAAACAATATATTTTCACTGTAATATTATAATATTCATAGAATTTCGTGAATCATATTTTAAACAATTTTGTGCCATTCTTTTATTGAAAACTAAGCCTCGAACAGCGCGTAACGTGATAATAATTAGCGTTAAATTGTATATAGTTATATAAGTTAATATAGAAAATATAATCGAATTAAATTTTCATGTACTTCCTATTTCAAAGTTACTTATTGGAATGGAAATAATTAATGTTTACAATGATTGAATAAACTGCTGATATTATATAATAGACATTATATTTATTAATTACTTACAATTACGCACACATTTACTGTCTCTTATATGTTTTTATAGTTTTTTCTTTTATTCATCATATCATTTTAACCACTAAAGGTAAATACTTTGACTATTTAAATTGTAGCCTACTGGTTTAAAGGAAATGAAAAGAAATATTATAAAATTAGCGCATATTGTAAAGTTTATACTGGAAATATTATGTTCCATTGTAAATAATGTGCAGTATTAATAAGCACATAATATGATAAATTATTTTAACCTATATAGATGCAGCGGTTTTTACGCTGTCACCTGTACTTTTCTTTCTGGTGCAACTTGAATATAAAATCGTAATATTCTTAATTATTCACATTTCTAAACTTCCATTGCCTATTTTATCTGAATATAAAGTTGTACTTGAATTTTTTGTGCTTTTCTAACAAATGTAACTTGCGTAGATAAACATAATATAACTTCTGTAAATTATACGTTAATATCCTGGTCGTTACAAAAAATAAAACCAAGAGCATTTATATTTGTTGTTTCTTTCAAAGTAAATCATATTTTAGATAATTTTACAATTAAATTAATATACTTTAAAATTAATTATTAATTGTAGACGGTGGTAGCCCAGTAGTAACGCTTTCGCTTGGGAAACCGGTAAAGTATTCATCTTAAACAAAGCCTATCTAATCGCTCGGAAATACATTTAGACAATATGTCCAAACCTTATAAGTATAACTAGGAGAAGTCAATATAATACTATTGCCTAATGATATATAATCCTGAGGTATATAGGCGTATTCCTCTTAAATCCTTATCATACTCCATACTTGGCCTAATTAGTTGATGAAGAATTTACTGATCTTATTATTTTTTAACCTGGGGTAATGCATTTATGCGTGCTCTTTGCTTTCACGGTCCAATTTGAAATAAAAATAATATATTTAGAGAAAATAATATTATCCCAGAAAAGCTCGAAGCTACAATTAAAGCTTAATAAATTGTCGGTAACAAAAAAGTAGATAGCTCATTTGTTAAAAGCTAATTGTAATTACCTTATTAACCCTGAAATTAATGTTACGACATTTTTGTACTCTACGAATATAAATAGGCCACGTAAAGCTTTCTGTTCTCACATTAAACATTAATTAATTATAATTATTCTGATGGGGTATTCTGTCACAGGATTCATTGATCCAATTAACGCTTGCTCGTAAATGCATCGATCGGTGTTATTCGATTTTATAATAATTTAATTAAGTGACGTAAAGCAATGTGATTAATAATAGTTAAAGAGCTTTATTTCGCATCTGCTCGCATTTATGTGTACATAATCTCGAATATGATAACGTTAATACATATTTTTTAAATACAGCTATTATATAGCGATTCATTTGAAAATTATGAAAATTTGCTTATTCACGGCCTAAGTAATTTGGCGTTAAATTAGCTGATCGAGAACCGTCAATCACTTTTGTAAACGGAATTCAGTAGATGAGATCGAGATAATAATCTGGTAATATCCAATATTAACTTGACTATTTAGCCAATTACAAAATTATGATGTAATTTAATTTAGTTCTATATTTTTTTTAATATTATACTATGTGTGTGATATAAAAATATGTATATAGTACCTATTTGTCTTATAGATATTATTGCTAGAATGCATTAAGACGTTACAACTTGAACAACTTACAACTTACTACAAAATTTTGTAGTTTACAATTTTAGTGTCATATTTTAGAGTCAATCTTCATTTATTTCATTTTTTATGCTAAAGTGATAATATTCTAAAATGAGATTTTTTTCTAAGGTATTCTTTAACTTATAAACAAGGTTCTTTTTTGTGGACGTACCACGAGAGTGTAGCATATGTGTATTCAATTTTCATTTTAACTTATATCTAATACAAATTTCATGATTCTTTATTAATGAGTCACGTCAAGTGTTGTCCTAATTAAACTTCAAGAACAAAATCGATGCGAGGGGTATTGGGGTATCACACCATTGTCCACCACGCTGACTAAGTACAAGTTGGTCGACTTCATAAGACGTCTTTCGAAATTTACAATGTTGTCTGTATGTCTGTGACCGCATCACGAGAAAACCACTCGACAGAATTTGATAAAATTTGGTACGACGATAGCTGGTTCTCTGATACTTTTTACTGAGAAATCTATACTAAATGTGAAAAGAAAACCTAAATAGGGACGAACCCGAACGGAGCGAGAGTAATGCGCCAGTATATACAGATATATATGAAATTCAAAGTCCTGACTGACTCATATTAACGCACGACCTAATCCGATGGTCTAGAGATATGAAATTTGGAGTGTGTATTCTTTGTGAAGTGTAGGTATCCACTGAAAAAGGTTTTTTTTTTATAATTCCACTCCTAAGAGGTTGAAATGAGAATTTTGTGGAATGGGAATTTCTGTAAAACACAAAATTCAACCTCCAAATTTTTATTTTCTGGGTCGATTAACTCAAAAATTGGTATACATATTCTCCGATTAAAATTATGAGACATGTGTATCACAGGTCATCCCCCAACAGAGTCAAATAGGACTTCGAAAATCCTACACGGCGTGGTAGACTGGCGCATGGCGCGCAGAGTGGCGCAGAGGAACGCGAGCGAATCCGCTGGTCCTGCTCGTGCATAATAAATATAATAAAAATATTTTATAGCCTTCTCTAACCTTTAAAGTAATTGAAAAAATAACAAAGGCACCAATAGCCACCATCAAAAAAAAAACAATAGGCAAAAAAAGTCTTAAGTAATAAATAATAAATAAAATTATTGAAATATACATAACGTAATCGAACAAGTAATTTCTGTTAGTATTTCTGTAAAGAACATTTTATCTATGGATGTTGCACCTGGACCTGGATATGAGCTTGGCAATGTGATAAACGTCACTTGTCTTCGACTATGTAACAAGTGATATAATATTATAATAGTAAATTAATAGCAATACTGTCTTTACTAAAACTCTGTATTATGCAACACATACATACATAATTATATAAGTACGTTCTATTTACGCATCCAATGGAATAACGAGATTGCGTTATAGTTTAAAAATATTGTTTAATTAATTACAATGTAACTGTTATATCGAACACTGAATAGTAATAATAAAAAGGTGTTCTCTTGGGTAGCTAAACAATGATTACATAAATTTAAGAAAATACCATTCCACATTCAGCAATTACTATTTTTTCTTTTTTCTGGTTGGTATAACCTAACAGAGATCGCAGCGTTGATTTTTACAAACTCACCTTTCATAAGAACGAGGAGTATCCCCATAAGTATATTTTATGATAACCGTATATTCCACCCAAGACGCAATTAATATTCTGATGGAGAGCGAAAAATGAAGTAAAATTCGATCTCTTCAACATCGTATGTAAAAATGAAGATATATGGTGGTTTATAATAAATTATTACTTTCTGAATAAATCGTTTTATTCGTTTCTTTTAAATACAAAATTCTCTTGAGAGAAATGCTAAGTTTCGTGTTTTTACATTATACGGCCTATTTCATTGGGCTTGGTAGATTATTTTGAAAATTTGCTGTATGTATCAAAATCCGTTATGTGTCAACAAAATCGGTATAGTAGTGTTCTATTATTGTGGACGACAAATTTCATGAATAAAAGCGTTTAATGTTTAAAGTTACATCACGTTGAAAATAATATTCTTAAAATCTCATATAAAACTAAGTTCATAGATAACACTGCTTGATACTGAGAAACTTTTAATTGAATTGAGAAAGCATAACTAGTCTTCGGCGATGGCTAATGAAACACCTGTGCTTTGCTTTGTTATACATCTATTGTAGTTTTACTTAATTATAACTTAAAACATTATGTCATAAAATAAATATTTATTTATTTATATTATACATATGGTAATCAGGGACAGTTGCTTATAGTTTTTAATTATGTGGGACTCACCGGCTAGAAATGCCACTACTACCCACTAAAATCCAACAAAACCTCCCTCGTCTTAATGGGGCACCGCGATGGCAGGTCTGCTGAAGCAGACTGCAACAACCATGCAGTTGCTCCCACGGTCCACTCTGCCGTCAGAGAAATACCAGGAGCAACCCACATGGTACAGCGCCCACCAAAGTGGGCCATCTCCCAATGCGTTTTTTAGCTCCGCACTCGGCTGATCTGTATGTATCCAGCCCTTTATAACTTCTTTATAACACGAGTCTCCCTTCAATACCATGCTAGCCAAGTGAGGGTTGGCGGACTTCACAATATGTCTTTCGAAAACTTGCTAGGTTCTCTCAGACATGCAGATTTTCTCACGATGTTCTCCTTCGCCCTAAGGAAAGTGGTAACCATGTTAGAAATGATTCGCACATGAAAATATCAGAGGTGCGAGGCTCGGGATTTGAACCAGCTTTACTCGCTTTTCCAAGAGAGCGCGATAACACTGCCGTAATTAGCGTCCGGATTAACTGCCGGACGTTAATTAAGGAATAGTTCGCCCACCACGACAAGGTGAACGCATATTGGGGGGGAACCAATTAATATACTGGACATCTAATCCCGAAATATCATTGGGCATCTCTCCCGATCATTAGGGAGAGATGCCTATCAACTCTGAAGACACCCTAAAACATTTACAATACAAAATGGTAGACTGTTAACAAAACAAAATCAATTTGAAACAATTTAATACTATTTAAGTGAAGAATTTAGGAAAAAAATACTGCAAACTATCTCAAATATTATATTTTAATGTATATATTGAGAGGAAATAGCCATGGAGCACTCCCCCACAAGATCACCCGAAGGCGTGTCAATAGCAGGATGGCCGTGACGGAAGAGGATTTTATTACCTTCTGCTATAAAACCTTATTATTGTTTAAAGTCACTATGTTTACATTTTATTGCTTTTAAAATGATTTTAAATTTAAAGCAGAGACTACGTCTCGAGCGGGATCGAGACGCCATCATCACATTCATTGTAGATACTTGGTTTAGTACAGTTGGTTGATCTTGAAAGATCATTTGGAAAGTTATGTTTTGATATTATATTTGAAAGTCAATGATCGATACCTGTGAACCCGCTGCTCCGCAAAACTATTAGAATTATCGTTTCAAGTTCATAACATTGTGATTTCCATGATTAAATTATGTATTGAGCAATGAATACTTTATTATTTGAGCCCTGATAACGCCCACAAGATTGGTAACCACTAGAGATGTTGATCGTAGTATATGGATAACGCGTCATATATATAAACTACACTTACCTTATTTTACATATTAACACCAAAATATTAATTAAAAGTAAATTTAAATAGTCATTATTATCGATATAGAGGGCGAATCTATCGTTTTTAAAATTTTGCCTGTCTGTCTGTCTGTGACCGCATCACGAGAAAACCACTCGACAGATTTTGTTGAAACTCGGTATGATGATAACTGGTCATCCAGGTCAACACATAGGATACTTTTTATTATATAATATACGAAGTTATGTTTTAATTCTTTGATAATGAACAAGAATCGTCAAAATGAAAATGATTTCGTTTCAAAATATACTGTCTTTTTAAAAAAATGTTTTGTTAAATTCACTATAATATAGAAAGTTTATAAAACAAAATTTACTTTCGCCACAATATTAAAGTAGTGATCATTTGAAAAGTTTATTGAATCCAGTGCCACGACTTTATACTTTAGTCCAAACCACAATGTCGTCCGATACATTTTGTCAAGTAACTGTTCCTCACAAAAACACTAACTAAACTAATGATTTACACTAAAACTACAAAAGTCTCATTCAAACAAACTATAATAACCCCTCCAAAACCCTCGTAAATGCATTTAATGAAAGTTTTGCCATTATCCAGCATGGCACCTGCATGGCGACGATGTGAAAAAGTATAAAAATACATGGCGTGATGTATCGGTAATAAGTGATGACTTCCACTTTAGTTTTACACGATAGCCCTACAGTAAAGCTCTGGGTTTAACGTATAGAAAATATAGGTATTTTATACAAGCAATAAATGTGTCGTTACAAAAATTGTAGGAAATGGCAGTCGAGTAAGAAACAGCTACGACACTGTTCTCTTCACTTGAAACAATTAAGAACAAATACGTAAATAGTTAAAGTACTTCAAGAACTTCCTTATATATACCCTTACTTAAATGTTTACCACACTAAAGGAGCAAGTTGTGTGAAAATAGTAAAACTTAGTGCAACATTATCAATTCAATGCGCCGAGATGAGAGTTTCCTGTATCAACATTTACACTACTTTCATCAACTTCTGCCTCAGCCGAAACTCGAAAGCGTATCGCATAAACTTGCTATAATGTTTTGTGGCAAACCCATTGTATTATAAAATAACAATTTTATAACATTTTAACATTAAAGTTGGTCTATATATAATATATTTAAGAAATAACGCAAATCGTCAAAAAACATACATATGAAACTATACAAACTCTTATCTATAATTTGATTCACATGTTGTTTTTTTTATTTTTATTTATGGGTAAATAATATTGACTTCTTTAAATATAAAGTTGAAATGACCTTAAAGATGGCGACATAAAAATATTAGAGAAAAAATGAAAATTGTGTTTAAATATTTTAGTAAATATTTAAATATTTCTAAGAAACTATCATGAATCTAAAGAACTTCAATAAATTAATTAACAATTAACATAGCTTCAGTAAATATTATTATCTATATTAAACATTAGTAAATAAATAACAATGAATATACAACGATACAATTATTTTAACATCTATAAATTAAATTTTAACAATTTAGCTTAAACTATAGTCTTCGAGTAAAATCGCTATGATATACGGTCAGATGGACAAACGGATAGATGAATATCACAAAGCTATGAGTATTTCTTTTTAGATATTTCGCTATTAAACCCAAAAAAAAGAATTACTCCCCTTAGTAGTCGATTCTATTTGGATTATTTGTGAGACTGACCTTAAGTATACTCTATTTTAATATAAAACATGAAAATCAGTTCATAATTTTTGAAGACATCACGTCACTGTGATCACACACTAAAATTGATCACTTCTTTCTTTTAAAAGTCGGTAAAAAGTTTAGTTTTATCAATACTGCTAGCATCGCATTTAAATGATCGAATTATTATTATTTCATAAAAGGGACAATGAACGTTGAGGGGTAAGTAAAAGTGCTAATACAGAGCGGCTTGAAGAATAATGAACATAACGGCGTTTGCGGGCACCAAAATATGTCTTCTCCCTGAACACCGCGTAAAGCTTAATAACGCAAATATGAATGTATTTACGTTTCTCAGGATATTCGGGCACATTTTAAATGATTTATTAGGTAAGAGAATTGTGAGCGTCTCAAATTTTCATTTTTTCTTATTATTGTAACTATGACAAAGAAAAGTACTTAGCTTTTCTATTTATTATAATGTAATTAGAAAAACAGTGACATAATATAATTTTGAATTGTTTTGCAAATACATTCTTTACTTTTAGACTTTATTAAATAATGTGGCTACTTAATAAAAATGCTTATAGTAAATTATAATATTTTTAATTATGGTAATATAGCCAGAGGCCGCAAAAGAATTGTGAAAAATTAGCAATTGCTTTTGAACCACATTCCAAAAAGAAGTTTTTATACTCGTCTATATGTTTCTTTTTTATATAGGATTAAAAAATACCTGATTAGGTATCTATAGTAAACGAAAACCCCCTTTCAGTTATCTTTTACTTTTAAGTGTCTAGAAACCTTTTTTTTAAGGTTTGGAGGTCGGTGTTTATTTTATTTTTTTAAATTTTTTATATATTTTAAAGTCTTCATTTTAGCAAGTATTATTATTAATGTTTATTCCAGGTTAAGTAGTCTATCTGTATATTAATTTTCACCCAAATCATTCCAGACGTTTCAGCGTGAAGGTGAAAAAAACATACATACATACAAACTTTTGCATTTGTAATAAATAGTAACGTGATAAACTGTTCATATTCAAACGATTTAATATAGTCGTAGATATTGCACTAAGCTTCAACACGATATATTCAGTACGATACGTAGTTTATACGTTCTCTTCCGAGTAACTAAATCGAAAGTTTGAAACTACTGTTGATACAGGAAACTCACCTCACCGTGTAAAATCGTTAATATTAGTAAGTACATTCTCTTGAACCCGTTTACAATTTAAACAAACTTCTTCTGCCCAATTTCTAATCATAATAATTGTTTCATATAAATGATATAAAGGAATATTAAAAATTTTTACAAAAAAAAATTGTGTGTACTTATGTACGCACGTAAGAAGTTATACTTCATTGGCGTAACAGAACAAAAGTAGCTAAAGATTTCATCCCGTAAGTCACAACTCTTTGTTTGTAAAAGGAATGATAAATTAATAAAATAATTAAATAAGGCATACAGATATAGTGCTATCGCATTCTTTATTCTCATATGGAGTAAACTAATGAAGTGAATTATGAGTTAATAACTGTATACGAGTATTATAGATTTTTATAATACGGTGAATTAAAATGTAGTAAGTAAGCATGCTTGTCTGGCATTTGGATAACGACATATAGACCATCTATGTGCCCAGCAATAGCATGTTAATAAGAGATTTAATATGTAAATTTAAATAAAGTAGTCAATATATGTAGGTCGTCCAATTAATCACCCCGATTGTGTTCACCTCGTTGTGGTGGGAGGACTCATTAGCATCCGGCAACTCAGCCAGGCACGAAGCCAAGAAATGCACAGGAAGGTATCATACCATGCGGGTTGCTCCTGGTACTTCTCTACTTCTCTGACAGCAGAGTGGACCGTGAGAGTAACCCCTTTGTTGTGAGGTCTGCTTTGGCAGACCTGCCGTCGGGGCGTCGTAGTTGAGTGCGTAAGCGATCCTGCGATGCCCCATTAAGACGAGGAAGGTTCGGTTGGGTTTTAGTAGATAGTACTGGCTTTTCTAGCCAGTGAGTCCCACAAACCTACCTGTATACATAGCCTGTATGTATACAGGTAGTATGCGTAAGTGCATTTCCCATCATAACAAAAAAAAAGGTCGTCTAGTTTATAGAACATCTGCTTATCAAAGTTCAATATTATATACGAAAGTTTGATACTTAATGCTTTATGTGTTAAGACCGTGTCAGGAATTCATAATAATTACTCTATGTTGGGCGATAGAATGACTTACGTTGATTATTGCGGCTTCCCTATCGTGTAAAGAGGGCCTTAGAGATAGTTTAACACAAACATTTGGTAACTTGCTAATGAACTATGTGGAGTATTCTGAGATGTATCATTAATATTATTCTTAAAGATCTATCTATACGTTTAATTCAGAAAATAATTTCTTAAATCGTTACCAATAGAATTTCTTTATTCATTATTATTTTTCATTTTTTTCCCTTCGGTACATTCAGTAAAAATAATCAAAATCGTTTCTGATTCCAAACAGTTTTACTCAGTACCATATTATTTATTACTAGCGAATCACCCTTGCTTCGCTTCGGATTCGTCCCTAGACAAAAACAAATCTATTCCACGGGTAACGTACATTCTCTCTCTGTCTATAATCTATGCCTTTCATCCAGATCTGTTTAGCCGTTCTGGCGTGAAAGAGTAACAAACATCCATCCATCTTCACAAACTTTCACATCTACATTAATATTATAAGGCTTAAGTTTGTTTTTTGTTTGTTTGATTGAACGCGCTAATCTCAGGAACTACTAATCCGATTTGAAAAATTCTTTTTGCATTAGATAGCCCGTTAAGGCTATAGGCTATATATCATCCCGGAAAAATGTACGCTTCTCGTGGGATAGATTTGTTTTAGTCTAGGGACGAACCCGAAGCGAAGCGAGGGGAAGTTCCGATCTACAGAGTTTTAGCTTAACCTCGTGTCGCACGTTTGACGAATAGACCCACTTCGGGTTCTTGATTCTAATTCTAACCGCCCCAATAACGTATCAATGTCGTAACGGAGGGACAATGACAATCAGTCCTGCTTCAGTCTATTAATGATTGTAGGAGAAAGTGTGCATCATTATGCACACTTGACCGCCCACTACCACAAGGTATGGTGTTAAGAAGCCCAAGTCATTACGGGATTTTAACATTTTAGAAACACAATTTTTTAAGAATTCGAGGATATCAATCTTCAAGTCCTGTTTTAATCTAATACAGTTATTATTGTTATGTAACTTTACTAACAGTATTAAATTACAACAGTAGCGTAATAAATGAAAATTTTTAAACTTTTATTATACCTGAAATTGTAAAATCTCATTATGGTTTTATTGAAAATCTTTAAATTGATTGATTTTGAAATTTAATATGAACAATGAACATGGTCGTTAATTTTTTATACAGGTAATAATAATGATGTAATAAGAAATGATTAACAATATAACGAAGAAACCTTTTAAAATATTAATTATCTTTTCTTCGATTTAAAATATAACTTATAGAACACATACTAATAACGTAAATCTAACTTTCATTACAATTTTATTCAAACAATTTTTGCGCATGCCAATGTTTTAACAACAAAACCAGAACGACATGGCGCTCCATTCTGGCAAACTTTTAATAGAGTTACAGTTCACAAACTAAGCTTTTTAAATGGATTAAATATTTACCATAACATATTAATAATATATGGTTTTTAAACTTATAATAACTGTCTCACAATAATAATAATATTTAGACAGTTCTTTTTGAATATCTTACACTAATTTTTACCTACGATTTTGTGCGGGTGTAAGTACTTAATATCCCATAAACCTTGCATTACTAATTATTATTTCTCTATGCCATTTTCAGATTTTACACTTTCGCAGTATCAGAATTTTTGCAGTTTTTTATTTTATATTCATTTTGGCTCACAATAATAATACATTATAAATGATTCTAAGCTTAATTTTTATTGTTTTTAGGTTTCCGTAATTTAAAAGCTTTTAAGTTTGTACGAGTAGTTTCGCCTTGTTCGTCTAACCGTATGTTACAGCCAAATGGCTTGTCTTTTAAATAATAAAATTATAGATATAAGAGTAAAATTTCTCTGACACTATTGAAACTCCATTTTGGAACTTTAGTAATTGGGTGTCTCATGTGAACCGAAAGAAATTTTTTTAGTCATATTACAAAAAAATAATTAAAAATAGGGGTAACATACGAACAGGGTAGTAGCACTAAATGTATGGTAACATTTAACTGAAGAAAAAAACTTTTATTACAGTAAAAATTATTCTGAAGTGATTATTCTGATACGTACGTACGTACGTAGCCATCTCCTTTTTAGAATCCCGTCCCAAATGGCAAACACATACCCCTTATATTTCGGTTTAAAGATTTATTTATTTCTCAAAAGAATAGCATTCACTTAATGAGAAGAAAAATTACAAGTAGGTAGTTGAATATTATTTACATCGTGAACAACTTTATACAAAACAAAAAATATGGTATTATAGGTACACAAACATCACATATGAGTTCATTAGGTAATAAGATTAATACTTTATACATTTAGTTAAATAATATCATTTTTTACATAATGTTGTGGGTAGAACGGTGTTACAACTAGAATGTTTACGTATTTAATTATTTTCTGAGTTGTCTATCTATAAATAAAAAAATGACTGCAAGTAAGCGTATGTCTAGTCTTTCAAAAGTCAGATAAATGTGTCAAAATGACTTTCTTGCTTAAGTCAATAGATGGTGATTTATGCGCTTCTAAAGTTGTAAAGAGTATAAACTTCAACAATTCCTCCAATATACCTAACTCTCAAGTTTTCGATCATGGGATGGAAATTCCTGTAAAAAAGAAGGCAAAAAAAAATTCAAAAATACTTTTATTTTGTAAAAAATATGTTAAGTATTTTTTTAGTTATATGATTATTCCGGTTAAACGTTATTAGTTACGCGATCGTATTGATCGATAACTTAAAGAAATATTATATACTATAAAATACAAAGTTTTAGTACTACCCACTAAAACCCAACAAAACCCCCCCATCTTAAGGGAGCGTCGCAGGATCGCTTACGCACGCAACTACGACGCCCCGACGGCAGGTCTGCCGAAGTATACCACAACCAAATGAACATTGAAAATTTTTTTTGTATTCTTTTATAAAGCTATTTGTTTTCCACTTTTCTTATTTCTCTTTCAAATAGCGACGAAGTAACGTTTCATCATTTTTTGTTTAGCCAATCCAAAAAGTTACCAAAAACAGGCCGACATACAGTATGTAGTTAATGCATAAGCGAGGCGATAGCAAGTTAATCAACAAATAGAACAGCTCTTTATCTTATTTTTACATATTAGTGATCGCCGCGTAATTCATTAAGTTATATATTTATTGTCTTGCGTATATTACAATATTAATCTATTCTCAATTCGACGACAGACTTTAACAATAAACAAAAGAGTATTTATGCGTGTGTGTGTGTCAAATACGTGGTAGTGTGTGTAATGTTTTTTTTATTGATTTAATGTATTTTTTATGCATAATTTAAAAAAAAATGTTAGCATTCTGCACTCCTTCTCTATATAAACTATAAGTGTGGGAAATTTTATTTATAATTCGTCCGTTCGCGTAATTTTCGTAAAAAGGGGTACAAAGTTTTTGCTTCACGATTTTGGTATGGTAAGTTTTTAAATTTACCATATCAAAATCATACTAATATTTAATATCATAATATTTTGACGAAGGACGGCATCTCTATAAAAATTATAATTAGGCCAAATCGTTACCATAAATTCTTGTTTATTAACTTATAAAACAAGCGGCGATAAATATGAAAAAATATTGCTTTTCCTCTTTATTACCTGTCATGATCGCTTTATTATCATTTAACGTGTTAGAATAAAATAGGCAATATGTTAGAAATATGGTTCTAGATATTCATGTAAAGAAAATTTTACTTTTTTTTTGTATTTTAAATAAGATGTACATATGTATGTATGTAGTAGGTATAATTTAATTTTAACTGATAAACATAATCGGGTTACTACCTAATATAAATTTGAAAGTTTGAGTGTGCGTATGTTCATTAGTCCTTCACGCTATAACGGCTGAAAGGTTTTGAATGAAATTTAAGGCACATAAGACGATGACTTAGAGCAAAACAGGCATTGCAAGGTACCCTAGAACGAAGGAAGGAACGAAGCAAAGGTAAGTTAGTAATATTTTAATGGTTAATTAAATATTATATTCCACAAAATATATGTTATTGAAAAGAGGATTGCATTGATGACGTTGTTCATTACTTACTTCTAACTATTCTATGAGTAGTATACAAATAGATGAAAATGATTTCATACAATCGTGTATTATAGTGGGCTTTATAATAAGTGGCTCTGATTTTAGTTTTGGAAGTTAGCGGATTCGATTTTTGTAAGAGATTTTGTTGACTATAGGGACTCAAGTACCCATAAGGATAAACAAGAACGAAAAGGGCATGGAAATAAATATCATCGTTTATTTCATTCATTTTGAAATTTTCCTTTTACTATAAATCTGAAAAATCCTTTTACGGAGTAGCGGATCGACATGTTTTTACGATAAGATAGTTTTGGATCGAATCATGATGTCACTTTTTATTCTTTTTACATAAAAAGTTTTATAACGGGATCATAACGCAATTATTAAAAGTACCTAGTTTTTCAAATAAATTTATTATTCAATATATTTCTTTCTATATCAAAATTCAACAGTAAAATTAAACGTCACGAACAACCGCAAACAGGAGGCGCAAAATATTATGTATATTTATTCAATAAGGTGTCAAAAATACTCGTTCACATAGCGTAGGGCAAAAATTATGCAATTTCGCCTTTTTCTTTGTTCTACGTTCCATATTTTCAACACCAATGAATTTTTTCATAACATCCATTTTCGAGGTCTGTTATAATGATATCGATTTATATAAAGTGTTATATTATGATCTATATATATATATATATATATATATATATATATATATATATAAAAATAAGATTCAAATGAAAGTTAAGGTTTTACAAATATTTTTTTCTCGTTTCGGCTCGTAAAATGGTTTTTCGAGCTTTACATCTATCTATACAGATAAATAAAATTGGTGTGTCTGTTTGTAATATTAAAATAACCGCTTTTTACTAAATGCATATGGATATATACACGGTACATATACTAAAACAACATTTTTTACAATTTTTTGTCTGTCTGTCTGTCTGTTTGTTCCGGCTAATCTCTGAAACGGCTGAACCGATTTTGACGGGAGTTTCACTGGCAAATAGTTGATGTAATAAGGAGTAACTTCAGCTACTTTTATTTTAGAAAAAAGAATAGGGTCCCACGAAAAAGAAGACAAATTAATTCATTAATTTTAGTTTTGGGAAGCAACCTAGGGACGAACCCGAGCGAAGCGAGGGTAAGTCGCTAGTTTTATAAATAAAATTAAATTAATAAATAAATAAATTTAAAGTTAATCATTTTTTTGAGGTAAACATGAGTTAACCTCTACCGCTGTGTTCATAATAAGTAAGACTACATTCTTAGGCATTTTATAATGTTACTATAATTTATATCAATGACTTTTAACTAAAATATTACTCGAACTCAAAATATTTTTTATAACTAATTTCAAAATATTCTAAGTCAAAACAAAACTCGACTCTCTCACTCTATTCAAATCGAGTTACAGTATATACTCATAAATAGATACATGTAACTTGAAAAACCTCCTCCTGTAATGAAAGAATAGAATAAGGAATATTATACTCGCTATAAAGAAGCGTTATATACATATAAGCGCTTAAAAGCTTGTGCCGAAATTCGTTTATTGGTAACAGCTTATATCTGATTCTACGAGTCAGATTTGCTATTGTAGAAATAGCTTAAATAGAAATGACAAGTAAATTCCATATTATAATACAATGTTTATATACATACCGTTGAATTCATCTGATTTGAAAAGTGGAAATGTTTACTAGTAAAATGGGGTTTCCATTCATTCAATACGTTTTGACGAATTTCAAACGTCATAGTTGACAAATGCATGTTTTAAATAAAAGCATATAATTAAGTTGAACAACGTACATACAAGTTAGTAGGAAGCGAAGCATTGACGTACAACCCTCTAGATAACCCGGGGGTTCGAATAAAAAGAGGGTTGTAAGAGGGAGGGTCATTAGTTTATAATAAAAGTAGAAGACTATAGTTTAATAGCTACAGTATAAAACTTTCATGTCTTAAGTTTATATCACAGTAAACTCATCCTAATCGAGTAAAATCCAGCGATGTAGATGAAAGAATTAAAACTTCTTTATTTTTAACTTAATACTTAAAATAATCTGTTCTTTCTTTTCTTTCAATATTTATGAGCAACGCCCACTACTAATATTCATATTCAGTACTAAAGTGGTGTTAAAATAACAATAGTATTGTGGGAATTAGTAAGTATACTTTTTGTTAATTCATGGTCTTATCTGATTAAGTTTTATCTAAATTCGTCCCAGTCCGTTAAATGACTTGTTGAGTAATTTAGTGTAAATTTATTTTTTATATTATAGGATTAAATCTATACAGATAAATAAAATTGAAGTGTGTGTTTGTAATGTCAAAATAACAGCTTTATACTAAATGCATATGGAATTATATACGGTACTTTTAAGTAAAGCGTAATTATTTAAATTTTTGTCTGTCTGTTTGTTCTGGCTAATCTCTGAAACGGCTGGACCAATTTTAACGGAACTTTCACTGGCAGATAGTTGATATTATAAGGAGTAACTTAGGCTACTTGTGGTGGACTGTATTAAAAGACTATTTTTTATTATTATTTACTGCTATCTAGCTTACTTTACTAGCACTGGAACTGGAATACACTTTACATAAAAACACCCCTATATTTATACCCCAATTTACATGCGCAACATACATACTACTGAGTGAAAACATTTCAAATGCCCCACTCTAATTGGCTACACAAAGTAATCAATATTTACACGTAAAGACATGTTTAAACTAAATCGGAACAAGTCGGGCGGCGGTCGGGTCGCCGTCGGGTTTTTCCGGGCTCGTCGTCGGCAACACACGTTGTCGCTCGGCGATTGTCGTTGCTCGTACCGATGAGGGTTCGGCAACAGTCGATCTTCGGGGCCTGTCGTTACTCATCGTTGTCGGCGACGGTCGGTCGTCGGGGTTCTTCGTTGCTCGTCGTTGTCGGCAACAGCTCTCCCCCCGGCGCAGCGCTGCGAGCCTCCTTCTTCACTAGCACGACGAGCTTCGTGACGGGACGCTTGAAGACGCCGGTCTTCGTTCGGACGTCCGCCACTCGCACGCCGCCATCAGGTCCCTTGTAGATCCGATCCACGAATCCCATCGGCCACACGTTGCGTGGCAGGGTGTGATCGATCACGAGCACGATGTCTCCCAATCGCAGCTGCTTGGTGTTGTCGGTTGGCCCGCCGCGAGGAACGAGAGTCGGTAGGTACTCTCGCACCCATCGCTGCCAGAAGTGATCGGCGAGCGCCTGGCTGGCACGCCAGGTGCGTCGGTCGTCGTCGCTGCATGGCCCAGTGGTGGGTAGGCCAGTGGATGACCCCAACAGGAAGTGGTTGGGAGTCAGCGCCTCCGGGTCGTGTGGACTCACGCTTACATGAGTCAGGGGTCGGGCGTTGATGGAGTACTCCGCCTCAACCAGTAGAGTCCACAGCACTTCCTCCGTCGGCTCCTTCTCTTTCAGGGTGGAGGCTAGTGCGACTTTAACTGATCGCACCAGCCGTTCCCATGCGCCCCCTTGATTTGGGGCACCTGGGGGTATGTATCGCCACTCCATGCGATGAAGTAAGCCCTCTTCTTTCAGCGCTGGCGCCCACTCTGCGTAGGCGGCCCGTAGCTCGTTGTCAGCGCCTCGGAAGTTTGTGGCGTTGTCCGAGTGCATGGTGCTCGGCCATCCTCTCCTGGCTGCCATTCTTCGCAACGCCATGATCGCCGAACTCGTAGACAGTGACGGGACGATCTCAAGGTGTACAGCGCGCGACGTGAGGCATGTGAACAGCGCGCCCCATCTCTTCTCACGACGTCGTCCGATCTTCACTATCATGGGCCCGAAGTAGTCCACCCCACAGTGGGTGAAGGGGCGGCGAAATGGTTCGAGGCGAGCGCGAGGCAGGTCCCCAGTCGCTGGAACCTGAGGCTTCGCTTTTCGCACTTTGCAGAGGGCGCACTCCCTTTCTATGGTGCGCACAGTAGGTCGCAGGTGGATGATCCAGTATCGCTGCCTTAGATCGTTGGTCACACGCTCACGGTTGGCGTGACCTGCAGCGCAATGCTCACGTAGCACGATGAGTTTCGCAGTGCGGTGGCGTCCGTCGAGGATGATAGGTCGCTTCATCTCAAGCGGTGCAGTGGCAGCTCCTGTGCGTCCTCTCACCCGCAATACGCCTTCCTCCAGCACTGGATCCAGCCGGAACAGTCGGCTCGTCTTAGGCAGGGAACGAGATGACTTCATACGTAGTAATTCGTCTTGGAAGCTGTCTCTCTGCGCACGGCGTATGAGTGCGCGCTCGGCTTCCTCGATGTGACGATGCTCCAATCCCGTAGCTCGGCGCCGACACTTGTCTATAAAAGCCAGCACCCTCGCAGCTGCTCGGACCAGTGTTTCGAATTTGGAGAAGCGCGCAGGATCCGGCAACCACTCGTCGCCTTTTTTGTCCTCTGTGGTCACGTGCAGCAGGACCTCCTCCTCTTCTGCGGGCGTTCCCTCGGCTGGCCACAGTTCCTCTGGGTGACGTAGGAACTCTGGCCCTTGGAACCATCGGTCGTCACTGGTGATGCGAGTGTGCGCGAATCGTGTAGCGTCGTCAGCTACATTGTCACTGGTTGGGATCCATCGCCAATCTTCAGGTTGGGTGAGCTCGGCTAACTCTCCAAGACGGTGCGCGACGAACGGTGTATATCTGCGTGCATCGTGTCGTACCCAATGTATCACCGTCATGGAGTCTGTCCAGTATACCGTCCTCTGGACCACAATCCGATGCTCTCTCTTGATTGTGTCTGCCAGTCTGGCGCCGATGACTGCTGCCTGTAGCTCCAGACGAGGTATCGTCTGCGTGCGCCTTGGAGCGACCTTTGCCTTGGCGGTCACGAGGCTTACTTTGATGGTGCCGTCGGGTCGAGTAATGCGCCAGTAAGCCACGGCTGAGTAGGCTTGTTCGCTGGCATCACACAGCACGTGCAGCTCCAGGCCTTGGCAACCTTCCAGGGCGTAACAGCGTTCCAGTCGTAGGCAGGTGAGGTCAGGTAGTTGTTGCAGCCAAGCCGCAAACATCTCGTTTTCTTCTACAGGAATCGGCTCATCCCATGACATCTTGATGCGCCAGAGACTCTGCAGGATGATCTTTGCACGTATCGTGTAATGACTCAGCAATCCTAGGGGGTCATATATAGACATGACCACGCTGAGTGCTTCTCGTTTGGTAGGCGGACGGGTCTGGGCGCGTACTTCCGCAGGAACTCGGTTCATCGAGGTGTTGAACCCCAGCTCGTCCCGTTCGGCGTCCCAGTGCAGGCCAAGTATTTTACTTGCGGGCCCGTCTCCACCTAGTCGGGTCGGTGATGTTGCCAGCAGCTGCGTGGGCACGTCGCCAATCACTTCGTTCTTGTTGGCGTTCCATCCTCGTAGCGAGAATCCCGCTGCTGCGTGCACCTCCCTGATTTCTTTGATGGCGCGTCGAGCTTCTTCTACAGTGTCGTAGCTCGCCACCAAATCGTCCATGTAGTGACTCCTTGTGATGGCTTCTAGGGCACGAGGATGCGTCTGAACGTGCACCTGTGCGTTGTGATTCCGCACGTAGTGAGCCATGAAGGGTGAACTTGCTGCGCCGAATATCATGCTCGTCATTTTGAAGTGACGAGGTGGATCGTCTCTGTCGGCGCCCCTCCACAGAAACTGTTGTGCTGGCTGATCTTCTGGCCGAATCTTCACCTGGAGAAACATTTCCTGTATGTCGGCAGTGATGGCCACTGTTCGCTCCCTGAACCGAAACAGGATGCCTTGAAGCGAAGTTAGCAGGTCAGGTCCCTCCAGCAGATGGTCATTGAGGCTAACCCCTCGGCTCTCGGCTGCTGCATCAAACACCAGTCTTTGTTTCCCAGGTTTGTTCGGGTTCTGCACGGCGAAGTGTGGTAAGTACCAGCAGACTGCGCTCGAACGTTCCGTGCCGTCGCATTGTACTGCGTATCCCTTCGCCAGCAGGTTGTCTATCTGCTTGGTGTACTCTTCTGCGAAGGTCGGGGCGGCATCCATCTTTTGTTCAATCTTCGTAAGACGGCGAAGTGCTGCGTCGTAACTTGGTGGCATTCTAACGTCGTCTTGTTTCCAGGGCAGTCCTACCTGGTATCCACTTTCGATCTTCTTTAAGGTCTGTTCGACGATCTTCGTTGCCCGGGAGTTCTCATCGCTCACTCGTGACTTGTGAGCAATGCCGAGCGTTTATGCACTTGAAATATAACTTCTTTTCCTTCACCAGTTCCCATCGTTCCTCTAACGTGAGCCCTTTATATTTGGGGCACTGTGGCAGTGTATGAGTCTGCTCACAACTAGGACATCGGCTGATTTGTTCCTCTTCAGCTTCAGTCACGTTGTACACGGCGCTTGTCATCTTCCTTTGGGTCCCGGTGTTCATCGAGGGTCTGGTCTCCCTCCGGGTTGCAGCAGGTGTTGAGACGCTCGTAGGTGGGGCATATGCATACTTCAATGCCCGGTCTGCCTCGCGCATGAGGAAGCGAGACAGCACTACAATCTCTGGATGTAGTGATTACACCGAAGAACACGACGGGTCGTGTTCTTCGGCGTAATCACACCAGCGTGCCCTGATGTGAGGACTCAGTTTGTCCAGGACTTCCCTCGCCAGCATTGGGTTGTAGAGGTACCCCTGGCGTCCGATGCTGTTCAGGATGCTGACTACGCTTTGAACTTTCACTGCAAAGCTGTTCAGGTCTACTGCTGATGACCCAGGTCTCGGAAGCTTCTTCAGTTCCAGGAAGGCTTGATCTATGATGACTTCAGGCCGCCCGAAGCACTGTTCGAGGGTCTTCATCACGACGTCAGGATCTGTAGCGGCGTGTAACAGGCCAGCTACGACGTTTCTCGCTTCTCCCCGAAGGCAGCTCCTCAATCTTTGCAGGTTCTCGTTCGCAGATATCTGGTATATCTTCGTAGAGTCTTGATAGGCTGCTCTGAACGACAGCCACTCGTTAGCTATTCCAGAAAAGATCGGTAGGTCAGTGCATCTTATTCTGGGTCTAGCCATCTTCTCCAGGGCTTCAGCCAATTGCTCGATCCCTGGCCTCGTTCTGGTTGGAGTGGGTGACCTTCCTCTTGTTTCGAATCGAAGGTGCCGTTCCCCTCCAGTCCGTCTCTGCTCCCCTTCCTCACCCCGTGTGCTGATGGGGTTGGTGCGGAGCCAGGCGTCCACCCTTTGTTGGTGGTCAAGAGTTTCTTCATGCAGGCTCTCCTGCTCCTCTTGGATGTTGCTGACGTCTGCGGCCAGCCGCTTTCTGATGAGTTCAGCTTCGATTTCCAATTCTTTTTTCCTCAGGTTTGCTAGCTTCTCTGCTGCTTCAAGTTCCGCCAGTCGCACCCTAGCGGTCACACTTGCCGTCGATCGCACTGAATGCCCTGGTGACCTGGTTCGGGGTCGGTCTCCAGTCTTCAGGGTTCGGTAGGCAGCGGAGGGTGTGGGGGCAGAGGCATCGTTCGTAGCCCCTAGCCCAACCTCCGTATCTAGGAGTGTGGTCGGTGAGGCTGGTGGATTCTGAGAGAATCTTCGTCTTCGCTCTAACTCGATACGTTCAGCTTCCTGGCTTCGATCTTCCATACGGGCGCGACCTTCCAGGTGGCGCTGATCTTCCAGGTGTCGCTGATCATCCAGGTATTGCAGGTGTTCCAGGTGTTGTTGACCTTCCAGGTGTCGTCGACCTTCCAGATGTCGTTGACCCTCCAGGCGTCGCTGGGTGTCTGGGCGGCGCAGGTCGTCCGGGCGGCGCAGGTCGTCAGGGCGGCGCAGGTCGTCAGGGCGGCGCAGGTCGTCAGGGCGGCGCAGGTCGTCAGGGCGGCGCAGGTCGTCCGGGCGGCGCAGGTCGTCAGGGCGGCGCAGCTCGTCCTGGGCGGCGCCGGTCCCTGGGCGGCGCTGGTCCTGGGCGGGACTGTTCCCTGGGCGGGACTGCTCCTGGGCGGCGCCGGTCCCTGGGCGGCGCTGGTCCTGGGCGGTGCTGGTTCCTGGGCGGGTCTGCTTCTGGGCGGCGCCGGTCCCTTGGCGGCGCTGGTCCTGGGCGGCGCTGGTCCCCGGGCGGCGCTGCTCCTCCAGGTCGGCAGCATCCCCTTGGCTCCTGGTGATGACCATTCTTCAATCCGGGTCGATGGGCCAGCTTGTGGTGGACTGTATTAAAAGACTATTTTTTATTATTATTTATTGCTATCTAGCTTACTTTACTAGCACTGGAACTGGAATACACTTTACATAAAAACACCCCTATATTTATACCCCAATTTACATGCGCAACATACATACTACTGAGTGAAAACATTTCAAATGCCCCACTCTAATTGGCTACACAAAGTAATCAATATTTACACGTAAAGACATGTTTAAACTAAATCGGAACAAGTCGGGCGGCGGTCGGGTCGCCGTCGGGTTTTTCCGGGCTCGTCGTCGGCAACACCCGTTGTCGCTCGGCGATTGTCGTTGCTCGTACCGATGAGGGTTCGGCAACAGTCGATCTTCGGGGCCTGTCGTTACTCATCGTTGTCGGCGACGGTCGGTCGTCGGGGTTCTTCGTTGCTCGTCGTTGTCGGCAACACTACTTTTATTTTAGAAAAAGAATTAGGATTTCGCTAAAAAAAAAAAAAGCACCTAGGGACGAACCCGAGCAAAGCGAGGGTGAGTCACTAGTATTTTTGTAATATAAACGTATTTTTTCTACAAATGCTCAATATTTTTAGATAACAATTATTTTCATTCCGCTAAGCTGAAATACGAAACATTCCATACAAGTACAAGTACCTAACAGATTTGCATCAGACGGATACAATGCGGCAGGTGACAAGTACAGCTTGCGGTATGAAATTATTCTAGAATTATTCTTAGTTGCTATTTGTCTCTTCATTTAGATCATATTTTAGGCATATTATGTAGATTGTAATAAAATTTTAAAATAAAAAGTTTACTATACTATATACTAGTATATTTATAACTAGGTACCTATATAAGTACCAAACATTGCAAACTAACCTAAAAATTAATTATTACAGTAATTTTTTCAAAACAACATTAATTTACCTATTTTTAAACGGTTTTAATTAGCTTGCCCTGTTTGTTTGGATATTTAGTAATTGAAATTTTACCCCATTACTGTTGACAAATTGATCTGATATTAGGTACACACTTTTAGTTCTGATGACAAAACAATTAAATATATTCAGTATCATTGTGAATTCAAGATGGCCACCGCCACAAAATGGTGGATACATCTACCTATGTTGATAGAAATTTCACGCGCCCCACGATTTTATTTTTGAATCTGATCAATGCAAATCAACGATCAATGGCAAACCTAGGACCTACCAAAAAATATTTTTTAGCTTTTAGTACAGTATCTACATCATTATTATCTTTCTTTTCAATAAAACCGTTTAACTTAAAAAAAATATCTATTTTATTTTAGTCTAATTCCTTGCACGATATATGTACATGATCCTATATTTTTTATCAATGTTAGAAGAAGAGAATAAAACCGTTAGTCTCCAGCATGCTAGGCAGTCCTAGTTCGATTTGAATGTTAGTACCTTATAAATTATAATAAATATCACGATAACATCACAGAAAAAAAAAGTTTTCCTTTCATATTATGGAATTTAGAATTTATCTATACATTAATTGTATAGGAGTATTTATATTAATTCGACAATTTGAGTGTATAAATAAAATTTTCCATTTCTATTTAAGCTGTTTATGCGATAGTAATAACAAGATACTTCTGATCACACGTAATCCGCCATTGATGAATGAATATTGCATAAATTACGAAGCATTTAATACTTTATTACTTTCATTTTATCTCTAACTATAAATAAAATCTTTTTCAAATATTTTGTTACTTATATTTTTTAAACATAGTAGTTATCATACTATTTACTTTATATATGTAGGTATAAAAAATTATCAATTGTAGAATATTATCAAAATCGATAGAATCATCAACGAAAGCGTCTAGACAGGACAATAGTGCGTGGCGTGCGAAGTGAATTTCGGGTGAGGTCATAGACACAGAGAGTGAACTGTTTCATTGCCAGCCGTTAGTTAAAAATGACTAAAAGGTACGACAGAGACAAAACGAATGTGCGGCCTTTTTTTGTAATAATTGAAATACGATTGATGAATATAAGTATTTATAATCATTTTAAATTCCATTATAATATTATAATTTGTAATAAATTATATTTTTTTTTTTACATTCCATTTATAAATTCAAATTGAAATGAAAGATAGGTATTGGCCGTAAGTTCGCTTTCTCTCTTTCTAGAAAGTGGTCAATTTCGTAAGAGTATTGCGCATTCCATTCTCGGGGGTAAAATGCACCCGATTCTCATACTTACTTTTATATTATAAGAGTTAAGAAATATCTTTAAGGCTGACGAGTATAACTATATCTTGCCACGAGATGGTGCTACAGTACTTAAACTTCGATAACGTTCACCATAAAAATGGCTATTTTTGATAACCTTTGCATTTGACATCATTTCCATCAAAATCAATGTGTAATCGCCTACTGCATGGATTTTTATACTGTGATATTATTATGTAATATTTTAGAGTTGTGGAAAAGGCATAAACCCTTTAAACTATCGCCATATTAACCTTTACGTATGTCACAGATATTTTTCTCTGAGACTATTGGTTATATTGTTGAAATTTGATAGGTGTCTCTTGTGAACCGCTAGACAATTCTGTAGTTAAATTACGAAAAATAAAAAATGGCATATATCGTAACTAAGGGGTGAAAAAAATATGTCCACATAAACATATGCGGTGTCTACCGGAGTATGATTGGATAACTATTTAAAATTATGATAGATATTTTAAGCGATTTTTTTATTCAAGCTAATAGTTAAGTTATAGGTAAACACCTCTAA
The DNA here is from genome assembly GCA_905404265.1 of Fabriciana adippe. Classification (NCBI taxonomy): domain Eukaryota; kingdom Metazoa; phylum Arthropoda; class Insecta; order Lepidoptera; family Nymphalidae; genus Fabriciana; species Fabriciana adippe. Next base: position 11,056,026 of record FR989985.1, read on the forward strand.
TTAACAGAGACATTAACACACTGCTGTGTGTTAATGTCTCAACCCACCTAGTTCCATACCAATTATCAGAGGTACCGGATAGTTGATACACTACACTGATATAACTTTAAATACATTCATATTATAAATATAAATATTGAGCCAAACGTGTCGTCAAATGCACAATAGCATCCTAAATATCTTTTGACCGAAAATATTTTGATAAAAATATGTTGATGACTTATGCTTTAAATAAATAAATTATTAAAAAAATCATTTGGATGAAGCCGGAGAAGTGTTGAGGGCAAAATATAATATTGCGAAAAGGACGAGGAAATAAAGCTTCACGTAAGGGTATCGTGAACCATGATGCCACATTGTTCGTGACATTGGTTTAACGTATTTTATTAAAAGTATAATATGTATGTATATTTATATTAATGAACTAGAGACTCACCCTCGCTCCGCTCGGGTTCGTCCCTGCTTACGTTTTAACATTTAGTATAAATTTCTCAGAGATGAGGTATTTTCCCGCAAAAAGTCGTCTATAACATGAGTCACAAAATTTTATGTTATTATGATACATTTTGGTTAATAATATTAATAGTGATATCTAAACATTACTTTAAAATATATAGAATAGTGTACACTATATTACTTGATTACACAATACATACATTAGTAGCACTATCGAACAAAAACCTAAAATAGACATTCTTTAAAGTCACAAGTGTACGTATATAGTCAGTCACTTAAAAAGCTATTGACACAAGCGATTGAAACGAGTAATTAAGTTTGCCTCCATGACACCGCTCATCGTTACAATGAGGCCGACTCGCTCACAGAACAAATGCAAAAAAGAATTGAAGTAGTGCTACGATAAACTCAAATGGAGATATACTCGTAAGTGTTCTTTCATATAATTTTATATTTTAATGAAATTTAGATTATTTTTCTATACTAGTAGTATGTTATTATTTTTTTTAATATTAGCTTCCCCTTTATTAATAACGAAATATATTATTTATTAGGCTTACGTATTAATATGGTAAAATTATTTAATAATAATTTAAATTCAATTAATTTTGAAGCAATATTAATAATTTTGTCAATGATATTAATTATAATTAACAAAAAATTAAAACACCAATACGATTGTTTATTGAAGTAATAAAGAACCAGATGTTACTTGTACAGTAATAATTAACTATAGATACATTCGTTTGTATATATAATTAAGTATACACATTTGTAATTTCAATGTATTTTCTGCTCCTATAAACGGATGACATACTTGTACATACGATAAACATGGTAATTATGTTTTCTATTATTTTTTATTATGCATAACATTTTATTATGCTTAGCATGTTATTGAGTAGGTATAACATGACAGAAAAATTCAGTAATTGTCCGATCCAAGGACCGATCTGGGTCTTTCACCCAGGATATCTGAATCTGCAACCACTAGATAAATGAGGCAAACAATATTTCACGAAAAGAAAGCTACTGTCTCTTAGTATGTCGATGATACTATATAATAAGAAAAATAACAAAAATAAAATAGAGGTAATAGCGCCCCCGGACGGGCGATTCGAGGTCCCGGACGACCTTAGAGACCTATTAAGGCGTAAAAACGCAGCGAATAGAGAGCACGACACGTACCCGACAGACAGTAACCGTAGAGCTCTCAACGACCTCAAGAGGCAGGTAAGAGCTCGGTTCGACGAGCTCAGAGGTCACTCGTGGGACAGACTCCTCGAGGGGCTCGAGCCATCGTCCCAGGCGTACTGGGCGCTGTCTCGAGCCTTTCGCAAGGACACTGTCGCCACCATGCCCCCATTAGTTAGGTCAGATAACACACTAGCGTCCGACGATATCGATAAAGCTGAGTGCCTAGCAGATAGTTTAGAATCGCAATGTTCGCTCAGCAACCAACCATGTGACCCGGGTCACGTCGCTAGGATTGACTCGGAGGTCAACGCGTGGGCCGTCATGCCCCCATCGGGCGAGCCGCTTCGCCCGACGTCGATAGACGAAGTCACGTCGGTAATAAAAGGTTTAAACCCGAGAAAGGCCCCGGGGCCGGATCGCATCACTAATAAAATAATAAAATCACTACCGAGACAGTTCATCTCTCTATTAGTAATGATTTTCAACGCACTATTGCTAGGCTGCTCCTTTCCAGACGAGTGGAAAGAAGCCGTAGTGATAGGTATCCGAAAGCCGGGCAAACCCAGCAACTTGCCCTCAAGCTATAGGCCCATTAGTCTCATAAGCGCGCTGGGTAAAGTTTATGAAAAGCTCATTTTAGTTAGACTACAGGACGTAGTACAGTCTAAGTCCCTGCTTCCCAACGAACAGTTCGGCTTTAGAGCCGAGCATTCGAGTGTCCACCAAGTGCACCGCCTAACGGAGTACTTACTATCATATAAAGCTCGCTCGAGCCGCAGATGTAGCTCAGCGGCTATCTTCCTCGATATAGCGAAAGCTTTCGACAAGGTCTGGCACAACGGCTTATTATATAAGATCCGTAACGCAGGAGTGCCAGATAGACTCGTGCATATCTTACGGGACTATCTGTCGAACCGCCGCTTCCACTTCAGAGTGGAGGGCACACTGTCCTCATCCCGCCCGGTCCGCGCGGGAGTCCCGCAGGGCTCGCTGCTCTCGCCCTTACTCTATGCGCTTTACACAAGCGACATGCCATCCACGTCCAAAGTCGAACTCGCGCTGTACGCAGACGACACCGCGATTTTCACTTCATCCAAAGCGATGCACGTAATTCACTCGCGCCTCCAGCACGCGGCGGACGCCATCGGCGACTGGTTCCGTCTCTGGAGGATCGAAGTGAATCCCGAGAAGAGCGCAGCCGTTCTCTTTCCCTTGAGAAAGACAAATCGACCCGAAGGCACCATCCGCCTCCTAGGCAAACCCATCCCCTGGACTACCCAGGTTAAATATCTAGGCGTCATCTTCGACAGTAAACTGTCATTCAAACCGCATATACGCGAAGCCCGTAGGAATGCTCAATTCATCGCGAGCAGGCTATACCCGCTCATATGCAAGAAGAGTAAACTGTCACTTAGAAATAAGCTGACACTTTACAAAGCTTGCATCCGTCCGGTCATGACCTATGCCAGTGTGGCCTTCGCACACACTAACCTCGATAGCCTCCAGATTGTTCAAAATAAATTTCTACGCACCGCGACTGGTTGTCCGTGGTACGTAAGAAACACAGATCTACATAGGGACCTCGAACTCGTCTCTATAGTGAAATTCGTGAAAGACTCCGCTATTAAATATTTCGAAGGCGCCGAGAAGCACCCGAACCCGTTAGTGGTGCACGCCTGTACATATACGCCGCGACAGAACGATCCGCGCTCTAGACGCCCGCGTAACATAATTACCGACCCAGAAGACGCTATAACGATAGCGAACGCCGATAACTTCAATACACGAACTCGGCTGCGTCGCCGCCGGCGACGACGCAGGCCGCCGAGATTCGTCATACCTCGGCCGCGACCGGGAGCGGTCGGGTCCCCGCGTAGACGACCGCACTAGAGCGGTCGTATCAAGTAGGTAATGTTACAATTACGCTCAGTCACACACATTACACACTCCACTGAGGTAATGGTAATGTATAATTTTATTTGTCCTATGTAATTTAAATTCATTTAATTTTATTAGTTCATTTCCGATGACGCACTAGCGTCATCATTCTCTTTTCCGAGCCGTCAATTAGGCTCTAAGTTTATTGAGAACGGGCTCACTAGTATGGTCCCCCCCCCCCCCCCCCCGGTGACGCTGTAAAGGCCCCTAGGGCTAACAGCAAATTTATCAATTGGATAACAAGCAACAAGCAAAAATAAAATGTTTACCAATAAAATCATCAAGTATTACTTGTATTGAAAATATAGGCTACGAGCTTACAAATCAGCAAATAATAAAACGATTTAATTAATTTAAGACCACAGGCATGTTCAATCGGATGTAACAGTCTATATCATTTCGTTTATCTTTTTGGATTTACCGCAGTGTTTTCGAACACAAACACAACTGGATAGAGCTGAAAATTAATACATAAGAACTTCATGGAATCGAATAATAATAACTTATTAAATAAAACCGCCTTCAGAATCGTTTTCCAATCAATATTCCACCAATATTTTTTTTTCGACCTTTTCATTAAAAAGAATCTTAATAATCGGTTTAAAATCGATGAAGATATCGTATATTGATAAAATTGATTAAAACATTGAATACCTGTACTTTGCTAAAATGTATATTTGATCATTATTTCCCCTTACAATTTGTTCGTACGTAAGTACGATAGAAGCATATGAGACAAATAGATATGGGATTTTTTTTTCAGTTACAACATAATTTTTGTTAATTTCAGGATAACATCCAAAAAATATTCTAACGCACAATTTAAACCAAACAAGTTGAGGCATGGCATAATAGTTCCTATGAAGCATTGAAAGAGATAATGGACATGCTCGCTGCCAAAGATTCCTTCTCCTCCTCACTCACTCTTTCTCCATTTCAAACAATTACGACAGTTGTCTATAAGCTGTCTGTATCAAAAATGGGAGCTTTGAATAAAAGTTTTGCATTACAACTCACCATACATATATACATAATCTGGATAAAATTTTACAGAAGATTTCTTTCAAGCAAAATCATGAAGAGAATATAATAAAATTATTGCGAACTTTGAATAATACTTAATAAATAAATTATAATAAACATATACTGTTGAATATTAAAATAATATTCACGTAACCTTAACATGAAGACTAACGCCTGTAAAACGAGCATCGCACCTTGGCGACCCTTATCAAATGCTGTCTGATTTGGTCCAGATTAGTACAACTGGAATGTGTAATTATAGTTACAGTATCTCAGTAATCGTTCTAACCATATTCATACATGTTAATACAAAAATTCTTCAAGTAATAAATATAAAATATAATGAATTATTAAAACCAATAATAGAAAAAATATAGTTTACAAAGTTATCAATATAGGTATGTAGTTCCAAGTTTCTCATTTGATATAAGCATTATACTTTACTCTGGTTATCACTGATAGCTTACTTTCTACAACTCTCTATATACAGATAAATTAAATTAAATTTCTGTTTGTAATGGCAATTTAACAGATCTTTACTAAATGCATATGAAATTATATACGGCACTTATAAGAAAAACACAACTATTAAAAATTTTGCCTGGTCTATTTGTTCCAGACTGATATTGACGGGACTTTCACTGGCAAACAGTTGATCTTATAAAAAGTAGGTAACTTAGGCTACTTTTATTTTGGAAAAAGAATTATCGACGCACCCGAGCGAAGCAAGGATAAGTCGCTAGTTACAAAAAGGTAAATTTTTGGTTTAAAGGTTAAATTCTTTAATTTTCAAGCAATATAAGAATTAATATATAACGAAATAAATCTGGGAAAATATTTATCATTATATTTAAATCTATGAAGGAAATTAAATTCTTTCAATATTCTGGTGTAACAATTATTTATTTTTCATAAGAATACATCAAAAAATAATTAACATGTCAACCAAGCTTTTGTAGTATAAATAATTAAAATCAAACTATCCATATCTTGGTTCACATTAATATTTTGATTGTATAATATTATGTATTTCATAGACCTATTAAAATTGTTATATATTTTTTATATGTTAAAAATGTTGCTGCTCAAACTGTTCTAATTTTAAGGCTTTTTCCTCTAAGCTTTAAAAGATAGAGGAAAAAATTCCCTTCCACGGCTTCCTATACAGTATACCAAGGACTTTTAAGAATTTAAACTCAATCGATTCAAAAAGTATTAGTTGACCAAGTTAAGTGAATAAAATACGGTAAAGACTGAAGTCAAATAGCTTGTATGTATTGTGTTTGAAAAGCTAACTAATGTATACATAAGCAAAGAGAAAATAGTTCAGTAGCATTTTTTTTAACTTAAAAATTTTACGATGCGCGCGCATACCGACAACCAAAAAGCGACATGATGAAGTTAGCTGAAAGCGACATGATGAAGTTAGCTGCATTACTTTTACAGAGAGTTGTGACATACGAGATGAAATCTTTAGCTATTTTTGTTCTGTTACGCTAAAGAAGTATAACTTCTTACGTGCGTACCTACATAAGTACACACACACGTTAATTTTTTTATATTTAAAATTGCATTTATGTAAATGCCTGTGTAATACAACTCCCCCCATCACAGCCAATTCATTGGCCCGAACAGCCTATGCTATCCACTAAAACTATATAATTTTAAGATTTTCCAGAAAATATATCATTTTACACATATATCTATAATATATCATAAGTACATACATACATACCTTTGTTTTTGTTTAGTAACTAGCGATAATTTTTTTTTTTCATATCGATAGACAAATTCTATTCATATGTGTTTTCCTTAAATTTTCAACAATGATTATAGTTGAATTTCGAACACTACGCGAACACTAGTTATGTATAACAATAGCTAGTTATAATTAAGATGCTATATAAATTATTTAACTTTATAAATCACAACACTATCAATCTAATTGTCTTTCTATAGAAGAGATAAGAAAAGGTCCTTAAGGATTTGGCCTTTGTCTCTCAAGCCTCAGCACGTTTGATTGCAAACAAGCTTCAATTATCATTCATTTTGAGGGAATTACAATGAATTGTTATCGCAAGCTTAAATCTAGACGTAATATTATATAACGTATTTTAAAGCTAAGTTTTTAAACATATAATTGCTAAGTAAAAAAACTTAAGTATAACTCATATATATATTTATGAGTATATTTAAAGATCAAAATAGCTCTTTACTATTATATAAATATGATCCGCCTTCGTTGCAGTCGGGTTCAAATTGTAGCGGCCTTCAGTAACTGTCTGCATTGGTTTTTGAACTCAAGATTTTCTTAAGCGAAACTGTTTTCACGATTACAACTTGTTAACAAGGCGAAGGAAAACACCCTGAAAAGATGCATGTCTAAGAGAATAGCTAGTTTTCGAAAGACTTGTGAAGTCTGCTAACCTGTAGTTGGACAACATGGTGGATTATGGCACTCGTAACATGAGAAGAGCCGTACCTAGTCCATGTTATTATTATTTCACTACATGATAGAGGAACTGAAGTACATTTGGAAATCCTTTTTTTCACTAAAAATACATTAAATTATTGAAAAAATATTAAACTATTAAAAATTATTTAAAAAATTTTAAAGTAGATTTCTCGTTCCCGTGTGGCTGGCAGCAGGAATGTGAATATGGCGACCTGTTTTTAGTACTCTTTAACTTTGTATGTCATTTAACGTTATGTTTACAGCAGAAAAAAATAGATTGCATTTATATTAAGTTAGATATCTGAGTATTCCAAGTTACCTGCAGTATTGCAAATATTCTACAATTCCCTATACGCATATAATATATTATGTACGTTAACTCTTTTATTTTTTTAAAACACATTCATTCCATACATCAACCAACAGATACTCGCTAATATAAGTATAGAAAAAGTATTACGTTTTAAATCTATACTACGTATAATAAAGCAGTAACTTAGCGAAATCTGTACATGAAATATTTTTTAAAAACAATGACTGTAACGTTTTATGTACCTATACAATATAGACCCCAAAACAATAGTTATGTATTAATTTTTTTGTCTGTTTGTCTGTTTATCTCTTTGTCTGTACGCGTTTCACGCAAAAAGTAATGAACCGATTTCAACGAAATTTTACGAACTGATAACTTATTACTCGGGTCAACATTTATGATACCTTTTACTTTAAGAAAATTTTTGTTTCCCGCGGGAAATCGCAATAACTGGTTTTATCGAGTCCTCCTTAGGAACGCTCCGCTGGCTAAACCTAAAGACATACATCAAAACAATGTACTAAAAAATTGTAGATCTTGAAAAGGCCAACAGAAATATCTACAACAGTATATGTCTATCTCTTAAGGTACACTCGCAATACCTATTCTTATCTATACCTATAACAAAACTAACTTAGTTAAATCGATGTGCGCGTTTCACGCAAAAAGTACTGAACCGATTTCAATTAAATTTTGTATAGTGATAGTTTATCACTCGGGTCAACATTTAGGATACCTTTTACTACAGGCACATTTTTCGTTCCCGCGGGAAAACGCAATATGCGTTATTATATGGCTAATATACGCATATTATTATATGGCTAAGGCTGGCTGAACCTTAAGAGATACTTACATCAAAACAATGTACTAGAAAATTGTAGGTCTTAAAAAGTTATACAGGCAAGTTCGCAATATTATATGTCTATCACCTAATGTACATTCGCAATTACTATTTTTATTCACTACTCGCGACTCACAGACTGACTAAGCAGTAAAACGTAACTAGGGACGAACCCGAGCGAAGCGAGGGTGAGTCGCTAGTATTTTAATAAAATATACTATCTAGAATTCATGTATCTATACTATAATAAAGCAGTAACTTAGCGAAATCTGTACATGAAATATTTTTTAAAAACAATGACTGTAACGTATTATGTATACGATATAGACCCCAAAACAATAGTTATTAATTTTTTTGTCTGTTTGTCTTTTTGTCTGTTTGTCTGTTTGTCTGTTTGTCTGTTTGTCTGTTTGTCTGTACGCGTTTCACGCAAAAAGTAATGAACCGATTTCAACGAAATTTTGTGAACTGATAACTTATTACTCGGGTCAACATTTAGGATAACTTTTACTTTTGGAAAATCTTTGTTTCCCGCGGGAAATCGCAATAACTGGTTTTATCGAGTCCTCCTTAGGAACCCCCCGCTGGCTAAACCTAAAGACATACATCAAAACAATGTACTAAAAAATTGTAGATCTTGAAAAGGCCAACAGAAATATCTACAACAGTATATGTCTATCTCTCAAGGTACACTCGCAATACCTATTCTTATCTATACCTATAGCAAAACTAACATAGTTAAATCGATGTGCGCGTTTCACGCAAAAAGTACTGAACCGATTTCAATTAAATTTTGTATAGTGATAGCTTATCACTCGAGTCAATATTTAGGATACCTTTTACTACAGGCACATTTTTCGTTCCCGCGGGAAAACGCAATGACTGGTTCTATCGAGTCGTCCTTAGAAGTTTATATGGCTAACGCTGGCTGAACCTTAAGAGATAAATCAAAACAATGTACTAGAAAATTGTAGGTCTTAAAAAGTTCTACAGAAAAGTTCTCAACGGTATATGTCTATCTCCTAAAGTACACTCGCTATAACTATTTTTATTAAATGATATTACTGTTTTCTTATACGAGTACGTTATCTATACTATAATAAAGCAGTAACTTAGCGAAATCTGTACATGAAATATTTTTTAAAAACAATGACTGTAACGTATTATGTATACGATATAGACCCCAAAACAATAGTTATTAATTTTTTTGTCTGTTTGTCTGTTTGTTTGTTTGTCTTTTTGTCTGTTTGTCTGTTTGTCTGTTTGTCTGTTTGTCTGTACGCGTTTCACGCAAAAAGTAATGAACCGATTTCAACGAAATTTTGTGAACTGATAACTTATTACTCGGGTCAACATTTAGGATAACTTTTACTTTTGGAAAATCTTTGTTTCCCGCGGGAAATCGCAATAACTGGTTTTATCGAGTCCTCCTTAGGAACCCCCCGCTGGCTAAACCTAAAGACATACATCAAAACAATGTACTAAAAAATTGTAGATCTTGAAAAGGCCAACAGAAATATCTACAACAGTATATGTCTATCTCTCAAGGTACACTCGCAATACCTATTCTTATCTATACCTATAGCAAAACTAACATAGTTAAATCGATGTGCGCGTTTCACGCAAAAAGTACTGAACCGATTTCAATTAAATTTTGTATAGTGATAGCTTATCACTCGAGTCAATATTTAGGATACCTTTTACTACAGGCACATTTTTCGTTCCCGCGGGAAAACGCAATGACTGGTTCTATCGAGTCGTCCTTAGAAGTTTATATGGCTAACGCTGGCTGAACCTTAAGAGATAAATCAAAACAATGTACTAGAAAATTGTAGGTCTTAAAAAGTTCTACAGAAAAGTTCTCAACGGTATATGTCTATCTCCTAAAGTACACTCGCTATAACTATTTTTATTAAATGATATTACTGTTTTCTTATACGAGTACGTTATCTATACTATAATAAAGCAGTAACTTAGCGAAATCTGTACATGAAATATTTTTTAAAAACAATGACTGTAACGTATTATGTATACGATATAGACCCCAAAACAATAGTTATTAATTTTTTTGTCTGTTTGTCTGTTTGTCTGTTTGTCTTTTTGTCTGTTTGTCTGTTTGTCTGTTTGTCTGTTTGTCTGTACGCGTTTCACGCAAAAAGTAATGAACCGATTTCAACGAAATTTTGTGAACTGATAACTTATTACTCGGGTCAACATTTAGGATAACTTTTACTTTTGGAAAATCTTTGTTTCCCGCGGGAAATCGCAATAACTGGTTTTATCGAGTCCTCCTTAGGAACCCCCCGCTGGCTAAACCTAAAGACATACATCAAAACAATGTACTAAAAAATTGTAGATCTTGAAAAGGCCAACAGAAATATCTACAACAGTATATGTCTATCTCTCAAGGTACACTCGCAATACCTATTCTTATCTATACCTATAGCAAAACTAACATAGTTAAATCGATGTGCGCGTTTCACGCAAAAAGTACTGAACCGATTTCAATTAAATTTTGTATAGTGATAGCTTATCACTCGAGTCAATATTTAGGATACCTTTTACTACAGGCACATTTTTCGTTCCCGCGGGAAAACGCAATGACTGGTTCTATCGAGTCGTCCTTAGAAGTTTATATGGCTAACGCTGGCTGAACCTTAAGAGATAAATCAAAACAATGTGCTAGAAAATTGTAGGTCTTAAAAAGTTCTACAGAAAAGTTCTCAACGGTATATGTCTATCTCCTAAAGTACACTCGCTATAACTATTTTTATTAAATGATATTACTGTTTTCTTATACGAGTACGTTATCTATACTATAATAAAGCAGTAACTTAGCGAAATCTGTACATGAAATATTTTTTAAAAACAATGACTGTAACGTATTATGTATACGATATAGACCCCAAAACAATAGTTATTAATTTTTTTGTCTGTTTGTCTGTTTGTCTGTTTGTCTTTTTGTCTGTTTGTCTGTTTGTCTGTTTGTCTGTTTGTCTGTACGCGTTTCACGCAAAAAGTAATGAACCGATTTCAACGAAATTTTGTGAACTGATAACTTATTACTCGGGTCAACATTTAGGATAACTTTTACTTTTGGAAAATCTTTGTTTCCCGCGGGAAATCGCAATAACTGGTTTTATCGAGTCCTCCTTAGGAACCCCCCGCTGGCTAAACCTAAAGACATACATCAAAACAATGTACTAAAAAATTGTAGATCTTGAAAAGGCCAACAGAAATATCTACAACAGTATATGTCTATCTCTCAAGGTACACTCGCAATACCTATTCTTATCTATACCTATAGCAAAACTAACATAGTTAAATCGATGTGCGCGTTTCACGCAAAAAGTACTGAACCGATTTCAATTAAATTTTGTATAGTGATAGCTTATCACTCGAGTCAATATTTAGGATACCTTTTACTACAGGCACATTTTTCGTTCCCGCGGGAAAACGCAATGACTGGTTCTATCGAGTCGTCCTTAGAAGTTTATATGGCTAACGCTGGCTGAACCTTAAGAGATAAATCAAAACAATGTACTAGAAAATTGTAGGTCTTAAAAAGTTGTACAGAAAAGTTCTCAACGGTATATGTCTATCTCCTAAAGTACACTCGCTATAACTATTTTTATTAAATGATATTACTGTTTTCTTATACGAGTACGTTATCTATACTATAATAAAGCAGTAACTTAGCGAAATCTGTACATGAAATATTTTTTAAAAACAATGACTGTAACGTATTATGTATACGATATAGACCCCAAAACAATAGTTATTAATTTTTTTGTCTGTTTGTCTGTTTGTCTGTTTGTCTTTTTGTCTGTTTGTCTGTTTGTCTGTTTGTCTGTTTGTCTGTTTGTCTGTACGCGTTTCACGCAAAAAGTAATGAACCGATTTCAACGAAATTTTGTGAACTGATAACTTATTACTCGGGTCAACATTTAGGATAACTTTTACTTTTGGAAAATCTTTGTTTCCCGCGGGAAATCGCAATAACTGGTTTTATCGAGTCCTCCTTAGGAACCCCCCGCTGGCTAAACCTAAAGACATACATCAAAACAATGTACTAAAAAATTGTAGATCTTGAAAAGGCCAACAGAAATATCTACAACAGTATATGTCTATCTCTCAAGGTACACTCGCAATACCTATTCTTATCTATACCTATAGCAAAACTAACATAGTTAAATCGATGTGCGCGTTTCACGCAAAAAGTACTGAACCGATTTCAATTAAATTTTGTATAGTGATAGCTTATCACTCGAGTCAATATTTAGGATACCTTTTACTACAGGCACATTTTTCGTTCCCGCGGGAAAACGCAATGACTGGTTCTATCGAGTCGTCCTTAGAAGTTTATATGGCTAACGCTGGCTGAACCTTAAGAGATAAATCAAAACAATGTACTAGAAAATTGTAGGTCTTAAAAAGTTGTACAGAAAAGTTCTCAACGGTATATGTCTATCTCCTAAAGTACACTCGCTATAACTATTTTTATTAAATGATATTACTGTTTTCTTATACGAGTACGTTATCTATACTATAATAAAGCAGTAACTTAGCGAAATCTGTACATGAAATATTTTTTAAAAACAATGACTGTAACGTATTATGTATACGATATAGACCCCAAAACAATAGTTATTAATTTTTTTGTCTGTTTGTCTGTTTGTTTGTTTGTCTTTTTGTCTGTTTGTCTGTTTGTCTGTTTGTCTGTTTGTCTGTTTGTCTGTACGCGTTTCACGCAAAAAGTAATGAACCGATTTCAACGAAATTTTGTGAACTGATAACTTATTACTCGGGTCAACATTTAGGATAACTTTTACTTTTGGAAAATCTTTGTTTCCCGCGGGAAATCGCAATAACTGGTTTTATCGAGTCCTCCTTAGGAACCCCCCGCTGGCTAAACCTAAAGACATACATCAAAACAATGTACTAAAAAATTGTAGATCTTGAAAAGGCCAACAGAAATATCTACAACAGTATATGTCTATCTCTCAAGGTACACTCGCAATACCTATTCTTATCTATACCTATAGCAAAACTAACATAGTTAAATCGATGTGCGCGTTTCACGCAAAAAGTACTGAACCGATTTCAATTAAATTTTGTATAGTGATAGCTTATCACTCGAGTCAATATTTAGGATACCTTTTACTACAGGCACATTTTTCGTTCCCGCGGGAAAACGCAATGACTGGTTCTATCGAGTCGTCCTTAGAAGTTTATATGGCTAACGCTGGCTGAACCTTAAGAGATAAATCAAAACAATGTACTAGAAAATTGTAGGTCTTAAAAAGTTGTACAGAAAAGTTCTCAACGGTATATGTCTATCTCCTAAAGTACACTCGCTATAACTATTTTTATTAAATGATATTACTGTTTTCTTATACGAGTACGTTATCTATACTATAATAAAGCAGTAACTTAGCGAAATCTGTACATGAAATATTTTTTAAAAACAATGACTGTAACGTATTATGTATACGATATAGACCCCAAAACAATAGTTATTAATTTTTTTGTCTGTTTGTCTGTTTGTCTGTTTGTCTTTTTGTCTGTTTGTCTGTTTGTCTGTTTGTCTGTTTGTCTGTACGCGTTTCACGCAAAAAGTAATGAACCGATTTCAACGAAATTTTGTGAACTGATAACTTATTACTCGGGTCAACATTTAGGATAACTTTTACTTTTGGAAAATCTTTGTTTCCCGCGGGAAATCGCAATAACTGGTTTTATCGAGTCCTCCTTAGGAACCCCCCGCTGGCTAAACCTAAAGACATACATCAAAACAATGTACTAAAAAATTGTAGATCTTGAAAAGGCCAACAGAAATATCTACAACAGTATATGTCTATCTCTCAAGGTACACTCGCAATACCTATTCTTATCTATACCTATAGCAAAACTAACATAGTTAAATCGATGTGCGCGTTTCACGCAAAAAGTACTGAACCGATTTCAATTAAATTTTGTATAGTGATAGCTTATCACTCGAGTCAATATTTAGGATACCTTTTACTACAGGCACATTTTTCGTTCCCGCGGGAAAACGCAATGACTGGTTCTATCGAGTCGTCCTTAGAAGTTTATATGGCTAACGCTGGCTGAACCTTAAGAGATAAATCAAAACAATGTACTAGAAAATTGTAGGTCTTAAAAAGTTCTACAGAAAAGTTCTCAACGGTATATGTCTATCTCCTAAAGTACACTCGCTATAACTATTTTTATTAAATGATATTACTGTTTTCTTATACGAGTACGTTATCTATACTATAATAAAGCAGTAACTTAGCGAAATCTGTACATGAAATATTTTTTAAAAACAATGACTGTAACGTATTATGTATACGATATAGACCCCAAAACAATAGTTATTAATTTTTTTGTCTGTTTGTCTGTTTGTCTGTTTGTCTTTTTGTCTGTTTGTCTGTTTGTCTGTTTGTCTGTTTGTCTGTACGCGTTTCACGCAAAAAGTAATGAACCGATTTCAACGAAATTTTGTGAACTGATAACTTATTACTCGGGTCAACATTTAGGATAACTTTTACTTTTGGAAAATCTTTGTTTCCCGCGGGAAATCGCAATAACTGGTTTTATCGAGTCCTCCTTAGGAACCCCCCGCTGGCTAAACCTAAAGACATACATCAAAACAATGTACTAAAAAATTGTAGATCTTGAAAAGGCCAACAGAAATATCTACAACAGTATATGTCTATCTCTCAAGGTACACTCGCAATACCTATTCTTATCTATACCTATAGCAAAACTAACATAGTTAAATCGATGTGCGCGTTTCACGCAAAAAGTACTGAACCGATTTCAATTAAATTTTGTATAGTGATAGCTTATCACTCGAGTCAATATTTAGGATACCTTTTACTACAGGCACATTTTTCGTTCCCGCGGGAAAACGCAATGACTGGTTCTATCGAGTCGTCCTTAGAAGTTTATATGGCTAACGCTGGCTGAACCTTAAGAGATAAATCAAAACAATGTACTAGAAAATTGTAGGTCTTAAAAAGTTGTACAGAAAAGTTCTCAACGGTATATGTCTATCTCCTAAAGTACACTCGCTATAACTATTTTTATTAAATGATATTACTGTTTTCTTATACGAGTACGTTATCTATACTATAATAAAGCAGTAACTTAGCGAAATCTGTACATGAAATATTTTTTAAAAACAATGACTGTAACGTATTATGTATACGATATAGACCCCAAAACAATAGTTATTAATTTTTTTGTCTGTTTGTCTGTTTGTCTGTTTGTCTTTTTGTCTGTTTGTCTGTTTGTCTGTTTGTCTGTTTGTCTGTACGCGTTTCACGCAAAAAGTAATGAACCGATTTCAACGAAATTTTGTGAACTGATAACTTATTACTCGGGTCAACATTTAGGATAACTTTTACTTTTGGAAAATCTTTGTTTCCCGCGGGAAATCGCAATAACTGGTTTTATCGAGTCCTCCTTAGGAACCCCCCGCTGGCTAAACCTAAAGACATACATCAAAACAATGTACTAAAAAATTGTAGATCTTGAAAAGGCCAACAGAAATATCTACAACAGTATATGTCTATCTCTCAAGGTACACTCGCAATACCTATTCTTATCTATACCTATAGCAAAACTAACATAGTTAAATCGATGTGCGCGTTTCACGCAAAAAGTACTGAACCGATTTCAATTAAATTTTGTATAGTGATAGCTTATCACTCGAGTCAACATTTAGGATACCTTTTACTACAGGCACATTTTTCGTTCCCGCGGGAAAACGCAATGACTGGTTCTATCGAGTCGTCCTTAGAAGTTTATATGGCTAACGCTGGCTGAACCTTAAGAGATAAATCAAAACAATGTACTAGAAAATTGTAGGTCTTAAAAAGTTGTACAGAAAAGTTCTCAACGGTATATGTCTATCTCCTAAAGTACACTCGCTATAACTATTTTTATTAAATGATATTACTGTTTTCTTATACGAGTACGTTATCTATACTATAATAAAGCAGTAACTTAGCGAAATCTGTACATGAAATATTTTTTAAAAACAATGACTGTAACGTATTATGTATACGATATAGACCCCAAAACAATAGTTATTAATTTTTTTGTCTGTTTGTCTGTTTGTTTGTTTGTCTTTTTGTCTGTTTGTCTGTTTGTCTGTTTGTCTGTTTGTCTGTACGCGTTTCACGCAAAAAGTAATGAACCGATTTCAACGAAATTTTGTGAACTGATAACTTATTACTCGGGTCAACATTTAGGATAACTTTTACTTTTGGAAAATCTTTGTTTCCCGCGGGAAATCGCAATAACTGGTTTTATCGAGTCCTCCTTAGGAACCCCCCGCTGGCTAAACCTAAAGACATACATCAAAACAATGTACTAAAAAATTGTAGATCTTGAAAAGGCCAACAGAAATATCTACAACAGTATATGTCTATCTCTCAAGGTACACTCGCAATACCTATTCTTATCTATACCTATAGCAAAACTAACATAGTTAAATCGATGTGCGCGTTTCACGCAAAAAGTACTGAACCGATTTCAATTAAATTTTGTATAGTGATAGCTTATCACTCGAGTCAACATTTAGGATACCTTTTACTACAGGCACATTTTTCGTTCCCGCGGGAAAACGCAATGACTGGTTCTATCGAGTCGTCCTTAGAAGTTTATATGGCTAACGCTGGCTGAACCTTAAGAGATAAATCAAAACAATGTACTAGAAAATTGTAGGTCTTAAAAAGTTATACAGGGAAGTTCGCAATATTATATGTCTATCACCTAAGGTACACTCGCAATTACTATTTTTATTCACTACTCGCGACTCACAGGCTGACTTATTAACGTTTAGCTCAGTTCAGCAGTGAAACGTAACTAGGGACGAACCCGAGCGAAGCGAGGGTGAGTCGCTAGTACTTACTATAATATATATAATTTTTTTTTATTCCATAGATCGAACTTATGTTTTAAAAATTACTGTACCAATTATTTCTCGACTCAAATTTCAAGAGATAATTTTATTTAAAAATTCAAATGTATAAAACTTTAAGGCAGTCTGTTATCTAGCGACATTGTCACCAACTGGAATAACTTAAAATAACGTAGTACACGCGAGAACAACAGCATTTTCACTTTATTTTTCTTGTTTTTGTTGACGAACGTATACAGCAGGGACGTACGGTTTACGGAAAAACACCTCCCAAATATTATTTTGTTTTAAGCATCGCGACAAGGCATATATATAAAATTATGAAAATTGTATTTTCCATGAAAAATTTTAGCTAAAAGGATGTACACAAGAAAAATTCTTTTCAATGAATACTGAATAGTGCTCATTGTATATTATAAATAATTTTCACAAAGAACTTCATTTTATAACAGGAAATAAGTGCAAAATATATTAAATAAATAAATATGTTGGGACATTAACACACAGCACTATCTAGTTGCATGGTAAGCTACGAGGCTTGTGTTATGGATAGCAGATAGTTGATACATTTCACATAAATACTTTAAATACATACATATTATACATATAAACACCCATGACTGGAGTGCCAACATTCGTGCTCATCATAGAAAAGAATGCCCCCAGCGGGACACGAACCCGAGACCGTTGGCACAGCAAGTACGGTCATTGCAAACTGAGCCAAATGTGTGTCGCCAAATATTATTTTTATCATAAATATTGTGAAGGACACTGTGCATACTTAATTGTTATCTAACAAAATATAACTGACAGTAAAGTATAATAAAAATACTAGACCTAATAACTTGAATATAGCCTATTTAAATTAAAATGTGATATATTTATAGTTAGAAACTTTGCTGGTGGGTAAACTATATATAAAGATTATTTTTATTACATATTGATATTTCCAAGACTTCTAATGATATATTATGTCTAAAGTAAGAACACTTTAAAAGAACCCTATTTAGATTTTATGAAGAGATTACTCTTAACATTTTATTTATATACGAATATTATAAGAAGCTTAATAAAAATTGCTCTCATGAATGCGTATTGCAGTGTATACATTCCTGTGCTCTGTAAAAAAAAAGATGTAGACTGTAGAGCTACGTGAATAGAACAATGAGCACAACAGTCGTTGTTTTTTTTTTTTTCTCAATTGAGCATGAACCGCAAAACAATTTAATATTTTAGTAATATGTTTTAAATATATGCACAACTTTTTGCATTTTTAAATATATTATATAAATTTATTTTACTTTATATATTATATGTTTTTTAAATAAGCAAAAAAATTATAAGTTCAAGTAGTGATGAAAATGAATTTTAATTAGTACTTTTTACCGAGACAATAAAGCTGACCCTAGTATATCTACTGTATAAAAATAACATAACGTTATTCTGTCGCTATTTAATAGAAGGATGAACCAAGAAACAAGAAGAAGAGACCTTTTTTAAAAAGTAATATAATTTAATTAACATTACTTTCCTGAATAGTTAAAATATCGAGTAAAATACTATAGAAACGTATTTTAATTTAGTGCATATTTTTATATATAGCACTTATACTCGTATCTGTACTTATTCATCATGTACAGTTTTTCTCATATTAATAAAAAAATTAATTAGAGAGTTTCTTTTTATTAGTAGGCTAACTTCTTTACCTTTCGTCTATCAAACGCAGATTAAATGTTTTCCTAAGTAAAACAAACATCTAATTAAACTTTTGAAATTGATTATAAAGCATTAAAGATTTATGCTTTATATATATTATGTTCCATTCAATATTTAACCTAATTAACGTATAACTTGTATTTTAAAGTAACGTTTAATCCCTTAAGATAAGATTGATGTTAGTATGGACCATACATCTGAATATAAGGTTACTACGATACGAATCAGTGAAACAACCGGATAGTGTAGAGCTACCACAAAACAACCAAAATCAACAATTCATTATACTAAATCTAACGCAAAATTATTTCTACCCTATTTCATTTACCTTTCAGCAAAGTATTAGTATAGCATTACAATAACACAAAATTTAATTTAATGTGCATATTGGCAACTCACTCAATGAAAATGCCATTTACTCTATGTAATTATTTGGCCTATTACTTCGTTTAATTTATTATTTGGTGAATATTTCCTATTGTTTAATAGGTTGTCATCATTATCATTTTAAAGACAATAGCTTAACTATAAGTGGTACTACTACTTACCTACCTAGAGTACTTCTATTAAATCCATGCAATACTCATTGTAACTACTACAATGAGCTGACATCATCGTCACCATTAATGATCATGAGGATTTTTAGGTCGGCAACAAACATAAATGGTGTGCAATATTTCAGGCAGCTTGGAAGGTCGTTAATAAATATATTAAATAGGAAATAGGACCCAAATGTAATCCTTGGGGTACTCCTGATGTTATTTCGTATCAACAAATTTAAAACTGAACCAGCAATTCCATATTATACTTATAAATTCAAGAGTAAGATCGAAATTAGCACTAAATCAAATACTTTACTTAAATCGGTGTAGTGCGTCTATTAATAATTCTA
Organism: Fabriciana adippe; assembly: GCA_905404265.1. NCBI lineage: Eukaryota > Metazoa > Arthropoda > Insecta > Lepidoptera > Nymphalidae > Fabriciana > Fabriciana adippe. The sequence goes on from FR989985.1 coordinate 11,075,792, forward strand.
AAAAATTGGCCAAGTTTGTGCAAGTCGATCTGCCTATTATAAAGCCACGCTGGTAAATACTAAACGTGTGTTTTAAGTAGCCGTAAAGTCGCAAAAAAATAAAGGCCTCAAATACCTTATCAAGCAAAGGAAGTATGAAAATTGGTCTGTAGTTTTTTTATCACCACTTTTGAATATTGGTACCTGCTTAACAATTTTCCTCTTTTTAGGTAAGGTTCCCGTTTTTAAAGGGATAAATATTAATTGTAGTGGTAAAGCAAGTGTTTGTCAGCACAGTTGATTAGGTACACAGGTGATATTTGATCAGGTCCAGCACCCTTGTATCGATCGAGACGTTTCAGTTTCTGAATTACCTATCTCATCTCAGTCAAACTGTATAGACGATAGGCAGTGACAATTGAATTTAATATTATTTAGGTTATATTGAATTTCATTAATCCAAGTAATTTTCGAAAGCAACACATATATTTGAATACATATTTTACGCACAACATTGGCTTCCTTCTCTTCTGTTGTTCTTCCTTCATTATTATATACGTTTGTGTTTTATGCAATTCAGTATGTATTATTATTTTTTATATATAAATTCTGTGAAGTTTTTTAAATGTGTCAAACATTTAGTTTCAACATATTTCGCTGGAGGCCTTTCACGACAGCGGACTCGCGAATCTTACGCTCTTCATTTCTATACAGAAAGTGTATCTTCTAATCATAGTAGTCGTTGAGCGGTCGTTCAAAAACTAATTTGCTTGACTACTCACTATATGCACAACAACCTCTAAATCTGCTAAATAAATAATAATTTAATAAGGAAAAATTAGAATTAAATAAATAAAAAAAGAAAAGCTAGTCACACAGCATATTCATATTGTTAAATATTTTATACTGTATATTTTAGTTCGATATCACCTGTATTTTGTTTTAATATTTTATTTAATGTATAAATATAGTAAATAAGATTCTGTCATGTTATCTTTTACCAAAAAAATCACATAAAAGCAAAAACCATGGAAAAAATAAAGTAATATAAAGGTCTACGTCTTATCATACGAGACAGAGCCTTCAGCTGAATCAGACAATAGGTAATCCCCGCAATAACAACACTATTTTTACTTTATTTGTACTTACTTCTCCTAACATCATTTCCACAAAAATAAGCTAACGCGTCAAGTAATTTCACCTTCTTTATATTGTGTTTTTATATTTACAAGTAAAGCTAGCGAGCGACTTTGTCCACGTTGACGTAAAAAAGCGAATGTGATCAATTGTGAATTTTCGAATAATATCGCAACGGTTTTATACCATTTTATGTTTTATACTAGCGACTCACTCTCGCTCCGCTCGGGTTCGTTCCTACTTACGTTTTAACGTTTAGTATATATTTCTCAGAGATGTGATATTTTTTGCAGCAAAAAATATCCTATATGATGACCCGGATAACCAGTATTCATCATACCAAATTTCATCAAAATCCCTCCAGTGAATTTTCCGTGATGTGGTAACAGACAGACAAACAGACAGACAGGCAGGCAAAAATTCTAAATACTGTAGAATCGGCCTCTGTATCGATAATAATGTCTATTCCAATAAGATTTTCCAAAAAATATTTAATGTACAGATTCGACTCAGTTACAATTTTATTATATGTATAGATTATCATATTCACTTGAAACGTCACACGAGTTAGTTCCGCCTTATTTATTTCTATCAATACCTACGCATTTTTACTTCTTAATTCTTATTGAGGTACTTTCTTCAATTAAAAGGAAATTGAAATATAGACTTTATTTCTCAGCAGCTATATTAAGTTTGTTTCGTAATCGTACTATTATTATATATGCGAAAGTTTACTCTGTATGTGTGGGCGCGTATGTTTGTTACTCTGTCACGCTGAAACAGCTGGACGAATTTAGGTGAACTCTACTACACCGACAGACCTTGAACTGAATAACACATAGACTACTATTTTGCAACTATAGGCAACCCGCTTGAAACAAGAGTATTACACATAATTCATAAAAACATCTTTATTTTTTCGATCACGAAACTGTTAAAAATTTCCGAAAATATTTCATATATCAAAAATTACTCTTCATATCTCATCGAACCTGTACTCATCGAAATAGTAAACAAGTACGATGTGTGCTTTTATTTTAAATGCATTAAAATCAGTTAAAATTGGTTTTAGTTTTATTATTTAGACACGCGACTCATCCTCTCTTCGCTCGGGTTCGTCCCTAGCTTGCTTCCCGATACAAACTTTCATCCCCATTTTTTTTCTTCCTATTTCCGGGATAAAAAGTACAATATGTCCTTTCCAGGGTCTCAAACTATCTTGTTACCAAACTTCATCTAAATCAGTTCAGCGGATTAAGTGTGAAATAGTGACGGACAGACAGACAGACGGAGTTACTTCCGCATTTAATATTAGTATGGATATATAAAGCTGGCCTTTTTAGTGGTGCTGGTCTATCATCATCGGCTTGAACTGAACTTTGGTAAGTCAGTCAGTGAGTCGCGACATTGCCTTTAATATAATAATGTATAATAAAATTAGTTACTGCGAGTGTTCCTTAGTAGATGTATTACGGATTTTTCTGTAGACCTTTTTAAGACCTACAATTTTCTAATACATTGTTTTGATGTATCTCTTAAGGCTCAGCCAGCGTAAGCCATATAAATTCCTAAGGACGACTCGATAGAACCAGCTAAATCGGTACAGTACTTTTTGCATGAAAAGCGCACATCGATTTGACTAAGTTAGTTTTATTATAGGTATAGATAAGAATAGGTATTGCGAGTGTACTTTAAGAGATAGACATATACTATTGCAGATTTTTTTAGACCTTTTCAAGACCTACAATTTATTAGTACATTGTTTTGATGTATGTCTAAAGGTTTAGCCAGCGGAATTTTTTTAAGGAGGACTCGATAAAACCAGTAATTGTGTTTTCCCGTGGGAAAGAAAGATTTTCCTGAAGTAAAAGATATCCTAAATGTTGACCCGAGTAATAAATTATCACTTCACTAAATTTCCTTGAAATCGGTTCATTACTTTTTGCGTGAAACGCGCACATACAAACAGATATACAGACAAACAGATATTTTTTTAATAACTACTGTTTTGGGGTCTATACTGTGTACATAACACATTATAGTCATTATTTTTAAAAAATATTTTATGTGCAGATTTTGCTCAGTTACTGCTTTATTAGGTATAGTATAAATTAGTAACATTAATATATATTATACTGTTATTACCTTAAATGGGTTCCTGATCCTTCAAAACCAGAACCCTTAAAACTTTACTAATACATAGTTTCCTAACTTATTATAAAGAGTACTACATAAATATTATTTTGTTTTATAGTTTCTACCGCATCTCGTTTATCGGCTTAGGTTAACTGGGTCGCCAATAACTTCTAGCCACCCAGGGCGATTTCACCATAAGTGTACTGTTATTATATTAAAACATAATATAATACGTTACAAGTGAATAAAGCCATAGCAATTCTGTGGACGTCCTGCTGAGTATATTTTTGCTATCGTGTAAAGTCGTGAACAAATCAATAGTGCTTCTAAACAGTAATATAATAATTTACACTAGTAATTCTGCATACAATAGACCTCGCCACCACAAACTTTTCGCAACAATTAATATACTACTAAAGTTATGTGAGAAATTTAGGGCATTTTGAGAACCTATTCTGCTCAATAAGCTAAAGATCCTCATCAGATCTTCACCATTTTTTTATGAGACCAACTACAAATTACTACTTTTCAAATAAAAAAGAACCATCGAAATCGGATCTCATAAAGCGGAGATATCCAGTAGCCCCCTTTCTGCCCCGTTTTGGAGGAAGTACCTCTCCAATCAAAAATACCTGAAGACAAAAAAGTCTTAAAGTCGTAAAAGCTACACATCTTGTCCAAATTGTAACTCGTAAAATGCGACCTATAGAGGAGTACCAACAAACTGACAAAGGAAAGCAAATGCCAGACTTGAAACAGAGACGCTTTGCTCGCTCGGACAACTAACAGCTTGCTCGGCTTCGACGTACTGCTTACTGTTTAATTTGACTCCAAAAATATTATTTGCGGGCTAATTAAGGTTAAATAAAAAAACAATAGATAAATTACCATTTATAATATTTTAAAATGGGCCACCTTTTGGGTTTTTTTTTATAATTGCGACACAGTTTCTTAACTTCTGCAATTATAATTATCGTTTATATCCGTTTTTGCTATAAACATATGTACTGAAATTTCAGTAAATAAAATAAATAAATAAATTTTATTACTAACTCTAGGCTATGTTTTATACGAGGTTATGCTCGTAGTATATCAGCGTACGAGTAATAAATTTAATCCAAATCTGCCCTACACTTTCAGCGTGAATAAGTAACAAAAACATATGGTACAAACTATATAAGTATAATTAAAACTAACATTCTTATAAGATTATCTGAGCTATAAAGTTCTAAATAATAAAGAAAATTAAATATATTGAGAAAAATAGCTGACCGTTAACGGTTACGTTACGTTATACATTTTGTGGTATAAAGGTTTTTATACCCTTAACATCGTGCATCGTGTTCTTGTCCATTGTGCTTTTATGTTATGAGTGATATATTGGAGCAGGTCTACATTGTAAGATGCTGTACTTCATACTTTATGTCCAAAGACTTAAAATTTACGACCAAATTGTTTTTTTTTTTAAATAACGAAGAAAACAATTTCTTTACAAAATAAGAGGTTTTCATAAATAATAAAGAAAAATATATATTAACGAAATTTTTATTTTATTTTTTTATTATATAATATTTTTAGATTATTCAAAAACGATAGTAGATTAGAGATTTACAACAAAAGTTGTTACGTTATACACACGGTCCTAAAAGTTCAGAGACCCTAATTTAATGTTTGGGTTCAAACATCAATAAATACTAAATCTGTCGAAACCCTTTTCTATTACGTTAAATATACTAAAATTATGGTGTGTCTAATTTAGTCTAGACGTTATATTTCATTCAATATTGACGTTCTGATTTTCGCCTTCTAACAATATTCAAAATATTACAGACTTACATATTATGTGAAACTAGTTTTTCCTTGTAGCTCCGTTCAGGGTCGGACTGGCCATACAATCGATTTGGCATTTGCCAGCCGGGCCCCAGCCTGTGCGGGCCCCCCACGGGCAAGCGATAAGCCCCGCAAGTCAGGTGGTAGGTGGCCCAGCTTTTGCGGCCTACATGTAAACTAGATCAGATAGTTCGTTCATAGAATTAGAGAAGAATGAAGAAGAGAAATGAAATAGAAAAATTCGAAAATGGTTGAACCTGAACAGGCCACTCCTGTTCCCTGAAACTAGTTTTGAAAATTTCTGAACGGCGATAACTTTTGATCGAATCAACTTATTTAGACGTGTATCTCTGTATCATAGTCCGATCGGAATCCGGTTTGGGAACAAAAAACGAAAACCTAAAGTTTTATGTTTTTAAAACGTAACCCCGAGAAATGGGGGGATGAAAAACGTTAAAAAAATATTTTAATTTTCGGCTTAATGTGACGTAAATTGACCAAATTTTTATAAACTGATTACACCAATGAATTTTGCGGGACAAAACGAAAAAATGCTGTGCTTAATCGCTCATGAAAAAATAAAAAAATTGGAAAGCGTATATATGTATATACCGTTTCTTTTGTATTTTTTCCATTAAAATCTATTGTTGTTATTTTTTCGAGTTTATCGATATTTTTATTAATTTTTGATTGATTTTGGAGTTAAATTTAAATTTTAAATCTTTAACAATAAAAAAGTATGGCATAAATGACAATATATACTGATAAATATTCTAAATAATTGATTAAGATGAGGCTTTAGCGTTATCGATTAGTTTTTATATTTTTCAAGTTTTTCCACATAAATCTGCATTTTCTTGATACACTACTATAAAAAATCAAAGGATCGAAAAAAAATCATAATTTTTTAAATTATTTTTGAATGGTTGTATGTCAGCGGAAAATAACTATCGAGATGAAAAAAAAGTATTTTACTGCTTCAAGTTTCTAGTTTTAAGGTATTTAGATATATATATTTTTTTCAATATACGGTTATCGCTTTATCATGAAAAAGGTCGTAAAAAAATTTTTGGAAACTTTGGGTTTTTTTTGATTACCCGGACTAATTTTTTTTTTAAGTTAAACCAATATATGAATTGTATAACATGATTATTCAGCTTTAATTTGATCTATTCGTCATCTCTTTACGTTGATTTTTTCCGAGATAGTCGACTTTCAATGAAAAAGGATCCTTTTCTCTTTAATCATCAATATCTTAGCATTCATTTATGACATTTTTTAATGATTTTTAACAAAACTGTGACTACATTTTGTAAATATCAACTTGTTTTCATTATGTTATATTTTTGAATAATTAATAAGCAAGATTAGACTATGAATGAATTCCATTTCTTTCTGTTATTAACTTAAAATCTAAATTTTCAGAAAAAAAAAACAATTAATTCAACTCCAAATCCGATCAAAAATTAATAAAATATCGATAATTTAGAAAAAATAATGACATAACTAGATTTTGAGGGAAAAAATACAAAATAAGTACTATACTTTACGTGACGTCCACTTTTCTTTATTTTCCCGCAAAATGCATTGGTGTAATCAGCTTATAAAAAGGTCATTATAGTACACTTTTTCAATGATTATTAAAAATAATATAGGTTTACAAAGTAAAAATTATCGATTTATCTATTTATTTTTTTTCAATTTTTAAAGGTGTTTTTAAAGGATGACCATACAATGTTTTTATTTCTTCGAAAAGTATAGTTAAAGACAAAAAATTAACCCTAACTTAAAACCGAGCGATTTTTTTAATGTAAGCATCTTGAAGTTGGGGGCGATTTTCAGCCTCCCGAGACCATAAAACATTAATTTCTCGGAAACGGCTAAATATTGAAAAATTTTGATATACGTATTTCGAAGATTACATTCCCCTAGTAACTAGTGTCATGAAAATCAAAAGATTTTGGCAGTAATTAAAAATAAAACAAAAAAATTAAAAACCGGGTTTTTTGTAACTATCTCAAAAACTTTAAGGGTATTGTAAAAAGTGTCATTTATAAAAGTTGTAGATTTTTACTAGAGTTACAACTTTTGTAAAGAACATTTTTCGCTAGGACGTCACAGTAAGCCGAAAATTGAAAAAAACTATTTTTCAACGCTTTTCATGCCTCCATTTCTCGAGGGTAGCTGGACATTGGGAGCATTTTACAGATTTTTGTACCTTACATACATGCTAACGCTTTCAAAATATAAAAATTCAGGTTTTAATTTCTTGTTCTCTTAAAAATAAATGGATTTCGTATGGTCTATTTTAAAATTTGACATTGTTTCAGAGGTAAAATGAAATTTAATTTTTAGATGTTTTTAAAAACTCTATCGGTTCGGTCTTTAAAAAATGCGAAAGTAAAAGTTTTCAATTTTCATAGCGAGAAGATAAAAATAATTATGATTAAATCTATTATATATCTAGTCTCGGGCCCCAGGCTTGTGGAGCCATCCGGGCCCTTCCGACCCAGTCCGACCCTGGCTCCGTTCACGTAGCACCATCGATAAGAAAGCTTCAATATCATAAAACTTATTTATATATTTATTATGTTATTTATATATTTATTATATTATACTTATATATATAGATATTATAAGCTGCTTTCATTTTGAATTTCCTTTAAATGCATTGAGACGTTACTATGTTAAGAAATAACGAAAATCACAGAATTTTCGCATTTATAATGTGAGTGTGATATCTTATATGTTTTTTGACTTTAAAGGCCCAGAATCTATTTCAGTGATAAATTAAATTAATTTAAAATCAAAATAACAATTATTAGAAGTAGGTTAAATGCTTATCAGCCTAGGCGATTCTTCAAGACGGGTGGGTCTCGGGATGAATCTTGACAAGACCAAAATCATGTCGAATAGTCATGTATCCCCGAGACCAGTGATCGTGAGTGGCGCTGTTCTTGAAGTTGTGCAGGAATACATATATCTTGGCCAAACCATACAACTCGGCCGGCACAACTTTGAGAAGGAGGCCAATCGAAGAATACGCTTAGGTTGGGCGGCTTTTGGGAAGCTTCGGCACATTCTAGAGTCATCTGTCCCACAATCCCTTAAGACCAGGGTATTTAATCAGTGTGTCCTACCCGTAATGACATACGGAGCCGAAACGTGGACACTCACCGTAGGGCTGGTCCACAAATTCAAGGTCGCTCAGCGAGCAATGGAACGCGCGATGCTTGGGGTTTCTCTGGCGGACAGAATTCGGAATGAAGTCATTCGCCAGAGAACTAAAGTAACCGACATCGCGCGCAGAATAAGCTCGCTGAAGTGGAAGTGGGCCGGTCATGTCTCCAGACGTACCGATGGTCGATGGAGCCGAAACGTGTTAGAGTGGAGACCACGTTTAGGCAAGCGTAGTGTAGGACGCCCTGCAGCACGATGGACAGATGACCTAAGAAAGGTGGCTGGCAGTGGATGGATGCGGGCTGCCCAGGACCGGGATGGTTGGCGCTCATTAGGGGAGGCCTTTGTTCAGCAGTGGACGGCGATAGGCTGATTGATGATGACGTTCTTAGATTTACGCGAATATTTGACATTTTAAATAAAACTATCTTTTCGAATTATTTCGCGGATTTATTTTATTTTTGGTTTCCGACGTTTCAAATGATTTACAGCAATCATAGTCACGGGAGAGACTAAGGTTTAAGATGTCTCAAAAGCATTAAATAGTTGTTACAATCAGCCTACCCATAAATTAACAAAATGAATTCAAAAATTCAAAATCAAAAATGACATCAAAGTATCTTACAATGAACTCAAAGTAGGTACCTTAAAACCTTGAAGACTTGCGATTTACTCTCGCTTCACTCGAGTGCATCACTAGGTTACAGTATGCTAATATGCTGGTCCACGTCATAGTCTGTGTTCTAGATTTTACCCAAATATATCCAGTCGTTTGTGTGAAGAAGTAACAAACATATAGACCTACACACAAACCTTTGCATCTATAATAGTAAGTTGAAGTTTCAGAGCCTAAATTATCCCGATTAAATCGATAAGAAAATTCGATTATATCAATTGTTTTCGCCTATTTAAATAATCAGGTTCTGCTGGAAGGCATCTTGCCAGGATCCTGTTACAATAAATCTTTCAGAATTCCCAGTGAATAGGACGACTTGCGCGAATTATGAACGCCCCATTAGTTTCCACCAGGCCTCTTGCTGGGAATATCTATATGTATGTGTTTGTTACTTACCAATAAACCTTTTATAGAAAATGTGATAGATGATGGCTTCCAACGCCATACTTTGTCTTTAGCTAACCAGGTCAAGCATCTGTGACAGTACGAACATTCACATGGTGCGATAATCGTATCTGTAATTTTCTGTGTAGTAGCCAGAGGCGATTACTCAAGTCATCGTCTTTCTTCTTAATGATGACCTCAATAGATTTTACTTCCATTCAGTGTTACTTTATAATAATTAGATTTCTATCATCATATAGACATGACATCATATCTAAGAGAGTTTATTAGTTTTCGAAAAACATGTAAAGTCCGCCAACCCGTATTTATTATGGGTTATATACGAAGGAGGTCTGTGCCCAGTTGTGGAGGTATGACCTTATCATTATTTTATGTTAAACTAGTTAGATAATAATTGACAAAAGTATATATTCTAGTCATATACATGTAACCTTAGTAACAACTTTAAGCCATTAAATATTTTTATGTGTCGCTCAGTATATATTATGTACATATTTTTCGCAGAATGAAGCAACTAGAATATCACTTTGTCTAGTTTTTTATTAAATTATTTTAGCTGAAGCTAATAATCGTACTTTTTTTTAATAAAAAAATTATGAACTCTATAAGAACTTTGCTAAACTCTAAATATTATTCTACATTTTCTTTTAACTAAAAGAAATTTTCTTTTGTTACAGGTATTGTTTTATTTACATTTAGTTTTATGAAAAGAATTTACCTTTTATTTTATTTATTATTTTTTTATACCGGTTTATTATTTTTAAAATGTAAAGAATAGGTACAATATTTATTTTAAGTTCTTTAAAATAGATATTTTATTCTTTGTAACTAGTAGAATAAGCCTTGGAGCGATACTACATTTTCCCTAAAAACAATCATTGTTAAGGTACATCACTGTTGTGTATGTGATGTGTCACTGATGTGACATGTGATGCGCATCATTAATATGATGTGCCACTGATGAATGTGATGTAAATTAACTTTGGAGTTTGGGGCTATAAATCTATACTGATATATAAATGCGAAAGTAAGTCTGTCTGTCTGCCTGTCTGTTACCTTTTCACGCTTAATCCTCTGAACCGATTTAGACGAAATTTGGTATGGAGATAGTTTCAGACCCTGGGAAGGACATAGGATAGTTTTTACCCCGGAAATCATCACTTTGTTTTCAAGTGTGTCATCAAGTGGAACTTAGTACTATGGGGAATCAATAATTACTCAAGTAAGAAATATAAAACTCACCATACCATACTAACCGTCATATAGTATCTAGGGACGAACTCAAGCGAATCGAGTTATGTAAAATGGAATAGGAACTGAAAAAAAATTTGTATTTTTAGATCATATACTTAACCATCTTAATTTTTTTGAATTAAATATTCTCTTTCTGATAACAAATCGTAGGGATCGTATTACTTGGTGCGTAGATTTATTGATGCAAGCGGATAAGACCCTTTTGTTGGGATTTATTATAAATCTTTTCCCGTCCTATTTCAATGGCTATTCAAACACGATCAGTTTTACGTTTGGGTGCTTATTTTACATGACGAAGACGCAAGTTTTAGCAACAAAACATATATATGTTAATAACTTCTTAGATTTACGCAAATATTTGTTATTTTAAATCCTGACGTACAACAAATGCTTTACAGCAATCATGGTCACAGGTTTAAGGTTACAGGTCTAAGGTTTCAGTCTCTAAGGTCATTTTATATACCTAGATATTACAGATAGCACCTACCTACTAAAATTATACATTTATTTTGAAAATTACCAAAATAGCACCAAACAACAAGCACTTTAAAATATTTGTAAATTTTTAAATTTAAACATTTTTTATAATTTTAATAACTTTTATAATTGAATATTGCACATTTATTCAATTTTAGTTGCAATGATTATGAGTATCACAATAGGAAACAAAAATCAAAATAAGTTCACGAAAAAATCGGAAAAGATAGTTTTATTTAATATTCATATACTAGTCAAAAACATATATCCATACTAATATTATAAATGTGAAAGTGTATTTGTTTGTATATTTGTGCTTCTTTGACGACTTTTGGGAGTGACGGATTGCGTGATTTTTTGTACGGAGATAGTTGGAGGGCTGGAGAGTGACATAGACTTGACTACTTTTTACCACGGGAGAATATATCATTCTCGTGGAAAAACACGTTATAATACAACCCATAAAAAATTTTTATGATCAGAATTACTTGATACTTGGTGTTAATGCTCTTCAACACAATTAAATAAATACGTGTTTTAGCATTTTTCAAAATTCATCCCTTAAGGGGGTAAAATAGGTGATGAAAATTTGTATGAAACCTACCTATACCTAACCTAACCTTACCTTTAAAATAATAAATAAAACAATACGTATATCAGACTTTTAGCGTGAGCGAGGCCGCGGGTTCTGCTAGTTGATACTAATAACAAGTCTCATCAGCTACCAAGTAGTAATAAACAAACGAACAAACACAAAGACGTTTGATGCTCATAATATATTTTAAGGATACAGATAATTGTTCTGGTTCGGCTAAGATGAAATCTAGCGTTGAGGGTCACCGATCACCGTCAACAGATATTAATCAGACTATTTAGAATTATAAAAGCAAAAGTTTGTATGTGTGTATGGTTATTAGGGACTCCTTCGTGCAACGCAACGACTGGATGGATTTAGATGAACTGTTGAACATATTTTAATTAACATTAAGAAAATAAAGGCATATAACTATTCCTTTGGCTTACTCTTAAAGAAGAACAGGTTATTTTGCTACACATTTAACTAAAAAGCACCAAACACTGTCGTGTTTATAATGCTTCAATTAGTCTTTTGGCCTACAAAGCACTTTGTCAAAGGCATTTTCTCGATTCCCTCGCTGTACGTAAACACAAGGTTATACTGGCGTGAAATAGCTAATTCTTAATCGGTAAGAGTTTTCATTCATATTTAAACAATGAGTACTAGGTACACCGAGGTTAGCAAAATTAAAAAAAAAATGTGTTTGTGAAGCGACTTCTTATTATTATAAAAATGAGTTGCTATCCGTTGGCATCACTTTTAAATGGCTTGAATGATATTGCAAATTTTTTAATCGTTAATAAAAATTCAATTAGTAAAGATTTAAGGGGAAAAAATGGGGAAATTCGGGGAAACTTAAAATGTTCTTTTCTAAACAATTTCAAAGATCATACTTGAATTGAAAACAAACATGTCTGCCATACTTTTACTGTTCTTTAAAGAATTATACCTACATGTCATCTATAACCAAGGAACTGATTGTGGTGTTTTTGCAAAGAAATAGTTTAAAATCTGTAGAGAGGTAAAAGCTTTTCATTTCAACATGGTAATTGCTAGCTTAGCCTTAGTATTAGAGTTCATTTTGCATTATATAATATAATATAGCTTGCTAAATGTACCTTACTATAAACTGTAACATTACAAATTAAGTAATCTAAGCTGTTCATGTATATTGAAATAAATAAATAAATAAATAAAAATTGCTATAACATAATAATAGTAATAAATTTTAAAAAATTAAAATAACTAAAGGATGAACTGAATGTACTTAGGTCTGAGCAAACTAAGTTCAAAACAACTATTTTTGATGCTAAAGTAGTTTTAGCGTATTTAGAAGAAGAAAGAAAATAATTTATATAATATTTCTTGTAACTATATTTTGTAACTGGTATATGTATATATGTATATGTTATTCCTTGCAGATATTGATATGAATAATCAATAAAAACAATCACCCGTATTTAAATTGAACTGGCTTTCTTTAAAGTAGTGCACTATACCACGAGTGTTATCATTATAGTTAATTATTAACTTATTTACAACTTATGTACTAGTACTTCTTAGAATAATTAGATTACTAGCGACTCAAACTCGTAAGTTTTAATGGTTAGTATGGAATAGATAAATATATAAAAAAATAACGTGTTTTCCCATGAAAATAAGACAATCTCCCGCGGTAAAAAGTAGCCTATGTTATTCTCCAGTCTTCTAACCACCTCTACACAAAAATCACGCCCATCACTCACTCTGATTTGACGTGAAAGAAGGGCAAATAAACAAACAAAGTCAAACTGTATACCGTAAAAAGAGAAAGTGTCAAAACTACAAATGCATTTAAGTTATATTGCATATAAGTCTATGTTAATTTTAAGGTTGCTTCATAATTATAAAGGAGTAAGTAAGGAAAAATAAAAATGCGGTTTTCCCGTAAAATTTTTCCATTTTTTCTCTTCATAAGAACCTTCCTCGGACTTCAAATAATATTTAAAAAAAAATAGCCGACTCGTCGACTCTAGCTGACCTGACAGATCTTGTTTTGTCAAATCAAGTGTGTAGCAGGCCTGATTAGAAAAATAGTGTTTTTACGTTTTTCTGTGATTTTTTTCTAATATTTCTCTTCAATAGGAACCTTCCTTGGTCTTCGACGAATATTTGAGAAAAATAGCTAAATTGGTCTAGCCGTTCTCGAATTTTGCGCTCAGCAACAAATTTGGCCATTCATTTTTATTTATAAGAAGACTTATCATTCTATTTTCTCTCATAAAGTAAATGTAATTATATTTTAATTTCAAGTAATTAGAATCTCGACAACTGACAAAGCTAAAAGCCTCTTACGCTATTTAGCTCATTCAAGACTCATTCTAATATCGATTTAAATAATTTGGCCGCAGGAAATCCTTGTTAACTACTTTTAACAAGTTTGCTTCATTGTACTGAATATTAAAGTTTATGGTTGTGCCCGGCAGAAGCTAACTATTATAGATTGTTTAATGTTTATCATCAACACTAATATTATAAAGAGGGAAGATTTGTATTTTTGTATGTTTGTAACGAATAAACTCAAAAACTACCGGACCAATTTAAATAAAATTTAGGAAGAAAATAGTTTAACACTGGGAAGGATATAAGATATTTTTTATTCTGAAAATCATCCTTTAAGGGGGTGAAAATGGAGATGAAAGTTTATATGGGGAATCAACCTAGGGACGAACCCGATCGAAGCGAGAGTGAGTCGCTAGTTTATTGCATGAGTATGCCCTTAAATTCTTTAAGCTATCTAAATAAATATTATTACCATATCCATAAAAAATGTAACCCCTAATTTTCACAAGAGCATGCAAAGTAGGAGCTCAATTTACATTAATAATAATATAATTATTGTTATTCTCTTTATAATTTCTCTATTTTTAAAGGTTATCGTCACGGGTCGGGGCGAGTTTAGTTTTTCGAGTTCGAGTTTTTCTCTCTCAAATTCTCTGTTACGTTAAGTCATTAAGGCTTTTTTCACAACCGCGCCTCCGAGAGCACGTGTAGCTGTCGAACCTATTCCGTAAGAACTTTTAAATAATTCGACAGCTAAATCCGCAAACATACTTCATACAAATCTATGAAGTATAAATAATACTGCGCCTGATTTGTCACTGCTTGTATCGAAATGTCATCCCATAAGACTTTGAGAGTGATGAAATAGAAGGTGCACTTGTGTTTGCACATAATACCTTCGGTGTAGCTGGTTAGTCTCAGTGAGATTAGCTGCCATAGAAAAAATCGGTCAAGAGGACATAAATAAATATATCAATCGTTTTATGTTCATTTTTAGGGTTTAGAAAACAAAATATTTTTTATAGAAATATTTACTATGAAATATTATGAAAAGTGTGATTTTATTAAAATAATCTAAAGTCAAATCTAAATAGTATTTTATGTTACAGTTAGGAAGGAAGGCAGTAATTCACAGTAACTTCTGCTAACGGCGGATATTATTAACTGACTGTTAGACCCAGCTCGATGCGTCCAAGTAAACTTTTGAACCTTACTCTCTTCCACAGTGTTTATTCATTGTGCTCTTACTACAATTTCTTGGAATTGTACACTAAAGTGTACCATCTCTATTATAACTCACTATTATCTATTATAACTCAAATACTACTCTTATATTTAGTTTATCGAAGATAGATTGACATACAGTACTTTTCTAACCAGTAGGTACATCCAATAGTTCTCACGGGATTAGCTTATTCAATCAATCTATTCAAAGTATACTTTTGTTCAAATTAACTTTTATACCCTCTTGTGAATTGATAGGTACGTTCATATTAAAAATCATTAGTGAAGATGTGAAGTTATAATGTTATGGCCTAAAAATACGTCAGTATCGATGTCTAAATTTTAGTTTTTCATTGAAAAAATATATGTGACAATACATTTGTTTCTTATTCGCAGCTATTTATGGAACTTTAAATTTAAACTTTGTCCTTGCGTGGCGGTACAATGGACATTTACGAAGCGCAATACTCCTAACTATGTACAGAGACCACCTGAGGGCCTCTTTCTCAC
Source organism: Fabriciana adippe (assembly GCA_905404265.1). NCBI lineage: Eukaryota > Metazoa > Arthropoda > Insecta > Lepidoptera > Nymphalidae > Fabriciana > Fabriciana adippe. The sequence continues at coordinate 11,091,499 of FR989985.1, forward strand.
ATACTGTCCGACTAATTAACGAGCCAAGTTACGACAACAACCCAACTTAAAGCAACGGCTTCATTACGTTTCGCACAAATGTAAACGATTTTACAGAGGGCACATTATGCTAAGAAATGGAAGAGCCTTCGAGTTTATTTTATTAATAAAATTATAATTAGATGAAAGATAACAATAAAAACTAAAATCACCAACAAATCACAGATAATGAAGAAATATATTTTGAACTACCTTTATTTTGCCTGTATTTTACAATAACAAAATCTAGATTACGTTCTTCTCATGCGTCTATTTCTTAAGAGTCCTCTACCAACAAGTAGAAATTCCATTAAAATCAGTAAACTTTAAAGCTATTCTTACAATATTGTTCCATGAGGATCGTTTTTCTTTCCTAAGGGTAAAAAGCAGGATAATTTCACCCGATTTTTCTATACGATAAATTTCATTAATTTAATAATATAAAACAAATAAAATTTTCAAAAAAATATTATTTTCAAGCCGAAACATTAAATCGCACTTTTCATTAATTTTGTTGGTTTGTTTCTGAGTCCACTTTAAAAAAAATAGTTTAAAAATAAACTTTTACATTAACATAATGGATATATAACTGGATGTTATTTTAAACATAAAGTGAAATAGTATAGGCCTAACATCTAACTTTTTTCTTTTTTGTAAAATAGTATATAAAATAAAATTCTCGTGTCACAGTTTTCGTTGCCATACTCCTCCGAAACGGCTTGACCGATTTTGATGAAATTTTTTGTGCTTATCCGGTATCTATGAGAATCGGCCAACATCTATTTTTCATCCCCCTAAATGTTAGGGGTAGTCCACCCCTAAATTTTTTTTTTTATTTTTTAGACAAAATTTTTAATTTCTATTTTTTTATGATACAACATACAAAAATACATACAATCCTCAATTTTCACCCTTCTACGATCAACCCTTATTTTTTAATAGCCATTTTAGTAATAGGAAATTATTTATATGGCAAAACAACGTTTGCCGGGTCAGCTAGTAGTATATAAAATAGTATTATTTTATTCGAAATAGATATCACTTGACCAAAGAATAACGTGCTAAAGATTCGCTTAAACAAAGCTTATAAATAAGTATATTACTTTAATATTAATATACTTAAGTATAAGTAAAGTCATCTATACAGATAAATAAAATTGAAGTGTCTGTCTGTAATGTCAAAATAATAGCTTTCTACTAAATGCGTATGAAATTATATACGGTAAGTATTTATAAGAAAAACACAATTTTTAAAATTTTAGACGGCTAGACTGATTTTGACGGGACTTTCATTAGCAGATAGCTGATATTATAAGGAGTAACTTAAGCTACTTTTATTTTTGAAAAATAATTATGATCCCGTTGAAAAAAATTAAAACTTACCCAGGGACGCACCAGAGCGAAGCAAGGTCGCTAGCATAAAATAAGAACAAAAATAATGAATTAAAAACAATAATATATACATTTTAAGTTTTTTTTTTTTCATTAAAATACATAATTGGTTATTATATATTCTCTTACTTACTCTTTAATATTTTATCGATATAAGAGATAAATTCTTCAACAAACCCATTATAGACTGGTTTCATATTCATCAAAACATGAAACCTCCTTGTTTTAATATCACGATTACATTCCACATTTAATTTATTATTGACTAAGTCATAACGAAAATCTCTTAGAGCCGGATGATGGCTTTTTTAGCTTGAAAAACAAAGGATGAAATTAAAGAAAAGATAAGTAATTTTCCATCCTACTTCGAAGTGAAGTGGCGCAAACAATAAATCTTGTCCATTTTCTTTCTAGCCGCGGCAAAAACATGTAATTAATTACCTTACTCTGACGAGGTCAGCTTTGGAAAATCTAATCCCTGATTTTGACTTTTTTGGCAAAGTAATAGCTTCGATTCTTACAATTAATTGTTAAAGTTTTTTTAGGAGAACTGTCGGAATGGCATTACGGCGAACGACGCTTATACAATAAAACTTGTCGAAAAGATATAATAAGATAGTGTTTTTGAAATAAATATTTTTTATTTAGTAAGTAACTTAAAAGAATATCGACTGATTGAATAGTGTATTTTCATTTTTAGTTTTATGCTTAAGTCATGTCTTAGTTCTTATGTCTCAAACACTTGAACCCGATTTAAACATACATATGTATATGCATAGAAAGCGTCATATTACTATATTATTAATAACTCCTTAACGTTATAGAATGTTTTATTGATTATTTGTAAGTCACAACTGATAGCATTATATACTACCATCTATCTTAGAGTATTTCAAAACTAGTAAAAAGCGGAAAACAGTGAAAGAAATATAAACATCTGTCAGCTTCGAGGATAAGATCGTTAAGATACAAACAGAGATTTGTATTTCAAAGTACTTTTTTATTTAAAGTAATATGTTATCATTTAAAGTTTATTTCGCAAACATTTAAAAGCAAAAATATTATCTAACCTACTAAAAACTGATCGTTGCATCTTTTAACATAATATAATATAACTAGGTTTATAGAAAATAAATACATTTCAAAAATAGCAATAAAAGATCACACCTAAATTACTTACCTTTTCCTTTCAATGAGCAACTTCCGACGGGCGACTTAGCACTGGAAATACGAGGCGCTTATCTCCTTCTCCGGAAATGGACTCAGCCTGTGAGATTTCCGTTTTCAGACGGTAGGGCTTACAAAATATTTTGTCTATTTTATATAGTAAAAGAACTATTGTTAATAATAATCACTGTCCATATTAATGATTATCTTAAGATGCTCAATCTGCAAAATCTGGTTTTTGTGTAAAATTATTTATTTTCTGGAAAATCTTAAAATTTTATAGTTTTAGTGGATAGCATAGGCTGTTCAGGTCAATGAATTGGTTGTGTTGGGGAGGAGTTGTTTTGCACATGCATATACATAAATGCATTTCCAATTTAAAAAAAAAATAAACGTGTGTGTGTGTGTGTAGGTACTTATGCAGGCATGTAAGAAGTTATACTTCTTTGGCGTAATAGAACAAAATTAGCTAAAGATTTCATCCCGTATGTCTCAACTCTCTGTTTGTAAATTGAATGTAGCAAACTTCATCATGTCGCTTTTTCGCTGTCGGTGTGTGCGCGAATCGTAAAAATTTTACTCTCATATTTTTTCCAAACATGCCAAAAGAAGTAAAACTTCAAAAAATAAAGTAAACATACGACTATAATACTAATAATATTAAAGGTTATTTCCACTATACTATATACGAAAAAATATGTTATAAAAATATTTACGATTAGAGAGTTTTCTTTATTTTTCCATTAAAGCATTTATTAATTAAGATCGTCTTGTCTAATAGATCCAGGCTAGATAACAATTCTAAATTTATATTTGTTGATGTACAATATCCAGGAGATACGTCTACTGCAATAGGTACTGTCAGTTGAATGGCGCAACTGTCACCAAGTTGATGGATGAACGGTGTGTTGTGAGAGAATTTAAAATTATTATAAAATTGCGTAGAAACTTCAAACAATGTGACAATAAAATTCATTAACTATCGAAATAAGTTTTAGGGTTTATCAAACAACTTAATCTATATATACATAAAATGCTTTGTCCTGACTGACTGATCGATCAACGCACAGCCTAAACCGCTGGTCGTAGAAACGTGAAATTTAGAGGACATATTCCTTATACAATGTAGGCATCCGCTAAGAAAGGATTTTTCTAAATTCGTCCCCTAAGGGGGTAAAATAGGGGATAAAAGATTGTATGAAACTCTGTCATTCTTAACGCGAAATGCACGAAAAGTGGTATTTAGCTTTAAGATAGAAAATAAGAAATATATGTACAAGATTTTTTTTGAAATTCATCCCTTAAAAGGGTAAAAGGGGGTGATAAAGTTTATATAGGCAAACATTTTTTTATGATCAGAATTACTTAAAACTTGGCATTAATGCTCTTCTATACAATTATATAAATACGTATTTTAGCATTTTTTGAAATTCACCCCATAAGGCTGTCAAACAGGGGATGAAAGTTTGTATGAAACTCTGTAATTGATGCACGGAAAATAGTTTTTACCTATAAAATGAAAACTAAAATAATACAAATATCTTTTTTTCGAAATGCGTCATTTAAAAGGGTAAAAGGGGGTTATGTTGTTTTTATAAGGAAAAAATTGTTTATGATCAGAATTACTTGAAACTTGGGTTTAATGCTCTTTAATACAATTAAACAAACATGTATTGTAGATTTTTTTTAAATTCAGCCCCTAAGATGGTAAAATTGGGCGTTGAATTTTGAGTTGTTGAATATATTTAAATAGAGTAGTAAAATGGATGGAGTAGAAAAATGTGCAAAAAACACAGGTAGTGGAGCTTGCTAAATATTTAAAGTGTAAATTTATTTACAGTATATACGCTTAACATTTTTTAAGATACTGGATATTTTGAGTTACGATCGCTAAAATTTAATTTGTTTTCCATATATCTTTAAGAAATAATAAAACTTACACGAACTTAGTTTTGCAAGTAATTAAGTATGTATTGCGAAACAGTTTATTTTTTTCGTAGCTTGATCGCGGGCGAAGCCGCGGGTTCTGCTAGTTGTTAGATAAAACCTATCAGTTACGTATTAATGTACAACCTTGTATAAACAATAAATTATTAATTTTATTGTTTAAAACCTGCTTTACCTGTTAAGTTTTTCTTTTTATATTTATTTTGTTGAATTATAATAAAAATAATGTATATATTATCTAATGATAATATTAAATAAAATCTAGAATTTAAAACCAATTTTAAAACCAATTTTAACAAAAAATACGTCTTTTATTTTCCAATTAAAATAACTTAATATACGTTGAAACTCCTCAAAATAAATGGCAAAATATATTTTAAAATTATTGATATTAAAGAACACATATTGATCATTAAAAACTATAAAATTTTATAGGAAAAGTGTTTCTGTATTGAAAGTACTCGACAACGTCTGATATTGAAACAAGAATATTAAACATTGAAGATTGCAATAATGACCTGCAGTGGAGGGAATTGTCTTGAAATTGTTTTCGTTTCAGAAGATTCTTTGACTTAATGCTACAATTAGTAGACACTAAATGGTAATAGTGATGTTTATTTTTTTTTTAAATTAGCGCAATAAGCTGAAAAATGTAATGTTTTTTTGTTATATTTAATACTTGTAATTTGAATGATTTTAAATGTCACGTTGGCTTATCAGCTTCTATCGTTCCATCTATTTCTTTCCAAATTATATAGGCTGCTGTGATTCAAAAGATGAGCTTTAAGCTCAATGATAGAATATTGAGTATTTCTTATTAAATTTACGACTTATAATATACAAGTATATTATGTAAGATAAAAATCTGACTATGTGTATTAACAAAAACTATATAGCCATCTAAGATGAAATTGTATAATCGCTTATTTCTAACAGAAATAGAAAGAAATCTAAAACGTGGTCAGAATATTATTATGTAATTTACACACAACTTAAGATTTTCTATTAACGATATAGATTATGGAAACTCAGCATATCTACGAGACAAATTGACTTTATACTAAAATATCAGAACCAGATACTACGTCTGTTTTTCATACATGAAAACGTATCTTTACCGAAGTTATGTTAAAGAAGCACCGAACTTGTCATACAATATTCATAAGAAGAGAGCAAGCAGACATAATAATTTATAAGCAAAGAAAAAAGAAGCAAAGATATTCTTCTTAGCTGAAATATGTTAAATAAAATAATTTACAATAGCAATTAGGATAAGCAGGTAAGCCTCTAAATTTAGAAATCGTCGGAAATTCAGAAGTGTGTAAATACACAAATGAGATTGTCATATGCGAATCAATGATAACCAAATAACCACTTGCTTATAATATTATGGTGTAAGAAAACATCGTTAGCGAATCTACATGTCAGAGAGAACTTAACTAGTATAAAAGACGTATGATATTCGCCAAGAAATATGAAGTCATTTGGCCAACGTCGTAATTCATACGAAGTCCATGTTGGACGTGCGCGTGAGAGACGATGCGTGATGAGGAGAAACCTAATTTAAGTAATGTACGTTTATACTTTCTTAGGTTTACGCGAATATTTGACATTTTAAATAAAACTACCTTTTCGGTTTATTCCGCGGATTTATTTTGATTTTTGGTTCCCGACGTTTCGAATGCTTTACAGCAATCATGGTCACGGGAGAGACTAAGGTGTTAGACATCTCAAAGGCATATATACTTGTTACAGACAGTGCCTACCCACAATTTACAAAAATGATTTTAATTTTTTTTTTTTATTTTTTAATTTCGTCGGGAACCAAAAATCTAAATAAATCCGCGAAATATTCCGAAAAGATAGTTTTATTTATAATGTACGTTTTTTAGATTGGATGTTAATCGATAACTTCGCTTATTATAAGCCGTTCTTAATATATTTTTTTTAAATGCTCAATAAATTATATAATATACTTAACATATTATATTAAATAGGGAGATACAACGTTACCCATAATATCGGTGGAATACTTTTTACTTATTACTATCGCGATGATTTTGAAATAAACAGGTTTTACTCATAAAAATACTAACCACATAAAGCGAAGGCAAAATAGCTGTTTATATTTTCATAACTTAATTAGAATCGTCTTTTAACATTCATTTGGGATAGCCAAGGTTTCTAATTTCATCATAGATATTATGTCGATATAAGGAATCTTTTCCAACACGTTTTTCTTATCAGAGTGTAAATAATTGTATTTAATCGATGTTATTTAATCGATGTTATTAAATCGATGTTAGTGTTTGGTAAATAATGAAAAATAATATCCTATCTAAAATAAATAGTCCTAAAGTCTGAGTATATACTATCAAAACATATATGTTTTGCTTTTATACCCATAATGAGCACAAATATAATACAACCTGATAGTTTATTCTGCTTTAGCCTATTATGATTAAGAATAATAGGCAAAACAAAAAATAAGGTTTATATTTATTTTACTTAAAGAAAGTACATATTAACAACATATTTTTATTATAATGATGGATATTATTATGAACAACATTACAATTCATTCGCCTTTCCGAGTTTCTGCGTCCAAGCAATAATAAAATATTGTATTCAGCCCTTTTTAAAGTCCCACTGCTGGAAACGGGCCTCCCTTAGATACGAGGAAAATCAGGCCATAGTCTACCTCGCTGGCCAAGTGCGCATTGGCGGACTTCACATGTCTTTCGAAAACTTGCTAGGTTTTCTCAGACATGCAGGGTTCCTCACGATGTTTTCCTTCACCGTTAGGCAAGTGGTAACCATGTTAGAAATGATTCGCACATGAAAATATCAGAGGTGCGAGACTCGAGATTTGAACCCACTTCACTCGGTTTCCCGAGCGAGCGCGTTATCACTGGGCTTCCACTGTCTAATAATAAAGTATCCATGTTATATGTACATGTAGAGAAACACTGATAATTTTAGAGATTTCTAATGTGATGTCATAAATAAACACATTTTTTGCGCTTACATTGCAAAAGCTAGCTGAACCCTATTGTACACATTAAAAAGGTCTACAAAAAATCTGCGTTGGCATATGTCTATCTCTTAAGGATAACATACTATATCCATTTTACTATATCCAAGTTAGGGACGAACCTGATCGAAGAGAGGGTGAGTCGCTAGTATAGTAGTAGTAGTTTGATTTGCTTGCATCCAGGTTTTGAATATGTTGTTTTTACATTGTCAATTTTATAGAAATTACCAACTAATTCCCTGCACTCCATATCGACTCGTCCAAGCGAATCCTTGAACAGCGGTAAAATATCCGCTCAACTTTTTCCTAACAACACCCCGATAGTCAATTTTATTTTCACGCCTGCACTTCGCTGATACGATGAAACTTTCATCAGAGGCTTTTACTAAACGTGGACCAAATATAAATTGTAAATGGACAACGGACTCTATTTAAATCCATGTTTCATATCATTAAGGACTCGTACGTAATAAATGAATGTTGAGAGTATTTATTTAGTGGCATTTTCGTTTACCTTTTTAAAACAGTTGATAATTATCTTCTCAAAATACTATATTGTTTTATACTAATATTATAAATAAGTTTGCCATTTTGTTTGTTTAAAGGCGCATATCTCTGAAACTAATACTATTTGAAAACCTCTATTTATTGAGGAAAATAATAGGTTGTCACCGTTAATAGGTAATATATACTCGTATATAAATAAACTACATGTTTAGAGCCGTGGGAAAAAGCTAGTATTCTATAATGCTGGACTTTAGTTTGCTTAATCATTTTTTTATGATATTTACCCTACTTATGGTTTCAAAACTTTTTTCAAACCTACACGAACAATAATATTATGTAATGCGAATGTAAAATAAAGTAATAGTGGAGTTATTTATATGCAATTGCTATTGTCCTATAAGTTAATTTAAATTCAAATGCAAGTTACAATTTATGACAATATGACAATATTATGTCACCGTGGATAGTAGTTTTAAGATTCGTGCGTACCCGAAAAAAATTATCCTTTTATATTTTACACTAACGACTCACCGTCTCTCCACTCGACATGGTCCCTAGTTCCTTTTTAACCCTATAATATAGATTTCTCACAAATGAAATGTTTTCCCGCAGTAAAAAGTATCCTATACGTTGACCCGGATAACCAACTATCATCATATCAAACTTCATCAACAATCTGTCCAGTGGTTTTCTCGTAATGCGTTCCCAGACAAATAGACAGATAAACAAAAATTCTAAAAACTATTGACTGGGCCTCTGTGTCGATAACAATGACAATTTTAATAAGATTTTCCAAAAAATATGTAATGTACAGATTCGACTTATTTAGAATTTTATTCCGGACCGGACTATTAATATTAATCGTTCTTTGCACTTGGTAAGTGCAAACTGAACGCACCGGTTTTCGTAATATCTATAGAGTTGTAATACGCATCTTTATTTTATTTCTTAGTTAATATCCTTAATTATGAAGAGAAATAAATATAAAAATGTATGATATAAATACCCTTTTTACTTTTTCCATCGCCATCATTTCCTTTGTATTTTTCGTAAGATTTTCAAATGTTTGATCCAAATTTTCTAGCAATATACTTGTATTTAAAAATATTTATGGTATCTTACTTGATAAATAGTACCCTATTTCGCCTTTAACTTACCCTTCCGTTATACTTAATTGACCATTCTTTTGTCCCGCTTTTTTGCCCCTAAACCATAAAAATCCGGGTTTTTTCATTTTTTCTATCATAAAAACTGTTTATAAAATAAAAGTACCTACACTTATTACTTTCTTAGATTTGATTTTTCATTAATTATCGTTACGAATATTGTTGTGGTTCTATTTTGATTTTTTTTGTTTCCGACATTTCAAATGCTTTACAGAAAAAGCGAAAGAGCCTTAGATTTATAATGTGTCTATCCGAAGATCGAAAAATAGCTTTACTTAAAAGGAAGTCAATTTTTAAAATGTCTGTCTGTCTATTTCGACTAATCTCCGAAACAACAGGACTGATTTTGATGGGACTTTCACTGGCAGATAGGTGATATTATAAGGAGTAACTTAGGCTACTTTTATTTTTAAAAAAGAATTAGAATTCCGCTCAAAAAAATTAAAACGTACCTACAACATACCCGAGCAAAGGGAGGGTTAATCTCTAGTATTATAATAAAATATTCTACAGTTTAAGTGGAGAACGAATTAATTTATAATCCTAACACCGTTATTTCGGTGGCAGACAGTCGGGAACAAATTCTGAGCCAGTCTCTCTTAATTGAAATGTGTCGCGCGGAATACATATTATACTCGTAGTGTATGCCCGCATCCGCCTGAGCGTCTTGAGCGAATTTAGATCTGTGTACGTAAAACCAGTCAACGAGATACAAGGGTGTTAATTAATGAAACTTCCAACTATAGTGTTTTCGTATGCAAATTTAGAGTTATTATTTTAACGTTCTTCTAGATTATGTGAGCAATAAACCTTTATTTTACAGCTGTCTGCTTATCTGAGGAAAATCCTACCAGATATAAAATGTTGGTTTCTATCCATTTGTTATATCTATACAGATAAATAAAATTGAAGTGTCTGTTTGCAATGTCAAAATAACAGCTTAAATGCATATAGAATTATGTATATACGGTACTTATAAGGAAAACACAATTTTTAAAATTTTTATCTGTCTGTGTCTCTGTTTGTATGTTTGTTCCGGCTAATCTCCGAAATAGCTGGACCAATTTTAACGGGACTTTCACTGACAGATAGCTGATATTATAAGGACTAACTTAGGCTACTTTTATTTTAGAAGAAGAATTAGACTTTTGCTAAGAAAATTAAAACGTACCTAGGGACGTACCCGAGCGAAGCGATGGTAAGTCGCTAGCTCTATTATATTTTCCTCAATTCTACAGCTTACAACTAAAACTGTATATTCCATAACGATCCCTTTCATTTTTTAAACATTTTCCCCTTAAAGCTAGAAGCAAAAATCAAAATGTAAATAAATATTAGGTATGTTATTTTTGATTATTGGGTCTCTTATTTATATGTAAGCCGTATTTCTATTCTTTTCGGTTAACAGATATGTATAAAATAACGTGTAACAAACGGGTAGGCAGATAACATGCCAGTTACCCTTTAAGACTTTTTAATACCTTCGTTAGTGTAGTAGCTGTAGTTGACTACTGTGGATGATAACTTTTTAGGTTAGAACCCGAGGCCAGGAGCGGGCTAAAAAAATTACTGAATTTTCTGTCAAAAAATTCTCAGTAACAATCCATAGCTGGAAAGTTGACTATGGCATATAAACTTGAGTGCTTACAATAAAGTTTGTTTTTATATAAAAGCAGATAATCACGATTATAAAACAAGTGACAATAAATCCTCAATATACGAAAAATATATCGTAAATAAATTTAAAACTAAAATAACTGCGGGGCAGTGTCGAACAAAATGGCTAATAAAACTAATCGCTTTCAAATTTATCAGTTGGCCGCTGACACGCAAAATCGATCCTGAACCTAACTCAATCTCTCTAAATCTATTTTCAACATATATATTTTAAAATAAAATTGCTTTAGCGATACTTTTGATGATTTTATTTCTTACTTCTGCATTAGGCTGCATAATGTATAGTATTGTATGTAGTGTATATTGTACGATATTATATATAATATTTAATTATCTATGTATTTTTGAGTATCTATATATTATTTATATGACTACAACTGCACGATTTTAGCCTGCTTTATAACACTATTTCTCACTACCATAGGTTGGCTGGAAAAGATCTATTTTAGAGATAAGTCCACCTTTGCAAACAAAAATAGTATTTAAATTACTGTATTTATTTTTAAGTGTAATAAGGAATGTTAAAGGCTTCGCTTGAATTTTTCTCTACATTTAGATTCTGTCATTTATCACATGAGGAGAAAATAAGGAGAAGGAGAATCTCAAGCTGGGCCTTTGAATATTCCGAACCAATAGAATAAAACTTAGCCATGTTTACCTAAGGCTTACAAATACACAAATAAACAATGTTGTAATTGATTTGATCATTATTACTTTCTAGATGTGCCCTAAGTGTTTGTTTTTTTTTAATATTCGGCATTTTTCTAATTATTGCTATTTGCAAGTATAATTAGGCAAAAGGTTCACATGATAATGTTACGTAAACTTTTAACGTTTTTTCGATATAGGTATCTAACGATACGCTCTCGACTCACTCAGGCTCTAACTGCATCATTTAATAACTTAAAAATAATAGTTTCTTAGGTTTACGCGAATATTTGACATTTTAAATAAAACTATCTTTTCGGATTATTTCGCGGATTTATTTTGATTTTTGGTCTCCGACGTTTCGAATGCTTTACAGCAGCGGTCGGCAACCTTTCAGCAGACAGGGGCCACAAGGTGGCTATACCAAGTAAAGGCGAGCCGCACGCATGCGGCCCGCGGGCTGCGGGTTGCCGACCGCTGCTTTACAGCAATCGTGGTCACGGGAGAGACTAAGGTGTTAGACATCTCAATGGCATATAATATACTTGTTACAGACAGTGCCTACCCACAATTTACAAAAATGATTTTAAAAATTTAAAAAATAGTATCAGAGTACTTTACAAACTTAACTTTAAAATATTGAAATATCTCTACTAAAATTACAATTATTTATACAATAGTATTCCAGAAATACATGCATTGTTATTCGAAAACTCTACCTGCCGTTCGAAAAAAATACCTTAGCGAGAATATAAATTCTTTAACATTTATTATAAGAAAATATTAATTATATCTAACATAAAAATAGCCGAGAGGTATTTCTAAACTAAGTAATTTAATAAATGAATCCACAGAACTACAGAAAGAAATATTAAATAATGTTTTCAGAGAAAATAAATTGTAATTTATTTAAAGTAAACAGGACACACTACTACTATTTTTAACTACTATTCATTAGAAAAGATGAATAGATTGTATTAAAGACGACATGAAAGAGATAGGGGGAATGATAAAGTGATGAGTAATAGGGGAGAGTGGAAGAAGAAGATGTACTGCGCCGATTCCAAGTAATTTGGGAAATAGGCAGGGAAATTATGATGATACTACTTCAACATAAGCTATTAGTGTCATTACTTGTACAATTTGGTATTCTTAATAACTTAGTTGTATCACAGATTAACTAATTGTATTTAAAAAATGTTCAACATATAGCAGCACGCAGACCGGAAAGCTCAAGTTATGTATTTAGTCCGTGGATCAAAATCAAATCCTGGTAAGTTTTCAAATGATTGTCTGACTACCACAAGGGATGTAATATATATACTTGAAATCGCTGTGCTAATACTATCTTGTTTTTATTTGTATTTTTATATAATTGTTATATATTTTTTTTACTTTTAGAAGCTTTTGCCGTTGTGTTTTTTCTTCTATATCTAATATACTTAAACGAGCAATTCTTGTATATTTATTTATTTATTTATACCAGCGATCTCGGAAACGGCTCTAACGATTTCGCTGAAATTCGGTACGTGGGGGTTTTCGGGGGCAAAAAATCGATCTAGATTAATCTTATGTCTGGGAAAACGCGTGTTTTCGAATTTTCATGCGGTTTTTTTCGCATTATTCCACGCAAAATATGGTCGATAATTTCTTACATAAGCATCATGGTCAAGCGGCCAAGGTGCAAGATTGACAATCACAGGTGTCCGGGTTCGAATCCTGGTCCGATACAAAGGTTTTTCTTTTGTTTTGTTTTATTTATTCAAGTTTTTTGTTTTTTTTTTTTATCAAAAAATACGATACAACAAAAAAGCACTCCGAGCGAAGCTCGGTCGCCAGGTACTATATATACATAATATACTAGACGATTACCATTGACAATATTATATACTATGTAACTATTATATGTTTAATATATAAGAGTTCACAGTTTTAAAATTCAATCTATCAATTTAGCTATTTGAAATCCTATTTATTGCCTAAGAACAAGTAAAAAATTTAATGGAAAAATTGTTAGCGCGATAAATTACTATTACACATTCATATGTATTAAAGTACGTAAATATTACACGAGTATATTATGTAGATAATGGATAGATATAAAATGAATCTAAGTAAGGAAAAATTGATATAAAAGTAATTGCTGACATTACTCAAGGGATATGAAACTCAGCTTTTAAGAATATTAAGAGCACAAGATTGGGTGTGAAATTTTAACCTCAATAATTCATTATTTATAGTACATCTTATTTATATCCATCTATATATAAATTATATATTAAGCAAATAGCATTTGCTACCCTAAATGTGGAACTAAATTACACATATATGTTTTAATTACTTACCACATTATCTTCTTAGTGGTGTCAAACTAAAGCTCGCAATATAATTTTGAAAAAATTAAATTGTATACACAGTGCGAAGAATTTAAATTATATGTATTGTACTTACACACAATAACGTATTATAATGAAATGGTAACGGTGGCTGAATAGAAAATGTTTTTGAGTTAAATAGATGCTCGAGGATATGTATAGTTATTATTTATTTTCTTTAGTTTTTTTACTTGGCGGTCGTCTAAATACCACAAAAAATGGTAATGAAAGTCAAATTTAATACATTTGGTTCTCTAAACTAACGACGAAGCGGAGAAATCTATTAAACATCTCAAATTGTGCTATTATTATAATTTAGAGTGAGTTTGTGCGTGCGGGTGTGTTAACGTGTGCGTGTTTCAATGAAATTCAATACACAGGTAAACTATAACCTGGAGTAGTAATACGTAGACAATTATTAGATATCTAGGGAATTATCGGAGGTGAGTGAGAGTAAATCGCTAGTGACCAATATACATAATAACTAGCGTTGCTTCCCCGTACAAACTTTCATCCCCATTTTCACTCCCTCAAGGGAAGATTTCCGAAATAAAAACTATCCTATATCCTTCCCAGGATCTCAAACTATCTTTTTACTAAATTTCATCTAAATCGGTTCAGCAATTTTGGAGCCTATTCGGTACAAACATATAAACAAACAAACAAATCTTTCCTCTTTATAATATTAGTACAGATATTGTTTAATTTATACATACCGACCTTTGTAATTTGTGGAAATACAGTAGATTAAATTATTGACGATTGCTCTTTTTAATGATTAAGGTACAAAAACTATACATTGTTTTACATTCACTTTACTCAATATTTACGAAAAGTACAGTTTAATGTACAATAGTAATGTCAACAAAGCGGCTGAATTTTTATCATAAATATAACAATAACAACGGCTCTTCAACTTTCTATATTTTATAATCCAAATTCAACCGCCATAACTTGAAATCTTTTAAGTTATAATAAAATATTATAGTAATCAGGTCATCGGGTCGTGATGCTGTAATAGAAGATTTAAAAGAAAGCTCTCTTTGAATTTTCTCAAGTGTTACTATTTTAAATTGCTCTTGGCATTGAACTAAAAAATAGTGCGAAACCATTTAACTAGTTGATATAATAGTGTAAATTTGCGTAATTTAAGCAAAACATTTAGCAAGAATTGCTCGAGTTCTAACAAAGCAAAATAATAAAAATAATTCTACGATTATGTCTTTAACTTTAATAGAAAATAAGCTCTAACCACTGGAAAGATTAGAATAAAGAAGTCAAATGGAATAGTCAGAGTATTTATTTAAGAATGGGATGGCACGTTCGCCTTGTCATGAAAAATACACGATATTTAATTGTATCTTATTATTTTAAAATATGTATGTTACTTATATTATATTTAATTTTTTTTAATTTTAAAAAGAAAAAAATGAAAATTATTATTTTTAAAAGCTTTTATTTGACTTGCAATGTTTGTTAGTTAATTTGTTTGTTTAGGGCAATCTTGCAAACTAAAATAGAACCACTTCCTTTTATCCTACAGAGTTGAAATTTTACAAGTTGATTCAATATCGATGACAATGACTTCTTATGATAAATACGGCCGGATTCCCTTGATGATTTAGGATTGGTTCCAAGCGAATCAACTCATTAACGGTTAATTCGGTTCAGACACAAAATTTTATACACGCATTAAATAACTATAGTAAATTCTAAAGTCCACCAAGACTGGGCTGCTACATCTGGGGTTGATTTCAAATAAGAGGTCTCCTCAAGTTCAACAGCACAGGTACGATATTTTGTATACATACGTATTCAATTATAATGTCTCGTTCTAAAATCTACCGCGGCCTGACTGCTGCTCTCTGAGTTTGAGGGGTTTCCTCAGCAGTCAACGGTGCAGGCACGAAATTTTGTATACGCATATTCCGTTGACTTACCTAAATAGTAATATGGTAATAGTAAATAGTAAAGTAATGTGGGTGACATTACTTGTAAACTAAAATATTAGATAAATAAACGAATAGTAACAAAAGCATTTTAATGTAGCGCATAAAAATGTTTTAAGAAGAAAATAAACCTGTAAAAGCTGGTTTTTAAAAATGTTTTTTTACTATTTCGTTTATTATTCGGTGATGCTGAAACTCAAATTTCAAAGGAATCAATTGTCACAAAATAATTAGTATAAAAATATCTAATTTTCCTAAATCTATACATATTATAAATATAAAATTGTAACTAAGCCGAATCTGTACATTAAATATTTTTTGGAAAATCTTATTGAAATAGACTTTATTATCGATGCAGAAGCCAAATCTATATTTCTTAGAATTTTTGTCTGTCTGTCTGTCTGTCTGTCTGTCTGTCTGTTACCGCATCACGGGAAAACCACTGGACAGATTTCGATGAAATTTGGTATGATGTTAGCTGGTTATCCGGGTCAACATATAGGATACTTTTTATTGCGGGAAAATATATCATCTCTGAGCTAAACGTTAAAACGTAACTAGGGACGAACCCGAGCGAAGCGAGGGTGAGTTTCTAGTCTATACATATAATAAAATTCTTACTATCTGTAAATTAAATATTTATTGGAAAATCTTATTGAAATAAACATTATTATCGACACAGGTCAAATCTACAGTTTTTAGAATTTTTGTCAGTCTCTCTGTCTGTCAGCCTGTGACCGCATCAAGAGAAAACTGGACAGATTTTGATGTATGATAATAACTGGTTAACCAGGTCAACATATAGGATACTTTTTACTGAGAGAAAATATCTCATCTCTGAGAAATCTATACCAAACGTTAAAAGGTAACTAGGGACGAAACCGAGCGGAGCAAGGGTGAGTCACTAGTCTAGTAATATTTTATAATTTACTATAACAGGTTCCAAAATAAACTAAAAAGAAGCTTTCTTTACAAACTTGACAATTAAAATCACCTGAATTGTAGAAAATGTCTGCAGATGTGGAACAAAACGGTCTGGATCATTTATTTCGATTGTTAACGATCTGTCCTAAACGGCGAGCCGATGTCAATGTGCCATCGTACCGTATGCGTGTGAATCCCTGAACACCAATGAAATATCAGCGCGACAGTTTTCCAACAACGCCTCGATAGTCGTATTTTTGAAAGCCCTCCAAGCGCTCCAATTTTATTTTTACGCCTGCAGCACGCTGATACGATGAAAGTTTCAGCGGATGCTTTCAACAGACGCGGCTCAAACATAAATTATTGTGGGTCGACGTACCGGACAATCTAAATTTTTAAGTAACATATAATTAAATAAAATAATCTTTTCGGATTTTTTCGAATCAAAAATCAAAATAAATCCACAAAGAAAATCTGAAAAGTTAACTTATTGAAAATGTCAAATATTCGCGTAAATCTAAGAAAGTAACATATTAAAACTTAATTAAATAAAACGAATGGTATTGGTAAAATAGCTTTGTTTCTACTATTGCTACATTTTATCTATCGGACCTCACTTTGCCATGGCCTCTACGGTAAGACTTGCTCAGGGACACGAAAGCAGTGGTATTGATTAAAGAAATTTAAGGAGAATCATGAATAAATAAAATATAAGACACATGAAATGACAAACCAATTAATTGCCAAATGAAGTACATACCTCCGTACGAGTTCGATTCCAGTTTATTGGACTACTATTATAAATCCGAAATTTTGTGTGCTATTTATTCAAGTTAATAGCGCTGAACGGGTTTTAAAATTTAGAGCACAAATAGCGTATGAGCTGGAGTAACACATACTTCTGTTAGTCACCTAGGGACGCACCCGAGTGAAACGTGGGTTTATCGCTAGTGGAAAAAAAAATTAATACTATCCATTATTTTTTCGAGTCTATATATTATTTAGTCTTCATTTCTGAACCAATAATATACAACAAGGAGTATTTATTGAATAAAAATATATAAAGATATTGCAACTCTGATTTAATAACTAGGTCCATGGTTAATTGAGAGTTTCTGTTCGAAACAATCGTTAAACTTGTCGACTGAACTAATTGCAGGTATAATATTATTAACCGCGCTCCTCTGTATTAATTAATTCGTAAATCCTAGAGACCTTTTAACAGCCTTCAACTTTATTATCAAGATGAATAATTTATTCGGAACCGAAATACAAACAATAACAATTTGTTTCGACTTCTTCAAAACACAAATTATTATTCCATAAAACTGTAATTATAAGTACAGGAAATACTTGTTTAGAATATGTTTCAAGACGATTTTATTTTTTCATTCATTATATTTATAACGATTTTATAATTAGTAGGTACATTATTTTTATTTTAGAACAATTTAACGCTTAATCTATAAATTATAAAACATGATTCATATATATTTTTTATAATACCAATAGTGTAACTGCTTATTAAAAATTGAATTTTTAGTATTAAATATGTCATGATCTACACATATAATAAAATAGTAACTAAGCCGAACCTGTACATTAAATATTTTTGGAACATCTTATTGATATAGACAATATTACCGATACAGAGTCCGAAAATATTTTTTTATTAATTTTTGTCTGTCTATATAACTGTGACCGCAACGCAGAAAAACCACTGGAGGGATTTTGATGAAGGAGGATGAGGAGAGATGGAGGAGGATGTAGGATACTTTTTACTGCGGGAAATTTCTCTGAGAAATCTATACGAAACGTTAAAACGTAAGCAGGGACGAACCCAAGCGGAGCGAGGCTGAGTCGCTAGTATTACTATAAGAATTTACTCTTTTTTTAATATGTAATGTTATTTTCTTTTATCTTATTTCACTTATTTATTTAAAAAACCAGTAAAAAAAATTCAACATAAAAACAAAAGTTATAAAGAAAGTAATGTACTCGTATTGCGCAAAGCGTTAAGATGCTACACAACGAGCAACCGCGACTGAGCGCCGATGAAATAAGTTAAATTTATCTGCAACTAGCTCTACCGAGAGACTTTAGCAAATCCCTAGCCAAATTTAAGAGGAAGCGTGAATTGGCAAACTTTAATTAAAATAAAGTTAATTTCAATTTCGGATCGTACTTAACTGATTAAATAATTTATTTCATTCAACCCCAGCTTATATAGGAGGCAGTTTGTAATACATAGCCCTGCAGAGCACTTAGTACGAATTCGATTGAACTAATGCCGCCTAATCCTGACCGGTGGCGCACAAATAGCGGGTTGCGTTGTAAAATGCCTTATGCAAATCGCAACTCGTGATTGATGATAATCCCTGCACATCTGCACTGTGGAAAACAATACACTTTCAAAGCTCGCTGTCGGAACATAATGGAAATTTCCTTAGCGCCATGCCATCCGTATGTTGAGAATAAATATACGCCTCTCATAATAAAGTTCAATAAATACGTGTTGGAAGATCATTAAATTTTTATAGAAAATTATAGACTACTTTATTTTTTCACGTTTGGCTCAGTTTGTGACCCTACTTGCTGAGCCAGCGGTCGCGGGTTCGATTCATTTGTGTGATGAGCACGAATGTTTGTACTCCAGTCATGGGTGTTTATATTTATAATATGTATGTATTTAAAGTTATATATGTGTAGTGTATCAACTATCTGATATCCATAACACAGGCCTCGTAGCTTACCATGGAACTAGATGGTGATGTGTGTTAATGTCCCAATATTTACTTATTTTTTATAGATAATATTATATTATATACAGGCAATACTATCTTTTGTTAAATTTCTTTACTAACATAAGACTATGTGTTAATTTTTTTATTTAAATCCATCAAAGCATTCATTGTGAAAAAGTAACAAACATATATGAACAAACACACAATCTTTCACTTAATACTACATAGTGTGATGGTTAATTTTGTTTACCAACTTGTTTATATAAAGAACGCTGTTTTAGAATTAACAAAGTTCTTTTTATTATTTTTGAAGTAAAACTTCTTTACGTAAGCTTGACTTGGGGAGTAAGCTTGTGAATGCATTACGAAAAGTGTAACGTTACGAGCGAGGTGAACGTTTGTTGCCATGGTAACCGTTGTTATTCTCTGACAAATGATATATAATATTATATTCTTTCCTTTAATGATATTCTATAAGTATATGGTTGTAATATGCCTAATATGCGTTATTTTAGTATCTCACCTATCCCAATAATCATTTAAAACATAAATTGAATTTCATAAAGAGTACCGATAACCTACAGAAGTTTTACTTCTTGCGCGTGTACACATTCATACACGCACTCTTTAATATTTTTGTTAGGAAGTTACTTCGTTTTGTTTGGTAAATTTTATTTATGATTAAAACTTGTAAATTATTCTGTAATATAAACATATGTACATATACAAATGTACATAAATAGGTAGTACCTATATAGTATGAGACATAAAAAGAGAATGTTACTAACTATTCTGTTTAAGAAAATATCCACACCAGAATTGTGTTGTTTAATTTATTGACGTTACTACAATAGTTACTTTTTGACATTTAAAGGTCACGTTTACCTCAATATAGACTATCAAATTGCACTTGTCTTTCCCAGTGAAACCCTAAGTGCGTTCTGTCAAATTGGTGATTCTGAAAAGAAATAAAAGGTTCAACCTGCGTTCCTGTATATACATACATATATGGCGTAACATACATACAAGTTTGCCAAAATTAATGACTAATCCTAATCTGTTTACGCGGGTGAAGCTAATTTTTGCGACGACTATCACAACACCTATACTCGTATTTGGTTGACGCAACTTAATTACAGGAATAATATGACTGCGCGGGAAATGACAAGGCGAGATGTAAATCTATGTATTAGGAAAGTTCACAATACCTGCTGTTGCTGTGTAGTTTATTTCCATGCGGATAGATTGTCCACTTCACTTCAAGTCCGAAATAGCTTCTACATACACTAAATTGTCCAAAATCAATTAGCGACGCGAGCACACGCAAAGGTCTTTGGCCATATTTTTCAATAACGTCGCTGATGATTAACTCACTTCACACGCGTCAGAAAACACCATAGTCTAAGTCGATGCGTATCGAGTGTCTTATTCGCACGCGCTACGAAAGGTATGTGCGGGAATGGGACAGGTATGAAAATGAATTGCAACAAACAAATTATATTTCGATTTACTTAGTACCTAGAAATTTATATTGAATCAGCGCAACCATAATTAAAATAATAATTATAATAATTAAAAAAAAATGTACAACCACAGCCAGACACATAATCTCTCGCTTTTATCATGGGCTGCTAATTTAGTCTCTTTTACAAAAAAATATTTTTAAGGCATAAATAAAGAAATCCATTTCAATTTACATTGCTACAAAAACAAAGGTTGTCGGTTCTGCAATATGGTAAAACAAATAAACATTAAAAGTATAAAATGTAAAAATAGGAATTTTTCGTCCAAGTGTAATTTCACTCCTATTACTGCAAGCTTGAGAAATTGCTGTCATGTAAAGTTGATCCTCATGAGGACCGAATGTCTTTCATTATTATTAGATAGCTAGATCTACTATGGCTTTACTTTTAAGACGTTTTGGTCATTTATAATCCGAAAGTCGGTGAGATAGGAAATAAAATAATAAAATGTACAAAGTTTCTAACAATAACATCCTTTATAACACCAAAAATACAAAAAAATATTTTGGAAGGTCCCTCTGGCCAATCATATTTCTTTCCAATTATTGTATGTTAAATTACTGCAAGAAATATTTTTTTGGATGTTGCTATTCATCCGTTGATGGGATGTTTAGGATATAATTATTTGTCCGATAATATTAGTCTGTCGACTACTATATATTCTGCCTTTAACAGCCTCGGTAGTCTAGTGGCTAGCATGTATACCGCAAATCTGGAGGTCCTGTGTTCGAGTCCCGGATCGGGCCAAGCTCAGTAATTGAGTATTTCTATCGAGACATTCTCAGCAACAGCCCGGAGTTGGGAATTTGACGGAGGTATATCCCCTTGCCTCGGAGAGCGCCTAATGCCGTCGTATACTTGCAAATGCAATATAATATCTCCTGCGTAGATGGCTCAATAATATTGGCCCCTATGGCCAATATCAGCTGGGAGTATATTATTTTTCTATAAGTATACACTATTTGCCCCAAATTTGACAGGTAAATAGCTCGAAAAACTGAAACTTATGTATATATTTTACTTAACTCACAATCTTTAGCTTACTGAGAAAGTGCAACGTTAGCACCCCAGATGGCCCCCAGATACATAGAGATGTAAAAAAAGCCACACACATAATATACATCACATGCCCAGGCTTCGCGCCGAGATATACCACTGTTTAAGACTAATTATAAACAAATACAAAAATAATAATCATTAAAATCTCTTAAGTTAATAATTAAAATTCTATGTTAGGTACATTTTCATAAATAATGAATTAATATGATATTATATTATTGTTTTTGTAAAATATACACATCTTCGACATACAAACACACTACTTGTATTATAGTTTTGTAATAGTATTAGTAATCTAGAGTAAAGAGTAATAACAAGATAGAAAAGTCTTGCCTTTAGGTACTGTCCCACATAAACCTCAAACCAAAAATTCATAAGTTTGGCTTCAGAAATCCATTTATCGCCATATATTAAATTAGTAATAAGACTTTTGGCTCATAAACAACATGTAAGATGCACAGCCTCGATTCCGCAACTTACAATAATATATAGGAAGACAATTCAGAAAAGATTAATACACAGTCACCGTACTTGGTCATCTAAGATGAAACGTATATTTACGTTATTCGTTGTAAAAGGCCACGTTAGTACAAGATTTACGTAGCTACGTGATTTAAGTAAACCACAATAAAGTATTAAAAGAAGTTCTATTCTAAATAAATAAATGTCAGTGAAGCGCGACCGGGCGGAAAGGCGGAAGGTACGCCTTCGGAAACAGGATGGTGTAAGATAAAGAGAACATTTCCTATAGCACATCTTGGGAGATTTAGCAACATTTCACGACCTCGTTCTTTTAAAATGCCGCCAGCTAAATGTAATTCCCAGCTCTTTCCTTACTTTTAAATTAATTTTTGTTATAATTTTTCTAAGTGTCTCTTTTGGGTTAGACTAGACGCGTGAAATATTCGTTTATGCTTAAATTAATCTAATCTAGCAAACTTTATTCTACAGCTAGTGTTATTTTGCTCTTGCTACTATAATTATAAGTTTAAAAATTTTTAGATTTTAAGGAGCAGCTATGGTAAGTACTTAAATACATTTATATGTCTAAATTATTAATACACGTTCTATATGATTTATACTAACATAAATTGCTGTTTGTTCGTAAGATAATATCATATCATCCACATTAATAGCCCTAATACAGCCTACTCGATACAAATCTCTACAATCCCTTAAGACCAGGCACATGAGGTTTATTAACAAAGCCATTGGCTTACACGACTGTATATCATGCGGTGCTACCTAGGCCGTAATCATATTAAATGACCTAATGTCTGGATAACACTAAGTGCTTAATTGTATCTCTAACAGACTTATTGTATTTGTCACTGCTGTTATCATCTAGTGTCACCATCTAGTTCCATGGTAAGCTACGAGGCTTGTGTTATGGATATCCGATAGTTGATATACTACACATATATAACTTTAAATACATACATACATATCTTAAATTCGTACTCATCACACAAATGAATGCCCCCAGCAGGACTCGAACCCGCGATTGCTGGCACAGCAAATAGGGTCATTACAAACTGAGCCAAACGTGTCGTCAAACAAACAAAGAACCTTCTTTAGTAATCCTTAATAGTAAGTTTGTTTAGTACCACTACATTGTTCAAAATCACAATCAAACATGATGAAAATAGACACACACGTAGCGTAAAGGGTCATATTATAGGATTCTTATCTCACCCAACAAGTGTTTGCCAAGAGCGATTTCGATGATATCTTATTTAAATGAATACTTTGTAAGATGATATAGGTTCATAAAACCGAAGGATACAGCGGCTAAAAGTATGGCGAGGGTAAGTCACTTATCAAAAGTGTTAATGTATAATCTAATGTCGACTTTATCCTCCTCTACGGTATAATGTACATATCTATGCGGCTAAGTTATTATGCACTCTAAATTCTATTACTGTCATAGTGTAACAGCAATCCGATTCGATCGGAGAAAATTTAGCTAAGCGCAAGAACTGCCTATATTATAGTATTTACATTGTACATATATACATATGTGCTCTTCGAGGTACAATAACACATGATACATGGTTTTTTTTTATGTAGAGAAATGCATTTACGCATACCACCTGTAGACATACAGGTATTTATGTGGGTCTCACTAGGTAGAAAAGCAAGTACTACCCACTAAAACCCAACAAAACCTCCTCCGTCTTAATGGGGCGTCGCAGGATCCCTTACGCACTTGACTACGACGCTCCGATGGCAGGTCTGCCGAAGTAGACCATAAAAGCCATGGGGTTGCTCCACAGTCCACTCTGCTATCAGAGAAGTACCAGGAGCAACCCGCATGGTACACTGCCCACCGAAGTGGGCCACCTCCCAACTCCGAACTCTAGATTCCTAAGAAGAAGTTTTTATCCTTAAAACCCATAACTCATTTTGGCTGATCCGGGACTCGAACACAGAACCTCATGATTTGTGTCCATACTACTAGAAAGTATGGAGCATATAGAATATTATATAGTAGTCACAAAGATTATAAACGGTTCCACACCAAAGGATAAAAGCAATTTTCACTATTTTAAACGAACTTCTTAACATTCCATGGATTCAGCGTATGAGTGCCAGGTCAGGTTGCAAAAAGAGGTATGAAGAGCAATGCCTTATGTCTGTGAGAGTTGCGAGCCAAGTGTATCTTTAAGGGATCCTTACAATGCGCAACAACGCTTTCCTTTGCTACCCACGCTCCGCATTATCCAGTTACATTGAGATTAGAATATATTATTATAAACCTATTTAAATATTGTTGCAAAGGTAAAGTTTATTTGTTTGTTTGTGTATTTGAACGCTCTAATCTCAGGAACTACTAATCCGATTTGAAAACTTCTTTTTGCATTAGATATCCCGTTTAATATATAATATTTAGTCTATCTATTCCATACTAACCGTTAAAACGGACGTAGGGACGAACCCGAGCGAAGCCAGGGTCAGTCGGTAGTTATAAAATAATTGAGTAAGCTTTTAGTTATGAAACTTTTTAATAGTTTTTCAATGACACATTTTTTACAACTACAAAATGTATATTTGATTTTCATCGCGAATAAGTAAAAAGAAATGATAAAATTATCTTTGCGAAATTTTTTTTTTAATTGTCAAATAAAAATGCGGCGCAGCAAAATCAGTAGTATACGAGTATATAATATTGTATAAATGACTATTTCATAATGATAACTTTAAAAAAAAATTGAAAATTAGTAAAATTTTCTTGATAGTAGGTAAATCCCATACCTAAATATTATAAATGCGAAAGTTTGGATGGATGTTTGTTATTTAATCACGCCAGAACAGCTGAACAGTTCTGGATGAAATTTGACACCGAGATAGATTATAATCTGGAATAGCACATAGGTTACTTTTTACCCCGGAAAAACGAACGGTTCGAGTGAGATAGATTTATTCTTCTTTTTCACAGATTTTTTTTCCATACTAACCGTTAAAACGTACCTTGGGACGAACCCAAGCAAAACGAGGATGAGCCGCTAGCTTACTATACAATAAAGGTAATAGTTGCTTAAAGAATATTACAGGATAACAAAAGTTATTATTAATTATTGTACTATTAGCTTAGTTTTTAACAATATTGATACTAAAGTTACTTATCCTTCAAAGCTAAATGTATAAATGAAATTCAATATTTCATAGTGAAGTCTCGTCTGCTTGTATCGAATAGTAATTACAACAATCATTCGTCTACTATCGTTCTTATTCTATAAAGACAATATGTGGACATCTTTTGATATTTGATGTTCATTCGCGTGTAAATTATTGAATGATTTTGGATGAAACTTAGCGTTTAGATAGCTTGCTAAGATACTTTTTGTTTGAAATTTCTTTTTTAAACTTTCGTGGAGTGCTGCTTCATACAGTTTTAGTAAGGCAAAAACAGTAAAAAATCAAGTATCGGAAAAAGTAGCTAGTCCTATATATCATTTTTTATACAAAGGTATCAAAATACCATGTCACTTTAATAGGACAAAAATTATTATTATACTGTAAGAAATTATGAACAATAACAAATAGACTTTAATATACATATATTATGATATTTTTAATAATTTCTTAAATAGACAAACTTTTTTTCGATTAACTAAACTAACAACGATTCTGTTCGTGACATCAAACAAATAATACACAAAGACTCATATATAGATTACTTAACATTTATGACAAAAATAAATGTACAAAGACCAGAGATTAAAATAAATAAAATAAATATAAATATGTGGAAACATTAACACACAGCACCATATAGTTCTATGGTAGGTAACCTACGAGGTTTGAGTTATGGATACCAGATAGTTGATACACTACACATATATAACTATACATAAATATTATATATATTATTCTTAATACATACAAATTACAAATATAAACACCCATGACTGGAGTAAAAACATTCGTGCTCATCACACAAATAATTACCCCCAGCGGGACTCGAGCCCGCAACCGCTGGCACAGCAAGTAGGGTAGGGTCACTACAAACTGAGCCAAACGTGTCAAAATATTTATTTTTAAATATTTGTTTCTTCGTTGGAAGTAGAGGGTTCTTACTCGGAAGAAATATTAGTTTTGGTCATATTATAAATGTTTAATTGCAGTCTGCATTCGCCTCAATATTTTAGGTATGTTACATATCAAAGAAACCTGTTAAATACCGTTATGTATTGTGATTCTATTTGATGCTTAAATGATTTCACCACTACTGTTATAGGCTCAAATGCCATTGTTAGTCCAGTGATAACACGCTCGCTTGGGGAACCAAGTAAAGCCTATTCAAATCTCATGTCTTACCACCTGTTTCACAGTAAAATAAAATATCGTGAGAAAACCGACATGTATAAGAGAACATAGCAAATTCAAAAAACATGTTAAGTCTGCCAACCCGCACTTGGTCTGAATACGAAACGATACTCATGGTTTAGTTAATGTCTCTCTATTATTATAAGTTCCTTTTTTCAACACACTGATTTATATTGTAACGCCTAACTATGCTGGAAAACACGCTTATTGATCTACAAAACACTCTCAATCCGTTAGGAGTAGAATCCAGTCTCTAAATCAGATAAATAGTGATTACGAAATATTCATTCACAATGTTTTTGACGATGTAAGCAAGTAAATTATATAACGGTTAATATTTTCTATAAAATCTAGCCTTAATCTTAATTAATTATTATATTCACTAAGAAATTCTGTGATGTTGGTACATTAACATTTTCTTTACAAATTCGAAACAATATAGAGCTATATCTTTACATTTTCTTCGAATGGCCAGTGGTATTTACTGAAAAACTTGAGCTTCTACGTCACGGTGAACAAAAGCGGCTGTAATAAGTCTGCAGAACTCCGCAAAACAACTGAAACTACCCCAACAAAAAATGAAAAAGTCTATTGATGTCCAAATAAAGTATAGTTTAAAAGAAAAATTATTGACGTTGTATAAAAAGGTACGAGAAATTTTTGATACTTTATTACGCTTAAGATATTTAAAACAACTTTACACTGACATAAAAATATTTTGTACGGAATTTAGTTTAAAACTATTTACATACTATTATTAAAACAAAAACAAATCTATCCCACGAAAACCGTACATTTTTCCGGGATGAAAAATAGCCTATGTGTTATTCTGATGTATGAACTATATTATTGTAAAGTTTCATTAAAATCCATTTAGTAATTTTTGCGTGAAAGAGAAACAAACTTCCATACATCTATAATTACATCCATACATCCTCACAGACTTTAGCATTTATAATATTACTAGCGACTCAACCTCACTTTGCTTCGGACTCGTGCCTAGACAAAAACAAATTTATCCCACGGGAACAGTACATTTTGCGGGATTTCATGTGTTATTCCAGATATAGTCTATCTCTGTGCCTTTCATTCAGATCCGTTCAGCTGTTCTGGTGTGAAAGAGTAACAAACATCCATACATCCATTCTCACAAACTTTCACATTTATAATATTAGTATAGAAGTATAGATGATTTAGTATCTATAGTAAATGAGAACCCGCATTCAGATATTGTTTACTTTTTAGTGTCTAGAAATAAGTTTCAATTTTTTTTAAGTTTTTTATTGTTGCAATAGGATTTTTTCGAAAAAAATATTTAGTCTTTGTTATATAAACAGACAAAAAATCAACAAACATGTCATTTTTTAACTTATCTACCTTTCTGTATCTATTAATACATTTTGCGAACGGATTTGTATGGCCGGTGAGGATGCTACAATTTAGCAAGAATAACATTTAAGAATATATTTTACCTGTAGCAAGTAATAATTCAAATGAGACGAACTTTTATTTACTCTAAAAAAATAACTGTATCATTTTACAAACCACGTGGCCTTCTGCAGGAGAGAGAATAAAAAGTTTTACCCAATATTTATTGTATTTAAATTATTTTAAATTTTCTTATATTTTTTATATGACGTGAATTAATTACTATGAGGACCACCTTTAAGAATTATCAAAAAATAATGTTTGGTTCACAATATTAAAAATATCACATAAAACACATTCTTGAAGTCGATCAAATACAGGAAGTTTTATTTTTATCTTCATTGATGCAATTGCAGTATAGATCAAAGATGCAGTATAGATCAAAGATACTGTCTTCTACATACAGAAATCAACTAGACAGTACATTCTATCTGCCCTTGTCGTAGAGAAGAGTGCTTAAATATAAATATAATATGATTCTAAAGTAATGCATGGTCTTTAAAATAAAAATACGTTTTTGTCGATTTAAAAAAATATTCATTTATTGAAAAGACGATTAAATAAACGAATATTTTTAATGTATTTATTTGGTTATAGCTCTATTAAAAAGCGGACAGAAAGGGTCTTTTACCGGAAGCCACTGTAAAATCAGTATTCCGCACAGCACTTGAGTCGAGGAAACAAATTCCCAAAATTGAATTTTATAAAACGAGTTCAATGTTAGAAAGAGATAGACAAACTTGAAAAGACAACATTTTTTGCTCATTTTGTTTTAAGTAACTGCTATTTAGTTTAAATGTCTACATTCTATTCTTACTCGTTTATTTATTAAAAACCACTTTATTATATTATTTTTATTATATATACTAATATTTCAGCGTGGAAGCGGTTTTTGGTTGTGTGAAAGCGCGAATCTACTAATTCGATTTGAAAACAGATTTTTTTTTTTGTATTGACTAGCTTGTTTATTGTAGAACTATCTAATATATCCGACAATTCGGAGTAAAGTAATACGTATGCGAGCGGTGTCAAAGTCTAAAGTTATATGATAATACGAGTATATTATAATTCTTAACATAAGTATATTGGGATTGAAGCTTAATATTTTTATGTTTTAATTAAATTATCCGAAAAATATTTCAAAAAAATTGAGGTAAATATATTTTTGTTGCTTCAAAAATCCAGTTTACATATAGGTATGTATTCAAGCACTGTAGGTACATATGATCTGTGCTCGAGAGAATCAACAGTTTTTCTAGGGTAGGTAAGATGATCCATTTTCTAGTGTGAGTTTAAAATCCTAAATTGGGAATATAATTTTGACTTCTGATAAAAGACATTTGTGATCTAAAAACAGTATCTTTGAAATATACTGACGTCAATAAAGTTCAGCTAGACGTTTCATATCTTTCGAATGCAAAGATTTGCTAACTTGGCGGTTCTTGGCTTTTGATATTGGCGTTTGGATTGAACTCCGCCTATGTAAGTCGCTTTTTTAAGACTTTGTATGACCAATTTGTAATAAAATTTGAATTTTGAAAGTTAAAAAAAATATGCATGTTTTTACTTTAAGCTTGAGTTTCAACTAAAATTACTTCATTACTGATAATCGAAGTTATTTTAGAAATCACCAATAAATCATACAAATGAAAATTAATATGCAATATGCACATGAAAATTAATATATGTAAAGGAAGAATGTTATTACATAATATTAGTAATTAATATTAGCAACTTTACCGATATGTGGTTTAATGTGGATAGGTGAATTTTTTTGATTGATGAGAATCATTAGAAAGGATGCCTAAAAAATAAACCGATTGCAAAAAATTAACAAAAAAAATAACAATTCAATTTTTGAACTATCTAGTCCGATATACATGCTTATAGATGTTTAATGAAATAACCAATCATAGTAGGACAAACTGAATCCAGTTCAGTCCAATGAACTTAATAATCTTAAAGGAGTATCCTCCCAATATAAAGAATTGTTGTTGGACATTAAAAATATATCGAAATCCACCCAATGTTTTTCCTGTCGTGTAAAACTAGCCCAATAAATAAAGCTTAAATTTTAAAGCTTGAGTCATCAAATTAATTTACGTCTTTATTTTTAGTAAAAATGATTTTCGAAATCACTACAAAATTTTCATACACATGAAACTTAATGAATAAAGAACTTGTGTATATGCTGATTTTGACTTTTAAGCATTAATGACGTCAATTTATATAAAATGAATAATTTATGCATACTAAATTATTTTCCGTAAAAACTCAATAATTTATATATATACTATATCGGGGGAACATTTTTTTTTTTACCTAAAACAAACCTACGTATATCCGCCCTTAGAATGCATTCAAGCATTGCGCTAAGACAAATTATGATAACTTCAGTCATTTACCAGTGAACAGACACACATACAAATTTTCTTTTATATATTACTAGCGACTCACCCTCGCTTCGCTTCAGTTTCGTCCCTAGACAAAAACAAATCCATCCCACGGGAACCGTACATTTTTTCGGGATGATATAAGTGTAGCCTATAGCCTTCTTCAATTAACGGACTATCTAATGCAAAAAGAATTTTTCAAATCGGATTAGTAGTTTCTGAGATTAGCGCGTTCAACCAAACAAACAAACTCTTCAGCTTTATAATATTAGCATAGATAAAATAAATTAAATATGTAGATTTTTTATCTACTAGTAAAGAAAGCTAAAAATCTTACAATGCTTAACTGGCTTAAAATTGTTGAAGATATACTTATTCAGAATCTAAAGACTAGGTTTGGTAGCTGTATCACAGACGGCTCGTTCTCCGAGATTCAATTTTAAAAATTTGTTCCTCTCAGTGAGACGTACCCTGAATACAAATAGCGCTCAGATATTACTAGTGTTGGCCACATTTTAAAATTTATTTGCTTTGTTAGATGATGAATGACGTTATTCATGTCAGCCCATGCCGGCGACAACATCATAATTCGACATGGCTAAAGTAAATTGAAAAAATAAAAATGTTGGCTCTCTTGTTTGCTAATCTTACAACACGAATCAATTAAAAAAATACGAGGCGAGCATCGATAAAAGAGTGCGAAGCGACATACGAAGACATAAGATTTAAAAAATATCATAACTATTTATTTTTGAGTAATAAAAGAGAAGTTTATTTTTTAATAATCTATACATATAATAAAATTCTAACTAAGCCGAATCTGTACATTAAATATGTTTTGGAAAATCTTATTGAAATAGTCATTATTATTGATACAGAGGCCGAATCTATAATTTTTAAAAATTTTGTCTGTCTGCCTGTCTGTCTGTCTATCTGTTACCGCATCACGAGAAAACTTCTGGACAGATTTTGATGAAATTTGGTATGGTGATAGCGGCCTATCCGGGTCAACATATAGGATACTTTTTACTACGGGAAAATATTATCTAATTTCTGAGAAAAAATACAAAAACTCAATGTAAGAGTATACTAATATGTCATACCTAAGAATTTGGTTTTTCGTCATCTGAACGTGGGCGGAGCCACGGGCAATGCTAGTGTTTTATATTTTGTATACTTTTAGAATTATAATGTATTCGTGGGCTATATTCTGTCATGGCTGCTGATCTCACTGAATTAAGTTATCTGCGCAGGAGATATTATATAATACGAATATATACTCCAACACTTCCTTCTCACTCATTCTCACGATTCCTTCACTCTCACAGTTTGATTGGACAGAAATCCGAAACAGTAAAACGAGAATAAGCATAGGACTGAAAGCTTTACGAGCATTCTGAGGCACTATGGCTTATTTCCACAATTCTAATCTGCCGCTGAGATATTCTGATAAAAAAACACAAATATCGTTTAATAATCAGACGTGCTAATCAAACTCAGATACTCAAAACTTGCAAATAGAAACTATCCTTAAAACAGTTATTTCAATAAAACACGATCTCGAAAACTTTTAGTTAGAGATGATTTTTGTAATATAGACAATGTCAGTAACACATTCGTTACCAAATAATAACACAAGTATTACCTCCCTAAATCCTTATATCAGTGAAAAGATGAAAAGTAAATGTGTTCCAAGGAAACGTGTACACCCTTATCGTTGACAAATATTTGCGCTTGTGAGCGCTCACGTGAATCGCGTGCAGTAGAGAACGTGACATATTAAAATGATTTTTTCCCCGAATTATTGTACTTACTATTTACATGTCAAAGAATAATATTAAAAACAATATTTGTATTATTCTTTACACATACTGGTGTTATGATTGTTACCTTATTCCTTTGTCTTCTTGTTATCTTTTTACCCTGAAAAAGCTGTTTACATTTCTATTTTTGGCAATCCGTTTGTTTCGATATAAAATGCATCATGAGCACGGACATAGGCTGCCTTTTATCCCCTCTCTGCTTACCATGTTCGCCTTGGCTAAAAACTATTCTCAAGTAAAACACTTATTTTAAAACTAGTTACTACCCTACTACTAGTTTAAGAACGCATAATAAACAAAAATTAAAAGGAAAAAAATCTTTTTTTGCACCAGGAATCTTCGCACGCGTATACGGCGTAACCCACTAAAGTTTCATCCCAATAGGAAATTCATTTTTATTTATATACTGTTACTAATAAGCAAGGAGACATTAAACCTGACTATGACCTTCACTAACAAAATTATTTCTAAAAATTGAAGGATGCAGTCGTATTATATTATATGTATAGATTATACACGATCTGCTTTAAGCAAGATTTCCTAACATTTTATATTACATATATTAGGAATATCTCTTTAATATATTTTCACTGAGCTAGAAAACTTTACGACATATTAGTTTATCCTGCAATCCTTATTTTATGATAATAATTTCGACTCAGTTCAATTCTATATTTCATGGTATAGAGAAAATTGCTATCCAAAACATAAAATATAGGTCAGCCTTTTGGTACATGAAAAACCCGGCGTTAAATACGAATACAGTTTATCAGGCATTTTCATTTCGGTCAATAATACTCGTACATTTCGCTTGCGGTACGCGTACATAGTGCCAACGGAAATTGAATGCGAACTACTATACAGTATGGACAGCGCATGACAGGGTGGACATGTACATTGTACGTTGACTGACACACTATCTGCCTATCAGTTGCGAGCACAAAGACATCCATCTCGCGTTGCAACAACTTCCGTTGACGGGTTTCAATTACGCTCAAAGTTATCGCTGCGCTACATTCGTTTTGATTTCAGTGATAGACTTATGGAGACAGACAGACGATTGATTTGCTGGTAAAACTTATTTGGTGTACTGTTGTAGGAAAATCTAAAATATACACATATATATACTAGATGATGTATAAATAATATACTCATAAAATTCATAATGGAATAAAGTTTGTATTATAGATTATTTTATTACGATTATATACGATTTATCTTTATTTAGTGTTTTTATTACTAATTTTTATATTTTAGACATACTAAAGATTTAATTTGTTAATTTACCTTTACCTAACTTTATAGAGCTTACCTTTAGCTAACATACAAATAAGTAAGATAGATAAATTCTTTCATCTAAACAAATCTTCATCCTGATGCGAGTAATAATAAAGTTTCCCATACACGTATCGAACCGGAAAAAGATTCGCCAACTATCACCAACTTTCAATAATCCCACTAACTACATTGTAAGGAAGACTGTTTAGGGGTGGTTAACTAGCGCCATTTCTGCCACTGCCTTAAAAACCACAAAGTCAGGAGGAAAATAAATTGTGTGCCGTATTTCTTATAATGTATGACTTTTATTGCAAAATTGACATTTATATTAAATATATGGTACCAATAGGTACTAATTAGTAAATTAATACATGAACTTCATAACTTCAAATAAAAATTAATTTAATGTTGAATTTATAAATCATAATGTAGTATAATAATTTATTGATTCCGGTTTTATTTTTACTTAATATTTACGGAAGAAAATTGAAAGCTAATTTGGTTCTATACGTTGTGGTGTTTGATCGAACTTTGAAGTCAGTCGTTAAAGTAATTAATTAAGTCGGCACCTCTTTGATGCCAGAATAGGCTTTGCCTTAAATTTTACCCAAGAATTACGAGGATGATAACTTAGGGGTAGTGAAGGATTGTTACTTTGGAACCGTTTATATATAAGACAGCCGTCTATTCTGATGGGCTAAAATATTGTTAATTTCGCCTATAATATGCCTAATAAATAGAATGAGACTTGTGGAATCCATTCCAGCACGCCTTTTTATTAGGTATACTAATATTATAAAGAGGTAAAGTTTGTGAGTTTGTGAGGTTGTAGGGGGTAACCTCTGGATCTACTGAACCGATTTAGATGAAATTTGGTAAAAAGATAGTTTGAGATCTTGGGAAAGACATAGGATACTTTTTAATAATCGGAAATCATCCCTTAAGGGGGTAAAAGTGTGGATCAAAGTTTGTTTGTATGGGGAATCAACCTAGGGACGAACCCGAGCGAAGCGAGGGTGAGTCGTTAGTTAGGTATAAACATATTATCCTGGTATAATTAAATAAATGTATACGCTGCTAAATACATACATTTACTGTGATTAAATAATTTTAAAAATATATGTCCAGGTATAATGTCTCGAATTGAAATTTGTATTGATGTAAGTTTTTTCTGTATTTGTTATGTTATATTACCTGTATAATACCTGTATAAAACCTGGGTTCAACTCCCGGATTGATTCAAAACTCGGTTACTGGGATTTGCTATCAGGAACATTTAGAAGCAGTCCGGTGTTTGGACGTCGGCGATATGCGCACCTCCAAGCCACGGAGAGCACGTTAAATTCTCGACCCTGCACCTTATCTTTTAACGGTTGTGTTGAGTTGTCGCCCCACCAGCATAAAAGAGCTAAAGGATGAAAGAGTGCAGTGGTCTTTGCGCGAGCATTTGTCTACTATGGTATATTCCCATGCTTTGTTCAGTCTGTGAAATTGGCCGCCGTAAACGAAATCGGTTAAGAGGACATTATTATTATTTAGTATATCTATTTAATCAATCAACAAGGTCAAAGTTGATTTTTTTTTGTTTGTTCGTTAGTTTGTTTAAATATATTCAAGTATGTAAATGTGGAAGATAGGTGATTCACCGATTCATTTATTACAAGATCTTTGTTTCAACGATTTCTAACTTAACAGACATAGGCACATCTTTGCTAAAAAGAAATTACATTAGAACGGGTTTCGTGATATTTAAAAAAAATGACTACTGTAAAGACTACTAAATAAAGATGTTTTAACTATAAACTATACATTCATGAGCTGTCAATTTACTTAATTATACCAACTTGTGGTTCAAAATCAACCATAATTCATTAAGTTATATTTATTGTCTTGCGTATATTACAATATTAATCTATTCTCAATTTGACCACAGACTTTAACAATAAACAAAAGAGTATAAATATGCGTGTGTGTGTCAAATGCATTGTAGTGTTTAATGTTTTTTTATTGATTTATTTTTTAATGCATAATTTAAAAAAAAATAGCATTCTACACTCCTTCTCTATATAAACCATATGTGTGGGAAATATCATACTCCTCCGTCCGCGCAATTTTCGTAGAAAAGGGTACAAAGTTTTTGCTTCACGTATTAATATATAGATAAATACAATAGCTCTCGCAGTGCTCACACTTCTTGCAGCTCTGTTCCTGTAGCATGTTATTTAAGGGGGTGTAATTACTAGGCAAAAATAACCGAAGATTGAAATACTGATTTATTGTTCAAACAAATAAGTTTTATCTCCTTATTAATATATATATATATATATATATATATATATATATATATATATATATATATATATTTAGCTCACTATCAATTTTATAAATGTATTCAATGTTCTATACTAATTCTGTTACAATTTAATATGGGTATATTATAAATCCCTATAATTGAATTTACCGAGTATGGAAATTAACTCAAACTAACAATGACGTAGATTTTACTACTTCATATACTTAAGTATACTTTATTACATGCTATTGTGTGGAAATATAATAGATAGTAAAAGCTGATATAAGTTTAGTAATAGCAATAATTTCATGGATTTCGCATAAGGATTCATTTGATTAAATCTATACAGAAATATCATAAGCAATGCCTTTTGTCGTTTCCCTTTCATAAGATTCAGAACATACATAATATATTTGAAAATAGCTTCTATTTGCTACTTAGCATTAAGAAAATATAACCAACAAGTCAACATTCCGTTTTACATAATAATGACATAGTAGGGTTTTGAATGTTGTCGGTATATAAAGAGTAGTTTAAATAATACTAAATAAATAAATAGCTAGGCACATTAACACACAGCACCATCTAATTTCATGGTAAGCTACGAGGCTTGTGTTATGGATACCAGATAGTTGATACACTACACATAATATATAACTTTAAATACATACATATTACAAATATAAACACCCATAACTGGAGTACAAACATTCGTACTCATTACACAAATGAATGCCCCCAGCGAGATTCGAACCCGCGACCCCTAGTACTACTACAAACTAAGCCAAACATGTCGTCAATTTACTAAATTTATTAATTAACAAATATTTATTGAAAAATGTAAATAGCTCTCTTACCATAATATCCTTTCACTAGGCTTACACCAAAAAGTTTCGTTATAAAGTAGGTTCCGTTACTAAATTACTCAATAATCTACTATCAATACGTTCATTTTTTTACAAGCTATATTTAAACGGCATTATATGTTACTAGTATAAGTAAAACTTTAGTGCTATTCTTGTCGTATTTAAGCTACAATACGTGAAACAGTAAAATAGGAAGTTAATTCAAAATTAAGGCAAGTTCATAATGAATGTTTATGGCTTTAATATCCTTCAGCTAGCCAGTGGAGCTAGTCGAATAACAATCGCACTTGTATGCAGAAATAGCTGTTTTTATTGCAAAATTAAGTTTTAAAAGATGCTTAATTGTATTTTTATTCTAATTTATATGAATAAATTAAGAAAATTGTAATGGTGCATAGCTGTAATAACTTTCCGTATATATTAAACACTAACTTTCATGTTAAAAAATCGTTTTAACACTTTCATTGCGGTATAAAAAAAAAATTCCCATAGTTCCTGAAATTACGCTATTGAAATTGCGCTATTTGTAGCGGTTTCTATGTGCTCTACGTTATTTGACCAGAGCAAACATAACTACTATTAAAGCTTTGAAAATAGTACAATTCCATTAAGTGAACTCGTTTTTTTATATAAAAATATACAATGTGTTGAAAATTCAATGACATCATATTGTAAAAATTCAACCAAGTGGGAGGGAGTGCGTCTCCACTCTAATAGCAAAAGTATCAAATGAAGAAGATACGAATAGGTATTGTATTCGGTGAAAAAAATGTATACTGCAGTGCCGTATCGAAGGTTATGACTTCGATTCTCGTACACGGTAAAAAATGTCTTATACCTCAATTTGGTATTTCTAATAAATAAAAGCACACAGTAAAATTTAATATCTAACCAAAATAAATTTGATGTGCTACTATAAAAGAAATATATTTTTTTATGTTTATTTATTATTTAGAAATTTGTGTTTTTTTTAGGTAATATGGGAATTCTCGAAATAGGAGTTAAATCTCCACAGTTTTTTCTGTTTTTGATAATTTGTCTTTAAAAAAGCTGTTACTTAAAGAACTTGTTGGAAAAAAAAGTTTTTTTTTTACTTGCATCGTATAGTATGACTTCTAGTCTAATATAAACGATACAGTACAATATAAATGCTTACAAAATGCCATATATTACTCGCTTATATCCGCAATGTATTCGTTTCCAATGTACATACGCCGTATATTCTTGGAGGACGTTGCAATATGTTTGTTTGTTCCGGACCGTATCTTCCTTTTTATAAGATGTCCCTGCGAGTCAAGAGTTACGGGTCGATTCACCCTGTAAAGTTTACAACTCCTTGAAAGCTAATACTTTGGTCTTAAGCTGCATCGTCCACAATAAAAATTTCAATCTTGTTGTAAAATAAAAATGTTTTATAAAGTATATACTTCATTTCTTACTGTTTCACTTACCACTAGCATATCTTATTAGTCTCTTCCAATGTCAACCACCACAGACAGACTTTATCATAGAATCGTCATATAAACTTAACGAAGGATTTTAAAACTTTCACTCCGTAACGATGATTCCTGTTTAGACCAAATATTTATACTAGAGTTTTTCCGTAGTTCCACTCACAAATTGTGTTTATATATAATTACTCCGCTTCTAAAGGTTGAAGCACTCTACATCTATCATTATATTACCTATAACCATCATCAATAAATAAGCTGCAATATGCAAAAGGAATTTTCTAATCGGACAGGTAATTAGAGATTTGCTCATTCAAAGTATAATAGTATAGATATTTGTAGTAAAAAAGTTATTATAACTATAATAAATAAATAATATTGTGATGAGCTCGGGCTTTGAGAAAATAACTTAAAGCTAGTACTATAATTTATCAATGTTGCACGAATATAGACATTACGAGTGGCTACAATTATTCTAAAAACTTAAAGGAAAAACCACTTCATGGTACTTTTTATCTTATTATAGATTGATATCTAATTTAGCAATGTTCATAAAAGTAAATTTTATATACGTGCACGTGAATATATACGAACACGAGTTCCGTAGATTACGGTAAACAGTAAAATATAATTATAACAGAATATTAAAATTTTTAGATATAACTCAAGATATTATAAGAGAATAACACGTTCCTAAAAATATTCACTCTAAATTAAATTTATACGTACGTAATTTCATGAACAGATTCTAAAGGCGATCGATTTTTCCCATTAAGACAAGCTTCATTAAAAGCTCGTAACTTAATAGCCAGGACGACCCTATATAAGGTTAATTTTGCGGTCCCCTCTCATTTTCTTGATAGCAGGGGCCTTCTGACGAGCAAACGATTTCTTACCAACTATAATTCTTTGAACCCAATATCAAAATTGCTTAATAGTTTGTAACCAAATATATTATGGTTGTTAATGCACTTAAATATTCACAACGAATTTCACCAATAAAACCTTGATCTCATTGTAACGGCACATATAAAGACGTCACGTCCAAGTGTTGGGAGTTTTAATAATATAGGGATTCGGAAAAAGCTTAAGCATACTTTGTATGTTTATAAAAGCTTTTAAGCTCGTACGTTGGTAATATAAAACTAAACTAGCTCTTACGTACGATTATCCTTTAATATGTTATACAGGTGAGTGACATTTAATGTTTATGTGAAAAATGAGGTCCATAGAGCAAAATGTTCTTTATTTAGTACGTAATCCATACTTCTTTTCTAAATCTACATATGGAAGTAGGTAATTACTACATTCCTACTAAAAATAAATGCTCAAGAACGTAGTAATAGAACACGGCATCTATGTAATTTTTTTACATATCATTTACGAACTTTAGAGTATAAATTGCACGAATATAAATCTGTTGCAAAAAACTACTTAGCCTGAGTGAAGCTGGGGCTTATCACTAGTTATTTATATGAGTGACTCATAGCATGTTATATATTATTATAATATAGGCCCCCATCCATCCATCTCAAGTTAAGTGCACTTCAAAGGGCCGTTAGTTATAAGCACGTTTTATCGCCTGATATTGACACTAACATTCTACTCTGCATGTAACATTACTACAGATATTATATTATGTAGTGAATAATAACTGAATAGGCTTATGTCTATAAAATATTTTTACTTCCTAGCATGTGGAAGCTTATTGATATATCTTCGAGATTTTTGTGAAAACGATGTGTTTTTTTTACATATTACAATACAAAAATGCATCACTTTGCTCATTATTTTACATGCGACGGCACAGTACGAGAAGCTCATACTAGAGCAATTTAATTAAGACTTAATAATGTTTTTTTTTTTTTTGTTAAGAGTACTCTACATACGAGTATTATCAAAATCTCTGAAAATTATTGATATTTACAGAAACTAACAAAAGGTATCAGTATTTCACTAACACAAAATCCACTCTGCACCTACAATATTTTATTTTAAATATAGATAGATAATCTTCAATGAAATCGATACAAAATTGTTATATATTTTTTTTATATTCTAGTATATTTTTAGTACAACGAAGAAGAAATTGAATTTATTTATTGTTTAATAAAAATCTTTTTATAATATATTCATAGACAGTTAAAAATAAAATATTGATCGAAAATTTCATTGAAAAGGTTATTTTTAATTTTAAACACATTTTAAAACGTATTAAAATATGTTCAAAATTAAAAGAACAATAGCTATATTTGGATATTTCAATTATAGTTTATGTATGTCCATACATAATTATTACATAAGGAAACGTATAATATTATATTTTCAAAAAAAAATTGAGTGAAACTAAAAAAAATATTTTAAGCAACATCAGCATGTCCAGTAAAAATTTTGCATAATATCTGCAGGCTTCTACAACTCTTGCTTAGTTATAATATAAAGAGGCGAAGTAGTTATTCTCTTGACGTTGGCCTCGGATGTTGTTGAACACGTACACGTTTATGAAGTAACGAAAATCTACTACAGGACTAGAATTTTCATCTGAAGTACTACTAAAAAGTATCTGAAATAAAGCAAAACATTAAAATTTTAAATAACCTATTTTCATTGCTTTCATATTAGAAATTCAATTTTTTACTCTACTAGCGTACGTTTTAAATTTTTTTGAGCGAAACCCTAATTCTTTTTCTAAAATAAAAATAGCCTAAGTTACTCCTCATAATATCAGCTATCTGCTAGTGAAAGTCTCATTAAAATTGGTCTAGCCGTTTCGGAGATTAGCCGGAACAAACGGACAGACAGACCGACAAAAATTTTAAAAATTGTGTTTTCCATATAAGTACCTTATATAATTCTATATGCATTTAGTATAAAGCTGTTATTTTGACATTACAAACAGACACTTAAATTTTATTTATCTGTACAGATCTTCAATCAAAACTTAAAATTTTAGGCATTTATAAGGTAAGCAATAAGCATTCTAAGTCATTGTAGCAAATAGCAACTACAATTTCTACGTATGGATTTGACGTAACGTTTCGTACAGCAATATACGTGATTTTCTAAATCGGACAGCTCTTCTCTCTGAGTGCTCTCTAGCGCGTCAGTAAAAGGTATTACATTCTGCCCCTTGAAAACGTGATACCCACATGCTTCGTATACTTATATATGATATCATAACCATCGAGGAAGCACGGTCAACTGGATAGAAGATTTTTATTTCGTAGCAATAATATCTGCTATATTTTCTTAATAATTGAATACAATCGTCACAGGCAATAGATTTCGAGTATTGGTAAATGGCTAGTACTCGACATCCATTACTTATATAGTGGAAAGGAATAATATTGTTAAAATATATTGTTGTTAAACGAAAAACTAACTTCTTTTGAAATGTTAATGTGATTTTAATGGCTCTATTTCTAGCTGTGGCAGTTGTTACTGGCAGCTTAATCTAATTTGCTACTCTAAATATTATTTAAAGTTTGGAATATTTTCTACAAAAAAACTTACAAACAGACAAACAGATTAAAAAAAAGACACTAAAATAAGTTATCAAATATATACGCAGTATTTTTATACTAATACTAGCGACTCACCCTCGCTTCGCTCGGGTTCGTCTCTAGGTTGATTCCCCATACAAACCTGCATCCCCATTTTCACCCCCTTAAGGGTTGATTTCTGGAATAAAAACTATCCTATCTCCTTTCCAGAGTCTCAAACTGTATTCTTACCAAATTTCATCTAAATCGGTCCAGTAATTTCGGAGCTTATTCGGTACAAACAAACAAACAAAAAAATCTTTCCTCTTTATAATATTAGTATAGATTATTATAAATACAATAAGCACCTAGCGACGCACCAAAGTAAAGCGAGGGTTGCTAATTAGATTTCTAACTTTAAAATCATTATACCAGCCTTAGAAGTGAAATGTTTATTTAAACATCTACTTAATACATATTATATTATGTACGACTCACCCTCGCTTCGCTCGGGTTCGTCCCTAGTTACGTTTTACTGCTGAACTGAGCTAAACGTTGATAAGTCAGTCTGTGAGTCGCGAGTAGTGAATAAAAATAGTAATTGCGAATGTACCTTAGGTAATAGACGTATAATATTGCGAACTTCCCTGTATAACTTTTTAAGACCTACAATTTTCTAGTACATTGTTTTGATGTATCTCTTAAGGTTCAGCCACCGTTAGCCATAGAAATTTCTAAGGACGACTCGATAGAACCAGTCATTGCGTTTTCCCGCGGGAACGAAAAATGTGCCTGTAGTAAAAGGTATCCTAAATGTTGACTCGAGTGATAAGCTATCACTATACAAAATTTAATTGAAATCGGTTCAGTACTTTTTGCGTGAAACGCGCACATCGATTTAACTAAGTTAGTTTTGTTATAGGTATAGATAAGAATAGGTATTGCGAGTGTACCTTAAGAGATAGACATATACTGTTGTAGATATTTCTGTTGGCCTTTTCAAGATCTACAATTTTTAAGTAAATTGTTTTGATGTATGTCTTTAGGTTTAGCCAGCGGAGGGTTCCTAAGGAGGACTCGATAAAACCAGTTATTGCGATTTCCCGCGGGAAACAAAGATTTTTCTAAAGTAAAAGGTATCCTAAATGTTGACCCGAGTAATAAGTTATCAGTTCACAAAATTTCGTTGAAATCGGTTCATTACTTTTTGCGTGAAACGCGTACAGACAAACAGACAAACAGACAAACAGACAAACAGACAAACAGACAAACAGACAAACAGACAAAAAAATTTATAACTATTGTTTTGGGGTCTATATCGTATACATAATACGTTACAGTCATCGTTTTTAAAAAATATTTCATGTACAGATTTCGCTAAGTTACTGCTTTATTATAGTATAGATATCAAAATGTTATTTATTAAAACATAATATGTAGAAAACGTTGACTTTAGCCATTAACGCTGAAACATCAACAAATGGGTTAATGAAGGGCAAAATGACGTCATTCATCTTAGTTGGATTCCTCTTAACTCTACGCGCCGCTCCCTACTACCTAATTTCCTTCATTATTGTTTTTTTCATTTCGCACCGGAAACAAGAATGGTATAGTGATTTACTATGTTATAACGACTATGCCTGCTCCTCGCTTGTACATTTTCTTTTTCTTCGTGTTTCATTTAGTACAGACTTCTTCTTGAATATTTTTAAAAATGTATTTGTTCAAAATAAAAATATTTCTTTTATGATTTTAGATAATTCTATTTCGATTCACCCTCGCTCCGCTCGGGTTCGTCCCTACTTACTTTTTAACGTTTCGTATAGATGTTTCAGAGATGAAATATTTACCCCCAGTAAAAAGTATCCTATATGTTGACCCAGATAATCAGCTATCATCATATAAAATTTCATCAAAATCCCTCCAGTAGTTTTTTCAGACAGACAAACAAAAATTCTAAAAACTATAGATTCGGCCTCTGTATCGATAATGATGTCTATTTCTAATCGAAAATTAAATATTTTTTTTTAAATTTAATTAATTTAAAAAAATATATTTAATGTACAGATTCGGCTTAGTTACAATTTTATTATGTATAGATAAACCTTATTCTTATCGTTATTTTATTTAATGTGTCAAAAAAATCATTTATTATAATTACCATCATTAATAGGAACCTAACCTCATAATTGAAAATAATAAAATAAGTCATAATATGCGATGTAGAACTCTCTTATCCTTATTCTATTTTTAAAAATTCCTATAACTTATAATATATTCTTACTACGAATATTACTTAATATCTCTTTATATTTACTTAAAAGCTTTCAGGAATCGCAAGTACTTACTTAACCTTTACATATAGTTACTTAACTATATATAAATAAAACAATAAAGGATTCTGAAAAACGATTCTATGAAACAACCAATATAAACGAGTTTTGGATGGGAATATATTGAACTGCAATAAAATAAAGTAGGAAGCGTCGGTTTGTGTTGAAGAAAAGATAGCAAATCGTATGCGGCGAGCGTACCAGTCGTTTGGAACACTCGATTAGATTTAAAGAGCCTTTTTCAAGTGATATCTACAAGTATTGTATAAATATAAACCAAATAATCATTGTTATTTTAGCGACGTTATAACTTGTAACTAGTTATGGTATAGTAGATCTATGCCACAGATTAATATTTCACGCCCGAAAGTAGCCGACATCACTATCTAGCAATTTAAATTACCTATGCATACAATCT
Source organism: Fabriciana adippe (assembly GCA_905404265.1). Classification (NCBI taxonomy): domain Eukaryota; kingdom Metazoa; phylum Arthropoda; class Insecta; order Lepidoptera; family Nymphalidae; genus Fabriciana; species Fabriciana adippe. The sequence goes on from FR989985.1 coordinate 11,136,224, forward strand.
ATATATATAAAAATGAATCCCTATTTCCCTAGGTCACGCCATCACGCGTGAACGGCTAGACCAATTTCACTCATTCTTTTTTGTTGTGCTTGTTGTTGTCAGGAGAAGGTTCTTACATTAAAAAAAAATAAGAAAATTGCGCAGGAACTAAATGGGGATGAAAGTTTGTATTGCAAAGCGAGGGTGAGTCGCTAGTCATGAATATAATATACGCCGTTTATTTTTACAAATAATAAATTAATTATACCTAGGTATTACACCTAGGTATTAACGATTTAGCTCTGGCCGGCAACGTATCCGTGACACCCTTTTGATGAAGATAAGCGACGAGAGCCACTTATCATCAGGTGGATCGCCAGCTAATTTACCCCTTTTTTCTATCAAAAAAAAAACTTCACTTTTTATATTCTACGTTCACAGGAAAAGATTAGCTCTCCACTTTTCAACTTTTGGGGTTAACTTAACTGTAACTTACCTTTAGACAATAGGTACAAAGATATATAGCGTTCCCCTGGAATCGAACCCGTGAAAATTGGCGATGCCGTTGAGGTAAAAAATCACTGCGATAGCGGTTAAAGTATGGGAAAATATGTAAAAAGAAATATCATTTATGTAATACTTATTTAGATTCACAGTACTGTAATTGGAAGATGTATGAAGACTTTATTTTTACACATTTACCTACTTACTCAAGTTATTTTTTATATAATTTTATGGAATTTCACAAACAATAATATCAAAATAAAAATTTTTATTAACGCATTTTTTATTACTTTATACCTTGCTTGCTTTATAGTTTAATATCTTTATAAAATAATCCTTATTATAAGAAAAATGTAGAAAACTTACCGTGAGTAGTTATAAAATAAAAAGATTGAGTCTAGAATTCGTCTTGATAGTTCATGAGACGCAATATTGAACTGCCAAGTACCGATTCACAATATCTACTTATTATATCCCTTTTTATTCTTGTCTTTAGATCAGAACATTTATTACTGTCTTATTGCTAGTGGAGTGCTTGGGGCTGAGAGAGTGTCAACAACGAGTTATTATGTTGAGACTGGCGAAATTTAACAAGAAAAGATTTCGCTGTGGTTCCAACATTTTGAGAAATGCTAACGTTTGTGTTGTAAAAATGCAATTTGTTAAAGTTAAATTATATTATTATAAAAATTGTATGAAACATAATCAATATTACTGAGCAAATAGCATTTCAATTTTATACGTTACTATACAAATATTCTATACCATTTATGTGTAAATAGATTTTTGTATGACGTACTCGTACCTTGTATTGTATGAAGTAAGTATATATATTATAATAAGTACCTGGGCGACCGAGCTTCGCTCATAGTTCTTCTTTGTTACATAATATATCGTGTTTTTTAGATAGAAAAAAAAACTAAAAACTTGAATAAATAAAAAAAAACAAAAGTAAAATTTTACAAACACTTTACATGTGTGGGATAATGCGAAAGAAAACCGCATGAAAACTCGAAAACACGCGTTTTCTCAAACGTAAAACTAATCTAAATCGATTTTTTGCTCCTGAAAACCCCCACATACCAAATTTCAGCGAAATTGTTACAGCCGTTTCCGAGATCGCTGGTATAAATAAATAAATATACAAGAATTGCTCGTTTAAATATATTAGATAGTTAGATATTATAGAGGGTGCTGTGGCTAACTATGTGCTGGCGGTAGGAGTTTCAAACATGTAATGTAAATTAATTTAAGCTTTTTAATTTAAAGTACACAATAACAGTTCTTTAAAGGTCATGAAGTAAAACGATCTCATCAAAATTTCTTAAAGAAGATTCATTATGCTTCTCTAAAATATTGTACAAATAGTAAAATAATATTAAACAAAAATAATCAAGTAAACATACGATCTTTTTGTCAGATTTAAAAGTGTTGTGGGGTAAATAAGAATTCTTGATGTTGTAACATAATGTGTATAAAGGTACTTTTGGAAGGGATTTATGAAGGAGGCCTCGGTTGGTTTATGATGACAATGCCGCGCCGAGCGCCGCGAGCGCCACCTCATTTCCTCACTGAAAGTTATAAAAACATATTGAAAATGAGATTCCCACGAAGGAGGTCCTAGCGAATATTATCTTTTTCATGATTCGCCTGTCTTTATGCATGTACGCGAAAAGCAATTGTATTTCAGAGCTCCTTTGAAACTAAAGTTGCTACAAATCTTTTGAAATTTTTACATTATATAAAATGTGTAATTAACATTTTTTAATTGTGTGAATATTCCACTAGTTACAACGTAGTTAATTTAATGTTTATGTTATCAACGTTAATTTTTAAAATATTCTGTAAAATATGTGCAAGAACCAGTCACTCTCTTTTTATAACTATCAAAATGTAAAAAAATAATAATAAAGAGTGCATGTATAAATGTGTACAGGCGCAAGGAGTAACACTTCTGTAAGTTATCGGTACTCTTTATGAACTTCAATTTATGTTTTATATAATTAGGATAGGTGAGATACTAAAAATAACGCATATTAGGCATATTACAATCATGTATTTACAGAATATTATTTAAGGAAAGAATATAATATTATATATCATTTGTCAGACAATAACAACGGTTACCATGATACGTACATTTTTACGTAACACATTCACCACCTTACCCCCCAAGTCAAGCGTGCGTAAAGAAGTTTTACTTCAAAAAATTAAGACGGTATAACTCCAACGAAATATATCTTTTTTCTAAAACTTTATATATGAGTCATCTAGCTTATTTAACAATTAATATGTTACAAAAAACGAACTTTCATACCCTACAAAATTAGAAAGGTAATTGAACAAGGGTTTTTATTTATTATATTATATAGATACCTAATCAGGTATTTTCAAAGTCGATGTCCGCCGAAAGTGCTTTTAAATATGTATATAAATAATAATAGCTAAATATGTAGTATGAACTTGAATTATTATCATTAAAACTCATCGATCAAAAAAGTACTAGATACACAATTCCATACAAAAGTTCTCTTAAAACTGTCACCAGTTCCGTTTAGGTAATTATTCTAGTTGATACAAATATACAAATAAATTGAACCTTAAATGCAATTCTTAAAGTTGTTTTCACAAAAGAAAAATTAAATTAAAAGCGCGCTCAAATGTTCAAGTGAGCGTTCATTCGGTGAGGTCATTTTTTGTCGCTGATTGTGTATCTAGTATTTTTTTGATCGATGTTAAAACTTAAAATATTATACATAAACTTGTGGTGGATGGAAAAAATCCACAGATCTCGTGTCTGCCACGATCTTCGGGTACATTGAAAGTCAAATGAACAGAATTAATTTTTTTTTAAATTAATAAACAGCAGAACCAGGGCGATGTCACACTTTCGCTGAAAATCGGGCCTATACCGAAGCGACAAAGAATATATTTTCAATAATACTTTCTTAGATTTACGCGAATATTTGACATTTTAAATAAAACTATCTTTTCGGATTATTTCGCGGATTTATTTTGATTTTTGGTTCCCGACGTTTCGAATGCTTTACAGCAATCATGGTCACGGGAGAGACTAAGGTGTTAGACATCTCAAAAGCGTTATATGTATACTTGTTACAGACAGTGCCTACCCACAAATTTACAAAAATGATTTTGAAAATTCAAAAACGGCACCAGAGTACCTTACAATATTTGTTGATTTTAATTCTTTTAATAACAGCTAAAATTAAACAAATAATATTTAATTATAATACTTATTAAACTTTTTAAATATGTTTAGAATTAAAATATATTTTCAATGTTAAAACTGTCCCCAAATTTTGTTTTCATATAATAAACATGAAAGCTCGTCACTCGCCGTCGCTCGCTAAACAAAAAAAAATGGTTTACCAACACAGAAGAAAAAGATACTGCACTGTTTTGTCTTTGCCTATTTATGTACATACAGACTCGTATTATGTCACTTAGATTATTAAGTTTTGCAGGAATTTTGCGACGTTTTTGATAGAAATGTGCATAATAGCTATTACGTCGTCCAAAGTTATTATTTAGTATGTTTTTATCCCATATCTGCTTATTAATGGTAAACTAAAATTCATCAAAATCTATCCAGCGATTTTTAATTATAGATAATTAGAACATGAAAAAAAGAACATTTGTCTTCTATCACATTTACTCTTTCCAAATGAAACAACACAATAATTGATGTAAATATGTATTATTTTAACCATTTCACAATTTTACTATAGGTAGGTAATAATATATTGTACATACATATGTATTTGTTACTTTAGCTTTGACGACACGTTTAGCTTAGGTTGTAGTGACCACTGCGTCACTTGCTGTGCCTGCGATCGTGGGTTCGAATTCCGCTGGAGGCATTCATTTGTGTGATGCTTGTACTCCAGTTATGGGTATTTATATTTATAATATGTATGTATTTAACGTTACGTATGTTTAGTGTATCAACTATCTTCTATCCATAACAAAATCCTCGTAGCTTGCCATAGAACTATATTGTGCTGTGTGTTAATGTCCCAACGTATTATTATATTACAACTTAAATTATAACTTAACTTACATTTATTTGTAAATTTTTGTTTAGACTCAATTTTTATAATATTTACGCAACCTAAACATATCATAATACATTTGCACCACAAAGGGAATCACTTCAATGATTGGAACGTAAAACCTATTTTCTTTCAAGTCTTCAAGCTCTGTTTTCAGCTTTTACCTACGGCTTTTGTCTAATTCACTTTGTTGCCAGTTTGTCGAAGATAAAAGGAAAAAATAATTAGTTTTGGAACCTTTGTGTGCTTAAATACATACATGCGACGCGAATTTTGGTACTTCAGCGTGATAATATAATATAATCAGTTATTGGAGTGCTTATTTACTTTCGTTTTGTCTGTAACTAAAATATGATATTATAATAAACAAATCTCATATTATTAGATCCGTATACTATTAGATATTGTATAATACCATCTGTATAAATATTATAAATGTGAAAGTTTGTGAGTATGTATGGATATTTGTTACTCCTTCACGCCAGAACGGCTGAACGGGTCTGGATGAAATTTGACACAGAGATAGATTATAGTCTGGAATAATACATAGGCTACTTTTTATACCGAAAAAATAAACGGTTCCCGAGGGATAGATTTGTTTTTGTTTTTCGCTAGGGATGAACCCGTGGGGAAACGAGGGTGAGTCTCTAGTTTAAATATAAAACATAGAAACAGTTTTATAAAAGTTATAATATATTTAGATTTTTAATTATAAAATAAGTTCTAAATTAATTTGGTATTTTAGCAGTAACAATAGTACTTTACAGTTTTCATAATTTCCCTCTTTTAAGCTCCTATATTGAATAACCAGTCCTAATTTTAAGAAATTGAGCTATTCAGAATAATACGGGAAGGAAGCACGGAGTTACAAAGAAGAATGTAGATTTAAATATGTAACCAAAACGCCAGCTAAACCTTAATATTAGCCAAGTCAAAACCAAACTAAATAAACCCCAACTCGCATGGCTTAGAAGGACCTGTACATTGACAAGCCCTACTATTTATCTCCTTGTTCCATAGTCAGATCATTTCTATAATACCAAATTATTCTACTGTCATTAATAATTCAACATCATAATATTGTCATTTGACATTTAGAAAGAGGTAAAATCGATTCACTATACTTATAATTTCATCGCTTTTTGAAGTAAAACTTCTTTACGCAAGCTTGACTTAGGAAGTAAGCTGGTGAATGAGTAACGAGAGCGCTACAAAAAGTGTGATCGGGCGAGGCGAACGTTTGTTGCCATGGTAACCGTTGTTATTGTCTGACAAATGATATATAATATTGTATCCTTTTCTTAAATGATATTCTATAAATATATATTTGTAATATGCCTAATATGCGTTATTTAATTATTTTTTTAGTATCTCACCTATCCTAATTATTTAAAACATAAATTAAATTTCATAAAGAATACCGATAACCTACAGAAGTTTTACTTCTTGCGTGTGTTCACATTCATATACACATTCTTTATTTTTTTTCTAATTTTCTCGTAAACAATGTGCTCTTTATTAAAAAATTGTATAAGACTATGTCAGAATCTTCATAAAACATAACTTAAACAAGCCACATCGGTCAAACTCATCTTATTATATATATGAAAAATTTACGCGTTGAACATCCTTCCTTACTTTTGAAAGTCGTTTAACTATACATCAAACTCAATTGCATTTCAACATGACAAATATATGGTCAATAAAAATTCTCATTTCGAGCAAAAAACACTCACCTCCGAGCATTCAGAAACGCGTCACACTGCACCATTATCAATCCATAGTAATATTATAAAGAAGCAGAGTTGGTTTGTGTGTTTGTTTGTTTATTTGAACGCGCTAAGCTCAGGAACTACTAATCTGATTTGAATTTTTTTTTTTTGCATTAGATAGCCCATTTATTGAGGAAGGCTTTAGAATATATATATCATTTAGTATATTATAATCTATCTATACCACACTAACCGTTAAAACGTACCTAACGCTAATAATGAATAAAAATAGAAAATAATGTTCACTGTCACAAAATTTACTTTATTAAAAAAGGAATATCTACAGGATTTCCATGACAGAAATATAATAATCAGTTCCAGCAACATTTTTCAAACTTTTAAAAAATTAACGAACGCAGTCAAAACATTCTCTAGATTTAAAATAAAAACTATATCGGAACCAGATTTCGTTTCACATTTTATAATGTTTAAAAAGTGATATAAAAAACATGAGTATTTTTACTGGTTTGAATATAATCTAAATGAACGATTTAATTGAAAGGGTCAAAATTGAAAACAAGTCAACTGTGTTTATTTGTTTGATTTCGATTTTGTATTAATTTGCATTGGCGATACGTCCGACACGACTCTTTGATAAATAATAATAGACTAAGTTTATTTTTAAAAAGCGTTTAATCTTCGATATTCCTTTCAATTATTATTTTAATTATTGTGTGTATATATAGGAAAGTAGTAAAGTTTTTTGACTTTTTCACTCTTTGTGATATTGATTAAACAATAAACAATTGAAAAATCTAATATATATATATATATATATATATATATATATATATATATATATATATATATATATATATAAAAGGCAGAATTGATTGACTGATGTATCAACGCAAGGCCAAACCCTTAAGGCTAGAAAATTGAAAGAACAATGGCAAGTTTTTACCTGAACGTTTTTAAAGCGTCTAAAATTAGGACATATACAAAACTAAATTATTTAATTTGCTCTTTTTTTATACGGCGTTTGTTTTACATGACAAAGCCACGAAGAAATGTTTGCAAAATAAGCTACTAATTGATTGTTTTTATGTACTTCCGGCTTCGCCATTCGTCAAAGATGACGTAAAAATTGTTGCCACAGAAGAAAATGAAATGCCGCATTTATTTTAAAATATTTTTATTAAAAGTCTTATGTACATAATTAAATAATGATCCATGTTTTGTTCATTAATCTTACAGCTTTACATATAATGGAAACATTATATGTTAAGCTGTAAGTTTAATTCAAGATATTACAATTAATTAGTAAAATAAAACAGTAATTAAAATAATAGTAATAGCAACACAACAGATGACAATGAGATTGACTTGATAATTGATATTGACATATTAATTATTATTTAGATTTTATATTTTATTTGTCATCCATGATTTTACGTATGCCTCTGATTACTACGTTTGATTTTGCTGTTACTGTTCCATTTTTCTAGATTATTATAAGTTTTAATAGTCGCTTTGCCCACGGACCCGATTACCTGCCCCATGCGACGACTTGTGCATTTTCTCGGACAATTGCCAGTGTATACCTACAACTAATACTGATTTTTCCTAACGGACTCAAAGTAATACCTTGTTTCATCCGTGATAAAGAAATTAAAAAACGTAACTTATATGTAACGCTAACGTACTTTTTTTAATTTATAATATTTAATTTATATTATTCGGTGCAATAATCAGTGACAGCTGTCATTGCTAGGTAGGTTTATAACCGCAAATCATAAAATAAAAATGCTAATATCTTTTTTTGTGACTTCCTAATGAAATAAATCTTTCTGAATAAACTTGTGTTATTTAATCCCTATCGTTTTAGCATTTTTTCATTTCAAGACGCCTCAAATGGATATCAGGTAAATCGTTGTATAGAGACCTGTCATTGTTCTTTTGCACACGTATTCCTCTTATGACGTAGGCATCCACTAAGAAAGGATTTTTCAAAATTCAACCCTCAAGGGGGTGAAATATAGGATAAAAGTTTGTATGAAACTTTTTATTCTTTTGACATATTTGCATGAAATTTCGTATGAATTGAGTGAGGCAAAAATAATGAGTTACATGTTTCAACGTTTTCCAAAATTCAATCCTTAAAAGGGTAAAATAGGGGATGAAAGTTTGTATGAAACCTACCTTTTTAGAGTTTTTGTTACAGTTAAGCGCTCGCGAAGCCGCGGGCTCGGCTAGTTTACCTATTATTTATTTTTATTTTTTTATTTACTAGCGGTCTGAACCTTTCGACTAACAAATTATCAAGTAAAAATTTAACAGTGGCTCAACTTTTACTTTCATTATTACTAATTATTCAGAATAATAAATAAATCACACAAATTATAATAGAAGCCCATTTATCTTCTGGATTATCGATGTACAAATATTGAAGTAGCTAAATAGAATCGATGAACATTGAAAGTTTTGAAAGCTTTTTACCCTTTTTAACTTTGACATAATTTTTTACATAGTATTTTAGAAGGTTCCTTTTTAAAATCTCTAGACCAAGTATTTTCGATTGATGCTTATGAATAACATTTTATCGGAATGTTATTACTGTTGCAGCCATGAATAAATAATAAGTAATCTGGATTGTAAAGATTTAAAAGATAAATGAGCAAAATATATAGATAATTAAAAAGATAGGCAGACCTGTTTATAATATTTGTGCGATTGAAATCGCTAAAACTAATAAAAGTAGTGATTACTTACACATTACATGCATATATGTAGGTCATAACTGTATACGACTAAAAAAATTAAAGAGTGCGTGTATGAATGTGTACACGCGCAAGAAGTAAAACTTCTGTAGATTATCGGTACTCTTTATGAAATTCAATTTATGTTTTAAATAATTAGGATAAGTGAGATAATAAAAATATCGCATATTAGGCATATTACAATCATATATTTATAGAATATCATTTAAGGAAAGAATATAATATTATATATCATTTGTCAGACAATAACAACGGTTACCATGGCAACAAACGTACGTACATTTTTTCGTAACGCATTCACCAGCTTACCCCCAAGTCAAGCGTGCGTAAAGAAGTTTTAACTTTTACTTCACAAATATTTGTTTCACTTCAAGACTTACAAGTGCCACACCAGACACCAATAGGTGTGAAAGATACTCCGTCATATTTAATTAAAAAATTAAAGAAACTACTTCAACTCAAGTATCCTAAAAGCGCTATTATTCATCACCAAGTACCCAGTCATTAACACTGTCACATCTAAAACATTATAGTTTTATTTATGGCCACACATTATCGCTCAAAGTGCTTAAGCCCTGCGGGTAACTCCAGGAATAAATAAATCCTCCAAAACTTCAAGTGATGAACTCCCTTGACTTTCACCCGCGGTGCTCGCCATGTGATCTTGTTAATTTATCACGTAACAATGTTATTGTTTCTATTAACTTTAACAAGGTCTATAATATGTCTTCTGTCTGCCTCTATGGTCTAGTTGTTAGTATGTATGGCTGCAGATGCTGAGGTCCTAGGTTCGAATCCCAGGTCGGGCCAAATTTGAATACTAACATTTTATGTTAAGATATTCTCAGTAGTTGGGAAGGTGGTAGTGCTGCACGCCCATGCCTCGTAGATCACTTAAAGCCGTCGGTCCTGCGCCATAACTCTCACCGAAAAAAAGAATCGAGAGTGCACTTGTGTCTACGCGTAAACTTGTGCACTATAATATCTCCTGCGCATCTGGCTAGTCTCAATGAGATTGATCTCCGTGGCCAAAATCGGTCAGGAGGGCATTATTATTATTATATCTTCTACAACAAAAACTAACAGTTTTATACGTCTTTCTTTTAGTGTTTCATACCTTTAAAAACGAAATTAAATTTTTGTAGACCTTTGTACATAATCATCATCCGATCTATGCTGATAATGTCATAAATAAACAAAACAATCTCTTATATGATGCGGCTTCTACTGTATGAATCCAAGTCTAACTTCCTACTCGGGCCAATCCTGCATTGCCCATGAACTAAACAGACCCTTCACAAGTAGTAATATTATGATAAACTATACTAGCGTTAGTTTGACAAACTTAGTTCAATTGCGACGCTCTTCTATTAAAAGAGATCGGGAACACAATTCAAGCGTCTGGCAGATTATTCAAGTCGTTCTCGACCAATTCGCCAGACTGTACGTGATTGGCGGCCCTAATAATTGTGTAATATCAAGTCTCACAAATCTAAAATTTTTGTATACGTATAGTTATTCTATTTCACTAAATAAAAATATCATAATAAGAACTGCTTGTTTAAGAGAACTTTACTAGTTTCTAAAGACGTGTGAAACCGGCGTTTCGATAGCTTAGTGGTCTGTCCTTTATCCCCCTCAAATTGACGGTGAGACGTTGAAAGAGCTGAAATATTATTATTATATAAAAGTTTTATTTCTTTGTCTAACTATAATTTATGTTACCAAATTCAGGCCTGATACCACTGTTACCAATTGTACAGTATCTAAAATAAATAACACTGCACTTTTTAAAATTCATAATCTGTACATGAATATATTTTTAGAACTAATGAATTAAAGACACAAGGTAAGGATATATATAATCAACTTTAATTAAGTCCCACCACAGCTTTCCGTTATCGCAATGGATACAGAATTCCACTGTTGTTCGGGAACAATCTTAATCGAAATATGACAATTAATTAGACTGAATTGAGATTTTTCGTCATACTTTGTAAGGTTTTAAGCTTTGAAATCGAATGAATCTATAAATTTATATAATTTCGGTAATTCTTTATTTTTATTAGACTTCGAAAATATTATTTTTCATACTTCAATAACATCAATGTTTTCTTAGAAGTTCATTTTTTAAAAACAACGTAACACTTATTTTCTTATGTTAAAAAGTTTATATACGAACAATATTATCTATATCGAATCGGTGGCTGTTCAAACCTAAGTACTAAAAGTTAGAAGAATATATATGCAGCATAATTGAACTAATAAATATAATCTCTTCGGTTTATTATAGATATACAAAAACATACATTCCTTTATGTCGTTAAACCCAATCTTACTTTTATTGCTTTAACACAACAAATCGTTTTATGTTAGTATTTAAATGTGTCTCTAAGGGGTTGGACGTCCCGCTTGTATAAAGATGATCTTTTTATTACTCTGATCCCATCTAATAAGCGACGCTACGCTGGTTGTTTACGCACAAACAATTTTCCCCATTTTGAAATTTTATACCAGAATTCGCCAGATTCGGTTATAAAATAACAAGAATAATTACTAAAAACGTTGAATATTTACTTTGTAAAATATAATTTATTTAACGAATAAGTACCTACCGAAAATTATTATTTACTATCGAAATTTTACAACGAATAGTGATAGACTATAAGTTTTTTATCTATACATATAATAAAACTGTAGAGGTGGAATGTCTGTATATAGAAAAAAAATGCTAAAAACCGAGTCAGGGAGATGTATGAAACTTTACAATAATATAGTTTATACATCAGAATAACAAATAGGCTACTTTTTATCCCGGAAAAATGTAAAGTTCCCGTGGGATAGATTTGTTTTTGTTTGTCTAGAGGCAAACCCAAGCGAAGCGAGGGTGAGCCACTAGTGCTACAAAAAATGATAAATGAGCATACGCCGGCCTATATTAGAACAAGCAACCTAAATTTGAAATATTTTTTTCTAATTACAAAACATAATATTTAAATTTTCCTCCGCCTTCGTTATAATTTTTTTAATATTTAGATGTTAATTATATATGTACATATAAAAAGGCAAATATAAAACAATTCAGTACCTTTTTCTCCTCTTTTTATCAACCGATTTCCTTTTTTTGTTTATTAGCTTTTGACGAGCTTTAGTGTTATTATCAATAAAAAACAGTTATCTATACGAATATTATAAAGAGGAAGGATTTGATTGTTTGTTTGTTTGTTTGCGCCGAATAGGCTGCGAAACTACTGAACCGATTACGATAAAAATTTGGTAAGAAGATAGTTTGAGACCCTGGGAAGGATATAGGATAATTTTTATCCCGGAAATCATCCTTTAAGGTAGTGAAAATAGGGATGAAAGTTTGTATGGGGAATCAACCTAGAGACGAACCGGAGCGAAGCGAGGGTGAGCCGCTAATTTTTATATAGACGTAAAGACAAAACCGTTCAGTATTATTATTTATAAATGTTCATTAATGATTAAGGTCAAATTTCCCCCACTAGACGAGCACTAGTGTGTACTAATAAATAAGTAATGATCGTCTATAAAAAGTAGGAGGTACTCTCTATTCAGTCGATTGATTTTTTTTTTGTGTGTAAGTTAAGCGATATCTTTGTCAATTATAAATCGATTTTAATATTATTTTTTAATTAATGGAGTACCTCAAGAGTGTATCTTTAATAATTAAAAAAAAAACACGATCCTTAAATATGGTACTTTTTAGTCATTTTGTAGTGGGTATTTTTTTTAAGTTTGTAAACGCTTACTTTTATATTTTGAACTAGCGTTGCCCGCGGCTCCACCCGCGTTCAAAACCAAATTCTTAGGTTTTACACATTAGTATACACTTACATATACCAATTTAATATATTACGCCACTAATATATTTCAATAAGATTTTCCAAAAAATATTTAATGTACAGATTCGGCTTAGTTAGAATTTTATAATATGTATAGGTAAACACTATTATCTTCATATTTTTTATATAAAATATAATCTACACTAATATCATAAAGATTGTAAGTAGGGGGTAATTTCTGAAACTACAGATCCGATTCTGAATATTCTTTTACTAATAAGAAGCTGCAATATCGCTGGGTGAGAGTTTGTTCCGATAAAAATATCTTCACTGTCAGAAATCATAAGCATTTTAATTTAAGTTGGAAAAAATAGCCGTTGGGTTACTTTATCGACTACTAGCAGAACCCGCGGCTTCGCCCGCGATTAAAATACTGTAGCTTTATTTTGCTGTAGCTTTTTGCCCGCAACTACGCTCGCGTGGACTGAAAAATTTGCTCAGTTTTATTTACATTTAATTTATATATTGTCATATCGAATTTCTAATATTATGTCTAGAGTAAAACTCTGGATTCACTAAAAAACCCAACCACAAATATACCACATTTAAATTAGAATTGAAAAAAAAATTAAAATACATGTTTATTTAAAGAGCATTAATACCATCATCATCATCATCATCATAATCAGCCTGCTTTCGTCCACTGCTGGACATAGGCCTCTCCTATGGCACGCCACTGAGCTCGATCTTCAGCTCTACGCATCCAACCGCTGCCAGCCAGTTTACGAATATCGTCGCTCCACCTAGCTGGAGGGCGTCCTACACTACGTTTGCCGAGCCGAGGTCTCCACTCTAGAACCCGTCTACTCCATCGGTCATCGGTTCTGCGACAGATGTGACCAGCCCACTGCCACTTCAGCTTGCTAATTCTTTGGGCTATGTCGATAACTTTGGTTCTTTGTCGGATCTCTTCGTTTCGGATCCGATCCTTCAGTGAAACTCCGAGCATAGCCCTCTCCATAGCACGCTGAGCGACCTTAAATTGGTGCACCAATCGCACCGTCAGTGTCCACGTCTCGGCTCCGTACGTAATAACAGGTAGGACGCACTCGTTAAAGACCTTTGTCTTTAAGCTTTGCGGTATTGGCGACGAAAAGACCCGACGAAGTTTATTGAATGCTGCCCATCCCAGCTGTATTCTTCTATGAGCTTCTTTCTCGAAATAGTTTTTACTGACTTGCAGTGATTGTCCAAGGTAGATGTAGTCTTGTACTACTTCGAGAGTTGTTCCATTGAGGACAATCGGTCCCGGTATTACATGTGCATTAAACATGACCTTGGTTTTGTCTAAATTCATCCGGAGACCGATTTACCGTCATTAATACCAAGTTTCAAGTAATTTTGATTATAAACATTTTTTTTCCTCAAATAAACATCATAGCCCCCTTTTACCCTTTTAAGGGATGAAAAAAAAAGGTATTTGTATTGTTTTATTTTTCATTTGAAAGGTAAATGCTACTTTCCGTGCATCAATTACAGAATTTCATACAAAAATTTCATCCCCCATTTTACCCCCTTATGGAATGAATTTCGAAAAATGCTAAAACATATATTTATTTAATTGTATTGAAAAGCATTAATACCAAGTTTCAAGTAATTCTGATCATAAATAATTATTTGCCCATATAAACTTTATCGCCCCTTTTTACCCTTTTAAGGGATAAATTTCGAAAAAAATATAGTACATATATTTCTTATTCTTGATATTAAAGGTAAATACCATTTGTCGTGCATTTCGCGTTAAGAATAACAAAGTTTCATACAATCGTTTATCCCCTATTTTACCCCCTTAGGGGATGAATTTAGAAAAATCCTTTCTTAGCGGATGCCTACATTGTATAAGGAATATATCCTCTAAATTTCACGTTTCTACGACCAGCGGTTTAGGCTGTGCGTTGATCGATCAGTCAGTCAGTCAGGACAAAGCATTTTATGTATATATAGATTGTTAAGCACCTAAGGACGCGCTCAAGCGAAGCGAGGGTAAGCAGTACAATGAAGGTAAATATTGGTCTCTGGTAATATGTATTGTAATAAAGTCTTAACTAATAAACACTAAATATAACATTAAAATGATAATCCCGCACTAAGTACAAACTTCTGGGCTATTTAGATTAGAAGAAACATGTTATTAAATTCATTTAAATAACTTGCATTTTCAACACATTTTATTTAATACTAGCAGAACCCGCGGCTTCGCCCGCGATCAAACTACGACATAAATAAACTTTTTCGCCATACATAGATTACTTTGAAAAATAAGTTCGTGTAAGTTTTATTACATTTACACACAGTCACACACTCACAGTCTAATCCCGTTACATAGCTAAGGTGACTTTTTCATTCAGTCACCTTCAGACGGAGGATATAGATAGCAGAATACTCTCTAGCTAGATTCTCTCTCTCGCGCTCTAGGTCTGTTATAGTTGTCACTGCTGTGGCCAGTCGAGAAATTATACATAAATTTCCTTTAGATTCGGAATAATTTCCGTTCTCTACGTTATATATATCCCACACAGTAAGTGTGCACTTACGGAGAACTTGATACATGTTACTCTGTTTAAATATATTCAACAACTCCAACTTCACCGGCCAGTTTTACCCACTTAGGGGCTGAATTAAAAAAAAATCTAAAATACATGTTTATTTAATTGTATTGAAGAGTATTAATACCAAGTTTCAAGTAATTTTGATCATAAATTTTTTTTTTCTCATATAAACTGCACAACCCCCTTTTACCCTTTTAAGGGATGAATTTCGAAAAAAAAATTATATTTGTGTTGTTTTAGTTTTCATTTTAAAGGTAAATACCACTTTACGTGCATTAACTACAGAGTTTCATACAAACTTTCACCCCTCATTTTACCTCCTTAAGTGTTGAATTTCAAAAAATGCTATAATACGTATTTATTTAATTGTATTGAAGAGCATTAAGACCAAGTTTCAAGTAATTCTGATCATAAATAATTCTTTGCCCATATAAACTTTAGCATCCCCTTTAACCCTTTTAAAGGATGAATTTCGAAAAAAATCTAATATATACATTTCTTATTTTTCATTTTAAAGCTAAATACCATTTTTTGTGCATTTCGCGTTAAGAATGACAAAGTTTCATACAATCTTTTATCCCCTACTAGCAGAACTCGCGGCTTCGCCCGCGATCAAATTACGATAAAAATAAACTTTTTCGCAATACATATTTTATTACTTTGAGAAATAAGTTCGTGTAAGTTTTATCACACACAGTCACACACTCACAGTCTAATCCCGTTACATAGCTTAGGTGACTTTTTCATTACAGTTGTGCCAACCTCCAGAAGGAGGATATAGATAGCAGGATACTCTCTAGCTAGGTTTCGCTTTCTCGCGCTCTAGGTCTGTTATAGTTGTCGCTGCTGTGGCCAGCCGAGAAGTTATACATAAACCTTTAGATCCGGAATAATTTCCGTTCTCTACTTTATATCCCACACAGTAAGTGTGCACTTACGGATAACTTGAGGCGTGTTACTCTGTTTAGATATATTCAACAACTCAAACTTCACCATCCAGTTTTACCCACTTAGGGGTTGAATTGAAAATAAATCTAAAATACATGTTTATTTAATTGTATTGAAGAACATTAATACCAAGTTTCAAGCAATTTTGATCATAAATAATTTTTTTCTCATATAAATTGCACAACCCCCCTTTTACCCTTTTAAGGGATGAATTTCGAAAAAAAAAAATGATATTTGTATTGTTTTAGTTTTCATTTTAAAGGTAAATAAGACTTTACGTGCATTAACTATAGAGTTTCATACAAACATTCACTCCCCTTTTTACCCCCTTAAGGGTTGAATTTAAAAAAATGCTATAATACGTATTTATTTAATTGTATTGAAGAGCATTAACACCAAGTTTCAAGTAATTCCGATCATAAATAATTCTTTGCTCATATAAACTTTATCATCCTTTTTTATCCTTTCAAAGGATGAATTTCGAAAAAAATTAATACATACATTTCTTATTTTTCATCTTAAAGCTAAATACCACTTTTCGTGCATTTCGCGTTAAGAATGACAAAGTTTCATACAATCTTTTATCCCCTATTTTACCCCCTTAGGGAAAGAATTATGAAAAATCCTTTCTTAGCGGATGCCTACATTGTATAAGGAATATGTTCTCCAAATTTCACGTTTCTACGACCAGCGGTTTAGGCTGTGCGTTGATCGATCAGTCAGTCAGGACAAAGCATTTTATGTATATATAGATTTTACCCCCTTAGGGGATGAATTTCAAAAAATCCTTTCTTAGCGGATGTCTACATTATATAAGAAGTACGTCCTCCAAATTTCACGTTTCTACGACCAGCGGTTTAGGCTGTGCGTTGATCGATCAGTCAGTCAGTCAGGACAAAGTATTTTATGATACATATATAGATAGATTTATGAATGGAAAGAGTCTGAGAAAGTTTGTCAAATTAAAGTCATCTATACTAATGTTTATAATATAAAGAGGAAAAAAATGTATTTTTGTTTTTAATGAATAAATTAAAAATCAAAATAAAAAAAAAAATAAAAATTGAAAAAAAAATTATAAGAACGTGAAAAGGGGAATAAAATTTTGTATGGGGAATCAATAATTTCTCAATTAAAGGATATAAAACTTATCATACGTATGTATATATACGTATATACATATAGTCTATTTCATACTAACCGTTAAAACGCACCTAGGGACGAACCCTGTAGGGAGTGAGATGCTAGTTTTTCATATTCCTGTTTAAACGCTCTATAAAAATCAAACATTTTTCGTATACCGTAGAAGATACACAATATATAATTAATGTAATGTATCTTCTAGGAGGCAAAGAAAAATATCACAGACAAAAATCCAAAATTAATTAAAATATACCTTTAATATTTTATACATTCAATTCAATATCAATACTAATTTCAAAACTAATATAAGGACATAATATTATTTAATTAGTATTTACTATACAAGAGACTGTTGTATAAAACAAAGGATTCAAAACTATGAATTCGAAGGTAATCTTATCAAATCGATATCAGAGTAATTTGCGAGTGCCGTTACGATCCATTTAGTAAAAGAACAATACTGACGAGTCTCTGCAGCCTTTATTCCAAGATCCTTTAGAACCACACTTGAGTATCTGAGTAGCGCCTTTGGGGCTCTGCTTCCGCCCCTCTGAGAAATACCCAAGATAAGAGGAACGTTTTGGCGCCATTCATGTTTATAGCAGGCCAAATGGCCCTAGAATACGACGCACTTATTACAAACAAGTAAGTACACATACCCACAATATATACAAAGGGGCTTTATTGTACCATAATTGCTTACATTATATACAATAAAATTTACTCAACTATATTGAATTTGTAGATGTTTATTAATATTATCTATTTTAATTTAATATCTGGGCCATTGCTACTTGGAATTGCGATTATTTACAGGAAAATAAGACTGTAAAAGAAATAACCTTTGTTTTTTATTAAACCAATAACTTCATTGAGGCGATATCTTTTCCATTAAACATGACATTGGGGAAGTAAATTTTATTTAACTGTCACGCCTTATTCTATTAGCAGGAGGTTTGAATTAATTATTCTCATTTGCTTCCCAACATTTGCACTATGTTACAATAAACTAATAACTGCGACCCGATTCATAAGTCCTTACTACGAAGGTCTCGTTAAATTGAGAACGGGTGATTGTTAATCCAAAACTTTATTATACGCATAGATTTTTCGTAATAATACAGAATTATATATTAAATATGATAGTATATGTATGTTTATCATATAAAATAGGACAGTGGTAGCGCGCTCGCTTGGAAAACCGAGTGAAGCGGGTTCAAATCCCGTGTCTCGCGCCTCTAATATTTTCATGTGCGAATCATTTCCAACAGGATTACTACTTCTCTAATGGTGAAGGAAAAAATCGTGAGAAAACCTGCATGTCTGAGAGACCCTAGCAAGTTTTCTACAGACATGTGAAGTATGCCAACCCGGAATTGGCCATCGTGGTGGACTATGACCTGATGCCCCTCGTATTGAAGGGAGGCCTCTGCCCAACAATGAGACGTTAAAAAGGCTGCATTAATACATACATACATACATACATATATACACACATATAATAAATATGATGACCATTTAATCAAAAGCTGCCCGTCACCTTTCGAATTGCGTTTGCATTAATCTACCGTGACTCTCAAGACTTACGTTTAATAAGTAACTTTATAAAGTCACATGAATAGACTAGCTTTCGCTCTTGACTTCGTTTGCTTCGTTGATAAAATATAGCTCTCATTGCTCAAGGGTAAAATACATTTCTAGTAAAAGTTTTTAGAATTGGTTCACAGAGATTATTCACATCGTAAGGACAAACAAATCACACCTATTTATAATAATGCAGATACATATTAAGCGAGTTATTTTTAATGGAGTTTAACTTAGCACGCGAGAAGCAACTAAAACTAGTACTCGTATACCTATACGTATAATAAAATTGTAACTAAGCCGAATCTGTACATTCAATATTTTTTGGAAAATCTTATTGAAATGGACTTTATTATCGATACAGAGGCCGAATCTATAGTTTTTTATAATTTTTGTCTGTCTGTCTGTTACCGCATCACGTGAAAACCACTGGATAGATTTTGATGAAATTTGGTATGATGATAGCTGGTTATTCGGGTTAACATATAGGATACTTTTTACTGCGGGAATATATCTCATTTCTGAGAAATCTTTACTGAACGTTACAACGTAACTAGGGACGGACTCGAGCGGAGCGAGGGTGAGTCGCTAGTTATAAATATAAATATAAATAAACATTCCTTTTAGAAGCCCCTTTTATTAGTTAGGCTACAGAATAGAGAGAGATGATAAATCCATTATGTTAAATATAGAAATATCAACAGTAATGGCGGAATAATGTAGCCAATTCTACACGAGCCTAAAATTAATACAGAACGTTTTAGCAATGAATAATTTATACGAAAAAAAGTAAGTAAAATTGAATGTAGTATTTATTTGTTATAGTAGTATTTTCGTCCAAATTATATTACTGTAACATCGAAACTTTGTGTATATTCCTCTGAACATGTTAATTGAACTTTTAATTTATTTATTTTTCCTAAAATTTTACTATTTTATTTATTTCACAACAGCAAATTCGATAAATACATTTCAGGGAATATATTTTATATTTACCTTGTTTACATAAATCGTTAAATTAATTGTAGGTATCGATATTTTGGAGTAAATTTGTAAAGGATTGTAACGATAGATAAAAAATAACAAAAACAGTGTAAGATCATAAATAAAATATGAGTTGATTTGTGTATTATATTTTTGATACAACCCGGTCATAACAAAACAAAAACGGTATAGGCGCATTGAGGTTTGGGCGGGTGTCCTCAAGGGAACTTGCCAAACAAACTTTTTGTTTATGTAACTGGTAATACTAATTTTTTGTTTTATTGCTGGAAAACTCTAGAGATTTATGACCGGAAAATTTGCATTAATTTCACATTTATTGCGACTCAAAGCCATGACGTGTTTGGTGTGAATTAAGCGAGAGCCGCAGATAAATTTTAACTTGTTGTAGAATCTGTAGTCTCATCAATCTGCATTATCATATTTGTATCTGCAATTGGTCCCATTCGCATGGTAACTTGGACTCTCTATAACATCTTTATAATTCAGTCTAGACATATTGCCGACGGCATAATTATTTCCAGGGGGTACATTAAAGTACTTACTAATCTTTAAATGATTAACTTTATAATTAAAAAAAAAGATTATGTTAATCACATAGTTTAAGAGAAACGAAATCCATGCTTTAGTGTCCGCATATTAAGTAAATGCTGTTCTATTTTCTATGCAGTAAAATACTTTTATTTTAGTTAGATGTAAGGTATTCGATTAGTTACCGATAACAAAATTTTATTATAATATATAACCATATTGCCCAGGAATCTTTTGTTGTTATTGGCCGACTTCAAAAAGGACAAGTAGATAATTTAGGTTTATTTGTATTTATGTGTGTATGCTTCGCTATATCTACGCCTATTTCAAACTGATTTTACTTATACTTCGTATTTAAAGACTTAATTTCTTCAGAGCAGTCTGGGGTCCCATATAAAATTAAAAAAAAAATATAATGTTAGAACAATTATTGTTAAAATGATGAAATAGTTTCTTACAATAAAAAAGAGAAAAATACGAAAAAAATGCATTTAAAAGTAACTTTTATTGCAATTTGGTTTGTATAATTAACCCTTGTATTTTCAAAAAAAATCCTCACCAATTTTTTAAATTTACCTACATAGCCTAAAAATCACAAATAGTAACTGAACTTATCTAGCATCGCACTACACTAACCGCACAACGTTTACATTAATGAAGATTAATTACTGATGACAAAACGTTGTATACACAATACGATGCGAATAAGCGACGGCTAATGAAGTCATATTAGTGTACTGTTCACACGCGACAATATCAACACATACCTACACCAAATTATAATTTAGAGGTATACAATACTCGTATTTATTATATATAGAGGTATACAATACTCGTATTTAATATTGTAAACTATATTTTTGCCAAATTTCATCGAAATCTGTTCATCTGAAAAACAACCAGTTATTTTGACATTTATAATATTACTAGCAAAAAACCGTTGCTTTAGGAGGGCTCGCGAAGTTTTTTACCTAGTAATTTTGAAAGCAGTCTGTTAAAGAGAATTAACTTTTAATTTATCGCTTATTAACAATAAAAATAAGAAACCCATATTGGTTTCTGTAAATAATTTATACGAAAAATCGTTTTTATTCATTTCTATTTCATCCAAATAAAAATAACAATGTATAAAACTAGGAAGTTTGTTCGTAATTCTTAATGCTGCTAGTTTTATCCAAACATAAAATTTCTCATACGAATTTCTTCTTGTTTTCTATATTTTAACATATATGAGTTTTTAATATTACTTAATCTATCATAAAGAAATCATTTATATAACGCTAATCCTTCAAATGTTTTTACTCTTGAAAACGCTACATATCTTAAACCAATAGATGTTTCTTTATCTCTAATATCTCTAACAGCTTTATCTGATGTTAAGCCTTATGACTAAAGGAATCTGCCCACTACCCCGTCTCATACCATGACCGTGCTAGGAGCGTGTCAGGCAAAAAAATATTCTTTGTATTGAAATGTATGAGACTCTGCCCACTAGACCGTTCCGTCACCGACCGGCACCGTCGCGTGCCGTGCACGGAGCGTCAACAATTGTCGGCGAGAATATTTTGCCGGTGCCGGTACGCTCCGTGCCTGACACGCGACGTTGTTGAACCGGTGAGCATACGGGTTATAAACGCGTATGATGACCGTTATAACCGCGTATGATGACCGTTCTAAGACCGTTACGTATTGCCGCTTGTCTTGTAGAGATGGGCGATAATCGTTATTAAAGATGGGTTAGTACCGATATTTCTCAGGATTAGGTAATATTAATATATTCGTCTGGCAATTTTATAATACATATTATAACTAATACTTCAATATTAATGATATTTATCTCAGGTATGTGACTCAGTATCGTATTATTTATATTACGGATATGACACGCGGATAATACGCGGTTGATACGCGGTTGATACGCGGATGATACCCGGATGATACGCGGATGATACGCGGATGATACGCGGATGCTACGGTCACTATAACCGTTATGTACGGGCATGATACGCTGTTGATACGGTCTAGTGGGCATAGTAGTCCGTGCCGTGCTCGTTTCCGTGCCTGATACGTTCATAGCACGATCATGGTATGAGACGGTGTAGTGGGCAGACTCCTTTATCTATACATATTATAAAATTCTAACTAAGCCGAATCTGTACATTAAATATTTTTTGGAAAATCTTATTGAAATAGACATTATTATCGATGCAGAGGCCGAATCTATAGTTTTTAGAATTTTTGTCTGTCTGTCTGTCTGTCTGTCTGTCTGTCTGTCTGTTACCGCATCACAGAAAAACCACTGGAGGGATTTTGATGAAATTTGGTATGATGATAGCTGGTTATCCGGGTCAACATATAGGATACTTTTTACCGCGAGAAAATATCTCATTTCTGAAAAAAATACAAAAACTGGTAGGAACAAAACCACGACGATACTATTTGTAAACAGTTTAGCAAGGTAACTTACAAAATATGGTAAAAACTATAAAAATAGCTTATCTTAAAAATCAAATTATCAAAAGCGCTACTTTATCCATTAAAATAGTTATTTTAATTAATATTTATTTATGTGTTATTTAGATATTCGACAATAGATGTCGCCATGTGTTTTTAAAATACATAGTTTTAATCCCAAAAAAATTAATGTACAGATATGAACTTTTTTCGATTTTATTAGAATTACTACTAAATCACCCGCGGCTCCGCCCGTGTTTAAATTATCAGTAAAGCAAACTTTTTCGCTTCGTAAATTAGTAACTATACATACAATAAAATTGTAACTAAGCCGAACCCCTAAATTCAATATTTTTTCGGAAAATCTTATTGAAATATTCATTTTTAGTAATATAGAGCCCGAATCTATAGTTTTTAGAATTTTTTCTGTCTGTCTGTATGTGACCGCATCACAGAAAAACCACTAGAGGGATTTTTATGAAATTTGGTATGGTAATAGCAGGTTATTCGGGTCAACACATAGGATTCTTTTTACCGCAGAAAAATATCTCATTTCTGAGAAAAAATACAAAAACTGGTTAAAGTAAAAGCACGATGATGCTATTAATATTTTAGCAAGGTAACTTACTTATATATTATGTTAAAACTATTAAAAAACTTATCTTAAAAGAAATATTAACAGCGCTATTTTATTCATTAAAATAGTTATTTTAATGAAAATTTATTTATGTGTTATTTAGCTATTTGACAATAGATGTCGCCATGTGTTTTTGAAGTATGTAGTTTTATCCAAAAAAAATGTACAGATATAACCTTTCTATGACTTTACTATAATTACTACTAAATTACCCGCGGCCCTGCCCGTGCTTAAATTTTTAATAAAACAAACTTTTTAGCTTCATAAATTAGTAACATATTAGTAATATTTTGTTGGCCGAAACAATTTTCAAATGAGAATATTTGTAAATTTTTATTGTTTAGTAAATAATGTTAATGTTTTTTAATCTTTTAATGTAAAATTTGGGCAAATGTAAATCCAACTTGCGCATTTTAGGTTTCGTATAGCAAAATGCTATTTTGTTTTTCTTACTTCCGTGTTTTGTATGGTTAACACTAAAATAAATACAAATAATATTTACGTTTCCACAATACCCACTCATTTTTGCACCGTAAAAATAAGTTCAATTTATATTATTTTATAATATTTTATGGAAAACAAGTTTATGGCTGTTAAACTGCCAAAGCGGGTAACTAAAAATATTTCATATCTCAAAAACTATGAAAAAGTATTTTAGGAACTGTTATATCTCAAATTTTTCACTTTTTCTTGACACCTTTTCTTGGAAGGTAAAGGCTTAAAGGACACAATAAAATGCTTACGACTTTAATCATATTAGCAGAGCCATATGAAATAAAAAAATGTATTCGCTTAGAATTATTTACTTACACTTTCTTTTGAAAATCGTTTTGGAAAATATTACTAACTAGCGCTAATTAAGAAAAGTTATCATTATGTAATTTAAATAATCAGCTATATATTAAATTAATCTATAGCTGTCTATTAGAAAAAAATGTTTAAAATTAATTCCGTAGTTTGAGAGTTTATCGTGAAAAACTAAAAAAAACATACAAAACAGAAGTATAGACATACATAAATGTTATTGCTAAAACAAAAAGTTCAATTTAACGGAGGAACCTTTGTGGCATTGTCAATCTCTGCCATTATTTACCAATCATGCTGTGCGCAATGAAAGTAATGTATAATGTAAGAGTATACTAATGTGTAAAACCTAAGAATTTGGTTTTTGATCATCTGAACGCGGGCGGAGCCGCGGGAAATGCTAGTGCATTATAATCGCGAAAGCTAATTGTCAACTATAAAAGTATCTATAAAAGTAATCAATCAATCTGTATACTATAAAAGTATTTTTTAAGTTGTTTTGCAAATCGCGTTAGTAAAATAATAAAAATCTAATTAATAAAAATTGTTATATCTTCAATTTTTTTAAATGTGGATAAAATAATATTTTTATGATTGATAACACATCCAGACATGAATAAAAAATACTATGTCAAAGCCCAAACCTGAAAGTGTGATAGTTTCTCAGTAAAGTGTAGGTACCACAAAAATGCATAGAATGTAGGATAGTATAGGGCTCGCTTCGCTCGCGCTGTCTATAAATACAACGTGCATAATGTTTACTTCTCTTAAAATTACCATGGAGTTTCCATTACAACAGCTATTGCAGTCCTATGCTCCTTTATGTTAACGGCTCGTGATTGACTCCGCAATTCTATGATTTTGCAGGCGTAAACCCTCCTTGTTTCATAAGAAGACCATTACGATTTTTAATTTCGACAATAGATTTTACTTAAATTATATAGGGTACAACAATTATCATTTTAATTCGCAAAATACTCGTAGCTTATATCATAGTAATATTATCTATCCATGGATATCATAAATAAAATTACACTTATTTCAATATATTTGTACTAGCAGAATCCTCGCAAATTTATATATAAGCAAAGACAATCTACAAAAATCTTATAAACAACATTCATTGTATTAAGCCCCATATGACTACTACGGTTATAGTCTCATCAGAAAACCGATATCCAAAATCGGCTCTCAGCTTCGAAAGCAAGGATGGCAGAGAATCATTTATCTAAAAGCTGCTCCCTTCCGCTATCAAAACCGAATCAAGTAGGGCGCAAGACATAAATTCGACCGCCCTTGCAGTTAGATAAAATGTAAGGGAAGTTTGAGTTACTTGTGTGACAGCGCACGTACTGTGTCCCATACCGCTCGTCAACTACGTAACGATGTCACTTCGTAGAACAGCCTTTTCTGCCTTGTGTTTCTTAACACGCTTTTACTTTATTATGTTAGAAAAAAAATATTTTTAATAACTGATAATTTTCAAAACAATTTTCAAATATAAAAGTACACATATTAACGAAATCATCGAAATTCTGTTAAAAGGTAATCAACAAACAATAGTAAATATTTTAATGCTCATCAATAATAATTTAACAATTCATTGTTTCGTTTGGGCGAAGTAACGAGTATCAGTTTTAATGTGCGCTATTTATTTCGTGAATGCTTGACCGAAAATATTTTTAAGCTATCAGATACAATAACTTTTGTCGTTACAACAATATTATAATACGATGTATTGTATATTTTAATTGATTCAAATTTAAAAGGTAAATCTTAACAAGAAGACATAATTTCGACAAGGTGTGGGTTCATCTCAAGATAAGCGGGGAGCAAGCAGCTGGTAGAGTAATTAAGCACATCTGCCTACATTCAATTTTGAAACCCGGTAGATGAGAGTTAGCCTGTACGACGTAGCGACGGGTCCATTTGGGAGGGTAAAGCAAATTGCTAAACTTTCAATTAAAGAGTTGTTATTCAAACCGCTCCCGGTTCCTCGACGGAATTATGTTTTATTTCAAACCGAAACTCTGATGGATACTTGTTCCCATTATACTTAGCACCAGTTTCTCAAAGAGAACAATCTTGGTTCTTTTATTTTGTAATTGTCAATTTCCAGTTCAACAAAGTATATTGCAAAATAGCACTGCAATTAAAATGAATGTTTAACAAATTAACATTAAATAATGTATAGTTTATTATAATTAGACATCGGATTATATGCATTTGCATGTTTGCATATGCAAATGCATAAAACGCAATTTTTTTAGCGTTATTGCATATTTTAGTACTTTTTCATTGATAGTGCTTATTTCAGTAGTTCATGTGTGAGGCGTGTTTTATTACCTTGAAGTGACTAGGAATTAAACTCCTTCCTCTGTGCCATGTGTGACGGTGTGCCATGCGGGTTGCTCTTGGTACTTCTCTGATAGCAGAGTGGACCGTGGAGCAACCCCATAGTTGTTGTGATCTGCTTCGGCAGACCTGCCATCAGAGCGTCGTAGTTGAGTGCGTAAGTGATCCTGCGAAGCCCCATTAAGACGGGGGACGATTTGTTGGGTTTTAGTGAGTAGTACTGGCTTTTTTAGCCTGTGAGTCCCACATAACCACCTGTTTGTATACAGGTTGTATGAGTAAAATGTAAATGCATTTCCCAAGATTAAAAAAAATAATTAAAAAAAGAAACAAAATAACCTATCAACGGCACGGGCGAGACTCTGCCTGAAGAGATTTCTGCAGAAATTACGAATTTCAAGTTTTGTCCAGTAACGTCAGTCGGTACAGGGAGGCCATTTTCAGCCTACAAATTAATATTAAGTGACTACGTCACAAAGCTCTAAAATCTAGAAAAATATGAAAATGCATATTGTCACAAGAATTACGAGTAGGTATATATATACTTTAGAGAGAGAAAATAAATGAAAATTTTGATAACAATTAGTATTTTGATAGTGCCTAAATATCTTGTGCATATTTCACCTTTTTTTAGTGCATATTTGCATGCATATTTTGGCATTTTGACAATGCATATAATCCGATGTCTAATTATAATATATGATACAATAAAATTTTAAGGTATGCTACGACTATCATAATGATAACGTGTGTTTGTCTGTAACAGTTAACTATTCAGGAAGCTACGGAATGATTTACAATTATATGTGTTTGATTACTGTATGGTACATATTTGTTATTCATGGTACAGGCGTCCTTAGTATTGTAGATAGAGCGTAGCTATACAAAGTGTTACGTAGCATGATACTTAAAATAGCCGATACATGGATAGGTTTATAATGTGCCTATTTCTGTTATCAATATTTAATCATGAAGAGAAAAGCTACAAAAAAAACAGTGTAAAGCTACAAAAAATATACAAATGCAAAATTATTGTATCAAAATAACAATCCTTGCACTATAGCACATGTTTCAACGCTAGCCGAAATTAGTTTCCCGCGAAATCAAAAACTAAAACACAAAACCACACAGTAATCTAAAACAAAAACCCAAAAACAAAACTTTATAAACGGCCTGATTCCAAAAGTGGCGAATGCCGAAAAGCACTAACAAATGCAGAACTGCATTCGCATAAAGTGTAAACGGATAGTTTGCGGCAACATTCGTGTCCAAGTTAACAGTTGCATAGCTGGCGACTGAATACGAGAATGTAAATAGGGACGAAGGTTCTCGCAATCATGTGAGAAATGCGAGCCTGTTTGCTCACGACGCTTATACATCCATCGTACAAATGTAGTGCACTATACGATGTTCTGTATACCAACATTATATAATACCAACATTATAATTATGTAATATTATATATACCAACGCTTTTGAATGTGAAATTCTCATAACGCAGTTTACTTAATCTTTTTTTTTGTGAAGTAATTATCTATACTAATATTATAAAGAGTCAGAGTTTGTTGGTTTGTTTGTTTGAACGCGCTAATCTCAGATACTACTAATCCGATTGGATAAATTCTTTTTGCGTTAAATAGCCCGGTTATTGAGGAAGGCTCTATATACGCTATATATCATCATGCTACTACCCAAGGGAGCAAAGCAGTAATAATAAATATCAACAAATCGGATAGACTACCATACATTATTGTAAAGGGAAGGGAAAGGAGTTTTTTTCTTTTTGTACTTTGAACGCAGGCGAAGCCGCGGGTTTTGCTTGTTATATTATATAATAATATATTTATCACCTACTTGCTTTCTAAATTCTTTTGCAACGGTAATAACAAAAGGTGGAAAACAACGTCTTATCTTAAAAGTTAAGTTTCATTATTGCGATGACGCCAAAAAAATATTGAGTTGATGAGTTTCAATTTAGTTTAACTATTAATATTAGTTAACTAACTAAAATAGAACTAAAATAACTTAAAAAATACAGTTTTTTATAGTTCATTTATTATGAAACACTCAATTAATTGTTGAGATACACATTTCGGTATTTTAATAAAGTTACATCCGTCCGTCTCATCGCATATTCATCAACTAACTAAAAATGTTTTATACGATGGAAAACGTGGATTCGATATTTGCACGACATCATATTGATATTGTATTCCATTCAGCGTTTTGTTACAACTTGGTTGAATATTCACTGAGTCAACATTAGTTGAAATTGTATTTAAGCCATCGCTATTATAATAAGGGTTTTCTTCTCCGATAAAAAACAAAACTTCACAGGACAACTCATATCTATTTGTTTTATCTGTTTATATGTCGTACCTTGTTTTATCCAAATATGGTGTATGGAAATAAACTAAATTTAAGTAGCCCAATCATTGATGTATAATGTGAACTAATTCAATTTAATAGGAGCGAAAACTGGCAACCAAGAAATTAAAAGTCAAGCGCATTACATAACATATCAAATTGAGAAACACAAATATTTTTTTATAATTATAGGGAAATATTAAAAAATTCACCCCATCTCCGAAACTGCTCAGCTTCCACAATTAGAAAGTCTTACAAATTTTCGTAATGTTGTACAACACCTTCCTTGTGCAAAAAAAATCCACACATCTCGTGTCAACCACGACCTTCGAGTACATTGAAAATGAATCTGCCAAATGAACTAAATTAAATTTTTAACATATTAATTACTAGCAGAACCCGCGGTTTCACCCGCGTTCAGACTACAATAAAAGTCTTTGGCTTTATGTTATAACTAATATATAATTTGATGGCTGTAATATTTTCAAATGTGTGAGTATAATTTTGACTCGCATATCGAGAGTTCCGTACCGCCAAACATTGTGTTGTTTTTACTAACATATTTACACACAAAAAAAAATTTACACAATAGATACTTTAGTATTTTTTAAAGGTATTATGGAAAACCAATTTAATTTTAGCGATCGGAACTCAAAATATCCAGTACCTTAAAAGATATTTAACGTATATTCTGTAAATTATTTTTGTTTACAGTAAGTATTTAACAAGCTCCACTACCGCTACATTTTGCATATGTTTCCATCTTTTCAAACTTAGAAGAAGAGAGTACAATGATACAATTCGTACACCTACGAAAAAAGTCGCTTAAATGTTTGCAACTGGCGAAGAAGACAGAATAAAAGATTGCTTCTTCGCCTGTCTTCTTCACCAATCTTCATCGTCAATCTTATTTCTTCGCCAATCTTCTTCGCCTGTCTTCTTCACTTTTCTTCATCGCCTTTCTTCTTCGCCTGTCTTCTTCATCTGTCTTCTTTGCCAATCTTCTTCGCCTGTCTTCTTCGCCAATCTCCTTCGCTTGTCTTCTTCGCCTGTCTTCTTCGGCAATCTTTTTCACCTTTCTTCTTCGCCTTCGTCCTCTCTTCTCTTCTCTTCTGTTCTCTTCCGTTCCGTTCCGTTCCGTTGCGTGCCTTGCTGTGACGTGCTGTGCCGTGCTGTGCCGTGCTGTGCCGTCCTGCGCGGTGCTGCGCCGTGCTATGCCGTGCTGTGCCCAGCTGTGCCCGGCTGTGCTGTGCTGTGCCAGTTGTTTTTTTTTGCATTTAGTAGCCCTCATCAAGGCGCATCTTTTAAAATTTCAATCAGCTACGTAGTCCCAAAACCCACGACACTAAGGCGATGTCGCACTTTCGCTAAAAATTGGGCCTATACCGAAGCGATAACAAAAATATTTTCAATGTTAAAATACAATTTGCTGCACATACTTATTTAGTTATAATATAAATAACTGTACATGCTAGAATATTTAATGAAATTGTAGCTTTGAAAGCAACATTGCTTCCCCACGAGACAACGTGAGCCTTTGCCTTGCCTTCGTGACGCTATCTAACACAATATTATGTAAGTTTTAACCAAACATCTAACCTCTAGATATGCAACATAGCGAACTGCAAGTTCCAAACTGCATTATCTGTGACCTTTATATAAGAAGGATATAATAGTAAGCTATCACTTATATAAATGAATGTCATAGGTTTTTTATTCCGCGCTTATATTATCCCTTCTACAATTTTCTTTATACGCACAACGTGTGGACAGAAGCCTTAATCTTTGCAGTAAAAAGGTATACACGAAAAGTTTTGCCTAAAGCTCAGCATTTTACATATATTTCTCGTCTATAAGAAAGTTGAATGTTTAATCCCAAAATATCTTCAGCGCGCAGCCCCCGTTGTTTGCAAATAATAATATTAGTCTCAGTAAGTTCAAAAAATTTCCCGTCTAATTTGCATAAACCTTACCAAGCTGTGTTCATTTAATTCACTTTTTGATTCTTAGAGCGTTTCATAAATCTAGATAGGTAGGATATAACTTTACATTGCTCCAGTTAAGTTTTATTTTGTAATAATGATTGATTTGTCGACATCAAATATTAAAACAAAGCACATAAAATAAAATTATAAAATTCAATATCAATGTTCCCAAGAGAAAAAGAAAGGCGAAGTGTTATAGAAAATAACTATAAAAAGTATCGAACACTGCCTTAGTGAACTTACAACTGAATCCCCAGAGGTTTATGTCTTTTCGGATCAAGCGGCTTACCGAAGAAAGCGTGAGGAAACTCCTTTCCCTCATAAATATTTACTTTATGAAATAACGCGTCCCACACTCAGCTTAGTATTACCTACCAACTGGCACCAGGTGATAAGTGTCATGAGACATGCCCGTTTTAAAACACATAATTCAATTCAATACGAAAATATAAAATACTAGCCAATCACCCTCGCTCCGATTTCTCAGTGATGAAATATTTTCCCGTAGTAAAAAGTATTCTTTATGTTGACCTAGATAACCAGTTATCAACATACCAAATTCCATCAAATTCTGTCCAGTGGCTTTCTCGTGATACGTTCCCAGATAGACAGACAGACGGACGGACGCACGGACGAAAACTATTGTTTTTATTTACAAATATCCAATCATGTAATGAGCATTAAATAATACGTATTCAATACTTTGATTCTGGAATGAAATGGAACTAATTATAAAATGTAGCTTCATAATAATCCTTAGAAAATTCCTTGTGAAATCAAAATAGGCACAAGGAGAAGAACGCAGAAGGACCATAGTTACGGACATAATCGAGCGCTTGACATCGCTCGAACAAATGGTTGATGGGACTGAATACCTCTAGAGTAGCGATTGCCTAGCGAAAAGTAATGCATGGGCCTTTATTATAACTGACAAGAAAAACATCTATTTTTAATTGTGTTTTAATCAATTTTAAGTAAAAAAAATATTACGCAGAATTGATAACTCGAAAATTGACCGCGGTGTAACTAAGCAATTATGTAAGAACAAATCTATATATTAACTAAGCCAACTAACAAAATTTAATTTATTTTAAAATTTTAACTAACTGTATATTAAATGTTTTTTTCAAAATCTTATTGAAATAAATATTATCGTCAATATAGAGGCCGAATCTATAAATTTTAGAATTTTTGTCTCACTGTCTGTCTCTCTGTCTGTCTCTCTGTTACCGCATTACGGTTAAACTACTAGAAGGATTTTGATGAGGTATGATGATAGCTGGTTATCTGAGTCAACATAGAATACTTTTTACTACGGGAAATTATCTCTGAGAAATCTATACTAAACGTTAAAAGGTAAGTAGGGATGAACCTGAGCGGAGCGAGGATGAATCGCTAGTATTTTAGAAATATTATTTAATATCTTTAGATAATCAATGATAGAATTCCACCATCGTTTACTTTAAATATTATAACTTAAAATAGCTGAAAGTGGATTTATTAAGGCGCGATCCGATTATCTTCCCAAGAATGACGCCTTTATAAAATCATCTAACTTTACTTCAATTCCAAATTTTATTTCTAAATTATAGTTAATAGTAGCATAGCATTTTAGCTAGTTATTTAACGTTGAGTTAAAGGTAAAAAAATTGCATTGAGTACTTTCATACCGTGCCAAAGTTCATGAAAAACTTTTTCATGCCATTTTTAACCAAAAAATATTAATCGGATTCATTGAATAATATAAGTGTTAGCCTCAATCATGTATACTAACCATATTGAAGATATTTAACTATAAAATTATTTTATACCGCCTGTTTTTTTTTTTTTAAATAAACTATACTTTTTAATTAGCTATTGCATCTTAACGAGGGAAACGCCGTCAGTAAGCGCGAAGTAGACGCGCTGCACACTGTCCACCTGGGACGTAAGCTCACGCTTACTTTGCTTATTGTTATTAAACATTAACCAAAACTTCTCATAAAAAGTATTATACCACCTCCCCTACTATAAAGCAACAAAAGCTTCAAGGTGTCAATTATGCGATGAATTATTAAGTTTATCTGGCGGCCCGATTCAAAATATTATATGTTTAAAGAAAAAATATTTATTATTTACTTTGTAATGCTTTTTTATTTATTAGAAAAGACTAATAACGTTTCTGTGAAAGATTTAATATGATATTATGTAACTTTTGTGACGAAAGAAAATTTAAACTGCTTTAGAAAATTATGCATAATATTGTCATAATATTCTTATAATTTTTTTTTTACTTTTCTTCTCGGAATCCTAAAAATAAGTTTTTATTCTTAGTTTATTCGAATTATTATTTTGTATAATCCATGTTGCAAGTTTTTCACTAAAACACGATTTTAACCGGCTTCAAGGAGGAGATACTCAATGGGGCTTGTTTTTTTTTGTGTGCATGTCAAATTTCATATTTTTTTTTAATGAATAGAATATAACCTTAAAGGAAAAGGGTAACAATGGGACGACCAATAAAAAATCTTTAAAAGTCTACCCCTGAAGTGACCTTCACCTTTTCTGTTAAAAAGTTATTATTATATGAACTTTTGTCTGTCCTGAACAGTAGTCAAAATCAAAGAACAAATTAAGAAGTTAATATCAAGTCAATACCTCAAAAAAAGAAAAGAATACGCAGATAAAAAATAGACATTGATAACATTATTATTAAAACATGTAGGTAAATGTAATATTTACGCAATTTTCCTTTACCTTTCACGAAATGACAGTAACAAGGCCAATAACAACCTTATATCCTCTTAAAGATTTTTACTAGTATATGCATGAATAAAAATATTTTGTCCTCGTAATGATGGAATAAACAATAATATTAACTGTTTTAACATACACTCATTATAATAAGCTTATTTAACTATCTCTATATTTTTAATAAGATAAATAATTTATTCCATAACAATAACCCGAACTACTTGAAATAAAGTTATTTGAATAATGTGTTTCACAATATGTCACTAACTATTCAAAATGACCCATACTTTCAAATCGAACTTACACCTTAGGGGTTGTTGGCAATGGTTGGCAATAAAAAATCGTCGTTAAAACCAACTTTGAATTGGCGGACAGGTTAGAAATAAAAGAGCGACCGCTTTGCTTGTTTTGCCACTGAA
The DNA here is from genome assembly GCA_905404265.1 of Fabriciana adippe. Lineage (NCBI taxonomy): Eukaryota > Metazoa > Arthropoda > Insecta > Lepidoptera > Nymphalidae > Fabriciana > Fabriciana adippe. The sequence goes on from FR989985.1 coordinate 11,170,649, forward strand.
ATTTTAATACTGGGCTAATGAGAATTACTTAGTAAAGAGATCAAATAGCATTTTTTAGTCAAACGCTTGGCTCGAATCAACCTCATATAAAAAAAACTGAATACACCATATAAAAATTAATAAAATACGTTACCATGGCGTCTAACTGAAGGCAATCCTGGCGTAGCGTACCATCCCCGTGATGTTATAATTTAATATTCACGCCCGCGCCGCGATGTAACGGATGAATATAAAATTAAGTGTAAAAGCTCAGCTTTGCTATTTTGCTAAGTGTACTATTTTATAATTTAAACTAGTTACTGCATGCGGCTCCGATGGATAAATCAAATCAAAATGAACTTTATTCAACTAAACTTTTATTTTTAGCCATCGGTATAGAATAGTAATATCCGAGAAACTCAGAGTCGAATACAATATTTAGCAATTTAATAATAAATTTCACAGTGATAAACTTTATATTTTTTTTATTTTGTCTTGAAAATATTGAAAAGGTGAGAAGGACAACTACAGAGAGAAATTTTGTAATTTTATGAAATACATATATATTTTATATAGATGATATTCTCAGGCCTAGGCCAGAAAAAAAATTACAAGATAGCTATAACAATTTAGTCCGCTAACATAAGACAATCTGTCTAAATATAAAATTCTAACAATTATATATTTTGATTCCATTAAATCAATTTTCTAAAAATATCTTATAAGAAACTTTGGCCCTGTATATGTTTATTATATAGAAATAATAAAGCTAATTTAATTTAAAATTAAAAGTGTTTTAAACTACGTCCATTGCCTATGCTATTTTCAATCACAAAAACGGCTCGTAATATAACTGCAAAAGGCGGTGTAGATAATAATAGTGTCGGCAGATAGTGAAGCTAGAGTAAGTCACTAGTTCATGTTAAAGCAAAAATGTTTCATAAGACAGCAGGATAATCAAGCACTGCTAACAAAACACAATCTAATTACTGTTCCCTTACTTATAACATTTCATAGCAACGGCATATAAAAACAATCATCAATCATACTCTCAGTAACATCTGCGTATTAGAGACTGAGCATATTAGAGCGAACGATAAAAATGTACTGAAATTTGCACGGCGAATAATGTAATAAAAGGCGTAAAACCGTGGTTCCTCCGGGTACAGTCGTCGAGTGCTGAACAAGCCCTATCATGTTTTAATTTTACTTTTACCCCATATTGTAATGGATGAATATAAAACTTTATTAAAAAACCTGGCTAATATAACTAGGACTTAGCGTTTTACATTTTACCTGCTATAATTTTTCAATATTTTTATGTATTAAACTAGTATTAACGCTTTTGCGTAGAGATTGTTTTTAAGTCTCTATTCACGCAGTAGTCGAAGAGTGTGATCTAACACCTTAGTCTCTCCCGTGACCATAATTGATGTAAAGCATTCGAAACGTCGGGAATCAAAAATCAAAATAAATCGCGACAAAATCCGGAAAGATAATTTTACTAAAAAATCATTTTAGATTATAGTTCCCATTGTTAAAGGGCTGCATCCAACTATAATATGTATACACAAATGATTTATATGAATAAAACAAAGTTACGAAAATATACTTAAAAATAAGAGATTGTTTTACTTAAAACATCCATCTCTAACTTTTAGCTCAAAGTGAATCATTACAATAAAATAATACTTAAGTTTAAGTTTCAGAATCAACTAGGGTTTAAGTGGTCGAACGTTATAATTCAAGAGTTTGAGGTTCTAATAAGTAAAAATATGACTCCCCCGAGTCTTTGGTCCTTCATCTCAATTTAATGGAGGAACCGCAGCCATTTACATTTATTACCCCTTCACCGCAGAACGCCTTGTTTAATCTTAGTGAAAATAAAATTTACGATCAGGTCTGTCAAGTTGCGAACAATTACGGTTCAAATGTATGTCATCATCTCTCCCCCTTTTGTAGTCGATGAGAGAGTTTTATTGCCCTGGAAATCGCCGATCAAAGCTTTTCATATTGTTCCGAATATATTGACGAAAGATGTACTCTACCTTTGTTAGCGTTTACGATTATTATGTAGTAAATCAAAGAAATAAATGTTTTATTAACATAACAATCATATTGAAATTAAATTTTGATTTCGATTTTCACAAAACTCAAAAAAATATAAAGAAAAATGTAAATTTTTATTACTTTAAAATAAAAAATACAATTTAAGTACAGAAATAGAACGAAAGGCAATTATTATACTACTAAATAAATACTTCTCGGATTCATTTAAACATTTTAATTCAACAGATTTTTATCTAGAGGAGTAATTAATTATACCCCACCGATTTTTAACCGAGAGATATTTCCAGTTTAAACAAATATACCTAAATTGACGCTAAGTGGAAAGATTTAATTAAGATTATTTGAAGAAGATCTTTCTAAAAGAGAAAATCAAATGTAGTTAAAACACATCTTAGTAAAAACTTTAGGAATCATTATGCTACGGAATATTAAGGATTAAGTAAAAAATATACAAGAATTTTTAAAATGCTTATTAGGGTCTGTTTATTGTAAAGAAATTCTGGTGATACTCATCATTTGTTTTATAGATCACTAGTAACTTACTCTCGCTTCACTCTGGAGCTTCCGTACTTAGGGAAATTCCCGAATATGTATATGAAGAATTGCTATAGTTTATAAATCTTTTTAAGAGGAATTATTCCGTAAAACATTGTTTTCATTTTTTGTTTACGCGGCGCACGCCAGTAAAGCTCCAAGTCGGCATGATTTTTTCCGACACCTTCAACAATCGTGTCATATTTCAACCAATTTACACAAAACCTTCTACTACTTCTACTGCACCTAAACCTTCCTGATGATTGAAAGTTTCTATTAGTGAAAATCGTATAAAAATCCGTTTAGTAGTTTTAAGTTTATTGCACTCAGACAAACAGACACGGCGAGAGGATTTTCTTTTATATATATAGTAATAGTTCCGACAATTTTTTTTATTAAATTGCTTGAGTGAATTTTAAATAAAACTATTGGAATAGGAAATGCAGAGCCGTAGGCAAAAATAGTCATTACGTGGGGAATGTGAAGCGTCGGTGGAATCGCGCTTGTAACTATTGCAAAAGCGTAATAAAATCATTTTATATTTAAATCTAAATATAATTTTATTGAAAGTGTGATATAAAAATTCTTAATAACAACAAAATATAGTTATCTATTATTATTTAATATATCAAAGCCATTACAATTAACCTATTGCTATTTATATGAATATATGTAATATCTAAAGGAGTTTTTCGTGAATATTTAAAATTTTACATTACTAGACGTGATTGAAAATAAGTATATTTTTATATTATTTATAATATATGACGAAGGAAGATTTATTTACTTTTTTCTGCTATAAAACCTTATTATTATTTGAATACTTTATTATTTGAGCCCTGATAACGCCCACAAGATTAATAACCACTAATATTATATATTGAGGTTAATATATTGAGGTTGAAAATTAAATAATATTATTTAGTAATATATGCTGGTTTTAAGTTAAAATAACTTAATAATTATTTAATCTTTAAACCTGTTTCTAATGGTTACTCAATCAATTTTGCAGAAAGTGCAAATTTCATTCCCGCACGATTTCAGTATGCACGAGATCAAACTAGCCAGCAATGACATCTAATGGACGCTGACTCTGCATATAAAACTGTCATAGACCATTTGCATTTTGATGAGGAATTTAGAACGTTAACTAAAACTAATACATATAATTCTGTTACAATACCTAATAAATTTTACAATCCACATCGGTTTATGTTAACGTATGAAACATCGTATAATTTTTATAGGTTTTTGTTGTTTGTAAGCTAACTTGCGAAGTAGAAGGCCGATTAAAGAAAATTTACTTCTATGAATAATAGCATGTAATCTACATATAAAAGACTAGCAACTCACCCTCGCTTCGCTTCGGGCTCATCCCTAGACAAAAACAAAACTATCTCACGGGAACCGTACATTTTTCCGGGATGATATATAGCCTATAGCCTTCCTCAGTTAACGGGCTATCCAATGCAAAAAGATGTTTTCAAATCGGATTAGTAGTTCTTGAGATTAGCGCGTTAAACCAAACAAAAAAACAAACAAACAAAGTCTTCAGCTTTATAATATTAGTATAGATTATGATCTAATCTCTATAAAGAATATAGAATTGATGCGAAGTAGTTTTAATTTTATAAAATTGACTATCAAGGCGCAGGTGAGAACATCATTTATTTTATTATCTTTATAGACGAAAAACCCCGCTAATTGTATTTTGTCTTTGATAAACAATGCGATAAAAAGTAGTATTTGTATTGTTTACTCTTCATTATTTATAACAACACTTCTAAAGTGAGTATGTAAAGAAATATTTGAAAATACAAAAACAACTTAAATATTTGAATAATAATACCATACAATAGGACGGAACTGCTTTTATAGTGACAGTTATAAAAAGGAACAAAATGTAGGTAGTTGAGCAGCACAATGACGAAACTAGATGCAGTGTCAAGCACAGAAAATTATATCTATTCACCAGTTGCGAATAAAGTGGAACGAGGACGCATCTTCACTCCGACTTACGACCCCGAGTTCAAGATAAGTTAAGCATCTCGTTGAAACATTATAAACACTCACAGATTGTGATAATATGTAATACTACTAACTTACGTTCCTAAATATCCGTTGTATTTATACTAATGTTTAGTATGGATTTCTCAAAAATGAGATATTTTCCCGAAGTAAAAAGTATTCTATATGTTCACCTGGATAACCAGCTATTATCATACCGAATTTCATCAAAATCTATCCAGTGGTTTTCCCGTGCTGCAGTAACAGACAAACAGACACACAGACAGACAGACAAAAAAACTAAAAACTATAGATTTGGCCTCTATATCGATAATAAAGTCTATTCAATAACATTTTCCAAAAAATAGTTAATGTACAGATTCGACTTACAGTTACAATTTTATTATATGCATAAATTTATAGGATTTGGTTTTTGTTGATAATGGTAACCTGTGTAGTATAAGTCTATCTGGATACTAAAGTGTATTCAAATCCGTACAACAGTTTCAGAAAAGACTAAGAAACATACTCACTAACAAACTTAGGCATTTTATTATAAAAATTATTAGTAATGTCGAAATTTTATCAGTATATATTGTATGTACAGTGGTAATGTCCTCCTGACCGTTTCCGGCCACGGCGGCCAATCTCATTGAGACTAGCCAACTGCGCAGGAGATATTATAGTGCACAAGTGTACGCGCAGACACAAGTGCACTCCCTATTCCTGTCACTCTCATACTCCGGTGGGACGACTACTCGACACGACCGGTGAGAGTTAAGGCGCAGGACCGACGGCTTTACGTGCTCTCCGAGGCACGGGGGTGAAACACCGCCAACTTCCCAACTCCGGGCTGTTACTGAGGCTTACTATACAGAAAGACTCAATAACTAAACTTGGCCCGACCCGGGACTCGAACCCAGGACCTCAGGATGTGCAGCCGTACATGCTAGCCACTACACCACCGAGGCAGTGGTAGCCCAGTGGTAACGAGCAAGCTTGGGAAACCGGGTGAAGGGGTCAAATCCCGGGTCTCACACCTCTGATATTTTCATGTGCAAATCATTTCCAACATGATTACCACTTGTCTGTTAAGACCGTTAGGTGAAGGAAAACATCAAAAAGTTTTCAAAAGACATGTGAAGTCCACCAACCCGCACTTGGCCAGCATGGTGGACTATGGCCTGATCCCCCTCGTACTGAAGGAAGGCCCGTGCCCAGCAATGGAACGTTAACAAGGGTTAAATACATATTGTATGTACAACTCCATAAGTATGTATATAATATCGTAAAAGTACAATAACATTTTAAGTTAGTTTCAATTCAACAATTTGGTAATTATAGTCATTTTGTGTGCCATAAAATATTTTATAATTGCTCAATCACATTTGTATAATTAAATGCTCAATAATTTACTATTATAATTAGGATTAATAATTTTGCTATTATTATTTTTCTAACACTAGCATTACGATGACAAATGTATAGGTAATTCAGCCAGTGTCACGTATGTACCGCGACGAAGACACGAAGAGATTTATCGAGTAATTTAAAAAAAAACATGATCTCTTTATTTTCTAACAGTCATTTCAAAATACTTATTTTGACAAAATCTCAAGTGACAGCAAATGACGCAGATAATGCCAAAGTTTGCAAAAAAGTTGAGCCGCATTTAGAGTTAAAACGGATAATTCGGAAAAGAGATTCGAATAGCGCAGACAGAAGTAAGAAGGGGCTGGATAATGTCCTCTGGCACTAATTAAAACTTTTGAAAGAGCAAGAAAAAGGGTTGAGAAATATGGCGTTCGACGGATAGTAATGACGCTGTGGGCTTGCCTAATTCCCACAGTTTTTCTTTCTACGGAACGACTTAGGATATTAAATCAAACCAAGACATATAACGTATCATTGAATTATAATATAAATATTCTTTATTTATAAATATTAGAGTAAAACAATAACATGTTTTAATTTAATTTATATTTCAATGATTTGAACAAGTCCACAAATAGAGTTTAATTTACTTATGTTAGGCGTTATAAAGCATAGGTTTATAACGCCTAATATGAGTACATTAAACGTATTACAAAATAATCTTTGTAATGTTCAAAAAATATTTCTATACATTTACAATTTAAAAAATTATCTTTTTTCTTTGTGCTTACATCGCGCCTATTGTTTTCAATATTTTAATCTTAAGGTAAGCAATCGTATTGTTTTTTTTCTGAGATCAAAAAGGAACTGACGTATTAATTAATTCCCTCATCAATCATTGTCACTTTCCCGTTGAAGCCAACGTCATTCACATTGTTCCAAGTCAACAAAATCTGGCGAAAAATAAGTTTTTTTTTCTATTAACTAACTTTTCTTTCGTCTGAACGTTATATATCAGATTATATATACAGTATATGTGATAAATTTACTCATACATAGGTAACATGATATAATAAAAGTATAAAAAGGTATAAAGTTATCATTTTTTTAAGTTGTGTTTGGGTGGCACAATTTAATGGAAGCCAAAAGATTATTTTTAAGAGTTTATCATTTTTTCTGCTTATTTGAATCACATAGAATTTGATTAATGCTGTTCTTATTTTACAGTTAGTACGCTTTTTTATATTGGGTAGCCACTAGCCTGTCAGACGTTGTATTGTCTGTTCCGGAGAATAAAACTTATTTAATACAGTGCCATCTATTGGACTCTCTTTCATCTAAAAAATATATACGAATATACAGATATCACAGTGGAACCTTACTGAGTCGAAACCTCTGTAACGAATTATCAATTTTTTCACGTCTCCCTTGAAGTTCGACTTACCGAGGTTTCCTTTTGCAGAAAATCATCCTGTTTTATTATTTTTTAAGCAGGCAATAACTATTCTTTAATTAAATAAAACTTTTAAGAAGAATTTCTATAAATAATTTGACATTCTAATATGAATTCATACATCATAGTTCATACACTTTCTTTCTTATAAAACTTGTGTGCATACTGCATATTTTGACATTAAAAAAAAAAACAAAGTGTTTCAAATAACAATAGTGAAAAGTAATTCAGGAAAATCGATACGATCTCAGTAAAAGTTTATGTCGGTCTAATAGGAGGATAACGAGATGGGATGTAATCGTTTTGTTATTTCAAGGTAATCTTTTGACATCCGGTCTAAGCACCATGCAGGCAATTAACTACCGGAAACTTAGTAATAGTGAGTTAACGAAGTTTTCAAGTTATAAGTTCATGCTTTATCGTTATTGTATTAATTAATTTTGATAGTTTGTGTATTTGTTAGAGATAGTTTTTTTATTTAAGATTATTTAGCTATATAAACATAACAGAACTAAAAAAAAGTATGTGTGTGTCAGCTCCGATGCACGACAGAAGTTTACTGCTTAAGTACGATTGCGTCTTTGAATATGCAATAAGTAAAGAGGGTAAACAAACGCATCTCTTATAATACTGAAAGCATGTATGTATTTTTATTCTATTCACATTTTTCATATTGATTCGGTAAAGTAGATACATAAATATATATTACTTATAGTACATGAATACATTGTTAGGAAGGTTGATTTAGTTCACATAAATTACATCAATACTCTCGTCATTATTAATCACTGTGACATTTCAAAATGAAAGGGTGCGCAAGGTACGTTTCGCAGAAAAACGTAACGCTTTTGAGTTAACGTTTGTATTAATAATTTCACTCCTCATAATATTTCCATACCCCGGTATGAATCAAAATCAAAAATCAATTCTTAAGGAAGCTAAGCTCCAAAAATGTATATTTACTTAATACTAGAAATAAAAAGATGTGTTTAATTGTCCTTATTTTATTTAGCAATGGAGCAACGGTTCGATTCGTTTGTTTTTTTTTGCATAAAGCTGGTTATTTTTTAACTCTCGCAGAGAGGCTTTCTATCCTTCTATCCTGGTATATTAATTGTGGTCCTTCTGTAGATAGTCGCGCCTGAATCTAGAAAATAAAGAAAGCATGAACGGGTTAAGTTATAAAAATAAGCTAAGCACAATATAATAAGCTTTTAAAACCTTACACACCAAACAATCTATAAAGATTTAATAAAAAACATGACAAAACAGTACTTTTTAATCCTTTAACCTAACGTCTTGATGCAAATCAACTTTTCGATTTTTGTTATTTACCGGCATTTGTATTGAAACATGATTTCAAGTTCAATTTCTTTCGCTCCAAAACACAGGAAACTCGGGTAAGTTTATTCAAACCAAACAAGGTGCCGCGTGAAATCTCATTTGCGAAAATCCGCAGAAAAGTTGGGGGAGACGGAGGCTGTAGCAAGCATTAGGTAACAGGCAGGTCGGAATGGTGTACGCTAACCTCTCACCGCAATATACTGCCGTGAAGAACACTCATCTACTTTCATATCAATTTCCTCACGTTTTACGTTACTTTTGACTGCTATTTCGTCTTATCCTTGTTTTGATAAAGAATTCCCGATTTAATAAAAGTCATTTTTATTTAGAAGAATATTAAAAAAATACTTTAAGCATCAAATGTGTTTACGTGCATTATAGTCTCAAAACAACACACACACAGTAGCACAAACAACTACTTTAATACATTACTTAAAGTAAATTATATTATGAGGTGAAGTGCGATTCTTCGTCACGCGACCTCTAATGGCATAATAAAGTTAGTAGAAAGAAAACTTTGTACCGCAGCAAGCTCTTTTAAGTATTATTAACGGGTCTAGGACAGGAGGCCTTCACTTGCCGGTAGATTTATTTATTTATAACTTTAAGTCAAGAAATCGTTGAATTATATAAAACACTTATAAGTATTTTTGCTACTGAATAGCAAAAAGTTAGTAATGTTTGTGTAGCTTCTGTCTGCGAATTTAACCGGGTTTGTCATTTTTATTTAGTCCGCATTCACCAATCATGATTCCCTTTTTAGATGGGGTAGAATAATGACCATTTGAAATAAAAGTTACCATTATCTTATTATGGTTTCAATTTCAATGAAATTTATATTCGGTACAATTAGCTGTTTAATATAAAAATTAACTCTTCAAGCTATTTTCAAATAATTCGCGAATTCTCGTAAAAATAATTTCAGAAATTTTAAAGAGTCACGGTGTTTTCATTGATTTTTGTTATATAACATAACTAGCGACTCAGCCTCGCTCCACTCGCATTCGTCCTTGGTTACGTTTTAACATTTAGTAGATTTCTCAAAGATGATATATTTTCCTGCAGTAAAAAGTATCCTCTATGTTGACCCGGATAACCAGCTGTCATTATATCTTTCATCAAAATTTGTCCTGTGGTTTCCTCGTAACAGTCAGACAGGCAAAAATTCTAAAACTTATAGATTCGGCCTCTGTATGATTACTCCAATAAGATTTTCCAAAAAATATCTTATATATAGATTCAACTCAGAATTTTATTAGAAACTAGCATTCCCCGCGGCTCCGCCCGCGTTCAGTTGATCAAAAACCAAATTCTTAGGTTTTACACATTAGTATACTCTTACATATACCACTTTCATTGCGCACTGCATGATTGGTGAATAATGGCAGAGATTGACAATGCCACAGAGGTTCCTCCGTTAAATTGAACTTTTTGTTTTAGCAATAACATTTATGTATGTCTATACTTCTGTTTTGTTTGTTTTTTTTAGTTTTTCACGATAAACTCTCAAACTACGGAATTAATTTTAATCATTTTTTACTAATAGACAGCTATAGATTAATTTAATATATAGCTGATTATTTAAATTACATAATGATAACTTTTCTTAATTAGCGCTAGTTAGTAATATTTTCCAAAACGATTTTCAAAGGAAAGTGTAATAAGTAAATAATTCTAAGCGAATACATTTTTTTATTTCATATGGCTCTGCTAATATGATTAAAGTCGTAAGCATTTTATTGTATCCTTTAAACCTTTACCTTCCAAGAAAAGGTGTCAAGAAAAAGTGAAAAAGTTGAGGTATAACAGTTCCTAAAATACTTTTTCATAATTTTTGAGATTTTGAGATATGAAATATTTTTAGTTACCCGCTTTGGCAGTGTAACAACCATAAACTTGTTTTCCATAAAATGTTATAAAATAATATAAATTAAACTTATTTTTACGTTGCAAAAAATGAGTAGGTATTGTAGAAACGTAAATATTATTCGTATTTATTTTAGTGTTAACCATACAAAACACGTAAGTAAGAAAAACAACATAGCATTTTGCTATACGAAACCTAAATTGCGCGAGTTGGATTTACATTTGCCCAATTTTTACATTAAAAGATTAAAAAAACATTAACATTATTTACTAAACAATAAAAATTTACAAATATTCTCATTTGAAAATTGTTTCGGCCAACAAAACATTACTAATATATTACTAATTTATAAAGCCAAAAAGTTTGTTTTATTAAAAATTTAAGCACGGGCAGGGCCGCGGGTAATTTAGTAGTAATTATAGTAAAGTCATAGAAAGGTTATATCTGTACATTTTTTTTTGATAAAACTACATACTTCAAAAACACATGGCGACATCTATTGTCAAATAGCTAAATAACACATAAATAAATTTTCATTAAAATAACTATTTTAATGAATAAAATAGCGCTCTTAATATTTCTTTTAAGATAAGTTTTTTTTTAATAGTTTTAACATAATATATAAGTAAGTTACCTTGCTAAAATATTAATAGCATCATCGTGCTTTTACTTTAACCAGTTTTTGTATTTTTTCTCAGAAATGAGATATTTTCCTGCGGTAAAAAGAATCCTATGTGTTGACCCGGATAACCTGCTATTACCATACCAAATTTGATAAAAATCCCTCTAGTGGTTTTTCTGTGATGCGGTCACATACAGACAGACAGAAAAAATTCTAAAAACTATAGATTCGGGCTCTATATCGCTAATAATGAATATTTCAATAAGATTTTCCGAAAAAATATTAAATTTACGGGTTCGGCTTAGTTACAATTTTATTGTATGTATAGTTACTAATTTATGAAGCGAAAAAGTTTGCTTTACTGATAATTTAAACACGGGCGGAGCCGCGGGTGATTTAGTAGTAATTCTAATAAAATCGAAAAAAGGTCATATCTGTACATTAATTTTTTTGGGATTAAAACTATGTATTTTAAAAACACATAGCGACATCTATTGTCGAATATCTAAATAACACATAAATAAATAATAATTAAAATAACTATTTTAATGGATAAAACAGCGCTATTGATAATTTGATGTTCAAGATAAGCTATTTTTATAGTTTTTACCATATTTTGTAAGTTACCTTGTTAAACTGTTTACAAATAGTATCGTCGTGGTTTTGTTCCTACCAGTTTTTGTATTTTTTTTCAGAAATGAGATATTTTCTCGCGGTAAAAAGTATCCTATATGTTGACCCGGATAGCCAGCTATCATCATACCAAATTTCATCAAAATCCCTCCAGTGGTTCTTCTGTGATGCGGTAACAGACAGACAGACAGACAGACAGACAGACAGACAGACAGACAGACAGACAAAAATTCTAAAAACTATAGATTCGGCCTCTGCATCGATAATAATGTCTATTTCAATAAGATTTTCCAAAAAATATTTAATGTACAGATTCGACTTAGTTAGAATTTTATAATATGTATAGATATAGCTAATACTTAGGTATTGTTAAATCATATTAATATTTACATAATCGATACTTTTGATAATTTTATGTTTTTGAGATACGAGTACTTAATACACTTATTAATTTACACTTTACATATATATTTTTTTCTGTCCTTTACAAGACAACATCCAACTATCATCTAGTATTTTTTGTGGTTTTTTCAATAGTTTTTGTCTATTATATGTACCGTGTAACTTAAAACATATGCAAGTTTCATTTCAATACGTCGAGTAGATCAAAAAGATACCGCTTGAGCTACTTGTTTTGTGCGCTCCTATACAAAACGAGGGAAATGTTTAGTGGTTCCGGGCTAAATAGAAATATACACGCAGCTAAAACTCAAGAGTTTTAATTTAGAATCCGTTTAACTTCGACTAATAGTGGTAATATTTTTATTAAAATTAAATATTTTTATTAAAAAATTGTAGAGCGTAATTGAATATAAAATCTGTTAGCGCCAGAGTCGTCACGTACATCTGATGAGTGGTGGTAGTAAAACGTAATATCACTTTCTCGTACGTGATCCACGCTTACATTACATTGCGCCTAACTTTGATATGAGAATTAAAACACTCGTATACTTTTAAATAAAACTATCTTTTCGGATTTTTTTCGCGGATTTATTTTGATTTTTGGGATTTTTGGAGAACCAAAAATCAAAATAAATCCGCGAAAAAATCCGAAAAGATAGTTTTATTTAAAATATCAAATATTCGCGTAAATCTATAAAAGTATTACTCATATACTTATTTGTAATTTTCTTATACTTGTTTTTTTTATTTTAATCTATCATGTAAATTACGAATTTCGTTTTCATTATTAATAGCGCGTATCTTTCTAAATTATAAAATATATAAAACCTCAAAAAACAAAATATCTGGCTAAAGTGAGATCACTTTAATCGTTTTAAACATTATTTATTTTAATTTCTTTTTGCGCTATATCGGTCCGTGTAGATTAACAATAATAATAAGTAAATATTTGTCACTTTACTCTCATAGACTAAGCTCTAAGAAAGTAAAACTGGGCTCGAAATTTCTCTGTAATATCAGTTTCAAGAACCTGATATGATTTACTGTGACTGCAGTGATCAGTCTCATATGTAATAGAACCGATAATCTATACAAATATTATAAAGGTGAAAATTTGTGAGTATGGATGTTTGTTACTCTTTCACGAGAAAACGGCTGAACAGATCTAAATGAAATTTGGCACAGAGATAGATTATAGTCTGGAATAGCACAAAGGCTACTTTTTATCCCGGAAAATGTATGGTTCCCGTGAGATGGGTTTGTTTTTGTCTTCCTAGAGGCGAACCCGAGCGAAGCGAGGGTGAGCCGCTAGTAATAGATAAAGTAGAATTTTAGAGTGACGACTAAGATTTGACAAGTACAAAATAAGACGTACTACAACTAAGAGCAGTGACTATATACATACATATTAAGTATGTACAATGTACATACAGGTTAAGAAACTTGCATCAGTTGCGAATATGGCGCAGGACTAAACACAAAACTGTCACACACTGTCAATTTCCCAACAGTATCTAGAGCCCAGGACTTTAGGAGCTGAAGTGTAACTAGTTCAATAATATAGAAGTAGAATACCATATATATGTACTCGTACATATCAGTAAATTTTCTACTTAATTTTCTAAGTAATGATTCGATTACATAATTGATCAGCTTTTTTTTTCAAGTGATGCTTCGTACGATTTAAAATACTAGCATATATTATACAATATTCTTGTTTAACTTTTACGAAGTTGGTATAAAATTAAACCCTAAAATATGAGCGATCCTTTAAAATTATATTAAATTCTAACTTATAAAGAACTTGTATCTTAGAACAAAAGGCTAGAAACAAAAAACAAGGCCTTTATTGACTTAGGATCTTACTTTTTATTCAGTTTATATTTATTTTTTTGTATATATTACAATCCAATATATACGCTGTTCTTTAAATAATCGAGTTGTTACTTGTTCCTTTGACAGTGATTCATACAAACCTTTTTTGGATCACAATACTCATTTCCGATGTACAGTCAACTCACGATAGGCTGTGCGCCTTTATTGTTGGATCAGTTAATCAACCAAAATTTAAATCTTATATTCCTACCTCACTATACACACATACAAACATAACTGTAACAATCTCAATGTAGTATTTATTTTATCCATAAACTTATCTAATGTTCAGTAGTTCTTAGTTGTATCATTAGTTTTACCAATTTTTCTTTTATTTTTACTTAAAAACTAATGAAAGGATTACAAAACAACTCACTACATTTTATTTGCCTATTTAAAAAATGAATAGCGATTACTTAAACTCTTTGTGTTAAATCCACGGGTATTTTCAATCTAAGCTCGGTAATAGATCCGACACGAATATCGTAGAGAAGAAGGTTAATATGAAAGCGAAACAAAGCAGCTTTGTAGAAATATTATACTAGCTTAACACCCCTTTAACTCCTCCTCCTTGGCTCCTAAGTATTAAAGCCCGATAACATTAAAAATAAAAAGGAATAATACGTTTTAGTATAGAACATTCATTATATTCAAAGTAACTGCACACTATTTAATTTTACACTATTTATTTAAGTTTTAAGTAGCCTAAACTATGCCAAAATTACATTAATAATTTATCAGACATATGACGACTATTTCCTAATAAAGCGTAAATTTGCGATGGAAATATTAATAAAAGCAGCCTCGGGCCGGAACTCGCTTCGGAACCGCGCCGACAGCGCGCCTATGACAAATGGCCAGCACTAACTTCCATTTAGTTTTCATTTAAACGAAATAAGCAAATAGGTAAATATTGTCAAGAAAAATAATATAAATGTAATAAATATGTACTTTCATAATTTTGTATTTCCATTAATATTTTCTAATATCCTTGGAACGAGAATATAAGAAAATATCTTAGAGTTAATTACAGAAAAAGCTGTAATTAAAAATTATATCTCAATTTGTGCTTCACTCAATTACCTCCTTAGAAATTCTGTAATCTAAAAATTTCGTTAGCCTAATCGCGATACTTTTTTTTAATGTTGGGAAATGCATTTACGCATATCACCTGCATACATACAGGTGATCATGTGGTACTCACCAGCTAAAAAAGCCAGTACTACCCAGTAAAACCCAAGAGAATCTCCACCGTCTTAATGTGGCGTCGCAAGATCGCTTACGCACTTAACCACGACGCCCCGCAGCAGGCCTGCCAAAGCAGAACACAAAATCAAGGGATTGCTCCCACAGTCTACTCTGCTATCAGAGAAGTACTTGGAGCAACCCGCATGACACACCGCCCAACGAGGTGGGCCGCCTCCCAGCACGTTTCTTGGCTTCGCGCTCGGCTGGATTGCCGGAAGCTAATGAGCCCAAACGATAACGAACATAGAGGGAATACCGCACTACCCCAATACTTTGTTTATACTATTAATTATTATCAATGCTATACAATAATGAATTCAAATTCTACATAACTATATGGTTAAGTCTTTTGGAAGTTTTATCTAATGTCACGCGTAGGTTGCAATTCTCATAGTAAAAGAGTACGTCAAAACCTTTAAACATGGTGATTGGTAGGTTTATATTTTCCCCAATTATGAACTATGATTTTTCGTGCTATACACTTGCATTTTTTTAGGAGTCCATATTCAAATTGCAAAAAGAAAATTCTTATAATTTCATCTTTTACGTAACAGCCATTTTATTTCGAGTCAATGGCATAATATTAAGACAAAATTTTGAAGATATGGGTTTTCTATGAACTGTTATATAAGAATGACAATCTACAAAAGAAAAAGAATCCAGTGCACATACGCTTTAGATATTTAATAATAATATCAAATTTAAAAATACCTACATTTAAACCAATAATTTTACTTTATGAAATACTAACGACTCACCCTCGCTTCGCTCGGATTCGTCCCTAGGTTGCTTCCCAAAGCAAAATTAATAAATTAATTTGGTTTTAATTTTTTTTTAAAGTAGCCTAAGTTACTCCTTATTACATCAGCTATCTGCCAGTGAAAGTCCCGTCAAAATCGGTCGAGCCATTTCAGAGATTAGCCGGAACAAACAGACAGACAGACAGACAGACAAAAATTGTAAAAAAATGTTGTTTTGGTATATGTACCTTGTATACATCCATATGCATTTAGTAAAAAGCGGTTATTTTAATATTACAAACAAACACTCCAATTTTATTTATCTGTATGTATAGATTACGATATTTAGAAGTCGTTAAAAAGGTATAGCTTGATACATTTTTTATAGCAAAATATCCCTTCACATTTGATATTTTGGTCTTTTTTGATGGGTACGTTCGATTTTCTTATGATTAAGCAGTCTAATATTATACTATAGATTAGCCTTTATAAGTCTTCGACCGTCAACATAATCTTGCTCCCTTTTATTCAATCTTCAGGCATGTTATACAATTTCAAATTGAACGCATGGATTGAAACGAATACATACATTTTATTATATAAATAAAATAAACTCTATATGATTTTTATCTTTCAATAGATGATTAAATTGCGAGCAATTTTATATTGTATTTGTTTTGTTTAAAACATTATCCCTTTTTCTAGAAAAAGAGTATTAAAAGAGTCACATTTTTTAATTTAAACTTAATGAAAAGTACAGGCTATTTATATTTTAAAGTTCTATGGTCATTTATAGAACTTCATTGGACATTAAAGAAATTAATATATGCCTGCCGATATACATTAAACATTTTAAAATAAATTATATAATTGGTGTTGAATGGAATCAAGCTATTAAAATAAATATTTGTTATATTAAAATGGAATAAAAAGCAGCAGATAATAAACTGTACTTATTTTTTGCAATTTGAAAATTCTTAAATCATACATATGTCATTTCCATTTAGACATATTAGAATAGAGAATCGACCAAGACTGCTGAAAACAACGTTTTACACAGAAATAGATATATAAATAAACATCAATGTTGTTTGAAATACGGTTATACATTATTATTTTAAACTGTAGTAAGCTCATTGGTAACGCGTTCACTCGAAGAACCAATTGAGGCAGATTTCAAACTGGATTTCGCACCTCTAAGATTTTTACTATCTAATTGAGATGTTAAAAGGCCTGAATTATTATTATTATGGTAATACTTTTAACACTGTCGAAAAACGGGATTTGTTATAAGTTCGACGCTTATGTCTTTCTGTACGCGTGTGTGCCCGTATGTCAGTCAAAGACATTTCAAAGTATTTATTCAAAGTCAAAGTATTTATTATTAAATCATTTATTTCATCAAAGTTTTCATCAATAATTATTGATGATTTATTAAAAAAGCATTTTCTATTGAAGAACTGCAGCTCAAGTCTGCTATTGCAATGGTGCTACAGTTGTCTATCAATGACATCGTAATTGCTACTTTTTGTAATTTTGGTAGTCTACTAATCAATGGTTTACTGATGGTGTGTCACTGACACTCCAATGACACATTTGCAAATAATTGGTAGTCCCGTACGTAATTGACAATTAATGTCAATTCGACAGTTATAGATAAAACTTATTTATTTTGGATTTTTTTATTTTTTAGATTGCACTTAAAATTTATCTTTTTGGCTTTTTATGATCATTTTACATAATGCTTAGTCTTTAAAATATAATTTGACTCATTTCGGCAAACGCTTTTTGAACTAATGGAAATACCGATTCCCTTTCTACTACAATTCAATAACAATCCAATGACAAGACCATTGATCGACCATTGTAAATTTAGTAGACTACGAAATTTTGGACCAATGGTAATTGAATTAAAATTGCATTGTTCTATAATGACAATTCATGTAAAATAGCAGACTTGAGGCCCTAGTAACATGAATATGTAGCTTTTGACCATCTTTGATGAAAATCCGTCGAGATATTTAAAAGCTGAACTGAAATCTTTTTCGAAATGTGGAAGAAAATTTTGAAGAATATTTGTTTGATTTATATTTATTTGATTAATATATACTTAACACACATACATACACACACCACAATTATACTTCAATTTTGTTACATTGTTTAGTAGTTTAACCTGGATCTGATTGCATACAAAAACCTAACTCCTTTAAAATTTAGATTAAATAATATTATATTGTGTTTTGTAGTTTAATTGATTCAACTTAATGTTAAGAGAATTCATGATGATTAAATTCTCTTTCTTTGATAAATACAAAATTATTATTTAATAGCGACTCACCCTCGCTCCGTCGGATTCGTCCCTACTTATTACCGTTTAGTATAGATTTCTCGGAGATAAGATATTTTCCCGCAGTAAAAAGTATCCTATATGTTGACCCGGATAATCAGCTATTATCGTACCAAATATCATCAACATTCTTCCAGTGGTTTTTCCGTGATGCGGTCACAGACAGACAGACAAAAATTCTAAAAACTATAGATTCGGCCTCTGTATCGATAGTAATGACTATTTCAATAAGATTTTCCAAAAAAATATTTAATGTACAGATTCGACTTAGTTAGAAATTTATTATATGTATAAATTATGCATTTAAAGTTATTATAGTAAACTTGAAGTTTAAAAATTAAATTAGAAACAACGCATAAATCAATACATTAAAAATAGATTTATTTTACAACTAACCTTTAAACGTAGGTTAATTGTAAATAGAAATAGGTAGGTATAGTTAAAAAAATAGAATATAGCTAAAAAAACACATTGTTCTACACGTTTAAGCATAAACTGAAATCATCAAATACATATTTGTACAATATTTTACAATTATACAATATTTTACTATTATACAAAACTAGCGACTCGCTTCGGGTTCTTCTCTAGACAAAAATAAATTTATCCCACAGGAACCGTACATTTTTTCGGGATGATATATAGCCTATAGGCTTCCTCAGTTAATGGACTATCTAATGCAAAAAGAATTTTTCGAATCGGATTAGTAGTTCCTGAGATTAGCGCGTTCAACCAAACCAACAAACTCCTCAGCTTTATAATATTAGTATAGATTTGACGGCACGTTTGGCTCAGTGTGTAGTGACCCTACTTGTTGTGCCAGCGGTCGCGGGTTCGAGTCCCGCTGGAGGCATCCATTTGTGTGATTAGCACGAATGTCTGTACTCCCGTCATAGGTGTTTATATTTATAATATGTATGTATTTAAAGTTATACAGGGTGGATTTTTGAGACGGGACAGTAAGGGCAGGTACCTTAAATACTATAGTTACAGGAAAACGTTCCTAGGAGACCATCCATAACTTTTTGAGATATTCTGAACTGCATTCACAGATTTTAGAAAAAAATTACAGTCAGCGAGAAAAATGCTAATCAATGCAATGCACTCAAACTTCAGTTGGCCTTAAAGAGTCTTTTGATCACATTAAGAAATAGGACCGTTTGGCAACAAAAAATATTTCGAGTTGATTAAACGTTTTTCCATAGAGAATGTATGGAAAAAGATTTTAGCGATTTCTGTCATTTCTAGTACTCAAACCTTAAATGGTCCCATAGAGTCTTTTGATCCTTACATGAAATAGGATCGATTGACATGAAAAAATTTTTTTTCGTATTTTAGCATTTTTCTCGCTGACTGTACATTTTTTCCAAAATCTGTGAATGCAGTTCAGAATATCTCAAAAAGTTATGGATGGTCTCCTAGGATCGTTTTCCTGTAACTAAAGTATTTAAGGTACCTGCCCTTACTGTCCCGTCTCAAAAATCCATCCTGTATATATGTAGTGTATCAACAATCTGATATTCATAACACAGGCCTCGTAGCTTACCATGAAACTAGATGGTGATGTGTGCTAACGTCCCAACACATAACATATATGGAATAAAAATGTATTAGTTTTTTTTTTTTTTGATATTGTGACATTTTATGGTTCAGTTTTTTATTTATTTTTTAACTTTCTATACAGATTTTATTATCAATCGGCCAAATTATAACCTAACTCATAAAATAATTTCCGTATGGAAACTGCGGCATGGAATATTATTACAACTAAGCATGAAAAAGCGAAGGTCGTAAAAAGCCTCATGTTATTATTACAAGTAGATAGTTTCACGTACTATAGGTTTTAGGATTATTCTTATGTATTTGCTAAATTTTCGTGTAAGTAAAAAGGTTTTCTATAAAAAATATACAAGATACAGATCATAAGTCAGTAGAACATAAAATTAAAAACTTAAATTAATATAAGTAAAAACTTAAAAAATAAAAAACTGACATAAATGCTTAATATTTTAATACAGATTTCTTAGTGCTTATATCGCCGTACTGATTTATCATTCGCGTGATGGTCGACATAGCAAGGCGCTGTCTCCGGAGAATATATGGCCTCTTTGAAGCGCAGAAAGATGGGTAATTTCATTGAATTTATGAACGTATCACCGTTGAAATTGCGAGGTTGAAAATTTGGACGTAAAATTGTGATAAATATCGCGTCCCTTAATGTTTTAGTGTGTAATAATGATAATGAAAATTATGTTACTACGCAGATTATTTTCTAATATCTTAATAAACAAACAGAAGGTACATTTTTATACCAAAATAAAAGCGTTATCTAGACATTACATGATTTTTTTTGCTTCCTTTTCTGAATTCCTAATCTGAAGGGTCCAAAAACCTCTCTCCTTTTCGCAAAGATTTCTCATATAAAAAAATTCCTACTATATTAATTTTACTCTACCGTGAAAATGTTGATAATATAAATGTTATGATTGGTGTGATTACAGTGTACTATGATTAATAACAGTAAACAATAACAACCGGATATATTTTATTGGTAAATACCATATATTTAACAAGTAAATTACGGTAAACAATTTTTGGTGTGCGATTACGACTCGTACTTGACTGATTTTTGAGCAACTATACAAAAAAATGTGTCATATTTTGTTACTATCAGCACGTTTACATTGTTATTAGAAACCCATAGCAATAGTGTTGGATTTTTTAATGCAAAACTCTATTCTTTGAAATCGGATTTCTCTACAAGACAAAGAAATTAAATCAAGAAACAAAAGTCTGAAACTGTGTCAAGACCTAAGTTACAAAGAGCGGTTCAAACTCGTTTCATAAAATAAAACTCGTTTAACTTGCGCTAATCGCTTCTGAAATTCATAAGGGTGATAATACTATTATGTACATTGGTTCGATTTTGCAAACGTTTAGTTTTACACTTTCAATTTAACTTTTTGTTTATACAATATAGCTAGCTTTGAATAAGGAATGTCTATTTCATACTATACTTACTTAGATACGAAAAGTTTTTTTTGTGAAATTTTATTTTTGTTTGATTTTAAAATAAATATATAAATATATTTTTGTATGATTTCAGAAATTCAGAGTTTTTAAGCAAACAGTTTTGCTTCAAGATAGATATGGTAGCTAATTCTTTAATGATTTATAAAACAATTATAACGAAATCTATACTATTATTATAAAGAGGTAAACGTGAGTTTCTGACGTTGTAGGGGGTAATCTCTGGATCTATTGAACCGATATCGATGAAAGGCAAGAAGATAGTTTAAGACCCTGGGGAGGACATAGGATACTATTATATATATATATATATATATATATATATATATATATATATATATATAGATTTTATCCCGGACATCATCCCTTAAGGGGGTGAAAATGGGAATGAAAGTATGTATGGGGAACCAAACTAGGGACGAACCCGAACGAAGCGCGGGTGAGTCACTAGTACTTTATATAACCCATATTAATACATGTATTGGATTTATTGTCGTATCAAAATAATATATTTAAACTGGAAGGAGTAAAAACTGAGATTTATAAGTATGTGAATTTAAATTACCGCAGTATTCCACCGTTATAAAGATGCTTTAACATGTATCACGAGGCCTTACAGACTACAAAACAATGTACGTTTCTTATTGTTGGAAAATAGCACGTTATTTAACACTAAGCTGCAAGCTGTTGCGCGCCATTTGTTTCACTGAGAAATCTTTACCGTTTTTTTACTAAATGTACTGTTTTAATATTTAAGATGTTTATGAACTAATTTATATTTAGTTATTCCGTTGCTTCATTTAAAGCGTACTAATTAAGAAATTCTCTTATAAAAAATTACCTAATTGATTCAGCTCGAAATGTAAATGTAATGTGTATAATATTATTTATTTACTTCGAAATTCAGTACAGGAACTTTGTGAAGCCATTCATACTAAAACAATATATCAGGGCGACCTAAACAAGAAATATTGTATGTATTTTACTGCGTCCCAGCCTGTGACGATATTGTGGACAGTGTTGTTGCAGAACGACACTTTTTACTGCCTTCAACGAGACCATTCAGTAATATTATATGTCGTTATACGCCAACGGTATTCAAACGTGTAATACCCACAAAATAGAATATCGATACGAAATGTTATAATATTTAAAACCTCCGCTTTTGTTGCTTTGAACCTGGCTGAGCGAAAATTCTTTAAGCACCTACTTGGTTCATACTTCGACTCACTAAGACTTTGATGGTTACAATAACCAGGAAATGTGTAGGTATATAATAATAATAAAGAACTGTATTGTATAGTTATAATATAACTATATTGAGCATAAAGGCTTTTCTTTATGCGCATATTGAAATCAGTTTCCTACTGTACTAAGATTCAAACAACGTAAATTCGAATCTGCTTCGGCTCTGTCTTTTTCGTCATATAAAACCTTGATCTGTTATATTTATTTTAAAGTGGGTTATACTTCCGAATAGCTTATATCTCCGATTAATCTGAATTTTGGTATAAATATAGGTTTCGACGCGCTGATAATGGTGAAGCTACTCAAAATATCCACAAATTTTATTTTCAAGATCAAATCTCAGAAAAATCTTTTTTTTAATGTTTTCACGTTTGTTGCGGTAAATATTGATCAAACTTGCGGGCATTTTGAATACCATGATCGTTGTTATATGCATATGTATATTAATTTAGATTAATCGGAGGTATGAGCTAATCGGAAGTTTATCCTTAAAGTACTATAATATATTATTATAACTGCCAAATGAAGGTCTATAATAAATAATGTTAGTAAAGTATAAAAGCATTGTAAGCTGAGCGTTGACTTAGCACGATCTTGCAATTGCAACTGACAGAATCAAACGTGCTACAAGAGCAAGGTAACAACTTTGCAGCGACATTGCAGATAAGCTCAAGCACGAGAACTGCGAGCTTTTCATCTCCTGCCTTCAAATGTTATTTAAATCAATTATATTTTATTATTTAAATCAATAGACTACAAAAATTCTATTTAATATTTAGGTTATTTTATTAGTTTTTGTCTGCAATTTCACTTGCGTGGTAAATGGGGCGGATATTAAAGGTAGCTTATGTGCATCCCCACTCCCCAGGAAGCAATTTATGTCCTTGCCAAATTGTATGGAATTCAAACGTTTAAGCGTGCGTTTTCTTTTTAAATAATTAACATTTTTTGATGCTATGAAACAGGGAGTGTCTACAGTTTTTAAAATTAATTTCTTATGCCACTCAATATAAATACAGAAAATAAGAAGAAATTAGCTTAAAAATATATTTCGTAAGCAAATTCAAAGTCTGCTAATTAATTATAATTAGTAGAAAATAAAAAATGGTAACATGAAGTCCATTTGACAAAAAAAAATGAAAAAATAGTTAAAAAAACATTGAAGACGAGAATTCAGTATTCCTTCTACTTTATCTTTTAATTATTATGCCAAGAATTTTTAATTAAAACATACAATAAATACACACTTTTTTACAAGAATATAAGGACACCCCTAGTTCATTAAAATTTTCTAGACTCAATAAAATATAGAATGCCCCTGTATGCTAATTAATTTGCACTTAACCGTTTTTAATTTGACTTTCTAATTAAATATTTAATGCTGTTCTTGTAAGCTTTTAAATATAATTTATACGTTGAAATATCTCAAAGTTTGTCTATTTGCCAGTTTTTTTTTATCAAAATTGTTCAGTCTTTAAACCAAACACACAGGTATACTTTTATAATAATAGATAACACCCAGTCATCTGTATAACCAGCGGAGTCCAAGATATAATAAGAATTATTATTTCTATTTCATACTAGTATAATTCAACTAGATGGATATTTAATATATCTGTATTCATAAACAGTGCAAGAACAACATGGTATTGTTTTCTGAATATTATATAATAATATGAAAGTCTGTGTGACCGCATTTGTACGCTACAATGAACTGCGCGACCACTATTCAGGATGAGTTTCGCGTTCAGTATTGTTTAAACTTCTCCGTAATTAGTAGAGTTCTCCACTACATAAAACAGAATCGTACTCATTGTACGAATGCTAAAACGCTTCATGAAGATGTATAAAATTCTTTTGTAGAACAAGAAACTCTCCTAATAGATTCATTCAAGTCCTCATATTCCAATAAAGGAATTTCACGGTTAACTTAGCAAACTAGAACTATTGATGCCTATGGTTATTGTTATTAAGAATATATTATATTTCTTTTTACCTCATTACATCGTTTAACAAAAATAACATGTGAAATCATCTCGAAGTTTCTTTCATGAAAGTTTTCTCAAAGACTAAAGTACGCATGTTGAATAGACATAGAAAATATTGAACACGAAGATTTCAATGTCCAATTTTATAAACCTATTCGAACAACTAATCATTCAATTAAATCTTCATCTTTGAAGGCTATTCAACATGCTACAAAAAACTGATAAAAAATCTAAAAATAAAATAAAATAATGAATAATCCCTAATTAAAGTACTGGATTTAAAAATACTTGGACATTATCTCAAATTAATGTGCTACTAGACTAAAGTTTCAAATTAACTGTTATAATTTCTTTCACTATGCCTTTGTCATTGCCAGTTAAAATTTTATTACCAGATACAGAACTGCCTGGTAGTTTTTACAGGATAAAGCAGACGTCAATTTTTCTCATGATATTCTGGGCATACCGACTCAAAAGTCCGCACAATTGGACGTAGTTATGCAAAACGGATCCAGCCCACGAAAACCCTTTTTTGAGTTATTGTCATAAATGGCACCTATATATCAACTTATATACAGAAAGTACATAAATACCCAATATTTAAGAGGAATTTCCAAAAAAACTACTGTCTTGTTATTTTGATATACCAAAACTAAAACTCCTATTTTTCAAAAGTAAGTTTTTGTGGCTGGATCTATTTTGCATAACTACGTCTAATTGTGACCTTGTCAATAGTTTCTTTAGTAAACAGAAGGCTTTGTGAAGATCAGCCCTTTCTAATGGAAATCTCGTCCGACAGATCATCAATAAATATAATTTTTAAGAATATTTATTGCGACAAATACTTTATGAAGTCGTTTTTCGAAAATCAATAATTTTACACGAATGAAGTATTTATAGGAGGAATAAGTACATGAAATATAAGATGCTTAAGTTACATGATATGCATTTCAGATCAGTAAATTGTTGAAGTTATCTTCAACGTTAACAAGCGTGCTTAGGGTTTACACGTGAGCATGTGAATTCGACTTAAGCAGTAATGAGTTTCAGTATTGTTTTCCAATAATGCAAAATATGTTTAAAACACAGATGATTGTTGAAGAAGAGTCTATTCTCTACTTGTGGAGCAACATGCTCAAGTTGGTTTCATGAGTGAGTTTCTTTTTGAATCTGATTGTACATATATGTACACTTTGGAGCAGCAATTCATATTCATCAATATGATCCCGAAGAACGGTGATATATAAAAATTCAATATATTTTAGATAGCCGTGAAGTCACCTCATAGTGGGTTTGTGAGTAAAATTCATTCTAAAGCTAGAAAACGCTCGACTAAACGCCACCCTTTAACAACATTTGTTAGATGAAGCTGGAATATACACAATAAATTGGGTATCACGTAGCCCTGACTTAAATTCAATTGAGCATACAGTGTGTAGGACGGGATGAAATGGAGCTGTATTTGTAAGGCATCCAGTTCTCACATTAATTGTAAAGTTTAGAATAGTAATTAAGCAAGAATAGGCGGAAAATTTATGTTTATATTCTTTGACTGTTAAAACTTATTTTAAATTAATATAATTTTGCATCTATTATTTCTTTTAAAAATAAATAAACTTGTACATACTAAAAAATCTTAAGCCATTATTATGGTGCATTTTATATCGGAGTGAAGTGAAAGCGATTTCACAAGTATTTCTATCTAGTGAAATATAAGTTCCTTAAAGACTTAAATTGAGCCACTACTGCGTGTACTCAATAGGCACGTGAGTACCTACTGGTGAGCTTATTTGATGACTTTCATATATTAAATAGCAATAAAACATTTATATTGCAAAAGGCTAGTTTTTATTTTCGTATGCTTTCGTAATATACCTACCTATGCACGTAATAGTCAGTTACTTGAAACTTGGTATTAATGCTCTTCATTTATCAAAATTCATTCCATAAGGTGGTAAAATGGGGGATGAAAGTTTTGTATGAAATTCTGTAATTGATGCACGGAAAGTGGTATTCACCTTTGAAACGAAAAATAAAACTTACATGTGTAAATAATAAAGTATGCATGGTGAACACAGTTTATTTTTTCCGTAATTTGATCGCGAGCGAAGCCACGAGTTCTGCTAGTCTTCGATAAAACTATTAGACCAATGTCGATAATTTTTGAAACCAAAAAAAATTATAGTAGGATGAAACCTATAGGAAAAGGAAGAAAATATAATAAAAAATAGATGAAAAATAATTTACAGGCGATCTGAGATCGGGAAGTAGATGGGGGGAGAGGTTTTAAGGGTAAAAAATGGTTTATCTCAATTTCCGGCAAAACTACAAGTCCTATGGAAAAAAGTTAAATGGCAAAGTTGTAGGTAATAAAAAGATCTACGACTTTTGTATTTACACTTTTTTCACATAACTTCAAAATTTATGTCCCAAATATACTGTAATTTCTTTGATTAAAAATATTTATTTTTTCACCTTATTTTGACTTAATATCGAAAAAGCACCCTAATTTTCAATCGAAAATTCTCACGTCAAAATATCTGCTTTTTTTAAAAAGTCGGTGGGCTTTTTGTTCGCTGAAATCTCTACTTTCCGATGGTGTAAAAAAATATACATTACCATAGTAAATTTTCTCAGAAAATTCAATAAGTCTAGAACAGACCCTCCTAGCCCCTTCCCTACTTCTCTATGAAATACAGTGGCCAATCTAGCCAACTGCCCAGGAGTAATTATTGTGCGCAGATATAAGAATAAAGAGTGCACTTACAAGTGCACTCTCTATTTCTTTCACTCCTAATACTGAGAATACCTTGACAGAGAAACTGAATTACTAAACTTGGCCTGACCCTGGAGTCGAACCCAGAACCTCCGGACCTACGGCCGTACAAAACCATCGAGGTAGTTAAAGAGATAAAATATTATTTAAAACATAAAGGTTAATAAATATTTTGATAAAGCATTACATGTAAAAAATGAACAAATTATGAAGCGGGTATAATACTCGAGGTGTCTGTCCGAAGTTTTGACATTTTTCATAAAACTTAGCGGCAGGAAAATGAAATTCTAATATTAGGTTTCGGAACAAATATTTTTAACAATAAATTGTTTCAGCTGTAAACAGTCTAAGTAACATAATATTATCATCCTACAAAATCCAATAGACGCCTTAATGCATATGCATAATGTTTCCATTTCTATATTTTAACTTACAGATATATATTAAATTTCATTTCTTTTTTTTTTTTGATAATGTTCATAAAATAAAATATATAAAGTTTTTTTTTTTTTCAAAAAATACAATTCATGTAGTTAAATATAGATAATGTTCTAACTTAAAAAGTTACGCCAATTCAATAGATCAATGCAAAGAGGAGATTAGGAAATACTCAAGTGAACCAAGAACTAGTATTTAAATAGCTTTTAGGCCACATTTCATACCATAAAAGCATTGCATCTTTTCATCATCATCATCTACATTGTTACAAACAATATAAAAACCAAAAAAAAATACGAGAAAGACCCATTAGACTAGTCTTATGATATAATATAGGGAAAATGTTTTTTTGAAGTTACAAATCTTTTGGTACGTTTGAAAAAAATTATGAGAGTAAAATTTTTACAATGCAACAGGAAAAAAACCACATGATGAAGTTAGCTGAAAGCAACATAATGAAGTTAGTTGCATTCCTTTTACAAACAGAGTTGTGACATACGGGATGAAATCTTTAGCTATTTTTGTTCTGTTACGCCAAAGAAGTATTACTTCTTATAACACACACGTTTTCGTTTTTACTTCTCTGCGTTTTAACATTAATAGGTACATACAATTAGACAGTTACATACGCAATTCAATATATGTTTTAATAATAAATGCGGAACAATAAATTGTCCTGTGAGGATTAAAAACTCTGCTTGAATCGCATTCACACTTGTTCAATTTTGTATCGTATGATTCATATTTTAAACAAAAATACATCATTATTTTGACAACATTTAAAAAATAAAATAAAAAATGTAAACACAGAAAGAATGAATTAATTTGATGCGCGCTTATTCGTCAATACTTCGATGGGCGTCGACCAATTTTATGTTAATTTATTAATGACATAAAAGAGTGCTATAAATATTCATTTGAGAGTTTTTTATTGCATTATTACTGTGGTTTTATTATAAATTGTAGTGCATACTCATTAATGTGTAATTTATACATAACTAGCGGCTCACCCTCACTCCGCTCAGGTTCGTCCCTAGGTACGTTTTAACGGTTAGTATAGAATAGATAGACTATATATTATATATACATAGGTATGATATACATAGATATAATAAATTATTGTGGGTTGTGTTATAACGTGTATTCCCGTGGGAATCAGGTAATCCCCTACGGTAAATAGTCAAAGGCTATATCACTTTCCAGCACTCCAACTATATCCACACAAAAAATAATGCCAATCCGTCATTCTGTTTTAACTTGAAAGAAGGACACAAACAAAACAAACAAAAACACTTTTACATTTATAATATTAAGGATAGATATTTTTAAATGTAATAATACTAGTATAGTATTATATGATCTGTAGTTAATAACTTAAAAGAAATATTATTTAATTAATT
This sequence comes from Fabriciana adippe, assembly GCA_905404265.1. Taxonomy (NCBI): domain Eukaryota; kingdom Metazoa; phylum Arthropoda; class Insecta; order Lepidoptera; family Nymphalidae; genus Fabriciana; species Fabriciana adippe. The sequence continues at coordinate 11,200,027 of FR989985.1, forward strand.
TATTTACATACAGTTATCAGTCAAGTCTTTTATGCATGCCATTCCAACTCATTTTTATCATTGTTTTATTCGTTGTTGACGATCTTAAAAAAAATTATAGCTTGTGGCGACCATACGCGCAAAAATTGTAATGCTTTAATTTTTTATTTTTCTCTTTTTTTTATATAATAATAAAAATATTCCTAATCCTATTTAATTTATTTTAATGCTATAACGATATTTACTAATATCCCTTAACAAATAGAAACTAAAATTAAATTATGTAAAAGCAAAAACCACTCTAGATATTTCACAATTAACTAAAGAGAGATGTACTTATTAGGAAACAATTTGAACAGATTTAAGATAAGTGTTATTATCATTGTTTTTCTCTGCAAGTAAAATGATATACTAATAACACTCATTTGAGAAATCTAAACATAACATAGATGTGATTGATATCGTTGTCTGAAATTGTGTAGCAGGTGTTTTATGTGTACATATCAAAATATTTATCTGTAAGTCTTATCTTTATCTTATACCAAAAATAAGTGAAAATTTAAATGGATTTTATTAATTCTTTCTTTATTATACGTCTAATTTGATTAGAAACAAATATTATACTTTTTGTCCGATTTTAGGGACCTTTTCCTCTCTACCCATGTGTATACATATGATATCAATAAATACGTTATGTTATATTGGAAGGCATCATACAAACAAGAAAAATCACCTTTAAAGGACTTCACGGAACCATACAAAGCTGTTTGTATAAATTGTATGAATACTAACTCTAACACTTTCTCAGATTTACGCGAATATTTGGCATTTAATGTAAAATTACTTACTATTAAATGTGATACGTGCTATATATCTACTTATATTCTCAAGAAATTGCTAAACGGCACACATTTCGTAATGTAATAAATTATTATGTATGCTTGGTGTCATATGCTACACGCTTCTACAGCATACGTGCTAAGCGTCCGTAGCGCATAGTGTAAATAAACTTGTGAAAGAGGAAATTCACAATTTTGTTTACATTTTTATTTTATATGGTATTTTCAAATTAAATAATTGTAAGATAAAGGCTACTTATTCGGAGCGGTGCTAATAGCATTATAAGCACCTAAATGATATCTTCTCATAGCTATAAAATAAAAGGAGTGGTAAAATGTATACGTAAAGTTATAAAATGAATCGGTAAGATATAGGTAGATCAGCAGCTCTTACCAACTCTCGCTGTTTACTTATGAAACTCTTGCAAGTGAGACAGAATTGAGTAGCTCCTTTTTTTTAAAGTCGGTGAAAAATATTATATTTTTCGAATACTGCTTAAAACAACAATTCAGTAATGAAATATATCGTAAAGAGACCTACATGTCTGAGGGAACCTAACAAGTTTCCGGGAGACGTGTGAAGCTCGCCTAATCTAATCTCCCTCGCAGTGAAGAGAGGTTGTTGACGTACGTGCTTAGCAGGGAAAGGTTAGGAAGAGTCTAATTATAATAATTATTATTAATACTTTAAATATAGTAAACTGAATAATAAGTTTTAATTTTTCCGTTTGGTTGCAAGTCATTTTTTGTATGTTTTATTTGTTGTACACACTTATTAATACAATATTTATAATATATCGTTTTTTTTGTACTAAAAATAACTGAATCATGCCATTCAGTTTATATCAGAACCAAGGATACATCGTATCTCCCCGTTGTAAGCGAGGTCACGTAAAGCAGAGGTGTGGATTGCTCTTGGCTACAATCTAAACGTTTCACACACGTGCTCAGTCAGAAACTAGTATCTTCTATACGTATAACAAAATTTTAACTAAGTCGAATCTGTACATTATATATATTTTTTGAAAACCTTGTTGAAATAGTCATCATAATCGATACAGAGGCTGAATCTATAGTTTGGAATTTTTGTCTGCCTGTCTGAGAGCACATCACAGAAAACCACTGGACAGAATTTGATGAAATTTGGTATGATGATAGTTATCCGGGTCATCATATAGAATACTTTTTACTGCGGGAAAATATCTCATTTCTGAGAAATCTATACTAACTGTTAAAACGTACCTAGAGACGAACCCGAGCGGAGCGAAGGTGAATAGCTAGTCGTATAATATGCAGCTTTAAATATTAAAAGAGAAATGTACAGAAATTCAATTCTCTCAAGAATATGCAAGTTATCACGGCTTAAATCCCTGATTACCTTAATGCAAATATGATATATTAATTCGATATCCTTATTTGATCAATCTGTGAGATATTTTGGTTTAATTATACATGGATTAAACTCGTAATTACGAGTAGAGAATCAGGAGTAGGTGACCAGAATTAGGAAGTCAGCGATGTTACATTCTTGATATCTGCACCTTGTCTTTGTACGATCACATCAGATTGGTGCCCCAATGGACTTAGAATTATTAAAACCACTACTTAATTAAATAACTTTAATAAATAATAAATAAAATTATATATCGTACTATTTTATTCTTTTCGTTCATTTTAAATTACATTGTAATAATTTTAAAATCTACCTTAAATCCGTCTTATGGTAATCAATAGATAACCTTCAATGAATACAAATTTATTTAATAAAATATATTATTAAAACGTAACAAAAAACAAATTTAGAATATTCATATTCTTTAAAGAAATTAACGTTGTACATTACATTCATTACCGGAGGAAGAATTTTAATAAGTTTATTAACAAAACAGTTCTTGTAAAGCGTGGTATTGTTTATGCATAAACTTATACAATATAATGTTTTATGAGTTTATGTTCACGTTGGGAATACTGTATAATTACTTTAAGAAGCAAATATTTTATAATAATTAAAAACATTTGGTTAATCTTATTAAAATGTTCGTTATAGTTGGTGTAAATGTGACCTCAGAACCAAATTAAATGGAATATTTGCTGAACTTACTAATGGATTTCTCGCAAGGCAGGTTGTCATACTATACAGTATAATACAAACACTAGAGTAGTAACACCACGGACCCGGGGCCTTGCCATGATCTCTAATAACATGAATACTATAATCTTACTTTAAGTTTTCGTACCATGACATCTTAAAAGCAAGGTTATTATAAGATTGAAACATTCTTACTTTCTTAGCAGTTTTATGACGTCACGACACCAAAATTACTAAGAAAATGTTATTATCGTTCATTCAATTCGTACCATGAGGTGACAAATAGCATTCTTACTTCTGTTATAATTAGCAATCTTCTAAAAGTTGATGATACGCGACGGATATATTATTATTTTCCAAATTAAATATATTAGATAAATTAAGTAAAACCTATTATTTTCATAAATCTGTCGATTGATACACGTATTATGTAATTTTAGTACTTCGGTAATTAATTTATACTTTGATTCTAGAAACGTAGTAATTTCGAAATACTTATGTTTTTAAAAGCTTATAACGCAGAAGCTTGAGTACACAAAATCTCTTTTTCAGCTATGTTTCGAATGTGACTTTTGTGAGATCAATTCAAAAGAATTGATTTATAAATGCGAAGGAAATATAGTAAAGAAAAATACCTATAGAAACTTTGTTTCTAGTTTAGTAATTGCTTTAGCACTTTACTTTTAGTCTTTCCCTTTCACATCTTCGACCCCCTACTCGCTTCACTTGATGCCTTCATTACAAAATATCAAAATTTAGGTGTGAAATCGTAACATATAATAAAATAATAAACAGACAGATAGAATTACTTTCGCATTTATAATATTATTATGATTTTTTTGTTATATTATCCAAAAGTTATATAAGAAGTTGGATGGAAAGATTTCTATACGTATAATATAGGCCCTTTAGGGATAGAATTCTAAACGAGCTTACAAAAAATATAACAACTGTGTATGTATAATAATATATTTTTCTTTATAAAATAACAAAATATGTAATAAAGGAAACTCAATTATAGCACAATAGCAGTAATCAACCACACAGCACATCATTGATCAGCAGCAGAGTTAGGCTACGTGGAGATTTTTTCTTCACTGATTCAAGGAAAAGTAGCACTTAAAATACTAAAAAAACAGTTTTAAATGTTATTTATAAAACTTTTTTAATCTTTAGGAGAAAACGTCTATCTCCAGTCTTTAGCTTACCATTGGTTATACAATGTAGCCTAAACGGTAGCCTAGTGCTCAATCTGCGGAATAATAAGGAAAGTCACTTAAGACCTTTCTTGCTATGTTGAAATCAGTGCTAGAAAAGATTCAAGAGCCCAAGAGTAGCTCAATATGAAGCTGTTGAAAAGGCGAAAGTTTAATAATCTCATCCAATAGCCTACGTATAACTAATTCAATAAGCTGCATGTAATTTGCTTACTCCCGCAATGGATTCCGGCTGATGTCATACATTAAGCAATTCAAATCTCTAAAAGAGCCCCTGCATGAAAAATTTGCGACTCTTTTGACGTGCCACTGCTGGGCACGGGCGTCGTCTCGATACGAGGGAGGATCAGGCCATAGTTCACCTAGCTGGCCAGGGGGTAGGCGGATTTCACATGTCTTTCAAAAACTGGCTCGATTCTCTCAAATATACAGGTTTCCTTACAGTGTTTCTTTTATTTTAAGGTAAGTAGTAATCATGTTAAAAGAATTTGCACATGAGAATATTAGAAGTGCGAGGCACGGGTTTTGAACCCGCTTCACTTAGTTTTTCTAGCAAGCGCGTCACCACAGAGCTAACGCTGCCTTCTAAAAATTATTTCTTTCTACAAATATAACATACATATATACAATAAAACACCATCATTGAAATCTTATTACTTTGTTATTATACTAGCGACTCACCGTCGCTTCGCTCGGGTTGGTCTCTATTTTGATTCCCCATACAAACTTTCATCCCCATTAACACCTCCTTAAGGGATGATTTCCGGGACAAAAACTATCCTATATCCTTTTCAGGGTCTAAAACTATCTTCTTGCCAAATTTCATCTAATTCGGTTCCGTAGATCCAGAGGTTACCCCCTACAACCTTACAAACTCACAAACTTTACCTCGTTATAATATTAGTATAGAAAATAGATTGTTGGATAATTTTTACTCAAGCATTTTCTCTCTCAGTTTATGGAGTTTTCATTACGGACAAATGAACTTTTTCACAGTAATAAAACCTGAAACACAATTTACTAGTTTACGGATGTGTCTGATGAAATAGTCGAGCTATTTGCCATGTGAAGAACATCATTTCCGGATTGCACATAAATCTACTGAAAATTGCTTATACGTCGAAAGAAGTAATTCAACATTGAGAAGGATCTTCTGCTGTCTCTTGAAAATTCGGGTTAAATACTAACATGTGTTTCAAAAGTGGAAAATATGTTAGTGCTCTTTTATTTCAAAACAGCTTACATGATTAAAGATCATTATGTGATTGAAATTGATCATTATGTGAAAATACAATTTCTACCTACAATTCTCCGTTAAAATCAATAAAACGCGGTCTATTTTCACTTGCATTAAAAGTTGAGCCTTGCTTCTTTGAGGAGCAAAGCCAATCCTTAAAATAATACTTTAGTAGTTGTGGATGGCGCTAAATAAACCGCATTAAAAAATTACTCCAAAACTCAGGATGGTAAACTCGAGAATAGGGAAGCACGATTAGGGTGCAGCCTTATCATGTAAAAGGATGCTCAGGCCAGCCATCGAGACGTCGTAGTCAAATACGAAATTGATTTAATGAAGGCGCTTCATTTAAATGGTTATGGTACCATTTGAGTGAAGCCATTACCATTTGTATTTCTCGATGATGTCATTTTTCGATAATGTTTGCCAAGTTTTTAGATACTATGTACCACGGAAATGGGCATAGCCTATTTTATCCCCACCTTGCTTACCATACTAGTGGAGCACGCGCAAACAGCAATATATAATACTTGAATATTGACTTATATATCTTACTAGCGGCTCTCCCTCGCTTCGCTCGGGTTCGTCGCTAGGTACATTTCACATTAATATTTAAAATAGTTATTTGCCAGCGTTAGCCATATAATTTTTTTTTAATTTTTCTGATTTTTAATATTTATTATCCTATTCCGGACTTAAAGAAATCCAAAAAATCAAATATCATAAAAATTGGTCCAGCCGTTCTGGAGTTATAAATGGTGTAACTAACACGACTTTGTTTTATATATATATAGATGTAACTTGAGTAACAAATAATCTAAGTCTAAAACTATTTTCCGATAACAACTCACTTAATCTTAAAAACTTTATTTAATTTTCAAGTCTTTCAAGAAAGGCAAATTAAATAGAAATGATTTTAGTAGTTTGTGCTTATAATAGGATAATCACAGATTAATTAAAACTTCAAACTCTTATCTTGGTTACTTAGACGTACAGCATCAAATTACTTAACCCTAAAGTTTGGTTAAAGCTTCAATATACCGCTACTATATCGCTTAGTAAATTTATTTTCTATGTACGAAACAAAGAACAGCTTCTAATAAAATTAAAATGTTTACTTTAACTTTGCTTATTGATTAAAGCCATGGCGATATAAGTAATAATGAATAAAAATAACGTTTTCGCACCTCTAACAAGAAAAGAAAACATTTAAAATAGTCATATAAATACAAATCAGTGATATCTTCTAACAGTTGGAAGTTCCATTAGTTACTAATGTTTAGGTGTAAGAAATAGCAAATTCTACAGAAGTTTTACTATAGGTGAACTGTATTATTATTTTAGTTGCCTCGTTGGACAACTTGCTAGCATAAGCGTCTGCAGATCTAAAAGCTCTGGGTTCGAGTCCCGGGTCAGGTTAAATATAGTTACAGGGTTTTGTCACTAAATTGTCAGTAACAGCCCCGTATGGAACTTGGCGTTTTTTCACCTCGTGGCTCGGCAAGTAGATAAAGCCAAAAATCCTGTGCTTGATGTCTCGTACCTAATTAATAGTATCGTGTTGCACCATGGAGACCGGAGGCGCATTATATTCAAATGTGACCCCGAATTCAAATGCTGGCCAATAGGTACTTTAATCAAAAAATAAGTGTAACAAACCAAAGAGGTAACACTATTATTTTTGGTGCTTTTCCTTTATATATATATATATATATATATATATATATATATATATATATATATATATAAAAGGCAAAAGTTATGGACTGGTCTATCAACGCACCGGCCAAATCCTTAAGGCTAGAAAATTGAAATTTCGCACACGTATTCCTCATATGACGAAGACATCCACTAAAGAAGGACGTTTTAAAAATTCAACCCCCCAAAAAATTTAGGATAAAAGTTTGTATGAAACTATTTATTCCTTGGACATATTTGCATGCGTATGAATTGAATACGGCAAAAATAATGAGTTACGTATTTTAGCGTTTTCTAAAACTCAACCCCTAAGAGTGTAAAATAGGGGATGAAAGTTTGTACGAAACCTACCTTTTGAGTTTTTTTTATAGTTTAAGCGAAGCCGCAGGTTCTGCTAGTAATGTATAAAAAATATACAAGAAAACCATTACAGTTTTGTAATATATTTAATTTAGATATATCATATAAATATGTTATGCTATTTTTACTCATTAATATTAATTTATAAACCTACATAAATGTTCATTAGTTTCAGTGATTACCGCCGACATACAAACTTACAAACTTTACGTCATTATAACATTAATGTTGATAGCCCTCGCGCATTTTTTTCGCAAAACCTTATTTGAAGGTATAATTTTAATCAATTATATTTAAGCCACAACGCCGCTGTGGATCGTTTGTGAAACAAATTTTGAACACAAAAGCGCTAATCGAACTAATGACTTGAGGGCAATTCACATGAATCTCTTCACTTTATAGAAAACCTAATGAATCGGATATTTCAGATTTTAGAAGAAATTATATGCGTAATATATCCTAATTCTACGTGTAACAATAAACGAAAATAATTAAAAATCTCAATTTAAACTAGAGATGCCGTGAATACTCGCTATTATTCGGTATTCGGCATTAATTCGCTTAAACCGTTTAAGTTAGTTTGATGCCATTTTTTATTAGTAACACTAAAAATTCTGACTCTAAAATCTGATTCTAACATATTTTGTCAATTCAAACAAAATAAGACCAAACTCAAAGTATCTAGCCGTTGAAGAGTCCGCCTATCCACCTTCTAGCCATACCATTAGATCACGTCGACGATCCCGACACCACCGACACCACTGCACTATCAACAGAAATAAAAACATTTGCAAAGTCACAAGTCCATATGATAATTAGAAGTAGATTAAATTCTACATCAGCTATTTTTCCAACCTAAGAGGAGGCATTTTTGTTTTTCAAATTAGGTGGAACCAAACCGGAAGTATACTTTCAAACAAATCAAAAACTGTCCATATCGGACAATAAATGACGGAGTTCTGAAGTAACAAACATTAAAAAAATGTGTATGTATGTACTTATTTATGTACGCATTTAAGAAATTATACTTCTTTGGCGTAACATAGTTTTGAAGTCGATTTTTATTTTATTTTCTTTAAGTTTTTTATGTCGAATAATAATGGCGAGTTATTCAACTATTCACTATAGGGAATGGCGATTAATCGGTATTCGACTATTCGCGGCATCTCTAATTTAAACAGCTCACTCATACACGATTGTGTGAATAATGTTTAATAATAACGTATGTTATAAAGTTTCTAACGCTACGTTTGAAGAATAATGAAAACATCAGAACTGTGGGCAGTAATATATATCTCCCCGAAGATACCAGTGTGTTAGATTCATAAATGCAATAGATTCACGTGCCAACGATATTAAATGTAAAATTCGTTTTAATATCCATTATCCGCATACTGATTTGCTTAAGTTTATTAACTATTATATAACATATTTTTCTCATAGAACAGATAGAATACTATGATTATATTTTATTTCATGCTTTTTACTCTAATGTGGATGGATACATTTCAAGTTAGATTACAATACCTAATGTGATAGGTCTCCAGATAACATCACATGTGCACTCTCTATTCATTTAAGACTTACATTCCGATGGCACGACAACTCTAACCGACCGGACCGGTGAGAACAAGGCGTACGACCGAAAGCTTAACGCGCTCTCCGAGGCACGGGGGTGTAAAACTCCGAGCTGCTACTGAATAATTTCCTGACAGAAAAACCCAAGTCTGACCCGAGATTCAAACCTAGGACTCGATTTTCAGCTAAATATTATATGCAAATATCTATCACGTTCTAATAGGTATATAATTTAATTATAAAGAGATACTATATTATTGAATCCTTTTTTTTCTTTAAATCACAATTAATCTATACAGATAAATAAAATTGAAGTGTCTGTTTGTAATGTCAAAATAACAGTTTTTTTACTAAATGCATATGAAATTATACCTATACGGTAGGTACTAATAAGAAAAACACATTTTTTTTAATTTTGTCTTCTGTCTGTTTGTTCCGGTTAATCTCCGAAACGGCTGGACTGATTTTGACGGGACTTTTACTGGCAGATAGCTGACGTTATTAGGAGTAACTTAGGCTACTTTTATTTTAGGAAAAGAATTAGGGTCCCGCTCAAAAAAAGAAAACGTGCCTAGGGACGAACCCTAGCGAACCAAGGGTGAGTCGCTAGTTTTAAAAAAACTTAAAAAAATGATTATGGAATGAATGGAGTATTATGTATGTTATTACTATAAACTCTAAAACCTATTTCCCTAATGTCTCTTATCTATTCCAATAACTTAATAGCCTATGTAGTATGTAGGTATCTAATGTGAACATGTCAGACCTTGCTGTCGCAAATCTTCAAACTCAAAGGCTTAATCACTCGGCAATACGCATTCCGGTCGTCTACACTAATCGCTACCAATCAGTAATCAGCTGAGAAGGCGTCGTCAGAGCTGGGTTAGACAACGAGGGTATAGCTGATAGCAAAATTTCTATTGGTAATATTAAAAAGCATGTATTAAAATATAATGTTATGAATCACATTACTATTTTAGATGAAAACTTTCTTTTTAAATTTTGTCTTGGTTTTATCTCTAATATATAAAATTCTCGTGTCACAGTTTTCGTTGCCATACTCCTCCGAAACGGCTTGACCGATTTTGATGAAATTTTTTGTGCTTATCCGGTATCTATGAGAATCGGCCAACATCTATTTTTCATCCCCCTAAATGTTAGGGGTAGTCCACCCCTAAATTTTTTTTTATTTTTTAAACAAAATTTTTAATTTCTATTTTTTTATGATACAACATACAAAAATACATACAATCCTCAATTTTCACCCTTCTACGATCAACCCTTATTTTTTAATAGCCATTTTAGTAATTTAATCATTTTTCCTCTCCGGTCGAAAACTGATCAATCGTGATTTAATGCAAGCTAGGGACGAACCCGAGCGAAGCGAGGGTGAGTCGCTAGTTTTATATATTTTTGTTTAGTTATAAGTTTATATTCTCTACTTTTTGTTTAATCAGCAGATTGTAGATTCCAGGTGACGCAGCATCATTACAATGTCATTGAAGTAACGGTATACCAAGTTTCGAATCGATTAGAGTTGTGGAAGCTCATATCCTTTTACCGTCTAGAAAAGAGCTGATGGCCTACAAACGGCCGAACGAATTTTCTTGATTTATAGCTAAGAACACTCTCGATCAAGTCACCTTTCAATGAGTAAAAACTAAATTAAAATCTATTCGGTGTCCGGGGGTTAAAAAAACACCTAGAGATGCATCCGAGCGATGCGAGGGTAAGTCACTAGTAATTTATAAAACAAAGTATATTATTTAGAAATAATTGTGTCTAATTGAACTTCATTTTCAATGTACAGTAACATCTTGTTTTCAATAATATACAATGTCTCAAGCCAAAGAGGCTTTATTATTTGTCATTCAATGCGTTTCTGCAATTAAAATGAATAGGATTCAGTAACAACCTATTACAAGTACTAAAGATTCCCATTTGAGACTTTCTTTGAAGACGTTTTCTTAACAAGATATATTACGAATTATATGCTACGAGTTATTATGGTTTTTCGTAAGCCTATTATACGTATATCATTATGCAATTTCTTGAATATATAAGAAAAAATTAAAAACAACATACTCACAAGTCACAACATAATGTAATTACTATTATTTTCTATTATTTTAATTATAGTGTCAAATATTTAAAACGATTACGATCCAATTTTTATGCTAGAAAATTATACTTTTAAGTTCAAATAGTTTACGTCTAAGTTTTATGGTTAATAGATTTACATTCAAGCTATGTTTCAATTATTCAGACTTTACGTTTTAACTAGTTTACTAATTCTACATAATATTTTATCTCTCTCTCTCTCTCTCTCTCTATATATATATATATATATATATATATATATATATATATATATATATATATATATATATATATAGGTAAATGGTACTGATATATATAGATAAAACCGGTACCCAATTTCTTACACCTGTTTCTGGCAGTAAATCCATGATTCAGCAGAACTGCTCAGAGCAAGTTGCATCCGTTAGCAAACATAAATTAGCAAAATGTTAGCACAGAGCTGAACAGAATTAGTTAAAATGTACTGAATGAGTTTAAACGTAGCACGTCACTATTTATTACTTAAAAACTTATTCGGAAATATATATGCTAAGTTCAGCTAAACCAATAGTAAAGAATAATCGCACATAAATTTAGACTAAAATATACCATTAATAAGGACTATTATTCCATAAAGCTAAGCGGATTTGTTGAATATATTCAAAATATAATGCTTTAAACTGCATAAATATAGCATTTTCATCCCACAATTATACAGTGTGCCATGACTGATGGATCAAAGCTGGCAGGGGGCATTGACTTCAATACAAGATAGACAAAATTTATAAATCCGTTTTCTAGGATTTTACTGCTCTCAAACATTATCCAAATGAAAAAAATAAATGTACAATTTTATTAAGTACTAGCGACTCATCCTCACTTCGCTCGGGTTTGTCTCTAGGTGATTCTTTAAATGGACATAACTTTTTTATTTATGAATCAATTAAAATAAAACAAATACTAAATGTTAAGTGAAGCTTACCACAATGCATTAATAAAAACCGCACCTAAATAATAGTTTTTCTTAAATATCTTCCGTGTACAGACAGCGATCAGTTACAATTTTATTATATGTATAGATGTAACGTATAATAAAAAATATGTGTGTGCATAAGTACACACACATGTACATTAGACTATGATGCATTTTTCACTCCAATTGTATTGATATAGAAGTTAAAGATACCTACATGATAGGTACTTTGAGAAACAAATGAACCCACTCTCCAATGTCAAACACTAGATCAAGATACTCATAATATTACGTGCCAATGACATACAAAGCACGAGCAGAGTTAATGACGCGAGTATAATCTCCATTCATCTTCTATTTGATGGAAAATTTCTAACAATACTTTATAAAATTCCAGCGTTTTATGTGTAATTTATTACAGATATTGCCATTAAATCCTTACAGGTATTTTTAAATTTAATATGGCCAAGCTTTTGTGTGTGCGTGTTTCACGTGTGTTGGTTGTCAATTCAATTCGCAATTTGTGCTAGACTCATTTTATCCGGAGACTCTTATCATCCCCTGCCCCGCCTAATGGCTGGGACGTCGGCCGCTACCATGACCAAGAATAGCGGACTGGTTGCATATGATTAACATTTTGGGATGATTTACATAAACGGAACGCTTAACCGGCGGGTTAAAAATCAACATTACTTTTGCTCCGCTTAGAGGATGATGTTGTCCATCCTTCAGGTGACATATAGCTTTTTATGACACCTTCGGCCAGCAAAAGATTGTATTCCATCCTGGTACCACTTAGTAAAACTTTTTTTTCAGCGTGAAAGAATTACAGACATACTATTACACATATGTGCATATATACTTTTGCATTTATAATTTATAGTAGTCCGATTATACCAACAATTTATAAATATCTATTTTTTTTATTTCTACTATTTTTGTAAAAAGCGAAATGAAATCGTAATTTGAATTAATCAGAACTAAAATTAATACTTTGTTACTTAAAATAAAACTAAATTTTCAAATCTTTTCGCGAATTTATTTTGATTTTTGGTTTTCGACTTTAAGAATGCTTTACAGCAATCATGGTCAGGGGAGAGACTGGGAACATTACATACACATTAGATATAACCAAAATAACAATACCATTATCTATATTCTATATATATATATATATATATATATATATATATATATATATATATATATATATATATATATATATATCCGACTGACCGACCGACTGGTCGACTGACGGGTCGACCGACTGATCGCCAACTGATCGACCGACTGGTCGATATTCCATACTAACCGTTAAAACGTGTCTAGAGACGAACTCGAGCGAAGCGAGGGTGAGCCGCTAGTACCCCATAATATTAGATACATAAAATATCAATAAGGATATTTTAAATAATTAACAAAATATTATAATTCAAGCTGTGTTTTCAATTGTATGATATACGTAAAATGTGAAACTAAAAATCATCTTTGAAGTTACAAGTGTCGGGTCTACAAAATTGAAACGACTTTTTATATTTCTAGCAATTCTGAGGACGCCCTACTTTCCGGGAAGGCGTTAATAGCATAATTAGGCTGAATCTTTACTGTTCATCATAAATTCTTGTATATTGAGTTATAAAACACGCGGCGAAAATCTGAAAAAAACATTGCATGACCTTTTTATTGCTTGCTATGATCGTTTTACGATTATTTGAACGTAAAGGTAGAATAAAATTTAAAAGGCAATTTGCAGACGAGAAATATTGCATATTTTTTCTATGTTTATTTAATAGATCATAACTCGCTTTTATACCTCTCTGAATTTGTCGGATACTACTTTACGTTTTCAATTAATATTTTAAAAGTTATAAAAACTTTTAGTTAAGTATTTCCAGTACACAAACTGAGATATTTTCACACTCGTTATAATTATTTATCTTTAAAATTGTTTATACCAAAATCATGTATTTTCTCAATATACACGTATTAAAAAACTTATACATGATTATATTTAAAGTATATTTGAATAATCCTTACTCTTATTATTTAGTTATACGTACAGTATAATTTCGCTCGGGGTGTTGCTGTACAAAAACTGTGACTATTAGTTTATTAACCGAATGATAGCGGGTAAACATCTCGCTATTTCTACTTTAAACGACCAGTGCATGGCCGTGTGAATCTAAAGATAGGCTAAACTATGCGTTCTATCAAATAATACATTTATCTCGGACACATTACAGCAGCTGGTCCACAAGTCAATCATTTTGATATTTCATTTGTTTTCCAACAAAATATGTCACTATATACAAAATTGATCTCGAAGATTTTATTATCCTATAAATAAAAGTAAGAAATCAATTTCTTTTATTAAATTTAAGTGCTTATCAATCCATTCGTGATTTTACTCATTTGCAAACATTAAGAAATAATCTTTAATTTTAGGATTTCTGTATTTTATTCTAAACTTCAATAAATTATACATTTTTTTTTATTTTTCATTTCAAATTCATGCTCATATGCGAGTATTTCCCCACACACCTTAATTATGTAACACAATTAAACGCCACAGACAACATCAAAGCTCTTTGAAAAATATCAACGTAAAATTATGTATGTATATTTATTCAATAAGGTTTCACTCTAAAATGTTCGCTTATACTGCATGCGAAAAAATTAAACGATTCAACCTATATTCTAAATCCTAATCTTAGATGTAGTTAAATATGAATTTATTTAAATACTAGCATCCAAAACCGATCCGAACGCAATTACATTCAAAAGAGCACTCTATATGGGCCCTAATAATTATTTTTCGGACTCTATTGAGTTTTTAAATAAATTTATTTTTGTATTATTTTATCTATTTTAATATTATAAATTTCGGAGTGGTAGCCCGGTGGTAACGCGCTCGCTTGAGAAACCGAGTGAATCCGGTTTAAATCTCGCACCTCTGATATTTTCATGTACGAATCATTTCCAACATGATTACCACTTGTTTTATGGTGGAGGAAAACATCGTGAGGAAACCCGCCTGTCTGAAAGAACTTTACAAGTTTTCAAAAATCATATGCAGTCCGCCAACCCGCACTTGGCCAGCGTGGTGGACTATCGCCTGATCCCCCTCGTATTGAATGGAAGGATAGATAAATGGATATTTGTTTGTTTACACGCAAAAACTACTAAAAGATTTTGATAACACTTTTCAGTAACAGCTTATACATCAGAGTAACTTATATGCTATATTTTTTAAACATACAGTAATACATAATTGAGCTACGCGGGCGGAGATGCGAGAAAACTATAGTATACTTATAAATCTAAATATTGTTGCGTTTGCTTATTAAAAAATTATTAATTTAAAAAAATATCAATTCCACAAACTCAATCCCTTTGCGACTTTATTATATTACTAGCATTTCCCGCGGCTCCGCCCGCGTTCAGATGATCAAAAACCAAATTCTTAGGTTTTACACATTAGTATACTCTTACATTATACATTACTTTCATTGCGCACAGCATGATTGGTAAATAATGGCAGAGATTGACAATGCCACAAAGGTTCCTCCGTTAAATTGAACTTTTTGTTTTAGCAATAACATTTATGTATGTCTATACTTCTGTTTTGTATGTTTTTTTTTTAGTTTTTCACGATAAACTCTCAAACTACGGAATTAATTTTAAACATTTTTTTCTAATAGACAGCTATAGATTAATTTAATATATAGCTGATTATTTAAATTACATAATGATAACTTTTCTTAATTAGCGCTAGTTAGTAATATTTTCCAAAACGATTTTCAAAAGAAAGTGTAAGTAAATAATTCTAAGCGAATACATTTTTTTATTTCATATGGCTCTGCTAATATGATTAAAGTCGTAAGCATTTTATTGTGTCCTTTAAGCCTTTACCTTCCAAGAAAAGGTGTCAAGAAAAAGTGAAAAATTTGAGATATAACAGTTCCTAAAATACTTTTTCATAGTTTTTGAGATATGAAATATTTTTAGTTACCCGCTTTGGCAGTTTAACAGCCATAAACTTGTTTTCCATAAAATATTATAAAATAATATAAATTGAACTTATTTTTACGGTGCAAAAATGAGTGGGTATTGTGGAAACGTAAATATTATTTGTATTTATTTTAGTGTTAACCATACAAAACACGGAAGTAAGAAAAACAAAATAGCATTTTGCTATACGAAACCTAAAATGCGCAAGTTGGATTTACATTTGCCCAAATTTTACATTAAAAGATTAAAAAACATTAACATTATTTACTAAACAATAAAAATTTACAAATATTCTCATTTGAAAATTGTTTCGGCCAACAAAATATTACTAATATGTTACTAATTTATGAAGCTAAAAAGTTTGTTTTATTAAAAATTTAAGCACGGGCAGGGCCGCGGGTAATTTAGTAGTAATTATAGTAAAGTCATAGAAAGGTTATATCTGTACATTTTTTTGGATAAAACTACATACTTCAAAAACACATGGCGACATCTATTGTCAAATAGCTAAATAACACATAAATAAATTTTCATTAAAATAACTATTTTAATGAATAAAATAGCGCTGTTAATATTTCTTTTAAGATAAGTTTTTTAATAGTTTTAACATAATATATAAGTAAGTTACCTTGCTAAAATATTAATAGCATCATCGTGCTTTTACTTTAACCAGTTTTTGTATTTTTTCTCAGAAATGAGATATTTTCCTGCGGTAAAAAGAATCCTATGTGTTGACCCGAATAACCTGCTATTACCATACCAAATTTCATAAAAATCCCTCTAGTGGTTTTTCTGTGATGCGGTCACATACAGACAGACAGAAAAAATTCTAAAAACTATAGATTCGGGCTCTATATTACTAAAAATGAATATTTCAATAAGATTTTCCGAAAAAATATTGAATTTAGGGGTTCGGCTTAGTTACAATTTTATTGTATGTATAGTTACTAATTTATGAAGCGAAAAAGTTTGCTTTACTGATAATTTAAACACGGGCGGAGCCGCGGGTGATTTAGTAGTAATTCTAATAAAATCGAAAAAAGTTCATATCTGTACATTAATTTTTTTGGGATTAAAACTATGTATTTTAAAAACACATGGCGACATCTATTGTCGAATATCTAAATAACACATAAATAAATATTAATTAAAATAACTATTTTAATGGATAAAATAGCGCTTTTGATAATTTGATTTTTAAGATAAGCTATTTTTATAGTTTTTACCATATTTTGTAAGTTACCTTGCTAAACTGTTTACAAATAGTATCGTCGTGGTTTTGTTCCTACCAGTTTTTGTATTTTTTTTCAGAAATGAGATATTTTCTCGCGATAAAAAGTATCCTATATGTTGACCCGGATAACCAGCTATCATCATACCAAATTTCATCAAAATCCCTCCAGTGGTTTTTCTGTGATGCGGTAACAGACAGACAGACAGACAGACAGACAGACAGACAGACAAAAATTCTAAAAACTATAGATTCGGCCTCTGCATCGATAATAATGTCTATTTCAATAAGATTTTCCAAAAAATATTTAATGTACAGATTCGGCTTAGTTAGAATTTTATAATATGTATATAGATGTATGTGATTAATAAACGAAATCATAATAATCAAAATGATTAAATTGATGTAAGACCGCAATCATGTTCAGTCGAATGCAACTATTTATTTCAATTCAATTATCTTTGTGGCTTTTGCTGCGACGGTTTCAGAATGAAAAAAATATTGATGGGGTTTCACGGAAAATATATGAAAAGGACAGTATCGGCTTATTATGTTAACAAATAAAATATTTTTTAGAAACGCTTTAATAATTGCAGAAGTTATTCTAAAAAGATAGTACACTCACTTCTAATGTTATAATTTTAAAAGTTTTTCCACCCACCGGTTTTTAGCGTCGGATCTTGAGGTTCCGAAATTATCAAATATACAAAAAAAACGTGCGTGTGTACGTATGTACCCATGTAAGAAGTTATACTTCTTTGGCTTAACATAATAAATATAACTAAAGATTTCATCCCGTATGTCATAACTCTCTGTTTGTAAAAGGAATGCAGCTAACTTCATCATGTCGCTTTTTGGCTGTTGGTGTGCGCGCGCATCGTAAAAATTTTACTCTCATGTTTTATTCCAAACGTGCCAAAAGAAGTATAACTTTAATATACATACGCCCGAATTGAAAGCTTCTTGTATTTTTTTTTAAATTAATCAATAATAAAGCTTACCTCATTAAGCCAATGTACACTAACATTGTGCGAGAAAGTAAATTATTAAAATTTTAAAAGCTCTTACTAAAATGTCGAACGATAAGGATATTATTACTCCTTCCGCATTGTAAGCAAAATAATATTTAGATAGGCTATGAAAGCATGGAGGAATAATCGTCGCACCTTAGAACGGAGGCAACCCTTATCAAATGCCATCCGATTACGTCCGGATTAACCGGACAAATGGAATGTGTAATTATCTGTACGTAACTAATCGTTGCACGAATATATGCTATATATGATATTCCTAAAACGATTTATTGCTATTGGAAAATAGTTATAATATGTAAATCAGTTCAGCGTACATTTTAGAGGTGAAATATAAGTTTTAATAAGCCATTCGTTATCACATCTAACACCTACATATGTATGTCGATAACATTTTTTTTTTATCTAATCCTCAAATTTTTATATTCTAATAACTTAATATTTATTCATTACTAGCGACTTACCCCCGTTTCGGTTTGTTTAAAAAAACATAAACATAATCATTGCGAGTGTACCTTAGGAGATAGATAAATGCTATTGCGGACTTTTCTGTAGGTTTTTTTTAAGTACATTGTTTTGATGTATGTATCTATTAAGGTATAGCCAGCTTTAGCCATGTAAATTACTTCTAAGGACGACTCGATAGAACCAGTTATTGTTTTTTCCCATCGGAATGAAAGATTTTCCTGTAATAAAAGGTATCCTAAATATTGACCCTACTAATAGGTTATCGCGACACAAATGATAATATAATTATTTAGATATAATCAGATCAGTATTTTGCATAAAACGCACACAAACAAATAGACACACAGATAAAAATTTTAATAACTATTGTTTTAGGGTTTATATTCTGAACACACTGTATTGTTTTTGAAAAATATTTCATGTACAGATTTCGCGAAGTTACTATTTCATTACATTTAGAATAGATACACCAACATTTTATATAACAAATAAAATGTGTTGTATATGATAGATATTTTATTAATTGGCATACGTTGCTTTTAGTACATTCTGGTTCATTATAATATAGTATTGTACAGTCTTTACTACATATTATTATTTATTTTTCACGGTGCAAAATTGAATTAATATTAAACTTTATATAAAATAAACTCAATCACTTTTTACTTTGTTTAATTTACAATATCATAAATAAAACAAATGTTTGCGTAGTATATCTCTTAGTTATACTCTGATAAAACAAGGTAACTCAATATTATTGAGACTTATATTGAAAACAAAATATTTGCGAGGTCTTTTTATGAAAACCTGGGGTAAACAAGGTAGAGTCCCTACCGTATACATTAGCCCCTACGGAGTATTCGTGAGAATGAACAAAAACAAGTAAAACAAAGTGAAAACATTGTTGTTCTCGCGTGTATTACCTTATTTCAAGTTATTCGAGTCTGCACTAACATTTCGTTAGATAACGAACTATGGACTTTTCCAGTTTTATGCTTTTAAATTTTAAAATATATTTGCAACTTGCAGAATGTGGAGCAAGTTCTAATTGAATCCATTAAGCTTTTACGACCTTACTGCGTGTAAAATATATATGTATATTTAGGTCATCCCAGTATTCATATACGAGTGCCACTAGTGGCAGGCGTTGTCATGCATGGTATATTTTCATATTAATAATAATAAAAATGCCCCCCAGTTGGCTCAGTTACATACAAATATACTCCATGCACCCCTCTATTTTATGATTTTTCACAATTTGACTTCAGCATTGTCTAGTGCTTCACACGAGATATTGACCATCCCAATTTCAGCTTTATAGTCCCAAATATCTCTGAGTAAAATGACTGTGACATACGGACAGATAAACATGAGGAAATTATAAGATTCCGTTTTTGGCTTTTAGCCATTAAACACAAAAAATCATATAATTTGTTTAATTAAATTACATGTTACTTGTAGTGTGCTTATGTCTTTTAGGCTCCTTAAATATTTTTCTCAAGATTTTGCTATATTGATAATTATTTTGTGTAAATAATTTGATAGTTGGATCGATATAATTTTTTTCAAGATGAAACTGACTGGAGGCTGCTGTGGCTGAAGGCTGGACGGATTTGGATTAAATTTATATATAGTATACAGATAGACTATGACTGTCCAGCTTGGCACCAGAACAAATAGTTGAAAATAATCAAAGCAATAAGAGGCACCAACACTATACTAAAAATATAAATGCTGGTTTATTTTTACATATTGTATAACATTTCACTTTTGTGTAGGCTGAAAATAAAAGTAAGATTTAAAAAGAATGAAATAAAAAATTCTGGCTGTTATCTCATGAAACACTGCCACCAACTGAGCCCGACACGACTTAATCTACGCAACAATAACAATGTGTTTTACTTCTTTTGCACTTATTTTTGCTCGGAACATTCACACGAATATTCCACAGAAATAAAATACTGCCAAATTTCAAAAACTTCCTATTTATAAACTTTCCTTCTAGACTATTTTTTTCTAATATTTTAGGTACACTATTTTTTTTTTAATTCAGACAGCAAAAAGGCTTTTTTAAAAAGCCGTACATATTTATGCGGCGAGTGGAGGTTACGTTAAATACTCGTAGTCAGGATAAAATAAAAATAACTCCACGTGCAATACACCATAGGCAGAAGCTAAAACATAATAAATTATATTGAATAAACTTTTGAATTATAAAATTTAATTTTAAGCTATTAAATGAAATTATTACAACTGATTATGAATAAAGATATTCTCTTTAAGAGTACACTTGCTAGGAAGTACTTACAAAGGTATTTCTATTTAGACAACGACAGAAAAAGCTTCAAACTGAACTTTTTAGTCTCTTTAACTGATTGAAGGGAAACTGTTTACGATTAGATATTTTTAAGACTTCGAGTAATGCGAAATGAATTATCTATATAGTCTATATAGATAAATAAAATTGAAGTGTCTGTTTGTAATGTCAAAATAACATCTTATTACTAAAAATGCATATAAAATTATATACGGTACTTATAAGATAGAAGACACTTACAACACAATTTTTAGAATTTTTGTATGTCTGTTGTCAGTGTATATGTCTGTCTATTTGTTCTGGCTAATCTCCGAAACGGTTGGACTAATTTGGACGGTTTTCGAAAAGGAATTAAAGTTCCCCTCAAAAAAATTACAACGTACCGAGGAACGCATCCGAGCGAAATGAGGAGAAGTCGCTAGCTTAGTATATAATTAGGTTAGCAACCCGCATATACGAAGTAATCCTTAAAGCTCATAAAAGCCCTATACGATTATTGCGGTTATTCCCGCGGAACCCTTACCGTTTTCCGGCATACAAAGCTTGTGTCACTCTTGGCGAAACCCTCTAGGAGTCGGTGAAAATCATGAAAATCCATTTAGAGTTCCTAAGATTAAATGTACGTAAAAAAAAATATATTTAGAAGTGCGCTCTCTATTCTTGTCACTCTCATACTCTGGTTGAACTACTACTCGATACGACCAGTGAGAGTGGAGACCCTGGGTTCGAGTCCCACGTCGGGTCAAGCTTAGTTATTGAGTCTTTCTATTTAGTAAGCCTCAGAACAGCCCGGAGTTGGGAAGTTGGCGGTGTTTCACCCCCGTGCCTCGGAGAGCACGTAAAGCCGTCGGTCCTGCGCTTTATCTCTCACTGGTCGTGTCGAGAAGTCGTCCCACTGGAATATGAGAGAGATAGGAATAGAGAGTGCACTTGTGTCTGCGCGTACACGTGTGCACTATAATATATCTCCTGCGCAGTTGGCTAGTCTCAATGAGATTGGCCGCCGTGGCCGAAAACTGTCAGGAGAGCTTATTTATTTAAACACTTTTGGGTAAAAATGCAACGGCCTGTCAAAATTTAAGTCAAGACTACTTTTCGAATTTTGCGACTACAAACATACGGATGCTGTATTTTTATACAAATAAATGTCGGATATTCGCGTAAATCTAAGAAAGTATTATTTGTCTTCATGATTTTCAGTCTCATAAGTTTAGATAACTGGACTAATGTAAATCTTTCATACCCAGAATATGCTGTAATAAAATATTAAATATTAAAGTAGAGAACTATATAATTAATGATAATTCTGTTATTATTATGACAAAAAATACAATAATTTTCTGAATTTTCTTCCAGTAATGATCTAAAGTGCTCATCGTCTATTATTGTTATAACAAACCTATTAAATTAAAATCTGAAACAATTATAAGTACTAAAATTAAGCAGGATTAGACGTCGCGACGGTTCCATTCCCTCTTTTATAACATTTTAGTAATACTCGTACAGCTAACTGAACTAAGCGAAATATAGAGGTATTTTATCAAATTATTTACGTTGACCTATGTTATTTCAAATTAGAGACTGTAAAAAACTTTTAAAAAATGGTGTGCTTTGATTTGTATTGGCTAGCACCGACTTCGAAAATATCTGATTAGGCAGGTATCTATTCTAAATGAAAACCGCTGTTTAGTTATTTTTTACTTTTCAGTGCCTGGAAGTCGGTTTTTATTTTATTTTCCATTTTTAGTGTAGACGTAATAAGCAGGTAATTTGTAAGAAGAAAGATTTTTAAAAACATATTCGATTAAGCCATTTATTTAAAAACCGCTTGACCGATTTCGATAAAATTTAAATGGAACTACCTGGGAAGAATACCCTTTAAAACAAAAAAAGAATTTTCCAAATCGGTTCAGGCGTCTTTGAATAATCAGTGAACATACATAAAAAAAAGGTTCCGACGAATTGAGAACCTCCTCCTTTTTTGAAGTCGTTTAAAAATGTAATAAAGTATGAATATGGTTTCTAGATATAATAAGAACATTACGTCTAACACTAACAAAATAAAATAAGTAAGAAATGTACCAGTTCATTTAACTGCCCATTCGGAAATAAAGCTATAGAAATAAAACAATAAACACAACAGTAGTTTACGCTATTTTTTCTCAATTAAACATGAACCGCGATAGAATTTGCATTCGCGCTTTAGCCATTCTATTCTCTGCACTGTAGCGCACAGTTTTTATTATCATGAATTGTTTCATTATATTGAAAAAGAGTTCCTACTTGTAACAATGGTCGTAAAACATTTTTTTTATTTATATAATAATTATGATGTCTCTTTTTCTTGTGTAACTAGCTTTAATAGTAATACTCGTAAATAGTGAAGGTATTTATATTTTTTTAAATCAAAAACTAAGAGGTGGTCTAGGTAGAATACAAGGTAAATCTACATTTCATAGAAGTGTTGTTTATTTATCAGCTTAGTAAAATATCAATTAAAAATCACTGTACATATAAAATACTGACTTTCATGTCACTTGTTTGAGTAAATTTAAAAACTAGACAGACAAAACCAAATCTATCCCACGGGAACCGTACATTTTTCCGGGATTTTTATCCCTAACGTTATCGTAACTTATTTGTTATTTTGTTGAACGAACTATATTATTGTAAAGTTTCATTAAAATCCAATCAGTAGTTTTTGAGTACTAAGCTGTATAAGTTACTATAGTTTTTTAACTATCCCACGGGAACTCTTTAATTTTCTGGGATGAAAATTATCTAAGATGTTGACCAGAGATATAAGGTACCACCATTCAAAATTTCATTTAAATCGTTCTAACAGTTTCGGAGATTATCCCGTACAAACAGACAAACAGACAGAGAAAAAAAACATTGAAAAAAATCTGGATTTGTTCTATTTCTCTTCTTACATCCCCCTGATTCGGTTTTTAGCATTCTTTTTCTATGTACAAACATTCGACCTCTACAGTTTTATTATACGTATAGATATAGCTTCAACTTCTTATTATACGCGGTCCCATAGACCAAATTACTCATTTTTGATGATTAAAGAATAAATACATTAAATAAACACTTACGTAAACAATGATGCTGTAATTTATTATTAACTAACTTTCCGCTGCAGCTCTGCTCGCATACGTAAAAATGTCCTAAATTACTTTTAGCAAAATCCTCAAAAATTCAGCCGCTCAAAAGATTCGCAAATACAAGCAAGCGGTCAGGAATTTTTAATAGGGTGGTAAGGTAAATTTTAAATTAGGTTTTATTACAGTACAAATAATCAAAATACAAAGCTCTCTTAATGCACATATTTATACTCATAACATTAATATTATTCTTAAAATGATCTCTGTAGAGTAATCTTAAAAGTCCTATTATTAAAAATGCGATAGAAACTCTGTCTGTCTGTAACGTTTTCATTCCTAAACCGCTGAACCAATTTTGATGACGTTTGGTAAAGAAAGAAATAGGGATGGGACCTTGAAAAAAGACAGGATACTTTTTATCGCAAAATGAAACTTGAAAGGGGCGAAATAGAGGTTGAAAGTTTGTATTGGGAACAAATCATCTCAAGTTAAGGACAAAAGATTCATTATATCCTATAATTTTGGTAAGAAATAAAGAATATTTCGGTGTTTATGACCAATCAATGTAAAATATATAAAAATAAATGTATTTTCAAGTTTTTTAAAACTACGTACCTACTTTTCTATACCTATGTATAATATTATAGTCTATCTATTCCATACGTACCGTTAAATCGCTATTGAATGCAAACAAATAAACTAATGTCAGTTTGTAGTGGTCACTACAAACTGACACTTGTGGTGCCAGCGGTCGCGGGTTCAAGTCCCGCTGGGGGCATACACTTGTGTGATGAGCACGAATGTTTATACTCCAGTCATGGGTGCTTATATTTATAATATGTATGTATTTAAAGTTATATATATGTAGTGTATCAACTATCTCGTATCCATAACACAAGCCTCGTAGCTTTCCATGGTACTACATGGTGTTGTGTGTTAATATCCCAAGATATTTATTTATTTTAACTTTATATAATATTAGTGCATATAAATATGCTTAGATATAGACAAAACTGTTCTTTTATTTTCAACGCGGCAAGCAATTGATTTAATGCCATTCAAATTTCGATATACCAAATGAATACCAAATCGGATGTCACGGTCACTACGAACCTATTCGCAACCGAGCACATAATTAATAGATGTCATATTCAATTTACAACTATTAGTATTCCACTATAGGTCTTAGCTCTTAGTTATTAAATATTCTCTAATTAATTTAGTCATAAAGTCGTCGTCTCACAACAATGCATATTTGTCCAAACTTATTTGTTCGAACAATTTACCGAAAGAGTTTTCCATACAGAATTACTGACTTTTAAATATCAATTCTATTGGTATGAAATACACATTTTTTTTTGTAAAAATCTAAAAGTATGTATTTTATCTATATTTTTTTTTTAAATTATATCGAATTAAATCGTTATGTTGTCAATAATTAATAAAATTTATACAGACAACAGAAAATCATACATCCCGCCCAAACGTCAAATATATTCGTCGTCATACTTTTCCTGCCTGCCTGGCACCTGCACAGACGAACACCACAGAGGTTGTACGAAGGCGTTTGATATCTTCGAACTAGCAGCGCGTAACAATATATAAATCTTAGACGTAAAGCTTTGTTTTTAAAATAGAGGAAAAATCTGTCTACTATAAAGTAAGACGACTAAATATATTTAAATTCAGAGTGAGATATTAACTAAGCATTTTACTACAAAAATATGACTATGAACAATTTTTTAATAATTCAGCCAATATCTTCTACTGGTACAAGATCTTTTATTTTTAGTCTCTTTCTTCGATCTTTTAATTATAGTAAGGTAAAATTAGTGTATTGGACCCAATTCAAATGTCATATAAGTTACAAAAATTTTAAAACAATAAATGTGAAGGACATCTAGTAAAAACCAGCATCAATTTTCAAAAACTTATATATTAACTAGATTTAGTTATAATTTAATATGAAATACTTATTCTTAACAACTTCTTATTTCCTTCCTCAAGTTTAAAATCTCGGACAGCATCCACCCATGTCAACTTCCCGTCGACCAATCAATCCCCTCTTTTATTTATTTTTACTTTCTATTTTTATTTTATTTTTATTTTGAAGTTATACTTCTTTTGGCGCGTTTGGAAAAAAATATGAGAGTAACAGCCAAAAAGCGACTTGATGAATTCAGCTGAAAGCAACATGATAAAGTTAGCTGCAGACTTGCCTTTTACAAACAGAGAGTTGTGACATACGAGATAAAATCTTTAGCTATTTTTGTGCTGTTACGCCAACAAAAAAGTATAACTTCTTACGTGCGTCGTTGGTACATAGGTACACACACACTTTTTTTCGGCTTGACCATTCTCGAAATTTCAACTGCCTGATTTAGATATTTAATATAAAGGTATCATAATTTCTGCATTCGCGTTATCATTGTGGCCAGTTTAATAAATTAATAACTGTTTAATTAAACATTAAAGTAGCGAAACCTTAAAATGTAATAGTAAATTATAGAGGAAAATTCACATTTTATCAACTAGTGATAAATAAAGCATATTTGGTAATGCAAGTTTCTTAATTTAAACAAATTCTACATAAATACTTTGTGCTAAATAGTTAATAGTCATTTTATTTTTGTCACATTCATTTAGGCTTTTGATACTCTATATGTATAATGTTTGCGATCCTATTTAATAGAATAAAGTAATAAAAAAACAGGTCTAACAGGACTTCAAAATCACTCCAAAAGTAATTATTCCACCCTAGGGGTTGAATTATTTATTATAATTAAATTTTGAAATAATAATAATCTTTATTTCGAGATATTACATCCATAAAAGTTATTGATAGTAAACAATTAGGCCTTATTAACTAAAATTAGTACAAATTATTGTAAAAGTTTATAACGGTGGTCCCCTTGAAGTTAAAATCTATTAATTAAAAAAGAAGAACGAAAATCGGTTAAAAAATTACAATTGAGAAAGATATCGCGCAACATACGCAAATAAACTAACACACCAATTGAGTTCCTCCTTTTTTGACGTTGATTAAAATATACTAGGGGAGATAAATAGGAATATTTTTATAAGCAAATATTGTTACATTTTCTCTACTAAAACTGATCTCGATAAGAAAGCTTTCGCCTTAGAAACGGATATATGTTATTCCTTATCTAAGAAGGAGAGGTGTTTCGAGATAGGTGATGAAATATGCTACTAGTATGTATTCTTAGTGGTTTTGTTCTGTTTAAGTAACAATAGAACGACAAATAGAATTGATCTTTTACATAGTGATGTATTTGTTATCAAGATGTTTTCATATTAGGATCGTGGCGCAATGTTTTATAATTAAATCACAAGCCTTAAAAGCATTATCTTTAGCACTTTTGCCCGTTTACAATTTTATTATAGATTAGCATAGATAATGGTAATTAACAGTACAATTATTATACCAAACAGGGAGGGTTCAACGGATTATCCTTTAGAGGGCCAGAGGGAGCAAGATCCTCTAGAAACTGGACGTAATTAACTCTCGACATGTTTCAATTTACACTCGCAAATACAAACTCGACAACCACTATTGTTTGTCGTTATACCACTCATGTTCTGCTACGTTAGTATTTCGATAAGAATATATTTATTATTTAACATTGTTGCTACTAATTAACAATATAATAGTAGCGTTCATATGCGTATTTATTCATGAATAACTGCTCTACTCCTAAGGGTTGTACCGTCATATTAGATAACCGTACTCAATAACTCTACACTAAGATTGTATTCAGCTCTCTTTTAACTTACCACTGCTGGGCACGGGCCTCCCTTCATTACGAGGGGAATCAGGTCATAGTCCACCACGCTGACCAAGTGCGGGTTGGCGGACTTCATATTTCTTTCGAAAACTTGCTAGGTTTTCTCAGACATGCAGGTTTCCTCACAATGTTTTCCTTCGCCGTAAGGCGTGGTAAGTGGTAATCATGTTAGAAATGATTCGCACATGAAAATAACAGAGGTGCGGACCCGAGATTTGAGCCCACTTCACTCGGTTGCCCAAGTGAGCGCGTTACCACTGAGCTACCACTGCGTTACCTACACTAAGATTATAAAAGGTAAAATTTGTAAGTTCTAAAACTACTGAATATTCTTTTACTAATTAAAAGCTAAATCACCGCCGAGCACTATAGACTATTTTTTATTGATAAAATATTTTTACTGTTAGAAATCACATAGTAATATTTTACTAGATATTAGTAATTTCTAAAATATTTATCAATGTAAAATACTTTTCATCCAGTAAGCAGATGGGCAACCCTACTTCATTTTTCTTGTTTTTGTTCTTGTAATGACAATTTTGGAAAGTATTTTCATTCTTAAGCATATAAT
The DNA here is from genome assembly GCA_905404265.1 of Fabriciana adippe. NCBI lineage: Eukaryota > Metazoa > Arthropoda > Insecta > Lepidoptera > Nymphalidae > Fabriciana > Fabriciana adippe. The sequence continues at coordinate 11,228,621 of FR989985.1, forward strand.
AAAGCAATATTATCATAAAAAACGGTGCTGACATGCATTATAAGGCGTTCCATACTCGCAAGTATGCGATAATACATACATACATATAGGTATAACGACTGTACATGAATTACCTATGAATTAGAGCTGTCAAATGCATGGCAAGACTGTTAATCGACAGAGTGACAGACTGTGCAGAACAGTATTTTGCTAGTAACCTTTAGATAACATCACCTTAGGAATACTCTAACTTGGTAAATATATCATAAAAGTTGTTTAATTCTTCTAAATAAAAAAATGACTTAAATCAAAAATGTATATTAGTTTTAATTAATATCAATTTTGTAATACTACAGGTATATTTTTAGTTATTGTGTGGCTTTGTTTTCTCTAAATGTACTTTTTATTTTGGTATGTGGTGCCAAACCAAAAAAAAAAATATTATTATTATATTATATATTGTCAAAAAACTTCTAAAGGCTTCGAAATTTAAATCTGCAACTACATGACATTAAAATAGTGAGTAGATACTTCAATTATACAACATACACAAAAATATGCGAGCATTTGAATAACACGAATACCTCACACGCGGTGTCGCAAACACTCGAGATAATTAGGCGACCCAAAGGACTGAAACATAGAAATTTTGAATATTATAATTAATACTTAAAAATATACTAACAATATACTTTTTAATAGCTCTGAAATAATTAGAATTTGCTCTAGATCTAGGCACACATACATATAAAAGCAGAAAGAAGTCGGGATTTTTTAATTTACAATAAAGGAAATACTTTGAAATTACAAGTACACACTTATATGTATATATACTTAATGATTACTATAGATTTTAAGAATTCATAATTTATCTATACTAACTAGCGACTCACCCTCGCTTTGCTTCGGGTTCGTCCCTAGACAAAAACAGATTTATCCCACGGGACCCGTACATTTTTCCAGGATGATATATAGCCTATAACCTTCCTCAGTTAACGGGCTATCTAATGCAAAAATAATTTTTCAATTCGAATACAAAACGAATGTACACTTAATTATTACTGTACAAATCATGTTCGCGCGAAATTATGGTAAGAATGCTACCTGCGTTCCTCCGCTGAATGGCAATGCCGATTCTTTGGGCGAGAAACGAGCCAGCTCTTTTGTCACAAATAAAGAGGCGATAAGACGAGTTGTTATGTCTTTTAAAAAGTGTTTATTTCGACTCCATGGGCCAAGGGTTTCTAATACTCAGGTATGCATTTAAAAGGTCATAAAAAATATGTCGATTGTTAAAAAAAAATATAGTTTTTTCGGGCTTGTTATCAAATTAATGGAAAATAATATGATAGGCATAATGTAATATTTACATAATTTCCATATGATTACTAGACTAAAGCTGAATTAATTTAAACAGTAACGAGTTAACATTCATTCAAATTAATTTATTAATATTGATAACTTCATTTTAAAGTGGATTATGATTTACATATTTAATATCTTTTATTCTTTTGAGGTCTGTATGTGCTAACAAAAATATATCGTGTTTATAACTAAAAAAATAGACAAAATAGGAAGAAAATTTTGTTTTGTAAAATATTTAATGTTTCACTTATTCTATAAACGTTAATTTTATACAACAAGTAAAGAAATTATTAGCTTTTAACCAAATTATTAGCTTTTTACCAAATAATTTGAGGCACTGGTAGCCCAGTGGTAACTCGCTAGGAAAACCGAGTGAAGCGGGTTCAAATCCCGGGTCTCGCACCTCTGATATTTTCATGTGCGAATCATTTCCAACATGATTACCACTTGCCTTACGGTGAAGAAAAACATCGTGAGGAAACCTGCATGTTTAAGAAAACCTAGCAAGCTTTCGAAAGACATGTGAAGTCCGCCAATCCGCACTTGGCTAGCGTGGTGGACTATGGCCTGATCCCCCTCGTATTGAAGGGAGACCCGCGCCCAGCTGTGGGACGTTAAAAATGGCTGTATTCAACCAAATACCGCCCTAAAAATAATCTTGCCTTAAAAAATTGAATTAATTTGATTTATAAAGCTAGCAAATAAATATGTCGTCCTAAGTCCCTATTTAGTTTAACAAACTGTAATACTGTAACTCATAATCAAAGTTAGTTGAAGCGGATGTTATAAGTTTACTCAATCAATAGTCAAGTTAGTGTAGTTCCAAATTGCTTCGTTATTAACTGGCCTTAGTCTCGCCTATGGACAATTCTGATCGCATCTAACAACAAATTCTAAGACAAAGACGTGTTTAAAACTTATTTTTAGGTTAGAACATATATTTTTATTAAATTAATTGAAAAAATAATTATCGAAGTTTGATATTTAAGATGTAATAAACACTATTTTTATTTTTGCCTCATTACAGTTTTGGGAGAAGTAAAAAAAAGTTTTGGAACAGTTACATGAAAGGTAATTTACGTTTTTTTGGTTTTTTTTTAATGTCTTTGCTATCAATGCACAACTTTTATTCTATTGAAAGAACATATATACATAAGCTACAATCTTACAAGATATCTCATTTTTTTACCGGGGGTTAAATAAATAATATTTTTTTATAATAATAATTAATAGATATTTAAACTAAATTGTAAAGTTCAAACAGCCAGTTCAAGTCCCGGGTCCAATGGAGGATAGTTTGAGTTTATCTGGCCATTTTTGATTGCACTTACATTTGTGCATATGTTGTATGTCTGGAACGTGAACCAAATTCAGTCTGAAGAACTTATTGATGGCAGAGTTTATAGTTCCTATCATTGACCTACACCAGACGTTGCATCCCTGACATGAACGATCATCATTCTCCTGTAATTCACTTTTAATATTTACCCAAAAAGAGATATGATATATATATATATATATATATATATATATATATATATATATATGTATGTACCTTTTTGCATTTTTCGCTGGTTTGATTACCGGTTCAGAACCTTTTTTAAAAAAAATTTAAATCCAGTTTATCATATTCTTAAAAATAAAATAATGTTTCTTTGGAGTGAAACTTGATATTTTCAGTATTTAAAACACTTTTCTTCCATGTCTTATGCTTTTGTCCCACGATGTTAGAGTCGATATGTACAATTTGTAAGTTTTCATCGTTTTCTTTAATTCTAAGACGCAATGTTTGTTCGAGAGATTTTATCCTTACCATAGACCCTATCGATTAATTCGATAAAATAGTGACGGTATCCTTTTTTGCATTTTTATTTTGTTCGATTCCCGGTTCAGGTAAGCTTTTTTTAAAAAAAATTAAATGCAGTTATTATTATTTTTAAAAATAAAGAAATGTTTCCTTTGAGTAAATTTTGATAACTTCAATATTTAAGGTACTTTTCTTCCATGTCCCATCGATTTGTTCCACCCTGTATATATATATATATATATATATATATATATATATATATATATATGTGTGTGTGTGTGTGTGTGTGTGTGTATATATATATATATATATATAGAAATTGGCATAATATTTATTAGCAAAATAACGCAACTATATAAAGAGCCTCAGTATCAATAGTTAAATTCAAGTCCAGACTATGTTGCTATAAAGTAGATACTTCACTTCAAACAACAAGATTTCTAATTAGAAATTCAATTCAGTTCTGTAAGTAAAACACCGATATGCAAACACTGTAAACTTATTGATATTCAAATGTAATTTTTTATAGGTTTTGCCCGCAGCTCTACTCGTTTAGTTTATTTCTGTATATTTGCTCTACTGAGATTCGTCGGAAAATTATTTTTAATATCGGAGTAGTAGTTCCATAGTAAGTGCGTTCAAACAAACAAAAACTTACTCTTCAGATTTATCTATATATCTATACATATTATAAAATTCTAACTAAGCCGAATCTGTACATTAAATATTTTTTTGGAAAATCTTATTGAAATAGACATTATTATCGATGCAGAGGCCGAATCTATAGTTTTTAGAATTTTTGTCTGTCTGTCTGTCTGTCTGTCTGTCTGTCTGTCTGTTACCGCATCACAGAAAAACCACTGGAGGGATTTTGATGAAATTTGGTATGATGATAGCTGGTTATCCGGGTCAACATATAGGATACTTTTTACCGCGAGAAAATATCTCATTTCTGAAAAAAAATACAAAAACTGGTAGGAACAAAACCACGACGATACTATTTGTAAACAGTTTAGCAAGGTAACTTACAAAATATGGTAAAAACTATAAAAATAGCTTATCTTAAAAATCAAATTATCAAAAGCGCTATTTTATCCATTAAAATAGTTATTTTAATTAATATTTATTTATGTGTTATTTAGATATTCGACAATAGATGTCGCCATGTGTTTTTAAAATACATAGTTTTAATCCCAAAAAAATTAATGTACAGATATGAACTTTTTTCGATTTTATTAGAATTACTACTAAATCACCCGCGGCTCCGCCCGTGTTTAAATTATCAGTAAAGCAAACTTTTTCGCTTCATAAATTAGTAACTATACATACAATAAAATTGTAACTAAGCCGAACCCCTAAATTCAATATTTTTTCGGAAAATCTTATTGAAATATTCATTTTTAGTAATATAGAGCCCGAATCTATAGTTTTTAGAATTTTTTCTGTCTGTCTGTATGTGACCGCATCACAAAAAACCACTAGAGGGATTTTTATGAAATTTGGTATGGTAATAGCAGGTTATTCGGGTCAACACATAGGATTCTTTTTACCGCAGGAAAATATCTCATTTCTGAGAAAAAATACAAAAACTGGTTAAAGTAAAAGCACGATGATGCTATTAATATTTTAGCAAGGTAACTTACTTATATATTATGTTAAAACTATTAAAAAACTTATCTTAAAAGAAATATTAACAGCGCTATTTTATTCATTAAAATAGTTATTTTAATGAAAATTTATTTATGTGTTATTTAGCTATTTGACAATAGATGTCGCCATGTGTTTTTGAAGTATGTAGTTTTATCCAAAAAAAATGTACAGATATAACCTTTCTATGACTTTACTATAATTACTACTAAATTACCCGCGGCCCTGCCCGTGCTTAAATTTTTAATAAAACAAACTTTTTAGCTTCATAAATTAGTAACATATTAGTAATATTTTGTTGGCCGAAACAATTTTCAAATGAGAATATTTGTAAATTTTTATTGTTTAGTAAATAATGTTAATGTTTTTTAATCTTTTAATGTAAAATTTGGGCAAATGTAAATCCAACTTGCGCATTTTAGGTTTCGTATAGCAAAATGCTATTTTGTTTTTCTTACTTCCGTGTTTTGTATGGTTAACACTAAAATAAATACAAATAATATTTACGTTTCCACAATACCCACTCATTTTTGCACCGTAAAAATAAGTTCAATTTATATTATTTTATAATATTTTATGGAA